>JAMLFY010000003.1:33394753-34594753 GCA_030441495.1 Dalbergia oliveri | reverse complement strand
TTTACTGCTATAATGGGTAGTAACTAAAACCTTATTGTTTATATGGTTGAATGGTTTAATATGTATGTAGGATATATAGAGACTTATATTTTCTAGGATAGAGTTGTACGAAATAGGGATTGCATGACTAGGGGAAGGGCATAAAGATCCTTCCGACTTGTTTGCATTGTTTGCTATAGGATTCTTTGTGTTTGCGGAGATTGCAAGATGCATGCTGGAGTTATAAGGGGATGCAGGAGAACAGTTTTAGGATTATGTGAATTGTATGTAATGATTAAAATATAATTGTTGAATCTATTTTGTTGTTGATCTTTATAATAATATATATAATTGTTGAATTGATTGAAATATCTAATGATGGAAGCTTCTAATTTAAAGGGAGATGCGTTGAAATTTTATTTAAATTTTATGTAGGAATAATAGATTAAAAAAAGTAACTATATTTAGAAAAAATTAAAAGCTATTTGAATTTGGTTAAAAATGTGTAAGTGTAAATAAAACTTAAAGACCAATTGAGTGTGTTTTAAAGACAAAGTAAAATAAATATCTAATGACAAAACTCCTAATTTAAGGAGAGATGCTGTCAAAATTTTGTTAACTTTTTTTTAAGGAATAATAGATTAAATAAGAGTAACTATATTAAAAATAAAACCTAAAAGCCAATTGAGGCTACTTAAAAAATAATTATTTAAATAAAAATTAAAGACCAATTGAGTGTATTTTAAAGACAAAGTAAAATAAATATCTACGACGGAAGCTCCTAATTTAAGGAGAGATGCTATCGAAAATTTCTTAACTTTCTTTTAAGGAATAATAGATTACATAAGAGTAACTATATTAAAAAACAAAACTTAAAACCCAATTGAATTTGCTTTAAAAATAATAATTTAAATAAAACTTAAAGACCAATTGAGTGTGTTTTAAAAACCAAGTAAAATAAATATCTAATGACAAAAACTCCTGATTTAATGGAGATGCTGCGAATTTTTGTTAACCTTTTTTAAAGAATAATAGATTAAATAAGAGCAACTTTTTTTAAGGAACAATAGATGATCCACCCCTTCACGGGCAGGAATCGATGTAGACAATCCTAAAATCCCTATTCCGTTGACCACTGGAAGTTGACATAATTGAATGCACAAGTAACCACTCAATGAGAAATCACGAAGATGAAATAAGTGATAGTAGTGCTGATGATTCACTTAGTGATCAACAACAGAGTGGTAATGAAAATAGTCCTGCACTTTTAGATTAATTAAGGTGTTAAATATTTTATGCGATATTATTATGAAATTATTTGAAATTTCCTGATTCAATTAATGTTTTTGTGGATAACATTTTAATTGTTTTAGTATAACTGGTAGAGGCAGAGGCCGACCTCGAAGGTCGATTTATCCACCACCACTTCAGCCACGCCCTTCCCACCACCTCTACCACCACCCCTCCCACCACCTCCGCGACTTCCCCTTCCATCAACTCCACCTTAGTCCCTACCATCAGCACCTAAGCTTTACAATGATGCCCACTCCTTGGTAAGCTGGGCCTCCACCTCCCTCGTATTCACACTCATAGCCCACTCGCATCAGCGACTCTCCCTAGCCCTACCACTCACTGACTCCTAGCCACATATCTGCTTAGACTCCTCTTTCATTGAGGGTTCCAGGCACGGGACTCTGATAAGAGGCCTCTCGGAGATGGCACGCCACTTGGACCTGATGGTAGACCGCTCCAACAGATTAGGCCGACGTAAAGACAGGTAAGTTGAAACATGTTTTTTATTACATTTTAATTTTACATTGCTTATGATATTTAAGTAATTTTGATTTTTTTATATATTTTATTTATGTAATAGTTTTCATCTGTTGTGCCGGCTTACCAGGATCAAGGAGGTTATACAGAAATGGTATAACCATCCGTGGTCCACATGGTCTAACACCCTAATGTCAAGGAGTCGTGGTGGAAGGAATGGAAGGCAATTCTATGATTTATTCGCTTTTGTTAAAATATATGCTTATATTATTTAATTATATGCTTATATATAATCCCTAAACATTATGAATTTGTGTATAGAGAAATCCTTTTACATGCAGCCTGAGCATGAGCCCAAGTTTAGAAGGCTTGGAGGATTAGGTCCTCCAAGCGAATGCAGGATATGTTTCATGATGTCCGTAAGGGACACATGAACAGCTAATGGCTAAATGACGCCACCCTGCTGAGCTGTAGCGCCATTGGGCCAAGACAAACCGTACCTCAGAAAGGCGAGTCGCTACACACAGGTGGGTTGAGCACCTAGGAGGGACCCGAAAACATTTGGTAATTCTTTAACCTTTCTAAAATTTATAATAACACTTACTATATTTGAATTATGGCAAATACTATATTTTTATGACTTTATTGTGCTTATTTGTGCAAGTGAGGGAGTTGAGCTGCCCTTCGACATTGGGCGAGCTATTTCAGGAGACCCACACCTAGAAGGGTGAGTAGAGGGGGAGTTTGGAGAGGTCTGGGTAGACCCTCGCTCTGGGGCGACCTATGTAAGTTTTAAATTCGACATATCTTTACTTAATTTTTATTATCATTTAATTTATGTCATAATTATTACTTACAATTTGTTTTATATTTTTTCCTTTGGCTTCAAGTTTACAGACCTTGGAAGCAAGCACAGACCCAGATGGCTAATTCTGGGCCAAATGTGACGTTCCTCCTCCTCCAAACGAGGAGGATGTCTAGGCCCAGGTGATTGGCTTACAAGGGTCGCATATATGGGATGGGGTACTACCCTTAGAGTATATCCCCATCCTCTGTCATTAGGCCAACTATTGGGGATAATGCCCTGAGGGAGCATGTGCATGCCCTCAACCAGGAGCTAGCAGGAGACACAACTCCTTCAGGAGCTCAGGAGCAGCAAGCATGGTGAGCAGCTGGAGCAAGAGCTGAGAGATCCGAGAGTTAAGCTCTTCTTAGAGCGGTAGGAGGAGAAAGCAAAGAAAGAGAAGGCTCAATTTCGGAAGATGCAGGAGAAGATTACTGTAGATGTGATGACCTTCTTCAGGACATGCAAGCTTCGGATCCTTCCTTTGGGATCTTCTGGCTTCGAAATCCTCCCTTCTAACAAGACGCTCCCCAGATCCCATTCCCCCATATCTCACTCCCCTCCATCTCTGAGGACCACTCAGTCAAATGGTGCGAATGACGATGATGGTCCAAATGATGATGATGGTTGATGTCACCAACTATGTTGACACCAGGAGTTTAGCTAGTTTTTATCTAGCTTCATCTTTTTTCCTTTTTAGATATTTTTTACATTTATTGTAATTTGTATATATTTTGTTGTCATAATTTGCTATTTTATTTAATCATTTTAATTTATTCATTTTATTATTTTCTTATTTAATATTAGTTTAATTGATAATTAGGTTATTATATAAATAAATAAATAAGTAAATAATTACCAATCACTTCATAATTAAATAGGGAATTTAAAAAAAATTAAATAATTATCGCAGGTATGTTCGTAAGAAAAACGTAATATTTATAAAATAAAATTATCTTCCAACATCCTTTCATAGGGCGAACCCACCATCTTTTAGAGGAACTTCTGGATCCAAACCAAGCTGATGAATGGATCAAGAGTATGAAGAAAATCTTTTTGGTGATCGCTTGTATCGAGGAACGAAGGTGACTTTTGCTACTTACATGCTAGAGGTGGATGCTGAATTTTGGTGGACTGGTACTGAAGACTATTGGAGGCATCTGGCACTTTGATCAACTGGGAGCTATTGAAGCATTATTTCTACGAGAAGTATTTTTTGAATCTGTGAGGAATGCAAAGGATATATAATTCATACAGCTGGCCCAAGGGGGAATGAGCATTGTGCAGTACACTGCAAGGTTTGAGGAATTGATTAAGTTTTCTAGAATTTTTCAAGGAAACCCTGATGAAGTTTAGAAGCGTGTTAAGTATAAAGTTGGGCTGAAGGCAAAAATCAATGTTGTTGTTGCATATATGGAGATTAGAAACTTCTCTGCTCTAGTCAACAAGTATCACATCACTAAGGAAAGCCACAATAAATTGAGCATATCAAGAGCTAAAAATTCCACTAATAAGCTGGCACCACAAGCTCCAAGATTTAAGCCGCAATTCAACCACAGGTTAAGTCACAGTTAGGCTACAAGGACCTCAAAGGAATTTTCATTCAGGAGATTAAGTGGTCCCAAGGTAAGGCACCCAAAGGGTCCCGTTGCACCCCCTAAGCCTGCACCCATTGCATTATGTCCAAAATATGGTAAGCCATATGGAGATCAGCCTTGCTTGTTGGGCCAAGGAGTTTGCTTGAAGTATGGAAAGCCCGGTCACTATACTAGGGAGTGCTCTGAGAGGAACCCGATGGTCCCTAACCCCAAGCCACAACATCAAGGGAGGGTCTTTACTCTCAATATTGAAGACTCATCAAAGTCCAAAAACCTCATAGAAGGTAAGTGTGAAATGAATGGTAGGACCTTAATTGTACGTTGACTCTGCGCAACTCACTCATTCATATCCCGTGCTAAGGTCGAGTCTTTGCAATTGCATGTGTCAGAACTTTCTTTTGATCTTACTATTTCTACACCCACTAGGAGACCTATTAAGACTTGTAGATGTTGCTTAGACTGCCATTTCATTGTGGAATGTAGACTTTTTATACGGATCTAGTTTGCTTGCCTATGGATGGTCTAGACATGATTCTTAGCATGGATTGGCTTTATGCTAATTGTGTAATATTGAATTGTTATACAAAGTCTGTTATCTTTCTTTCTATCCCTGGTGTGTCTAGTAAATCTCTAAGTCTTTACTTGAATATTGTAGAAGTCGACTGTTATGGGAAGAAAGTAAGGGATATGTTCTTCTAGCCATTAGTGAAGTAGACTTTGAGCAGAAAATTGATGATGTGCCTATAGTAAGAAACTATCCTGAGGTGTTTTGGATGATATACCTGAGTTCCCTCCAGTGAGAGAGATAGAGTTCTCCATAGAGTTGGTCCTAGGAATAAGGCCAATATCCATAGCACCTTATAAAATGTCACCCTTAAAGTTAACCGAGTTAAAGACTAGTTAGAAGAGCTTTTGGAAAAGAAGTTTGTGAGGCCTAGTACATTACCATGAGGAGCCCTTTATTTGTTAAGAAGAAAGATCGAAGTATGAGGCTATGTGTGGATTATAGGTACTTAAATCGAGTGACAGTAAAGAACAAGTACCTCTTGCCTAGGATAGATGACTTGATGGATCAGTTAAAGGGAGTGGTAGTGTTCTCAAAGATTCATTTGAGGTCGAGGTATCATTAGATTAGAGTGAGGGATGAAGACATACTTAAGACTATATTTAGGACCCGGTATGGCCCTTTTGAGTTCACAGTCATGTTGTTTGGATTGACTAATGCTCCTACCGAGTTCATGGACTACATGAATAGGATCTTCAGATCTTATTTGGATCAGTTTTCATAAATGATATACTCATTTATTCGAAAACCCACGAGGAGCATGAGCATTACTTGAAGACAGTTTGGAGATTCTAAAGGAAAAGAAGTTGTACGCAAAACTATCTAAGTGTGAATTTTGGTTTGAGGACTTAAAGTTCTTAGGACACGTTGTGTCAAAAAGAGGTATCAGGAGATCCTAGTAAGATTGAGGCTGATGAGCTGGGAGAAACCTACATGGTAATGGAGATACGAAGCTTTTTAGGACTTGCTGGTTATCACCGTAGGTTCATTAAGGGATTTTCTTAGATTTCCTTACCCTTAACCAAACTTACTAGGAAAAGTGCCCTTTTTGTTTGGACTCCGAGTGTGAAAGGACTTTCTAAGAGCTAAAGGTGAGGTTGACCATAACCCCGTTGTTAGTATTGCCTAATCCCAATGTGCCATTTGAAGTATATTGTGACGCTTCAGGGAAAGTTTGGGCTGTGTGTTAATGCAAAATAAGCAAGTGGTAGCCTATGCATCCAGGCAACTCAAACCTCATGAAGCAAACTACCACACCCATGACCTAGAGTTAGCGGCAGTTGTGTTTTCTTTGAAAGTATGGAGACATCATTTGTATGGAGTGAAGTTCGAGATATTCTCTGATCACAAGAGTCTCAAGTACCTCTTTGATTAGAAGGAGTTGAATATGAGGCAAAGGAGATGGATGAAGTTCTTGAAGGATTATGATTTTGGGCTGAGCTATCATCCGACAAGGCTAATGTAGTGGCTGATGCCTTGAGTCGAAAGTCACTACACTTGTCTCATATGATAGTGAAGGAGGTAGAGGTGATTAAGAAGTTTAGGGATCTAAACTTGGGGATGACATTGACTACTAAGAGCATGAAGATGTGCCACCTCAGTGTAATGAGTGATTTTAAGGAGAGAATCACTCGAGCCTAACAGGAGGATGTAGAGTTTAAGGAGACTCTAGAGGAGGAGGAAAAGAAAGATGAAGGGTTTCACCCTAGGACGGATAAGCTATGGAAGTTTGAAGGCCAGATTTATGTGCCTGAGTGGTGACCTATGAAAGGAGATTTTGCAAGAGGCTCATAAGAGCCATTTCACTATTCACCCTGGTGCCACTAAGATGTATCAAGATTTGAAAAAGATATTTTGGTGGCCCGTTTGAAACGGGACATGGTAACATGGATGAGTAAGTGCTTGGTCTGTCAAAAGGTGAAGATTGAGCACCAAAGACCTTCTGAATGCTGGAACCCTTGTCGATTCCGAATGGAAATGGGATAACATCTCAACGGATTTTGTAACAGGGCTACCTAAGACTGCTGGCTATGATGCCATATGGGTAATTGTGGATCATCTAACAAAGTCGGCTCACTTTTTACCTATTAGGGTGACTTATTCTTTGGATAAGCTAGCCCAGTTTTATATCCAAGGGATTGTAAGGTTGCATGGAGTGTCATCGATAATAATCTTAGACCGAGTTCCGCGATTTACTTCATGTTTTTGGGGAGCCTTTCAGAAGGCGTTTAGCTCGAAGCTATGCCTAAGCATAGCTTATCACCCTCAAACGGATGGCCAATTAAGAGAACTATACAAACCCTAAAGGATATGTTGAGGCCATGTGTGATAAACCAGAAGGGAAGTTGGGATAAGTACATGCCATTGGTCGAGTTCACATATAACAATAGTTATCATGCAGGTATCGACATGGCACCATATGAGGCCTTATATGGAAGAAAGTGTCAATCTCCTTTGTGTTGATATGAACCTGGGGAACAAAGCATGTTAGGACCCGAAGTTGTAAAGGAAACAACATAACAGATCAAAAGGATTAGGGATAGGATTCTTACCGCTTAAAGTCGAGAAGACTATGCAGACAGGCGGCAGAAGCCATTGGAATTCCAAGAGGGAGAACATGTTTTCCTTAGAATTACCCCCACAACAGGCATAGGACAAGCTATGAGAGTCAAAAAGTTGAGCCCAGATTTCTTGGTCAATTTGAAATCCTTAGAGAGTCAGGCCAGGAGCATATCGCATAGCCTTACCCCCCAATCTATCGAACCTTCATGATGTCTTCCATATCTCTCAATTAAGAAAATACCAATTCGACCCTAGTCATGTGTTAGAGCCAGAACAGGTACAATTAAGGGAGGACTGACCTTCAACCTACCGCCTACAAGGATCATGGACAGGAAAGTCAAGCAATTAAGAAACAAAGTCGTACCTTTGGTCAAGGTGGCATGGGGACATGATAAAGCGGAGGATGTTACATAGGAATTGGAATCAGAAATGAAGACTAGGACCCTGAGCATTCACGAGTAATGAATTTCAGGACGAAATTCTTTTTAAGGAGGAGAGAAATGTAACGCTCATGTAACACCCTAATATTTAACCCAACACGCCTAAGACGTATTAAGATTAATTATTAGTTATTACTTCCTTTAAAACTCATTTGTAAAACTACTTAGCGGAAAGTACAGGTAAATTTTTTTTTGAAATATGTAAAACAAAATGCGAGCCATCGCGTACATCATAAGCAAAACGTAAAACAGAGAAAATAAATCATGCAATACAAAAGCAAATAAGAACACCTTAATCATAGGAACAACCATCATAATATTAAATATCATAGTTTAGTACATCAACCGAAATATAAAAAGCATAAAGTCATACCCATATAAATGGGTAGAGTTGCAGGATATGAAACATAAAATAGGAAAGAAACAGGAAGCATAAACAGAGATACATGGAAAGCCCCAAAAGATACCACCTACAAGCAATCCTCCCCCTAAAGCCTACATATGACGCTAATCCTCGACCTGGAGATGTAGCCCGCAAACTGCGAGCTCCTCGGATGTGGCCCAACGAAAAGGGGCGTGGGCATGCGGATCGGTGGAGTGACGTGGCCTCCTGGTGAGGGCGGCTCTCGGGCTAACGTACACGCCTCACAGGCCTTGGCTGAGATCGGGTCCTCACTACCCCTACCAACGGCCATAGGCACCGAAGGAGCGGAGCCCTCCAAATAGGGGTCAGCCGGAGAATCCTTAGACAGGTCCCTCCTACAGTGAGGTATGGGGGCACGTTCTCCAGAAAGTCACACACCGCTGAAGATGAAGGTCGGGCACGGGTCTACTCATCATGGGGCCGCATCCTCTCAAAGATCAAATCGTCACCGAAGGGAGAGGTCGGGTAAAATGAAAGCTGGAGACCGGGAATGCAAATGGGCATCCCATGTATGCAAAAATGCGCACGGCACAACGACCCTCAAAATGGTAGAACTGATGATCTGGGTCATAGTGCACCTCCCATATCGATGTGTCAACGAAGGTCACAAACGATGCCATTGTAGCTGGAGACATAACGGAAAGAAAAACAAAGAGAGGGGTGAGAATCTTGCTAAAGAATCTCAGGAGGAATCCTCTATTTAGTGTCATCGTTTACATTCCCAGGAACCTTGGGTTTATTATGAAAGGGTTAAACATGCAAATGTTCATTATGAGGTTTTCATAAAAGATAATTATCCAAGGTCCGTGTCTTTTATGATGAATCTTAATGCATGTATGCAGCATAGTAGAACATGAATGCATGGCAATACTTTATGCAGCAAACTAAAAACATCTCATCAATAACTAATTCTCATATAAGTGGCATGTACTTTCTCATAATCAACTTCTCTCTTTCATAAGCAAAAGCTTCACATCTTTCCTCATTTCTCAAACTTATGACATCATGGTATGTAAAAATAGTAACCGACCCCTGATACTAGGCTATGAGCTCATACCTTAACTAGTCGTCACTAGTTCTTACTTATCTTCTTGATAAGCATATCATAATCATAAAAATAATAATCCCGACTCCTAGAGTACGGGTAGGGACCTAAGGAATCACCCATCATGGGACTTTTTCCTTCTCCAAAACGCATCAACTAGTTAAGACCAGTGACTTTGTCCACTTTGGCAGGCTAATGTCGATGCCCTCACGGTTTTACCTTCTCCTCACCGTAGGAGAAGTACGTCTTGGTCTGCAAAACACATCATCTAGTTAAGACCAGTGACATTGTCGCTTCGATATGGCTCCACGACCATACCCCCCATGGGTTTCCTTTCTCCTCACCGTAGCAGGAGAAATGCGTCTTGGCATGTCACACATATAAAATCTTTCTTTTCAAACTTTCTTTAAATCCCTCAAATTTGATGAAAATTTGGCAGCATAACGACTACACTCCGAATTTCCTCAAATTTGAATCATGCCACATAACTCAAATCACACATGTTGTTCTCATGAAATTTCTCAATCAAATAAACTTCTTAATCACAGGAGCATACCCTCCTAACTCATTCATATTTTGCATTCTCATGCATCTTAAGCATAGCATACCACATCATCATAACAACATGTCACAAATACACATATAGTCTCATGTTCATGGTATTAACATATTCACATTCATCATGAGTATACCCACTCGGTCTCATTCTCACATCACACCTTCTATCTCATGTTGTCTTATGCTTTAGCCCTTACGGGTCTTAAACTTATATTCTAATTATCCTAACTTTCATTATGGATCTTTATTTCACTTAAGGGATCATTACCTATAATTTCCTCTAATGTTTATTCTCACTAACATAACCAAACAGCACTACTCTTGGGCAGAAAATTATCATATGATTACGGGTCCTAGAATCTCCGTCTTTGACCCTTTCTAAGTTTCGTCTTCACCTAAGGCTCTATAATCAACTCCTAAACCAATTATGAGGGATTCCTACACATATCCACTAATTATAAATCATTTTTCTTAAGTCCAATTATGCTGGAACAGAAATTACAATTTGTGCCTCTAAGTGTTCTAGAATTCTCATTTTAAGTCATTTTTAGTTACTTGTTCTTTTCTAACTTCCCTAAATCGTTCCTTACTTCATTCAAACATAATTTTACACATTTTAACACCATAAAACAGAATTTATACAGTGGCCAAGTGCACAAGGCAGAACCGAAAATACAAGCATCAAATAATCACATAATCTCATGATTTAAATGCATATAAGTTGCTAGTTTTCTCTTGGAATAATTTTAAGAACTCAAAACTCTTTTAGAAACCAATTCCTCTCATTAAAATCATACAAAAATGGGTAAGGTCAGTAGCTAAAATATTTAGTTCATGCATTAGATTGAAAACACAAATTCTTGTTCACAATGTTCTTCAAGTTCACCTAAGCTTAGAAAAATTTCAAGACATAGGCTATGGGCACTTATGATTAGATGAACTCATCCAAGTCCATCATCATCATCTCAAGGCCAAAATGGCATCCTTGAAATGCCTCCATTTTCTAAAACTTTACTTGTGATACTTGGGTAAGTCTTTGAGCTCTAGGATAATTAAGTGATGGCATAAACTTAAACATGCTATGCACTTATTTTACTCTTCATTAGAAAATAAAGTGAGAGCATAAAATAAATATGAGATGTAACCTCATTATTATCTTTAAAGATTGAGTGATGACTTGAAATATAAACATGAAATGCAAGCTTGGAAATTTAATCATGATAATGCAAGTTCATTTAATTATTCTTGAGAGCTTAGTGATGGCATCAAAATAAACATACTATGCAAGGCATAAACATAAACATGTATGCAACTCATTTTATCTTAGCTAGAGCTCTTACAAGACTTTAGAGGAACATTATCACCTTAACCCAATATATATCTTAACAACATAAAGTGAGCTTTAGAGTTCTTAGCACCAAGTCTTCAAAGAAGCCTTTGGTTTTGAACTTCATCATCAAGCTCAAGAAAATGGACACAAAACTCAACACTTTATCTAAACAAGCATATAGAGAACTAATCATATTCTTTATTTTATTGCTCATAGGCTTCAATCTAGAGTAAACTCTTAGAATGGCCCAACTTTAAGGTTGGCAAGGGTAAGCTTAGAGCTCTTTGAAAACATAGGATTAATTTTCTTAACAAAACTTTTAGTGATCTACTCAACATTTTTAACAAACTTTGTTCAAATAAAGGAAGAGGGAACCGAAACCATTAAAGGGAAAAGGAAGAGAAAACTGAAAACTTTGAGGAGGAAAAGAAAGGAAAATCGAAACTTGAACAAAGAAAAGGAAAAGAAACCAAAAGCATATATGGTCCAAGACCAAGTTTTTCAAGCTTTAGAGGTTTCTCACATGGCATCATAAGACCATTATCTTGAAACCTCATCATTAAGCCAAATTTTTACTCATGAAAAGGCTCGAAGGCCGAAAAAGAAAAAGAGAAGGAAATGCTTGAAAAACCAAGACAAAACTAGAACCTTTCTTGAAGAAAACAAGTAAAATTTTGAAATAAAACCCCTACCTAAGGAAGTCTTGAAAGAAATGAAGGAAAGCTTGAGTCTTCAAAGAAATGAGAAGACAAAAATCTTCTCTTGGATGAGGGTATGGGTTCGGCCAAGGGGAGAAGTCAAGGAAGATGAATTTTCCTTGAGGTTGTAAGCTTGGAAATGGAAAGTTTGAGTGTTTAAGAGGTGGTTTGAGGTGAGGGAGTGGTGATTTAAGGTTGTTTGTGGTGGATTGTGGTGGTGGGAAGGTTTCTTTGAGGGAGGAAGAAGAAGAGCAAGATGAAGAGAAATTGAGAGCAAATGAAAGAAAATGCAAGAAAGCTTAAACTTGGCAATGCTTCTAAAGTGTAACCAAGTTCTTCAAGGCTTGGTATTTATAGAAAAATGAAACTTTGTGGCTGATTTGAAGAGGAAGAGGCCGATGGTTCTCTTGGCCAAAGGGAGGAAAAAATATCTTCAAGAACTTGTCATTCAAAGGCATGGTTGAAAGCATTACTAGGTATGGTTCAAAGCATGGCTTGAGGTATGGTCTTTGAGTGAAACAAAATCAACATGTGACACAAATGCAAGGGTATGCATTCGGCCAGCTTTCAGCCTGGGGGGAAGAGAAATTATTCATGTAATTGTGGTTTAATTATGTGTTTAGGTGTTTCTTTAATTAAGGTTTTGATTAGGAGTTTGTAAGAAAGTGTTTAGGTGAGGTAATGGCTAATTAAGGTTGCCAAGACTTGATTAGGGGAGTGATCTTGCTAGATTAACAAATTAAAATCATTCTTTTAGTCAAATGAAGGTATGGGCACAATTCCTTAATTTAAGGAATTGGAGAGAAAACACTATTCAAGATTCCATGACTAGGAATCTTGAATCAAAGAATGTAATTAGAGCTTAACCAAGCAAATCTTAGGCTCTAATTAACCTTAATAAATTATTTTGACTCTAGATTAATTATCGAAATAAATTAATCTTCGATTAGAGCCTAATATTGCTTAGGTTCGAATTACGTCTCTAGGGGCAAAATGATAATTTTGCACTAAAATTGCTCGGATCTCCCAGGCTTACTAAACATCACAACCCACTCAAAATATCATTCCGAACCTTCTAGAAAAGTTTTGGCTCAAATGGCACCTTTACCGTAAAACTAGGGTATTTTGGTCATTTTGAGCCGAAAGTTCTGAAAACGAGATTTTCATCTCTAATATCAAACATAACAGATATAATCCCCTTCAAACATTGAGTTGATCCATTCAAGGACTACCGGTCGACCGTCCTCGAATTCCAGGCAAAAGTGACCTTAGGGGCATTTTGGTCATTTGTACTCAAGCAGAAATTCTGGCGTTATACCCGATTTTTCCTGTTGTGGAAAATTATCAAAATGCCCCTAGGTAATTTTCGCATGAGATTTGAGGTTGAACAATCCTTAATTATAAATTTCAATATTAGGGTAACGTTATATGAGTATTGGATAGCAATTTGTGCGAAAATCACAAATCCAGATTTGCAAAATGACCAAAATGCCCTTGAGATCATTTTTGCCCAAATCGAAGATAGCCAATCTCCTATCCTCAAGGGGTTAGTTTTATGTTTGAAGGGAATTATTTGTGACATATCGAAGTTGAGGTAAAAATCTCAACTCCTGGTTTTTATCGTATGTAAAATTACCAAATTACCCTTATGGTAATTTAACACGAGATTAAGTAACCTTCAAACTTGATCATCACCCGGAAGTTTAAAATGTTTATTACAAGTATTATATAATATCTGGAAATGTTTGGTAATTCTATGGAGTTTTTATCTGAAATGACATTTTTACCCCTAGTTAGAGCTTAATAAGTTCACTTAAGTAATTAAGGCAATATTAGGCTCTAATTCCTTTCGAATTGATTTCATTAATTAATCTTGAGGTTAAAAATAATTACTTGAGGTAATTAGAGCCTAAAAATTGTTTAGGAAAATTTAATTTCCTTTCTTAATTACAAGGACTCATAAAATCAATAATGTTAAGATTAAGGTAAATCTAGTACATTTTCTTTCTTTGTCTTAAGATTAGGACTTATGTTACTAATTGATTTTCAACTCAATTGAAATTAACTCCATTACTAGTATAAGATTACTCTTTTACCTTGTCTTGGTAAATCCTAAACACTTGATTCTTACCATTTACACTAAATTACCAATTCATAATTCACTACTTAATTAAATATGCTATCATATAAGTCCTACCACTTATCAAAGAATCACAATTGTCTCCCATTATCCCCAAACCAGCTACGGCCTCCATCCCCCCATCATCCTCTTGTTTTATTTATTTCAACAAACAATGCACTTGCAAACATATCATTATCTTACCATTTGCTTTTTGGGAGTTATCATGCTCAAGATTGCTTAAAAAATTCTGCATTCTTTGAAGAACTCTAAACTTTCTTCTTCTTCCTCCTCCATATCCAAGAAGCTCCATTATGGACATTTATCAAAGTTCTCAACCTCAAACTAATACATTTCCACCATAGATCAACTCCTAAACACCTAAACTTTCCATTTCCAAACACAAGATCACAAGAAAAATCCTCCTTCCATTTTAACTCCCCTTGGCCGAAACCATCATCACCATTAGGAGCAGATTTTCTTCTTGTTACTTCATAAAAGATCTAGCTTTCTCTTTTGAAAACAAGAAACAACTTGGTAGGGATTTCATTTCATGTTCTTTTTCTTGTTATTTCCTTACATTTTCGGCTTTGATGGTTTGATGATGACCATGGCTTGATGATGAGGAATCACGGTGATGGTTGTGAATCCATCATAGAATAAACCTCTCAAGCTCAAGGTTTAGTTTTTGTTGTCAAAAGATTAATGGAATAATTGTTAATTTTCTTTAAGTTAATTCTTTTTTAGCTTGATGATGAGTTCAAGAAATAAGGTTCTTGGAACCATGGTAATAAGAACTCTAAAGCTCACTTCTTTTTTGTTAAGATTAATTAGAGTTAAAGAGTTCATTCTTTAAAAGTCTTAGGTTTTAAGCTTAACAAGATATAAAAAGGAACTTGCATCCATGATTATGTTTCAAGCTCTTGCATATTATGTTTCAATTTCAAGCCTTGCATAATCATGTTTATATTTCAAGTAATCACATTAATTCATGAAGATAATAATATGGACTTGCATATCATGTTTAAATTTCAAGTCTTGCATATCATGTTTAAATTTCAAATCATCAGCTTAAATCTTAAAGATAAGAAAATGGACTTGCACATCATGTTTATATTTTAAGCCTTGCATATCATATTTATATTCCCAAGTTATCACCTTATAATAACCAAGATTAAAAATGAGAGTGCATGTCATGTTTATAAATCCATTTATCACCTAAATTTCTAAAGCTTAAGACTTGCTCCTTTTATCTTAAATGAAAATTTTAACCATGGACATACTCTCAACTTATGATTTCGGCCTTATGATGATGATGGGCCTAGAATGAGTTTTATTTTATGTTAAGGCTTCATGTGTTTTTGATGTCTTGAAATAATTTTAAGAAAAACTAGTAACTAGAAATGATTTATGATGCAATTTTCCAAGCTCATAGAAATTAAAACAATGGTTTCTGTTTTGATTTTATAAATTCTGTAACATGCTGTTTGGAATGACTTAGAGGGGTGAAAATTACTATTAGTTGTTGTAAAAATCATTCTTGACACATTAGGCAAGACTAGTAACTAAAAATGTGTAAAAGTGCAACTTTTGAAAGCTTCTAGAGATGTGAATTTTGGTTACTGATTGGAATTATTTGCTTATGTATGATGTTGTTAGAGATTGTCTAATTGTGTAAGAATCGCTAATAATTAGTGCAATAATTTTTTTTAGCACTTGAGGAAAAACTAGTAACTAGAAAGGATTAAAAATATGTTTTCTAGAGCACGTAGGAATTGGAATTATGGTTTCTGTTCCAGCATGTATATATTATGTTTGACACCATGTATGTCGGTAAGAATCACTAATAATTAGTGTGGGAATTAATTTTAGCATCTTAGGAAAAGTTGGAAATTATAAAGGATCAAAAATGCAATCTCTAGAACTCTTAAGATCTAATTTTCTAACACTGCCCAATGTTGTTTGGTACTATTCATAAGGTTAAAAGTTAGTGAAAATTATTGTCATAGCCATTGTTGGTCTCTTAGGTGCATAAAAGAATTGTTAGAGGTGTTAGATTAGATGATTTGTAGTTTCAATCTGTTTAAGGGCTAATGATTAATTACTAACAACTTGAGGTTGAAAATGAGAACTGTATTTGTGATGACCTTTAGTACATTATGTATATCTTGTTGAAGCATAGCATGTGCATTAGCTGAGCCGTCCTTGATTCCATACCTGGGTAGGAGCATGTTTACCTTTCAATAAGATGTTGATAATAGCATGTCTATGCAAATTATGTTATGATAAGTTTCAATTATGATTGAGATATTTGAGATGCATAGTTGATGTGTTCTATGAGCATAAAATGTGAATTCATAATTTATAATGATATAATGCTCAGGTTTGTGCTCTAATGAACACGCAAAAATTAAGGTGACATAAGACACATGGAAATGATCCTCTAGACTCTAGGAATTAATAGTTAAGAGAGGTGATCCAAAAAGGACCCTTTAGACTTCAAGAATTAATGGTTATGAAAGGTGCCTATGCCCCTATCCCACACTCTGGAGTCAGGAATTTAGCTTATCTAGAGGATAAGTATAAACTAGAGACGACTAGTTAGGTCTCATAACCTAGAACTCTCGAGTGAGAGAAGTTATAGGGCGGCCCCCAAGGAAAAGAGAATAAGAAATTTAAATCACCTAAAAGAATAATGAGGAGAAATCATGTTAGAAAGATTTATGTTCTTTATGTCATGTATATTGGTTGTAATTTTATGATAACTGGCATATGGCATTGACATGCATTCATGATATAGTATAATGCATCCATGACATTAAGATTCATGCTAAAAGATATGGACCTCGGCAAATGGTATTCGAAACTTAATGAAAGAACCTTATATATGCTCACATTTTCGTAATGAAACCGAAGTTCCTGGGGACGATGAAGATGACACACATGTTAAGAGGCGAAAGCCCTACTGAGATTCTTTTATAAGTTTCTCATTCCCTATCATTTTTTTCCATCTCGTCTTCAAAGGTAGATGACGTTTGTGATCTACGTTGACACTCCTACTTGGAAATGCACTTTGACTCGGAACCGGCCGTATCATTTTGTGGGTCATTGGCAGTTCTTGTACGTTTTTGTGGATCATCCCTTCGCGTACCCCGTTTCTAGTGACTGTTTTCCCATACTGCCCCATTTCGGATGATCTTACCTTCGAGCGCACGCATCTGCATGCTCTGCAGTTCCACATACTCACTTTGCTGCTTGATCTATTCGAGTTTTTCCTAATTACATACCCCGGTCACCACCTCGTTCGACTTGGGTCATGGTTTGACCCATTGATAGCTCTGCGTCCCATCAAAATAGTCTAAGCCCCCTTATTTGTAGTATAAGGTAACTCAGGTCATTCTTCCTTAGGACACACAGGTTATGTTATCAAACTGAAATTGCTAAATACAACAAAGGGGCGTTTGTGATTTTCAGAATGTAAAATGATAGAAACATAATGAAATGCTATTGATCAAAGAATCAATCCCAGGACATCACGATTATTGGCAGAATTCATCATGGTTCAAAGAGTCCAAATCCGGATGCTACTTGTTAACCCAAATTTACTATATGATCATATAGTTATCATTCAACAACCTTCAAATCATAATCGTAATTTTAAATTAATGTTGAATTACATGCATTTCAATTAACCTGGATAACTAATCAGTGACTTACCTTACTTGATTTCAACAACGAATTCGTTTCTATATCTAATCAATAATATAATTCAAACATAATCATGTTCAATAACTGAATTCATATTTGAAATTGAAGTTGAGAAAGGAAAGCATACATACGAAAATGGAAAATTACAAAACAGAAACTCTGAATTCAAACCAATTATCTATGATGTCAAGGATTGAAAAGAGTTTAGCCTTCCATGGATATCTCCATTGAAAGCTTTCTGGATGAACACCTTAGATACAAAAGAAAAATAAGAAGACAAGTAGAGAGAGATGAGAGATTCTGATGTGTGTTCTTTGAATGAACAACTTAGGCTTAAATAGAAAATGAAAAGATAAGATAAAGCTTGAAAAAAAAAGAAGGATTTCCCTCCAATCAAAAGTGTCCCTCGGATTACATCTTATCCAGATGTTATCTATCAAAATAATTCCAGATTTTTGAAATCTGATCTGGATAAGATAATCCTCTGAATAAGCTTTCCATAGACATATTATATGACTCATTTGGACCAGAAATGAGTGAGATATGCCCAATTATGTGAGGAAAGGTCTTGGACCCGTGTCAGCACGAGCTCCGCAACTTTTCAGCCCAATTAGGCCATGAATCGGGCCGAATTTGATGAAGCTTGTGAAACCCAAAATTGTAGATCTCGGTCTTAGCTTTAAGAAGACACCAAAATCACAAAATTCTAATGTTTATAGAGCCCAAAATGATCTGTGCAACATGGAAAGGTCATAGTGAGTGTAAAATCCGAGATTAACCAAGTTTTAACAATTAAATCCAATGAGACCCAATAATGCAAAACTCAATCAAATCATCAAAATTAAACACATGTAGAAACCAATTAGGCCAAGTATGCAACCATAATAGATGCCTTAAAATTTCTCTATCACCCATTAGAGGATCTACCCTCCCATCACTCTTTAGGTATCTGCCCATGTTGTCCCTATGGAGGTAGAAGGTGATAGTGATGGAGAGACTACTGCCATGCAACCGATGAGAGAGCTGAGCCTACACGTAGAGGCGCCACGCATCCTCGCAGAGGTGCCCATGTTCAACCCATAGGACTTTATGCCACACGAGACGAGTTGATCCATGGATTTTACTGGAGGCCTTTAGCAGGAATAGTGAGAGGAGGAATCTTATGCTAGTGTATTTTGCATTCATCTTGGATTACTGTACTTGACTTAACATTTGTTAGTAATGTGATGTTTGTATGTTTTGGTGCAAGATGCGGAACAATAGTATTTACATTGGCAATATTATAATATATGGGTGTTGTAATTTATAGATACCGTGATTTGTTTTTATCCTTTCTTTCATATGCGAGGTGAATAACATTAACTATTTAGTATGTGCGGCTCGCATTTTGTTTAAAAAAAAGTTACCTATAATTTCATTAAAGTATTTCCAAGAGTTTAAATTAAGAACTTAACAAAAGAGTAATAACTAATAATCAACTTAAATACGTCCTAGGCATGTTGAGTTAAATATTAGGGGTTACAAATACTACTTAGGGCTAATTTCAAAAAGACATATCTAGTGCCTAAAACCTAGCCTGTCAAATATCAAGGTCCACAAATGATACATACATAGAAATGGACCAAAAAAAAAATCTAACAAGAATTAGTCTTTAGGTTAATGGAGTTCTAACACTAAGCTACAATTATGTATAGGTCAAAGTCCCTAAATATCTCATGTCTTTCTAGGGGAAACCATTGGCCATTGGTATGATGGCTTCACCTCCACTAGGGCGTTAGGAAGGGTGGATCTGAATTTGAGGATGAAGACGAGGATGGGACAACTCGAGGGGTGCTAGTGGTGCAAGCTACATAAAATAATTGGATGTCCTATATGGAGAGGCACACCATAGTAGGGAAAGCAGGATCAAAGTCAGGTAAACACGGATGTACTTGAAGGAACGATCAAAGAACACATATGTGTGGACCTTGAATAAGCTACTATATAGGAAATCTAGTGGGTGTAGTGCCACACCCATTATGGTGAGTTAAGGAAATCCAGAAACGACATCAGGAGGATCTGAATACAATACACAAAGCATGAAAACATAGGGATGAGAATGTTATAAAATTCTCAAGACACTCCCTTAAACATAATGAAACACAGCTAACAATTTCATTTATATAAGAAATATCATATAAAGTGATGTGTAGAAACAATAACAATCCTGTGCAAAATAAGTATCGTTTATTGATTTTTTTCTCATGTCGCCGTAGAACTCAATTTCATGCATTTTTCTCTTTTCTGAACATATGGAAGACTTAGTTCTTTCCCAAGTGGCATCTGCAATGGATGAATCCACAATGGCTAATAGACTGCGAATTAAGACATGAGCTCATTCCTATACATGATCATTGGATTTCATTTTTTCCTTTTTTGAATCTCACATAGTTCTAGTCCTAGCCTATACATCTACCAACTCATAATATCTCTAGGGAAGTCCCTATTTTTGTTTTCCTCCTTTTTCCCATAAGTCTTGTCTCTATTTTACCCATATGTTAGAACATGCACAATTAAAGTTTATGCATTCTCTTTTCTCACATAATTGCATCACATACTTTTCTTCTCTCAAATGCATGCATAAGCACATGTAGGCATTCAATCACAAGTGATTCTCATTTGTGCCTCATAAACCAATCTTCAAATTATATAGCATGCATTCATACTCATCATACTTAAATTAAGAGTCATTATATCACCAAATCAATACTTGGATTCAATTCCAGCATATTGGTATAATTTACACTTAAGTAGCAAGATTTATTTTGCATACCAAACAACAAATTCAAAGGCTATAAAAATTATCCATGGTATCTCAATGTGTCCACAAGGTCTTATAAAAATTTTATAAGAAGAATCATTCTCTAACTATGTTAATAGAATTAGACAAATTTGATGGTCAGAGACCACTTAATCTAAGCTCAAAATTGGAAGTTCATAATTTTTAACCCTAACAAATGACTGAATCAATTCAGAATAAAAATCATGGTTGAACTTCAAGATGTTTCCAACTCTATATAAAAATTTCAAAGAAAAAATTAATCATTTGCTATAGTAAAAAATAAATTAGCAAAATTCAGCTTCAAATTCAACAATTCAGGTAGCACAAGCATAGCTTCATGATTTTTTTAAAGTAGTAAGAGTTCAAACCAAAGCTCAAGAAAATTCATCAAACTAGCCTAAGATGTTAGCTTCAACATATAATTTTCATAGCTCATAAAAATACCTACAAATGCATCAAAAAATCGATTTTTCCTTTTGTACCAAAACCAAAATTCCAGCAAGGTAGTCCAAAACTCTTTTTGACAAAAATGATTTTGCCCCAACACCAAACTATCCACCAATGTAAATAAATGTATATCTATGTGAAATCATACATTAGAACCAAAAAATTTGAAATTCCAACAAATAAAAATCATGAAAAATATAATCTTAACAAATAAGAACACAAAACCCTACTTTGCAAACTTTAGAGCTTTATAACTCCAAAGGTGTTCCAGTGATTTCTCTTCACTTCAAGGCCACCAAAGGGATTCCTTAGGTAGTAAGGTGAAGATGTGTCAAAGTGAGAAATGGTGAAGATTTAAATTTCAATCGGTTAGATTTGTAAGTTATGATGAGTAGTTAAAGTTTAGTAAGGTAAATTGAAAGCTTTAACAACTCTAGGCTAAGGTTTTTGAGGTTGGAAATCAAGTATAGAGCTCTTGAGAAGTGGAAATGGAGGCTAGTATTTTTCCTTGTTGCTAGCCGAAACGTAATTGGCTTGATAGAGAAAATTTGTGTGATATTTATCTTTTAATAAAGTTTGAGTATTATATAATATAAATGGATAATTCTTAAAGAAAGAAAGTAAAATGGATGGGTAGGATTTAATTTTGTAATTCAAGATTGAATCTTAGCCATTCATTTGATTTAAATAGATAAGCTTCTTCATTTTGTAGAGATTAAACTAGTTTTCGATGTTATAAACGCATAGAAATTTTATCAAACGGTAAAACACCATACCCTGGTAATTAGATATTACCCAAAATTTAATTCTAGGTATAAAATTTTCATTTATAACTATTTCTTTGAATACTACCCCTAATTAATTTCACATTTTTAAAGCATTCCATTTAATATTAGTGTGCTATATTAATTAATATGTAAGGATATGTTAATACATTCACTATATTTAACTCAATTATCAATATCATTTATTATTTTTCTTAATATCTGTGTTTATTCAAAATTGACAGATGTTTTGAAAGGAATAGAGTAAGAAATACTACTAATGAAAATACATACATAATAAAAATTCAATAAAGATAATTAAAAAAAGAATGTGTGCTAAGATTTTCTTTTATACATATATATAAATAAATAATTTATATAAATGAGAAATTGCTAGATCTTCATGGGGTAGAGACATCATTCATTGTCCCTATCCCATTTAACTATAACATCCCAATTTTCTTGGTCTAATTAGCACATTATTATGAGTAATTAGACTAATTAATTAGTAAATTAAACAAGGGTTGATTTACTAATTAATTGAGAAATAAAAAGCTTGAGTTAAATGATAATAATGCATAGACAAGTAAACATGCATATACATGTGTGTGTGTGTGTGGCCAATAGATACAAGAATTGATACGTACACATAATATCTATATGAGAGCAAACTGTGAATATAGGTAAGCTTACACCTAGCCAAGCAGTGATTGGTATTTTGATATAATAATTAAAAGGGAAATAAATGTAGATATGAGCAAGATTAGGAATCATGGGAGAATCATCACGTGAAGCATACATACATACATACATATATATATATATATATATATATATATATATATATATATATATATATATATATATATGGGTAATAAAAATCCTATGTATATTGCTTTAATTCTGAAGTCAATCAGCGTGATATATTTCCCTAATCTTGAAGCAAATTAGTATTCAGATGTACAAGTGTATAATACTAGGTATATGAAACATGATAAAGAGAAAATGAGTGGCAAGTTTCACTCTAAGAAAGGTACTTTATATCGTGAAGGATTGAATTTTTACGTGGCTCATTATTGAGTCATTAAACACTTGATTCTCACCCTAAAATATACTAATCAATCACAACCCTAAACCCCACACATTGCACTCTTTCAAACAAAGAAAGGAAGATCACAGGCACCTAGAGAAGTCTCACAACCAAGGATTCTTGGACAAGCATTGCTACCATTCGAAGAACTCATCCCTTGCCCTTCTCATTTCTTTTGAACAGCCTTTTAAGTAGGTGTTTTATGTCTTTTCTTTTTATTGGGTTTGAGCATAAACTTGTTCTAGTCTCTTCATGGCTACGAGCAGTATGTCCAACCCAAAACTGTGCTAGTGTATTCTAGTTCCTTCCATAGTCATGAATGCTGAACAGTCACTCTTCAGATAACGTGCTATGATGCTTGTACTACAAGGATTGGTTGGTATTTCATGTGTGTACATGTTTAGGAGTGTGAAAACAAAATAAATTAAAAAATTACATAAAACACTCCATTTAAGCAAAATCCTCAAAACTTACATAAGTCACTAATCTCGGACTAGTAAGGAATCTGGAGTTTTCATTAAAATTCCATTTTTCAACCTCTAGACCTCCATTTGTAACGCCCCAATTTTTACTGTAATTTTTACTGTCATTAGGAATTACCGAATTACCGTAGGTAAATATTATATAAAATTTGAGACCAAACAATCCTTAATAAAGGAATATAACGTTACAAGAGAAGTTAGGAGCAATTCGTGCAAGTATTGCAAACCCCGATTTCTGTACGTGTAAAATGACCAAAATGCCCCTGAGGTTATTTTACTTAGAAAATGAGGATCATGGGCCCCACCCATCCTCAAGGGGATGTTTTGATAATAATAAGGGATTGTTTGTGTTATGTGTGTTAATAGAGGAGAAGAATCATAATTTTGAGCTAACGACGAAATGACCAAAACGCCCTACGGTTTTAACCCGATTTGCATGCCGACTTAGCCCGAACCTCACTAAAATGTTTTAAAAGGTGTTTTTAAGCCATGATTAACCATTGGTTAAGCTCGGGTGGTCTCGGACAATTTTTAAGTAAAATGACCGTTTTGCCCTGTCTTTGTGCAATTTTACAAATTTTGAGATTTTTAATTCGTCTAACAAAACCTAAGCAATATTAGGCTCAAATTAAAGCTTATTAAATTCTAATTATTAATCTAGAGTCAAAATTATTTATTTAAATTGATTAGAACCTAAAATTGCTTTAAAACACTCAAATTGCTTACTAATTCACCTAAGCCCTTAACCGTAAATTCTCTAAATTGCATGAATACCTTGCCTACACCTAAATAATACATGGAACACACAAAACCCTCTTCCATGAGGCTGTAATGCATGAAATAATGCAGCCATAATACACCAAAAAATTGCACTAAAACATAATGCCAAAAATCACCATAAAATAAGGAACTTTGAAACATGATTCCATGTTTTAAACCACCAAACAAGATGATTTTTCCTTCCTTGTCTCCTCCTCAAATTTATTCAGATTTTCCTCCTCCTCTTGTCCATACATGAGCTTGAATTCTTCTATAAATAGGCATGCTTAGAAGTCATTAGAGACTTGCTCAAAAATTTCACAACTTCAAGTTTTTCCTAAGCTCAAAAACTTTCTTTCTTTCTTCCCTCTTGGCTGAAATTCTTTCTTCAACCTTTCAAGGATATTTTGTTTCATTTCACTTCAAGAAACCAAGTTCTCTTCCTTTCCTTCAAATAAAATTAGGTAGGGTGTTGTTTCTAAGTTCATTTTATGCTATGACAAGTTATGTTTCTAGCTCAAAAATATTGAATCAATGAACCTTTTCTATGGATTTTTCAATTCAATTTTCTTCCTTTTTTCTTTTGAGTAATTCGGCCTTATGGCTTAGATTATGATAAGACCATGGTTTGATGATGAGGTTCTTGAGTGTTGGTTGCAAAGCCTTCACAAGTTAGACCTCTAAAACTTAAAGGTTTCACTAGTTTTTAAAGCTTTATAATTTCATTTTTTCTTTCCTTATTTTTTCTTCCATGGTTTTGGCCAAATGGCCTAAGAAGGAATGAAATGATGGCTTGATGATGAGGACCTTGAGTATGGGTTGTAAATCCATCACAAGTTAGGCCTTTAAAGCTTGAAAATTCCACTTGATGCAAAACTTTAAAGAATGATGTTTTTATAATGTAAAAAATAAAGATCTTGAGTTTAGAACTTGAAAGATGTATTTTTCACTTTGTCTTGCTAAGATATATATTGGGTTGAATTTATATTTCTCTAAAGTCTTGGAAGAGCTCTAGTAAAGAAATAAAATGAACTTGCATCCATGTTTAAGTTTATGCCTTGCATAACCATGTTTACTTTCTATGTCATCACTAAATTCTCAAGAATGAATAAATGAACTTGCATTCTCATGTTTAAATTTCCAAGCTTGCATTTCATGTTTATGTTTCAAGTTGTCACTTAATCTTCAAAGATAATAAAGATGATGCATCTCATA
Organism: Dalbergia oliveri; assembly: GCA_030441495.1. NCBI lineage: Eukaryota > Viridiplantae > Streptophyta > Magnoliopsida > Fabales > Fabaceae > Dalbergia > Dalbergia oliveri. Next base: position 34,569,535 of record JAMLFY010000003.1, on the reverse strand, counting down.
TTTATTTTATGCTCTCACTTTATTTTATAATGGAATCAACGCATGGCATGTTTATTTTATGTCATCACCTAAAGATTCTAGAGCTCAAAGACTTGCCCAAGTATCACAAGCAAAGTTGGAAAATGGTAGTATCACTTTCAATTTCCTTAAGATTATTGGAGTTAAAGAATTCATTCTTTAAGAAGTCTTGAGTTTGGAGCTTAATAAGATGTAATAAGAATTCTCTTTTCCCTTCACCGGTCCATGCGGACTACGCCGCTCCTTATTAAGATTCTCTTTTCCCTCCACTGGTCCAGGACGCCGCTCCAATTTCTTGCATCATGTTTACAATTTCAAGTTATCACCTTATAAAGATAAGATTAAAATGAGGTTGCATAGCATGTTTATGATTTTAGTATCACCTAAATCTTTAAAAGCTCAAGACTTGCTCCTTTTATCTTAAGTGAGAATTTTAATCATGAACATTCTTTCAATGTATAAATTGACCTCATGATTAAGGTAGGCCTAAAGTGATTTTTAAATAGCTACTGAGTTGGTTCTATAATTTCTTTCAAGATTACCAAAAAGAATTAGTTTCTAAAAGAGTTTTAAGGCTTTGAAATGATATTACGGGAAACTAATATCTTGCATGTACTTAAAATGAGATATTAAGCAATTATGTGAGGTTCATGATTCAGCCACTAATCTGAGTTAGTATTACTATGATTTGATATGTTTAAAGTTGTGATAATTATGTTTATTGATAAGGAATAATTCTATGCATGTTAGAAGTGAAATTAGCTACATAAAGCAACCGTAAAGCTTTAAATATGATTTACTACCTATGCTGCCTCATATGGTTTAATAATGTTCTTAAGGCTTATAATTAATGGTAATGATGATAATAAATCATTTAGATGCACGATTAATTAGTTTGATAATTGAGGTTACCCGATTCTAGAGTTTCGGTTGTTTAAGAAACTTTTCAATAAGGATTTATGATGCTGCCTCTTTGATGTTTTAAATGATAAGTCTATGTAGTGATTTGATGCTTATTAAGTATTGGACGTCATTGAATGATTTCTGGCTTGCATGTTATAGTTACTGTTGCAAACAATGAGAATGCTTATGCATAAAATAATGAAATATTCTTTGTTATTTAAAAATTTACCCTTGTTGCTGGAAGAAAGTATATTACCTAAAAGTGTAATCTGGAAAGGTTCTGGCTAGGAAAGACTTGGTATTTAAGTGTGTCCATTTGTGACCCACCTCTCTTTCCTGGAATCTCCGGATGCATGATTACAGTTGGTATATATATTATTCAGAATAAGACTATAAACGAGAAAATGTTATAAATGATTATGAATTGAGAATTGTATTATGATATAACATGCAAAGACTTAAAGGTGACTCAAAATATATGAGGAAATGACCCTTTGGACCCATCAGACTATAGGTGGTGAAAAGGTGAACCTGAGAAATGATCCTTTGACCCGTCAAACTATAGGCGGTGAAAGGTGATTCTTGCCCCTAGTCCGTTCTCTCAAAAGGGTAGAGACGGAATTTTTACTTATCAAAAGGGATAAGTATGTGCTTGACGACTAGCAAGGTATGAGCTCATAACCTAGATTACTCCCAAAAGGGTGGAGTATAGGGTGGCCCAGGAAAATGATGATGAAAGTAACTTTAAGTCACCTAAGGAACTAAGTAACGTATTATGTGATTATGATGTTCTTCTATGCATAGTATTTATGAGATGATGATGAGAAATATGATGTTCTTCTATGCATAGTATTTATGATATGATGATGAGGAATATGATGTGGTCTTATGCATAACTATGTTATTATATGTGAAAGGAAAAGTTCATTATAAACATGACATGCTAAGTTTATGATGCATTATAAGACGCATGATTAAAACCGACGAACCTCAATAAAGTATATTTTCGAACTCAATAAATCAATCTTAGCATGCTCACTATTTCATAATGAAACTCGAGGTTCCTGGGGACGATGATGATGACACAATGCATCATGAGGTGAGTACCCTACTGAGATTCTTTTTATAAGTTTCTCACTCCCTCTATTTTTCTTTCCATCTTGTCTTCAGAAAGAAGGAAGCATTCGTGAATCACATTGAGGCTTTCACCGGTAGCTGAACTTGATCCTACTAACTTCGCCCATATATTCAGATATCTATTTCCCCTTTGGAGTGTTATTAGTAGATGTCATTAATGGATGTCCTTCCATCCATATATTATTTATGTTTTGTTAGATTGCCTACACCTAGTCTTATTCTGTTGGTAGGCAAACTATCTATGTGTTATGTAATTATGGATGTTATATGATGGAGCCAATATGATGTGTTTTTCATGCTAAATCTGCACGTTATTCACTTTATTTCAATTATTGTTCACGTTATGTGTGGCTCACGTTTTCAATTATGTTAAAAAAAATGGCTCGTAATTTCACTAAGTATTTTCAAAGCATGATTAAAGAACTGAAGCAAAGAGTAAAGTCTAGTAATTAATCAGATACAACCTAGGTGTATTCAGTTAATTATTAGGGTGTTACACCATTTAAGCCCATTCAAAATTCTTAAGAAAGCTGAGACATAGAACTACAAGTAGTTTTTGTTCCACCTATAGACCTTCTACAAAATTTAGGAAAATTTGTTAAATTTATCTTAGGCCTTGCTGGGATTTTGGTCTGTACGGAAAGAAAAATTTGAAACTTAAGCTATATAACTCGAAATCAAGTGAAACTAGTTTTAAATGTAATCTGACACATAGGGCTATCAGCTTGGAAATTTCCATAGACAAAGCCTTCTTAGGTTTTCCCCAGTTATTTTCATAAGTTGCCTCGGCCTCTGGGCATGCAGCCTAAGAGTCTTAAGTCAAAATTTTTATAAAATTATCTATCTATCAGTTTAGGATCAAACTAGATTTGTTAGATTGATGAATTAAGATCATCCCCATAAAATATTAGACCATAACTCCAAGGGTAGGAGTCACAATAGAATTTTCTATGTTAATTGCAAAATCTGTTAGAATCTAAAAGTTAGAAAATGCATGATAGGGAAAATAAAAAGTGTTTAAATTATTTGCTAAGCTAGAAGGAATGAAACGAGGATCAACATATAACCCCAGTCCAGTAATAACTTTAGCAATATTACAAACGAAATAAATAAATAAATATAAAGGGTCTTAGGACCCAATAATAAGGTCTTTAAGACACTCCACACATTATCAAAAACTCTAAGTTATGAAGACTTGTTCTTCATAATGAGACCTGCTAACTATGAGGACACATATTGAATATGTTATTTGTTGTGTGATTTAACCTTGTGTATGTTTCATGAGATGCTATATTAAAATGCCTCTGGGTGCTAGATGTATGCTCGTGTGCTACCTTACCTATTGATGCTTGATAATGTCGTTTGAAATGTGGTGGTGCTTGAGGCTATGAATCATGTTGATTACACATTTGTTCTACTTATGTCTTGCGTAATACATGTCCCATGTTATGCATAAGATTTTGTATGACACGTGTTGCATTAAATAAGAAAAATTGAAAGGTTAAGTGTACTCTTCCGCTATTCAGAAGGAGAAAGTTTTACCCCTCACCCTAGGGAAGCCCATCGTTTGAGCTCAATACGATTCACTAAAACTCCGAGGTTGATGCCAACGATTTTAGGAGGGAGGACCACTGTGGGTTTTAGTTAATGATTAAGTAAAGATTGAGATTGATGTCAAAGAATAAGTCATAACGTTTACAAGTTAATTCATAGAAGTGTAGCTTGCTTGCTACAATACCCGCATCATGTATCTATTCATGCTCAGCATTATTTCCTTATTGCACAAATCATTCTTATTATGTATGGGGAAATATATAAAATTGGATCTGCCTTGGCTAACATATATCTTTTGAAAACTCAAAAGAGGTGATATATCTGTTACCTTTTCTTAAATAAACCCGAGGTGGTTGGAGATGAGTACGATGACACCATGCATGACCTACTGGGAAATTGTTATTTCTCACCCCTTCTTCCCTTACCATCTCTAGATGACGTCACTCGAAAGAGGGGATGGACCCCCATCTCCACAAGGTTGAGGACAAGAAAGTAGCAGCAGCAGTTGGTCCTGATTGACTCCACCGCTCACAAGCCCCCGCAAGTTGATCGAGTCTAGAGGAGGACCCAGACAAGGACCCTGGCTATCGCTCTAATTCATCCACGAAGTCTACCGCCACCGTACCTACTAGGCCATTCAACACCCTAGGGATCATGTACAAGTGGTATGAGGATACGCCTACCACCCACTGCGTCATCTGAGACCCCTTGAAACCTATTTTCGACATACCCCATTTCAAGGAAGAGGTCGAGGGGGGTCAGGAGGTGCCATGTTGGATATGAAGACGAACGTTGGTTCTCCTTTAGCTGTAATGATCACTTTTTTACAATTCTATATACTGGATCATGTGGCATTTTTTTGTGTTGAATTTATATCCTTATGAATACGTTATTTTTCTATCAGTTGACCTTGAGAGTGTGAAAGGATGAATTTGGGAGTCTTCTCTTCCTCATCCTTAATTTGATGTTATCAGAATTCATATCATTATAGTTTCTTCTTATACTTGAAAGGTTTTATCTTTACTTATAGGGTGAGATGAGTATCACCTATATATCTTATGCTTCGTGACTCTCTTATCTATGTCACACGCCTCAAATTTATCTACATTTGATTATTGCAAATCTCATCGTTTAAGGCTACAGTTCCAAAAGCCTTTCAACTATATATATATAATGGTAAATTTGTAAACTAATTTAAAGATTTTCTTTTTTGAACGAAGGTAAAAGGTAACAAACTATTAGGTTCCAAATATGACCTAGGCATAGTTGGAGCTACTAGGGTGTTACAATAACAAATGGTGACTTCGCCCTCGTTCTTATGAAGACTAAATGTGTTCTCATTCTCACCCTTTTTTTCAAGTAATTGCCGTGGTACCTGCTTTATGATTTTTTTAATTATCCTAGCCATTTACATATTTTTAGTAAATTAAAATATTTAATTTATAAAAACATAAAAATATACTTTCTAATTAATAAAAAATAATGAATAAATTTAATTTACATGATTTCAATTACACCTTATTTGCTTCTGCATCATTTTAGCAAATATTCTCCAAATGAATGCTTTTCAAGTTCTTCCATAACCATATACAAAATAAAAATCTCATTTCTCAATGTTTATTGCATCCATTATATTATCATAAATTATCTTCTAATTTCATTCATTGAAGATAAGTACCCTTCAAGATCATTAGACAATTACTCTATATCATATTCTAGCTCTTCAGCTAAAAGATAACTTTGAAATTAATTGAATAGAGAATCATTTGGGTATGACATGAACTTAAACTCTTTCAAAGACATTCCATTTGAATTAAATAACTTTTCAATTTCAATTAAAGATAAATTTTTTAGCTGAACTTGAGATAGAAAGATATACAAAAAATAAAAGTTTTTTTTTAATGATAATATGAAACTCTCAACTTTTTCTAAAAAATGCAATATTTGCCTTTAAAATTTGGAAATATAATATTAAGATTATTGATAAAAAATTTAAATTACAATTTAAAACTTACATTAATTCTTTAATTTACTCTTCCTTATAAAAGATTTCATATTCTTAAAGTTCTCAAACATGCTCCCATACAAATTGCGGCATGTTCATTATGTTTGTCACTAATAATGTAACAAAGAGTTTCCTTAACTGATTTCCAGACGCTAACTCAACAATTTCCTTTATATCTTCAATAAATTCATTATTTACGAAATATATGAGAACTTTTTTATAAATTCTATTCATATGTTAAGCTTCCAAAATGAAAAAAATAGTTGTCAATAAGCTAAGCACATGAATTATCATTTTTTAAGGATAATTTACAAAAAATTTAAAATCGCATTAGCTTGATAAATAAGGCTCAATTTTACATTAAATAAAGAAATCATAATTTCATAAACTATTTGGTCTCTGTCATCTTGAATTTAAGCCCTATATAAATATATTAAAATATGTATTTGAATTTTATGAATATTAAAAATTTAGTTTTTATCTTTATAAATATTTTTAAAGTTCTCTTTTGATTTTTATAAATGTCATTATGCAAAAGTGATAACTAACCATGAGGCCATAAATATAATACTAAAAAGAGGCTAAAAAAAAAAACAAAAATAACCAATAAAGATAGTAAGAGAGTTATAAGATAAAACTAATAAACAATTATAGTGAATACTCTTATTATATAATAAGTCATTTACCTCATTTTAGTATATCAAGACTGAATTTCTTGTTTATAATAAATATTATAAATTAACGAATATATTAATTTAAATATAATGGATCATATTATCATGTGTGTGTGTGTATATATATATATATTTGTGTGTGTGTCTGTGTGTGTTATTATTTTATCAATAGGAACAAAAATTATATAGTAATTAATCAATATCATATATTAATTAATTAATTGATAATTAGGAGCATATAAGTAAAGTGGCATAACTTATCTAATTTAAACTTTTTCAAATACTTATATTTTAAAAAATAAACTAGATAATTTAAAATTACTTTTGATTATTGATTTATTTTATTTATCACTAACTATTTTAAATAACTCCAATATATAAGGTTATCAAAATAATGTACAATATTTTTGTAATGTAGATTTCAACATAAATTACCGAGATATGAAAAATAATGATTGTGAATATTGAAATTATATAAATTAATGATAGTAAACTAATGATATATAATAATTATGATTATAATTTTTTTAAAAAATTAATTATTAAAGTTATGAAATTTATGGGCTCTAAATTACTCTGAAGCTACACCTAGAAAACCCAAAAGAGTGTTAAATATTAGTATTACAAACTTAATTAAATGCTGATAAGTTTTAAATATATTTAATTTTTGTAGTGCAATTCTGCTATTAAATATTGATGATTGTCAATGATATTCTAATAATGTCATAATTGCAGTTTTATTTTTTTAAAAATAATTAATGATTAACTTATTAAAAGTAGGCCGTAAATCATTCTCATTACAACACCTGGAAACTTTCTTCACGACCAATTAGGGAATGTGACTGGCACGTGAGGAATCTCATATTCACATAAGCCTCGTGACCTCTAAGTCTCTCTATATGCATAACATAACATACTTTTTATATTGAAAACATAACTTCATCTAAATCTATATTTAAATCTTTATATACGAAGCTCTGAAACATTTTAATCATACTCTAAAAATCAATTTAACTTATGAACTGAATCATAATTTCATCTCTAACTTGTACGTAACTTTAATCAAACTCTATAATTTCAATTCATACTTGGTAACTGAAAACATATACATAATTGTGTCTAGTACTGAAATTAAATAATAATCTGAAAATAATGCATGGCTCAATTCTGCCTACATATCTAATGGAGCACTTTACTCTAATAAGACTCTAAACTAAGTTTTACTTCAAAGTAACACTCACTATGAGAAAATTACGTCTGCCAAAGAAGGCTGAGCAACATCTATACTTGCAACTATGAGGAGAGGAGGAAAGAAAGAGGTGAGTCAATGGACTCAATGAGTGACCTCTCACCCATCACCCACATGGGACATCCAAGATATATATATATATATATATATATATATATATATATATATACAATATACATGCAACGATCATAAACCATTTGATATTTATGTGCATATCGATATAGAAAGATATCTCTGTATTTATGAATTCATAGAAAACATCTCTAAATTCTTACTCTATCAAGAAATCATTTTCTGGACATATACATAACAGCTCTTAAATCAAATATTCTTGAAGAGCATCAATACTCTCTAAAAACAAAAATAACAGGACTTAATAGAGAAACAAGAATCTCTACTCTATGGTTCTCCAAAAGCCGAAAATGTTATGCCTATGATCTATCAGGAATCTAATTTAGACACCTAACTAGGTTTCGTTCTCTACTCTATGAGATTGTCCTCTTAAGACAACTTGGTACCAAGGTTAATAATCATTTTTCCCAGTCAACTCACCGTTTATTTCTCTTTAGCTACCGTCTAGTCTCTAAATTATAAATTAATCATTTCTCTAAAACTCTACTCTATGCTCTTTTCTGGGTTTAAAACTCTATCATATAATTACTCTATTCTTGAAATTATAAGATCTCTAATATACATAAAATCATCTAAATCTGAAACTTTTGAAACTCTGAAAGCTTGGACTCATATAACTCTAAGAATCTGACTTTAGCATAACTGACTATGAAATCATGCCCAAAGGATCACCGCTTGTAAGCATTCCAATTTAAGCCCACAGAATATGTATCTGGCTGCTACGAATCATACTGAATTTCATACTTTTGAGTATGGTAAAAACTGAATTTCTAAAATCTCTTTTCTAGCCAACATCTCTTCATAACTCAATAACTCTAATATCATACTTTGAAATGAAAACGTTTATAATCATAAAACTTGACATTATAATAACATCTCTATTCATGAAATTAAGTCATACTTTGTTTGACATTTTTGCCAAAATATCTTAACTGATACTCTAAATAATATTTGAAATCTCAAGTCTTGAAGCACATTTGATAAAATAACAACTTATTAAATCACATATTCTTGCATTGAATCTCTTAGAGTTGCATATAAAACATTTTCATAACATGCAATCCATCAATCATGGTCCTATGGTTTTCCAAAATACATTTTTCATGCTATTGTCAAAATCATGCTCTTTGTCTAGCTTGCCATATTTGCAAAATCATATATATATAATCATACTTTCATCTCTAATTTGATATTTAACAATCATCATTCATAAACATAATCATAATGCTTAAAAGTAAGGCCATGAGTTTAAACTCATTCACCGTTTGAAATCGGAGTATGTAGGCACCACCAACTTGACGTGGAAAGCTTGAAATGACACCAACAACTATCATAGAGCAACCATAACTCTAGATTAAACTCTAATACTCTCTAGATAACTCTAATATAACTCCAACAACATTAGGGAAGCACCCCCACTTGACAATAATGGAGACTAACAACAATCCAAACCAAAGAACAAGGAATGAGGAGGAAGGGAAAGACAAAAACCCATAAATCTCTTACCTTTGATCTTGAAGGAGAAGGATTTGGGGTTAGATTGAAAGAGGAAGAGAGAAAATATATTTGGCGGTGAGAGTTTTTGGATTTTTGGTGTGTTTCACGAGTGGGGAGGGTTTTTATAGGGAAAGAGGGTCATTTAGCAAAACTGGATCATTTTGATACTATGCGCCATGGGGACACCACGATAGCGGTCGGAGGCCTACGTGACCGCTATAGCGGTCTTGGACCACTATAGTGGTGACAATAACACCAATTTCTGCATTTAAGAGTCTTTTAAGCCTCTTGGGCTTTCCTAGCAACATGATTGGGTACGGAAACCCTAGAACAATACGGAACTTGCCCAAGGACACGTGTACGTGGGGTATCACACTTTCCTTTATAGGAGTTTGAAATATTAGTATTATAGATTATAGATTATAAATGATAGATTACTTGATTATTAAATGTTTTTATAATTTTTAATTATAAATGATTAAATTCAAATACAAAATATTAATATTGTTATTTGTAATTAAATAAAAGATTATACTATTTGTTTAGATAGTAAAGGGAAATTCTTCATTTAAACTTCATTATTAAATAGTTCAAAAGTCAAAATAAAAATATTTTGTTTTTATTTTTGAAAAATAATTTAATTTTACAATTTAAATTCTAAGCAAATTATTATGAAAATTTGAAAACATAAAAATTTATCGTGGGCTTATAATACCAAATTTAAAAGTGATTGAATTAAAAGATAAAATATGATTATTACATGGAAAAACTATAATCATTTTATAACTATTGATTATTCTACTGAATTTTAATTTCATAACGTGATGGGTAATGTAATAGTTGCAGCAAAGAGTGAATATTAGTTTCAATCATATTCTCAATTTGTTCAGTAAATTAGAGGTTAAAATATTTTATTTAATTTGTTTGATTTAAAATAAATTTAATTTTTTATTTTTTAAATGATAAGTACATTAATTATAAAAATTAAAACAAAATTTTTATCTAAAAATAAAGTGCTATATGAAATTGTTTTAAGGACGTTAAGAACATCTATTTTGTTTAAACTTGACTATTAAATAATTCCAATGTTAGATTTTTATATGCTTTATAAATAATTTAATTTGGAAAATTCAAAAATTTAAGTAAGGTGAATTTAAAAATTATATATACCAATATTAAAAAAAATGTATTTTTAACTATTTCAAAAGAATATAACTTAATTGTAAGTTATATCTTAACTATTTGAATCCATGTTACAAGAGAAAATTGAAATAATTTTTTTAAACTTGAATAACACGTATTCATTACAACACAGTTAAACTGGAAAAACGTCTATTATTTGGACATAGTTTTTTATGGTGTTTATTAATTCTAAAAGTAAGAGGTATAGAAGGAAAGAAATGAGTGACTATTGTCACTCTCATTTATTTATTACCACTCCCTATTAAATGCATTTATTTGTAACATTTCTAAAACTAGTCGTTTGACCTATATGGTGCACCGGGTGTTAATAAAAAAAATAATTTGTTGACCATTACCAAAAATAAAGAATAATTTACTTAAATATATCTTATAAAAAATTGATATATAAATTTGTTTTGAAAATAAGTTACTAGTTAAATAATTAAATAAATGAACAAAATATAAATGTATCATTTTATTTCATATCTTATTTTGAATATAATGTTTATAACGTTGAAAAAATTTTGGTAAATGACCTTTAACTAACAATAAAAGGATTATTTTATAAAAATTTTGCACATTTTAAAAGTTGAAATTGTTGAATAATGAAAAAAAATAAATGGATAATTTTATTATATCATGAGTTATTTATAAGGATGACAATGGGTATCCATGATAGAGGAGATGTGTGTTAGCTCCATAACCCTTCAAAAACATCAATGCTTAATGTTTTAAATGATAACAAAATCAATTTCGTGAAAATATTATAAAGAAAGATTAATCGTTTGCTTGAGTTTCTTGAGTATACAAACAGAATCATTCTCATTAACGTACAACTTCATGAACAAGTTTTATTTTCATGAAACCATGGGTAAACATGTTAAATCTCATTCAAAGAGATTTAGTGTAATGCCCAGATTTTTCCTTCTACAAAATGACCAAAATATCCTTGAGGTCATTTTTGCACAAGAATCGAGGACAATCAGTCGACCATCCTCAAAGGTTTAGTGTAATATTTGAATGAGACTATATATGTTTAAGATAGCAATCATTGTGAAAATTGCAATTCCTAAATTTTTTATGTTACCATTTTGTCCCAGACATGCTAATTAAGCCTAATCAAAATAATTAAGCAAATAACATGCATTTAATTGTTCAAGAATATTTAAAGAGTTACTAATTATCTAATTACTAGTAATTAAAAGTGTAGTGATATAATTACAAAGAGATTTGATAATATCACAAATCATTATATTTTTTATATATATATATTTTCTACCTAATCTACCTACCTCTTTAATAATTCCTAAAATACCTAATCCAACCACCCCATAAATAATTAAAAAAAAACTCAACCACCCACACTCCATCATTAGGCTGCAACTTCCATCTACCCCATTCACACACAATCATATTTTATTTTTCAAATAAACTCCACCAAACTCTCTCATCTTCATCCTCCATCATCACCATCTTCCTCCACCATTTCCACCCCCTAAGTCCTTCAATTATCCACCAAATCTAACAAATAAATACACTTTTCCATAGCTATTCCACCTACCAAACACAAATCCACCATTAGTTTTTCAAGAAAAAGCCCCCTCCTACCTGTTCTGAGCAGACCAAATCCATGATCAAAGGAAAAAAAGAGCTTTTACTTCCTTACTTGAGATCAAACTTCAAGGAGCTTGTGGCTGCCTTGATCTCCAGTAAAAACCATCTTTGGGTAGGGGTTTATATTTATACTTATTTATCTTATCTTATTCTTTTATTTTTGTTAAGAAAGCTTGAGTTTTGATGAATGATTATACTTTAAAGATCAAAAGAAATTATATGTTGTGTTGCTGGAATTCTTGGATTTATGCAAACAACTCAGATTGTATGATTTTATTCACATAGATGGAGACAATATTATGAGCAAAATATTTTATATGATGAAGGTAACATATGGAGGTATCTTCAGTATTTTTCTTGAGGTGTCTTGATAACTTTTTCTATTTTTAAAAATTCAAAAACCGAGAAGGTTCAAATTTCGAAATGAATAGTAATTTTGAAGCACTGAAATTATATAATTTTGTTACTATATCAAATGATTGATTTTTAACTTGAAATTTTTGGATGTTGTGAACATCTTGAAGTTCAACCATAAATTTTATAAATTTTTTTTAGTTCATTTGATAGGGTAATAAAATTGGGATTTCTGACTATTGGCTGAAAATAGGTAGTTTCTGACCTCTGAAATTATATAATTTTATTAATATAGCTAAAGACCATATTAAGCTTTGAATTTTTTACAGGGCCTCAGAGACATATTGAATTATCTCAAAAAAATTATTTTTCTTTGTTTTGATGATGTTTAGTAACTTAATCATATTTTTCTTTGAGACTGAAATTTCTGGACAACATGATTTTATGTTTCAAAGTTTTACAAAAGTTTGGATTTTGGAATATATAGGTTCAACCAAAGGTTTCTCCTACAAGGAAAATGTAATTTTTAAAACTAACCACATATTTGGAATCTACATGATAAATGGAGTGGGTACATGTGATTTGAGCATTTTTATAATTATATATAAAATTTGGGGTCAAAATGTAATTTTAGAAAGTGTAGGAGTTTTTTGCAAAAAACCAAATATTTAGGGAGTAAAACTTAAGAATGGGTTTTGGGACAATAAGGTATGTGTTTAGAAGGAAAAAAATAAGTGTTTGGGTCATTTTATAATTTTAGTAAAGTTGAGGGTCAAATTGTAATTTCTTAAAAGTTTAGGATTTTTGTGTAAATTCTAAAAATTTCAATGGCAGAACTGTCAGTGGAATTAGGATGAAAAACCTATTTTGGATGAAAAATTTAGTTGGGGGTTGTTTAGTAAAAATTTATGAAGTTTGGGGCTCTTTAGCATAAATTAGAAGTATTAAGATTTTTGAAAATAAATTATTAAAACATATGCTCCAAGGGGAGGTGGTCTTGGTTTTTCACAAACATTTGGAAAATAGAAAAGAAAAAGAATGTTCGTCAAGCTACTCATGTCATCAAACTCAAGCCAATTTATTTAACAAGACTTATTACTTGTGATGCGATATGAATGAATGACTCTTGATTATCTATTGATGAATGGTGGCAATTTATTGCACTTAAATGCCATACTTGACTGAATTATGATTATTGACTATTGATTTTGGATACCTGTTTGTTGGACCAGTTGCATGAGCATTCATTCTAAGCATTGATAATGATTGCTTATATGAATGAGTCTTATTAACCGAATGTGTTAAGTCAAGTATGCATTAAAGATTTTAATAAGAAAAATTATGAGACTTTTACATGATGTTGGAATATGAGATTCCAAAAAGTTAAACTTAGTGTTAAGAGAAATTGTTCCCCTCTATCCCGTTAAATCTAGCGACAGCTAGTTAGGTTGAGTTCATCCTAGGCGATAGGTGATGTGGAGTTTAAGTGACAGTTAAATCGCCAAGACGTGATGAGTTGGTTTAGGTGATATGAGAGAAGGTGATACATTAAAAGATTTAAAATTACTAAATAAAGTGCTAGAGAAAGTGTGATGTCTTGATTCCTTTTACTCTTTCATGCAAGTTCTCCCTTTGTGATTTATATGATAATAATGTAAGCTCTCTAGATCATTGTTTGTTAATCAAGAATTTTTACAAGACTTAAAATGTGGATCAGTTGAGACCTTTTTTTGCGAACTAATTAAAATAAACTAAAGTATGCTCACTTATTTTGTAATTAAACTGAAGTGACTGGAGATAATAATGATGACACTTATACTATTTTCATTCAATTATTGATATTCCTTTGGATTCTCACCCATTTTCTTTTCTTTTTTTTTTTTTTGTCTTCATATGAGTCATGGACCAGAATGTTGGAGTTCCTTGAGTTCTTGACTTTGGAGCTAATCTACACTTAAAGATTTTATTATTGTCCCTATTTATGTTTCTCCCTATTTTGAAATTTCTATGACCTATAGATGATTGTATTTAAGACTGGGCCTCATTATCGGCTCTTACCTAGGATTTATTTATGGTTTGTTGTATTATGTGTGTATTATTACGAAAATGTTGTTTTGCTCATAGGTTGCATTAGTTTTAATTAAGCATTAACGGATGAGGATCTTGTTGTTTAAGTTTTTTTTTAAAAATATATCCTCTATTTTTCCGCTAAGAGTATTTTTGAATGACTAAACATATGAAATCAAAATGTAAGAAATCTAATAATTAGCCAACTATGACGTACGCATAAGAGGTTAATAATTAGGGTGTTACATTTTGGTATAAGAGCAGTTAACCTGATAGAGCCTGAGGATTGGTATGACTATGCTTTTGATGCTTATGTCATGCTTAAATGTCTTATCTGGATGATAGGCTGTAGGAGTAGAAGTGCATGATCGTTATGCTTATGTGTCACATTGCTATTTCCCTAGGCATGAGTCTTGAGACTGATCACCTCAGTGTTCTTTGTTTGGTGTGCTTAGGAATTGATGGCACCTAGCAGACGTCAGAGGGCACGGAGAATGGCTCTTGGCAACCAACACCCAGACACAGCATTGGATGCCTTGTGGGACATTACTCGCACAATGAGCGCATGATGGACAGGATGGATAGACAGGAAGAACAAGGACAAGTGGGGCGGCATGAGGTAGAGAATTTGGAGAATGTAAGGTTCTTGAGTTTAGGAGGGCCAACCCTCCGTCTTTTGGGCACCTTCGATCCTAGCATTGCAGATGGGTGAATCAAGAGCATGGAGAAGATATTTACTGTGGTTCCATGCTCAGAGGAGCAAAAAGTGTCATGCTACATATATGTTGGAAGGGGAAGCAGAGTATTGGTGGCATGATCTAGGAGGGTACTTGAGGCGACTGGTGTGCCTATTACTTGGCAAGGATTCAAGGCTAGTTTCTATCAGAAGGACTTCCCTTGGTCATCAGGAATGCCAAAGAAATTGAGTTCCTGAGTTAAAGCGGGAAAGATGACAGTGCAGAGTATACTTCCAAATTTGAGGAGCTGATCAAGTTCTCCGCACGTATCTTGGAAACCCTGATGAAGAGTGGAAGTGTGTCATGTATGAGAATGGTTTGAAGCCATAAATCAACAATATAGTTGCACATCTTGAGATCTGGGAGTTTGCCACTTTGGCAAACAAATGTCGAATTGTGGAGGAGAGTTAAAAGAAGCTAGTCACAACTCAAGCAGAAGAACATAGGAGTAGGTTGGCACGACAAGCATGGAAGTTCAAGCCACAAACTCATAGGTCACCGTTCCAAAGAGGCCATCCCCATCCTAAGAGGAACCAGGAAAGACATCTTTTCTTTCCTCCCGTCCTGACCAGGTAACTCCCAGCCTCCTCTTCTTGCCCAAAGTGTGACAAGAACCATGGTGATCGTCCGTGTCAGCCAGAACGTGTGCTACAAGTGTGGCAAGCCAGGCCACATGTCTTAGGAGTACAACACAAGGACTCATCAACCTACATCTTCGGCCAGGCCATAATATCAGGACTGTGTCTTCACCGTGAGAAGCTGAGGATGCCCTTCTATCTAGCGATCTGATTCAAGGTAAGTGTGAAATAAATGGTAATACCTTAGTTGTGCTTTTCAATTCTAGTGCTACACATTCTCTCATTTCACATGATCATTGCCAAATCCTTGCATTTGCCTATCTCTGAGCTTCCTTTTGATTTGATAGTCTCCACACCTACCTGCTAAACCCATAAAAACATGTCTTTGTTGTTTGAGTTGTCATTTTAGCATTGATGATAGATCCTTTATATTTGACCTCATATGTTTGCCTATGTCTGGTCTTGGTATGATTCTTGGTATGGATTGGTTATCTATTCATCATATTTTGATTAACGTTATGCCAAGTCTGTTGTTTTTCCTATTGAGCCTGTCTTACCTATGAAACCTTCCACTTGTTCTTAAATTCCATAGAGTTAAATTGTTGTTGGAATAAGAATAGAGGATTTGTACTTTTATCTGCTAGTGAGGTGGAACCAAACCTTAGAGGACATATTAGTAGTGAGAGTACCCAAATGTTTTCCCTAAGGAGATACTGAGTTTCCCCAGCTAGAGAGATTGAGTTTGCCATAGATCTTGTCCCTGGAATTGGACCTATATCCATAGTTCCTTATAGAATGTCCCTATTGAGTTAGCCAAGCTTAGACCCAGTTAGAGGACCTCTTAGAGAACAATTTTGTTAAGCCTAGTACTACACCTTGGGGAGCCCAATTTTGTTTGTTAAAAAAAAAGATGGAAGTATGAGGTTGTGTATAGATTACAAACAGCTCAATAAAGTGACAGCAAAGAATAAGTACCCCTTACCTAGGATAGATGATCTGATGTACCAGTTGGGAAGAGCGTGGTGTTTTCTAAGATTGATTTGAGATCAGGGTACCATTAGATTCGGGTTAAAGAGGAGGACATACCTAAGACGGCGTTTCGAACTCGTTATGGGCATTATGAGTTCATAGTCATGTCTTTTGGATTGACTAATGCTCCCACAATATTCATGGGCTATATGAATAGGATCTTTAGACCCTATTTGGATAAGTTTGTGGTAGTCTTTATAGATGATATTCTCATTTATTCAAGGGCCCATGAGGAGCATGAGGGTTATCTACGAGTAGTGTTGGAGATCTTGAGGGAAAAGAAACTTTTTGCTAAGATATCAAAGTGTGAATGTTGGATGCCGGAGGTGAAGTTTTAGGACATGTTGTCTAGAAGAGGAATATCAGTTGACCCTAATAAGATAGAGGCTGTGATGAGCTGGAAAAGACCTACTATGGTGACTGAGATAAGGAGCTTTTTAGGCTTAGCTGGCTATTACCATAGGTTCATAAAGGGCTTTTCTCATATTGCATTACCCTTGACAAAGCTTACTAGGAAGGATACCCCTTTTAAGTGGACAGAGGAGTGTGAGAGTAGCTTCTTGGAGTTGAAGCAAAAGCTAACCACGACCCCTGGAATCTTACCTAACCCCAGTGAGCCTTTCGAGGTTTACCGTGATACCTTGGAAAGGTTTAGGTTGTGTCTTAATGCAGCATTGCCAAGTGGTAGCTTATGCCTCACGGCAATTAAAGCCCCATGAAGCTAATTACCCTACCCATGACCTTGAGCTTGCAACAGTGGTGTTTGCATTGAAAATATGGAGACATCACCTTTTTGGTGTGAGGTTTGAAGTTTTCTCTGATCATAAGAGTTTGAAGTATCTTTTTTATCAAAAGGAGTTAAACATGAGATAAAGGAGATGGATGGAATTTCTCAAGGACTATGACTTTGGGTTGAATTATCAACCTGGCAAAGCCAATGTAATAGCCGATGCCTTGAGTAGAAAGTTACTGCATATCTTCCATATGATGGTGAAAGAAGTTGAGCTCATAGAGAAGTTTAGGGATTTCAACCTTGGAGTAACCCTTACCCCTAATGGCATGAGAATGTGTCAGTGACGGTGTCTAGGTTTTAGAGAGTAGATTGCTCAAGCCCAGAGGGAGGACAAAGAGTTTAAAGGGATAATTGAGGTGATTAAAGAAGGGAAGCTCAAAGGTTTTGCCTTGGATAACAAAGGTGTATGGAGGTTTGAAGGCTGAGTTTGTGTACCAGCGAGTGGTGACCTCTGAAGAGTATTCTAGAAGAGGCACATAAGAGCCAGTTCACCATTTATCCTAGTGCCACAAAGATGTACCAGGATTTAAGAAAGATGTTTTGGTGGTATGGGATAAAGAAGGATGTAACAGATTGGGTAAGTAACTGTTTGGTGTGCCAGAAAGTAAAGATTGAGCATCAGTGACCTTCAGGCTTGTTGCAACCTTTAGAAATCCCCGAGTGGAAGTGGGGAGCATCTCTATGGATTTTGTGGTGGGTTTGCCTAGAACCCAAGCTGGCCATAACGCTATATGGGTGATAGTTGATCGATTGACTAAGTCGGCTCACTTTTTGCCTATTAGAGCGACTTATTCCTTAGATAGATTAGCCCAGCTCTACATCCAGGAGATTGTAAAGTTGCATGGAGTGCCATCGACGATAATCTCAGATTGTGATCCACAATTTACGTCGCGTTTTGGGGAGCCTTGCAAAAAAGCTTTTGGAATGAGATTGTGCCTTAGCACGGCTTATCACCCCAGGATGGTCAATCTGAGGGAACTATCTAGACCTTGGAGGATATATTGAGGGCTTGTGCTCTTGATGAAAAAGGAAGTTGGGATAAGTATCTCCCTTTACTTGAGTTCTCCTATAATAACAGTTTCCATGCTAGCATTGAGATGGCCCCATATGAAGCCCTTTATGGAAGAAAGTGTCAGCCTCCCTTTGTTCGTACGAACCAGGTGAGAGTAGTGTGCTAGGACCTAACCTTGTGAGGCAAACCACAGAACAATAAAGAGGATTAGGGAGAGGATCCAAATTGCTCAAAGTTGCCAGAAAGTTATGCTGAAAAAGAAGGAAACCTCTAGAGTTCCATGAGGGTGAGCATGTGTTCCTCAAGATCACTCCCACAACAGGGATAGGGCATGCTATGAGAGTCAAAATGTTGAGTCCTAGATTCCTTGGTCCTTTTCAAATTCTTTAAAGAGTTAGGTCAGTCACTTACCGAATGGCTTTACTTCCTAATCTCTCAAATCTTCATGATGTCTTTCACGTCTCCAAGTTATGTAAATACCATTCTGATCCAAGTCATGTTCTTCAGCCGAACAAGTGCAACTAAGGGATGACCTAACCTTTAACCTTCCTCCATCAAGGATCATTGATAAGGGTGTTAAGCAATTACGCAATAAGACAGTGCCTTTGGTAAAGGTGGCTTGGGAAGAGATGCCGTAGAGGAACTCACTTGTGAATTGGAGATGGAGTTGAGACGCCTTCACCCAAAGTCATTTTCAGGTAACAAATTTCGAGGACGAAATTTTTTTTAAGGAGGGGGAAATGTAATGCCCCTATTTTTCCTTCTGTGAAAATGACCAAAATGCCCTTGAGGTTATTTTTGCATAGAATTGAGGAAATTAGTCTCTATCATCCTCAAAAGGTTTAGTGTAATGTTTGAAGGGGACTATATGTGTTTTAGATAGCAATCATTGTGAAAATTGCAATTCCTAAATTTTTTATGTAAAATTACCATTTTATCCCAGATGCTAATTAAGCCTAATCAAAATAATTAAGCAAATAACGTGCATTTAATTGTTCAAGAATATCTAAAGAGTTACTAATTATCTAATTACCAGTAGTTAAAAGTGTAGTGGCATAATTACAAAGAGATTTGATAATATCACAAATCACTATACTTGTTTTTTTTATATATACATTTTCTACCTAATCTACCTATCCATTTACCTAATTCCTAAAATACCTAATCCAACCACCCCACAAATAATTAAAAAAAAAAACTCAACCACCTACCCTCCATCATTAGGCTGCAGCTTCCACTTACTCCATTCACACACAATCACATTATTTTTTAAAAAACTCCACCAAACTCTCTCATCTTTATCCTCCATCATCACCATCTTCCTCCGCCATTTCCGCCCCATAACTCCTTCAATTCTCCACCAAATCCAACAAATAAATACACTTTTCCATAGCTCTTCCACCTAACAAACACAAATCCACCATTATTTTTTCAAGAAAAAGCCTCCTCCTACCTGTTCTGGAGCAGACCAAATTCGTGGTCAAAGGAAAGAAAGAGCTTTTACTTCCTTACTTGGAAGATCAAACTTCAAGGAGCTTGTGGTTGCCTTGATCTCCAGTAAAAACCATCTTTGGGTAGGGGTTTATATTTATACTTATTTATCTTATCTTATTCTTTGATTTTTATTAAGAAAGCTTGAGTTTTGATGAATGATTATGCTTGAAAGATCAAAAGAAATTGTATGTTGTGTTGCTGGAATTCTAGATTTATGCAAACATCTTAGTTTGTATGATTTTATTCACATAGATGGAGACAATATTCTGAGCTAAAATTTTTATATGATGAAGGTAACATATAAAGGTATCTTCAGTATTTTTCTTCAGGTGTCTTGATAACTTTTTCTATTTTTGAAAATTCAGAAACTGAGAATGTTAGAATTTCGAAATGAATAGTAATTTCTGAAGCACTGAATTTGTATAATTTTGTTACTATATCAAATGATTGATTTTTAACTTGAAATTTTTGCAGGATGTTGTGAACATCTTGAAGTTCAACCATAAATTTTATAGATTTTTTTTAGTTCATTTGATAGGGTAAAAAATTGGGATTTTGACTTTGGCTAAAATAGGTGGTTTCTGACCTTTGAAATTGTATAATTTTATTAATATAGCTAGAGACATTATTAAGCTTTGAAATTTTTATAGGGCCTCAGAGACATTGAATTATCTCAAAAAAATTATTTTGCTTTGTTTTGATGATATTTAGTAACTTAATCATATTTTTCTTTGAGATTGAAATTTCTGGACAACATGATTTTATGTTTCAAAATTTTATAAAAGTTTGGATTTTGGAATATATAGGTTTAGCCAAGGCAGTTTCTCCTACAAGGAAAATGTAATTTTTAAAACTAACCACATATTTGGAATCTACATGATAAATGGAGTGGGTACATGTGATTTGAGCATTTTTGTAATTATATATAAAATTTGGGGTCAAAATATAATTTTAGAAAGTTTAGGAGTTTTTTGGCAAAAACCAAATATTTAGGGAGTAAAATTGTAAGAATGGGTTTTGGGACAGTAAGGTATGTGTTTAAAAGAAAAAAATAAGTGTTTGGGTCATTTTATAATTTTAGTAAAGTTGAAGGTCAAATTGCAATTTCTTAAAAGTTTGGGGTGTGTGTAAATTCTAAAATTTCAATGGCAGAACTGTGTTTCCATGGAATTAGGATGAAAAACCTATTTTGGATGAAAAATTTAGTTGGGGTTATTTTGTAAAATTTTCTGAAGTTTGGGGCTCTTTAGCAAAAATTAGAAGTTTTAAGATTTTTGAAAATAAATTATTAAAACATATGCGCCAAGGGAAGTGGTCTTGGTTTTTCACAAACATTTGGAAAATAGAAAAGAAAAGAATGCTCATCAAGTTACTCATGTCATCAAACTTAAGCCAATTTATTTAAAAAGACTTATTACTTGTGATGTCATATGAATGAATGACTCTTGGTTATCTATTGATGAATGGTGACAATTTATTGTACTTAAATGCCATAATTGATTGAATTGTGATTATTGACTATTGATTTTGGATACTGTTGGTTGGACCAGTTGCATGAGCATTCATTCTGAGCATTGATAATGGTTGATTATATGAATGAGTCTTATCAACCGAAGGTGTTAAGTCAAGTATGTATTAAAGATTTTAATAAGAAAAATTATGAGACTTTTACATGATGTTGGAATATGAGATTCCAAAAGGTTAAACTTAATGTTAAGAGAAATTGTTCCCCTCTATCCCCATTTAAATCTAGTGACGACTAGTTAGATTGAGCTCATCCTAGGCGATAGGTGATGCGGAGTTTAGGTGACAGTTAAAATCGCCCGGTGATGCGGTTGGTTTAGGTGACATGTGAGAGGGTGATACATTAAAAGATTTAAAATTACTAAATAAAGTGCTACAGAAGTGTGATATCTTGATTTTTTTACTCTTTCATGCAAGTTCTATGTGTGTGATTTATATGATAATAATAGTAAGCTCTCTAGATCATTATTTGTTAATCAAGAATTTTTACAAGGCTTAAAATGTGGATCACTTCAAGACTTTTATTTGTGAACTTGTTAAAATAAATTAAAGCATACTCACTTATTTTGTAATTAAACCAAAGTGACTGGAGACGATAACGATGACACTTTTACTGTTTTCATTCAATTATGAGATTCCTTTGGATTCTCATCCTTTTTTTTTCGTGTCGTCTTCAGACAAGCCATGACCAGAATGCTGGAGTCCCTTGAGTTCTTGACTTTGGAGCTAATCTACACTTAAAGATTTTATTATTGTCCCTATTTATGTTTCTCCTTATTTTGAAATTTCTATGACTTATAGATGAATGTATTTGAGACTTGGCATCATTATCGGCTCTTACCTAGGATTTATTTATGGTTTATTCTATTATGTGTGTATTATTACGAAAATGTTGTTTCGCTCAGGTTGCATTAGTTTTAATTAAGCATTAACGGATGAGGATCTTGTCATTTAAGTTTTAAAAAAAATATTTCCTCTATTTTTTCGCTAAGAGTATTTTTGAATGACTAAACATACAAAATCAAAATATAAGAAATCTAATAATTAGCCAACTATGACGTATGCATAAGAGGTTAATAATTAGGGTGTTACATTTATAACTTAAATGAAGTGAAAAATAATCTTTGAAATGGATGTTGATATGGTGAGTGCATGAAAGGAAATTATTAAGAACAAGAAACCAAGACTCAGATCTTAGAAAGTATCCCACGACTTCAGAAAGTGTCATTCAAATGAAGATTTCAATCCAACTCTGAAGCAAAGTATGGTCACCACCTTCAATCATCATGATCATAATATTTACTTTACTACAAGCACTGATTGAAGCTAAGAAAATCAAAAGCAAAGTCCAAAAATTGAAATAGCGCTTTAGAAAGCATGTTTACTGCAAATGGTGCACTTTATAGAAATGGAAGGGAAAATTCAAATTTCAAAATAAAGTCAAACTCAGTCAGGGACTATAGTGACATCTCTTTTCAACTTGCTGAACCGTCCTAGCTTCTAGAAGAAAAAGTTTAGAAATCTCGTTAAGAAAGCAAAAAGTAGTTTATGAATGTGGACTCAGAAACTTCTATTAAACAATGGCTTCTGCAATTGTAAAAGTAACTCTACACGCTAAGCTACTCTTCTGGACTACATTTCCAAGACGCAAAAAGATGATCAACACGTGTCACTAGGAACACAGATCAAGGGTGTAACATCCCTGACTTTATGGATTGACGACTCCCCCACAAACCAACATGGGTTTTTTTAGCGTGCTTTGTCCTCACTCACACGCTTCTTGGGAAAACTTCCCAGGAGATCACCCATCCCAAAATTGCTCCAAGTCAAGTATGCTTAACTATGGAGTTCTTTCGTGATGGGCTACCGAAAGAAGATGTATCTTTGCTGCATAGGTAGTACTAATCAATTCATATAAGTCATCCTCAACTGTATAGTCCCATACCTATACAGCCCAAGGATCCATCTCATTCTGGTGTATAATTGGTTCATTCATTTACCCCTCTACTTAAAGGCCTGAGAAGCTACTCCTTCTCCGTGCCTTCTGAACACTAGCGATCATTCCCCGTCCTCATCACCAGGCGTTACATGCCGACCATCTTTCGCATGGTTCGTCCCGAACCACACCATACTAGGAGAGGTGCAGGCTCTGATACCATAAATATAACATCCATTGCTACTTTATGGATTGACGACTGTCCTCAAAAACCAACACAAGTCTTTTTAGCGTGCTTTGTTTTCACTCACATGCTTCTTAGGAAAACTTTCCAGGAGGTCACCCATCCCAAAATTGCTCTAAGTCAAACACGCTTAACCATGGAGTTCTTTCATGATGGGCTACTGAAAAGAAGATGCATCTTTGTTGGCATAAGTAGTACCAATCAATTCATAGAAGTCATCCTCAACTATAGTCTCATACCTATACAGCCTCAGGACCCTCTCATTCTTGTGTGTAATCGATTCATTCATGTACCCCTCCACGTAGAAGCCTGCTAGGAGCCGCTCCTTGTCCATGCCTTCTTGCACTAGCGATCACTCCCCGTCCTCGTCATCGAGCATTACAAAGGGCAATGGTCATAAATGACAGATCAAGTATAAAAGGAGGTCATGTGCTTACAACTCAAGATTTTTGGATTGAATTATCTGAAACTCTCAAGAACACGAGACTCTCCTTCATCTTCTATAAAGTTATTACAACTTGTAATCAGTTTCATTCTTCTGTCAAAACCTTCTTTCTAAGTTCTTATTAGATAACATCTTCTTCCGAAGAAGAACTTTTAGAAAGAAGTCACTCTAATTTTCAGTTCATACATTGTTTTATTCTGAAGAAACTTTAGTGTTTGATAGTTGAGCAATGAAGAGAAAACTAGACCGAACCTACTGCCGATTCAATTTGATTAATCGGGAACCACTCACCTAGCCGGTCCAATTAAGTGCATAAAACCGGGGAGTTAAAACTGGTCAAATGAGAAACCTGGACCTCTGGTCCCTTAGGTTGGCCGATTTGGCTCTGACCTAAAAAAAAAAAAGCAAAATTGACCCACATTGCAGATGATGGCACCTTCAGGCATAAATCTAGGGGCAGGATGTTACCAACAACAAATGTTCCCTTCTTGCCACAATACACAAACTGGCTAGTGTACATGCCTTTGGCAACGACAAAGAGCTCGTTCTGCTCTTGTACCTGAAGTGGTCGTGGATCACATCGATGACAACGCCCTTAAGGTAGCCATTTTGCTCACCAAAGTTGAGGCTTTGGAACCTGGCTGTGCCTTTATGGCGGTGGGTGTAGGACTTGAAGACAGAGCCGCACCCTTACGTTGAGCAGAGATGCATCCCATGGCTACTTGCAAGAGTGAAGGAACAAGTTAATGAGTTTCCTTTATGCGGGTGAGAAATAAGGGAGAGATTAGGGTTATTTTATCTGTTATGGTTTGGCCGTTTAGGACATGCTTTTTTGTGTTGTGTAAAGGGTTGGTTTTTGAGTATCAGTGGACCAAGGATTGGGAAGGACATCATTGTATGACCAGCTTAGGAAAAGGGTGATTTGGATTTGGGCCTCCTAAATTTTTTTAAAGGCTATTTCTTTGCATATAAATATATCTATATAAATTATAAAATAATAAATAATACAGATAAATTTTGAGAAGAAACTAGAGATTTATAAAGACATATATATATATATATATATATATATATATATATATATACCATTTAACAAACCATTGGACCTCTAAACCTTTGAACCAGGACCTTAACCGTTTAATGTCCAGTTCGGTTTTCTCTTCCTTGTAGTTGAGTGCTCTAACCCAAACATATTCTTTGTACCTCGATCTAGTAGTGATCGCTGAGGTAGCTTAAAGAGGCTAGTCAAAAACTACTTGGAAGTGACAATAGAGTGAGCTACTAGTCACATGAAATAGCTTGAGAAGGCTATTGAAAGACTATCTAACTTTGTCAGGATTGAGAAATGGTTGTTGATTAGTGGAACTCAACAGTTGTTGAACCTATGGAGGAGGTTGGCAAATTAGTATAAAAACTTTTTGTAGGATCTTTTATTTCCCTGGATCTCCTTTATATTCTGTTTTGTGCTTATTATATTTGCTCTTCTGAAAAACTTACTTTGACTCGTTTTTCATATCTTTGTTTTAGTTTCGAAAGTTGCTTCTGACATATACTTACGTTATTTTCGCTATACTTGAAGTTCAAACTTGATAGTATTTGTTTAAGTTTTTTTTCATAATCCAAATAGGAAAGAAAAGTAAAAGTATGATTCAACCCTTCTTTTCGTGCACTTTTGAATCTACAACAATTCCATTGCCCCGTCCCCATTTAGAATTTTGCCTTCCTTCCCTATCCTCGTCATAGGTCTCCATTATATTCTCCATTCCCCCATGGGCATTTGAGTCCCTACAAATGTTCACAAGTTTATTAAAAAAATTTCAAAAGGAGAAAAGTTTTAAAAATAATTTGAAATTTGAAACATAATTTGAAATTCAAAACATAAATATCAATAACAATAAATATTACTAATGCAGTAAAAATGAAAATGCTTACATAATATCAATCCAATACACACACACACACACACACACACACACACACATAAATGAATGTTTAAATAATTTATATAAATGGAAAATTGACGGATTTCCATGGTGTGGAGACCTCATTCCTCATCCCTCCATAGTTTAACAAACAAGAACACTACCTTCGTCGACTGTCCGTGAAGACTAAATATGTCCTCATTCCCTTCCCATTGTGGGTAATCTCCACTAGTACCTGTTACCCGTTTCAACATTTTTTTTTTGTCAATCCCTAGCCATAATTACTTAAATATATAGTAAATGATTTTTTTAGCTATTTTAATATTGGCAAATCAATTTCTTTTTTTCAAAAAAATTAATAAGAAAAATTATGGAATTGATAAGTTAGAATGTTTTAGTTACAAAAAATTAAATATAGAATAGTGAGACAAGTAGATAAATATTTTTTTTATAATTTTCAAAAACTCTATATTTGAAGTTAGAAACTTTTCAAGAAAGAAAAATAATTGAAAAATATATTGTTAATATAACTCTTTAGAAAAGAGACAAATTTAGGAGAAAATATGTACTAACTTGAGAAAGAATATGTATGTAGAAATTAACTATTCAAAATGAATCTCAATATATAATAGAAGAAATCTTTTCCAACATTTAAATTGTACAATGCATTTTAAATTTTTAATTTGATTTATTATTTTTATTGTTGTTTTGAAAATAATATTTGTGCTAGTTTTTTCTTTAAATATATAAATGCGTTTATTTTTTTAGACTTTTCAATTTATTTTTATTTTTTATTATTAATATTATAAAATTTTATGTTATAATACCATCCATTGTGTCAAATATAAGTTATAAAAAATTTCAATTATAATATTTTAAACTTTTTAAATATTTTAAGGTTTATAATATTTTGAGTGTTTAAAAATTGTGGAACTAATAAGCGGCATAATATTCAATGTAGAATATGTGTTAACAGAAGAGATATATGAAAGCATGATGAGAAAAATAATTAATAATTACAATGTAAATAAAAATTTAAAAACTTAAAGGTTGAGAAAAATGTTAGGGCACTATGAATGACACATGGAAAAAAATTTCCTTGAAATGAGCCTAAATTATTAGTAGTATAGATAGATAAAATTAAAAATGATTCAAAACAAAAAAAATTAAATAGGATAATATTGAAAATTTAACAAAAATAAAAGAATAAAAAACCTTATGTGGTGAAGAAATATAGAAAAAGTTTAATCTTTTTTTTTTTGCGTGGATTGTAATCTTTATAAACCTTATGTGGTGAAAAATAAAAGACCTTATAATTTTATTTTAATTGTAATTTTTTTTGAGCGGATTGTAATCTTTAATTTTATTTCATATGAAAAATGATTAATAATTAAAATGTAAATTAAATTAAAAATATTGCTTTAAATATAAAGATTGAGAAACAACAGGGCCTAATAGCTTTATGAGTAAAATGTGTAAGTTTCCTTGAAATCAGTTTTAATTATTAGTAAGTAGTTTTTATTAATTTTTAATTTTATAATTTTATTTTCATTGTAATCTTTATTTTTTTTGGTGCGGATTGTAATCTTTAATTTTATTTCATATCAAAATAATTAATAATTAAAATATAAATTAAATTCAAAATATTACTTTAAATATAAACATTGAGAAAGCGTGAGTGTAACACCCTCCCAAGTATAACATCATCATTAAGCCATAACATTAGACTTAGGAGTTGTTACTTATAATTTAGCAGACCTTACTTAAGTATCTATAGCAATTTTGATTAATTTGCATAGTAACTAATTCATAATTCTATAGAAACATGTGAAGAAGGAAACAAAGTATTCATTATATATAAATCCAAATACAAAAGGCTCTGCTATGAGCTTTAATATATATCTGTATTTATATAATTGCATATATATATATATATATATATATATATATATATATATATATACAAAATAAAGTCGAAAAAAGACTTCTACTAGCCCACATATCAGATTCTTCAATGGCGGTAGCTTTATATCTCCCTAAGCAATCTGGAGACGACATGGGAAGACAAAACATAGGGGTGAGATTTGAGTTTCTAGCTAGGGTTCTTATGTTTCCTAGAGGAAAGATGAAGATGGCTAAAACTTGGGGAGTTGGCCAAAATTTTCATGAAGGAAAATGATAAGATATTGATCTTATGGGTTTATCACAAAATGCATAGTAATTTCAATTACAAAATTGTTTTTCTTGAAGATAAATATGGTAATTTTGTAAGCATCCTATTGGTCCTTAAAAAGTGGCAATGGTGTGGCTTCTTCCAAGCCACACACTTGTCTAGTAAAGTGTCTGACTTGTACTATAAGCCTCATACGTGTAAGAAACTACATATCGTAATTTTATCGAAGGGTAAAATTCCATAGCCAGGAAACAACTATTGCCTGAAATTTAATTCTAGGTCTAAAATTCTCATTTCTAACCTTTCCTAACATTAATCCTATATTTTCTCAATCTTAGGCATCTCTAGGTCCTAATTCTAGGGTTTCGTGGTTGAAGGCCTGGGCTTGCACAATCATTATTCACATTTTTTCCACTAAGCCATTGTTATCAAGACTAATTTTATCCAATTCATGAAATTCTGATTAATAAAGTGCAAATAAAATTTTTGAAATAAAATTCAGGTTGTTACAATACCACCCTCCTTAAAAAAAACTTTTGCCCTCAAAATTCATTTAACACTCACTTGAAAAGATAGTTCACACAAATTAAACAAACAACGCACACAAAACCAATCGAAGGTAACAATCAGGTCCTATAACGTAGTAAAAACATTCCTACCTCCTATTGGATCTTCGGTGGTGACGTCCTTTCAGCACTTAGGGTAAAGACCTTGCTCTGGTGTTGTGGTTTTGCAGTTGGTGTTGGATACTTGTCTGGACCCTCCCAAATCTTGTGCCCTAGTTTTACATAGTGATAGCGTACATACTATCCAGCCAAGCAAGGCCTATTCTTATTATCCTTCCCATATCTTGGGTCTTGTCACGATTAATTTTTGTTATTGTTTATCCTCATATAAACTTGGTTGAAACTACTTCTTTAAAGATGGGGCATCCTCATGGTCTTGATCTCAGGTGGTTTTTCTTAGAGTTGTCCTTAGCAGACTCAACAATCACCAACTTCTTGTTATACCCTTCCACTAGCCGACATTTGTCTACTAAGGCAGCATAGGTTCTAATTTTTAAGAGTCCAACAGAGCTTCATTGTCTTCTCGTAGTCCACCTTCATATTTGATATACTTCCAAGCTTCATAAGGATTTCATTGGTAAATAGTAGAGAACTTGCATAACTCTTCAAATTTTACAGGATATTTTGCCACACTCATGTTTCCTTGCCTGAGCCTCATGAATTCCAGTTCCTTTACATTTCTTATAGAAGGCAAATATTTTCGATAAAAGGTTTCTTCGAAGATCTCCCAAGTGATTATAGTTTGAGAGACCTCAAATAATCCTCTAGTGCTATTCCACCAGAATTTACATCGGCCAGCATGTACGTAGCGAATGCCACTTTCTAAGCTTCTATACAAGCCAGGACTGAGAAAATCTTCTCTATTGCTTTAATCCATTCTTCTACCTTACCTGGATTGAAGAATCCTGGAAAGGGTATTGGGTTGGCTTTCCAAAACTCCGAACTTCTGGTATTCTATGTCCATCTCTACTCCTCCTAGGTTTCCAATTGGATTCCCTTCAGGATTCGTCTAATCTTTCTATCATCCAGTTTGGAATTGCAACTTGTTTCCTCATGGCAGCCATCTCACGAAAAGTAGCCATCATATCTTCTGACTCAGCATCCTTGTTCTTAGTACTTCTGCTTTGCTATTAGTTCCAAAACACACCAACAAAAGATATTGAATTGATCAGGCTCAATACTATGCTAAGTGTGATAGCAACCAACTATAACACCCCTAGACTGTCATGCACATCTAACCTTATGTCCTATCATACCAATAATATTCAAAGCATGACTCATCTACATGTTGGAAGCATAGCTAGTCCATTCCTCAAGGTCCTACTAGGATGAACTGTAGCTTTGATACCATAATGTAACACATTCTCAAGTATAACATTATCCTTAAGCCATAACATTAGACTTAGGTGTTGTTACTTATAATTTAGTGAACCTTACTTAAATATCTATAGCAATTTCGATTAATTTGCATAGTAACTAATTCGTTTCTACAGAAACATATGAAGAAGGAAACAAAGTATTCATTATATATAAATCCAAATACAAAAGCCTTTGCTATGAGCTTTGATATACATCTGTCTATTTATATAATTACAAACATATATATATATATATATATATATATAACAAAATAAAGTCGAAGACTTCAACTATCGGCCCACTACATATTAGATTCTTCAATGGCGGTAGCTTTATATTTCCCTTGAGCAATCTGGAGACGACAGGAAGACAAAACATAGGGGTGAGATTTGGGTTTCTAGCTAGGGTTCTTATGTTTCCTAGAGGAAGAAGATGAAGATTGCTGAAACTTAGGGAATTGGCTGAATTTTAGGAAAGGAAAATAATAAGTTGTTGATCTTATGAGGTTATGACAAAATGCATAGTAATTTCAATTACAAAATTGTTTTTCTTAAAGATAAATATGGTAATTTTGTAAGCATCCTATTGGTCCTTAAAAAATGGCAATGGTGTGGCTTCTTCCAAGCCACACACTTGTATAGTGAAGTAATTTCAATTACAAAATTATTTTTCTTAAGATAAATATGGTAATTTTGTAAGCATCCTATTGGTCCTTAAAAAGTGGCAATGGTGTGGCTTCTTCCAAGCCACACACTTGTATAGTGAAGTGTCCAACTTGTATGTAAGCCTCATACGTGTAAGAAACTACACACTAATTTTATCGAATAGGTAAAATTTCATACCCTGAAAACAACTATTGCCTGAAATTTAATTCCAGGTCTAAAATTCTCATTTCTAACCTTTCCTAACCTTAATCCTATATTTTCTCAGTTTCTGACATCTTCTTAATTCTAGGGTTTCAGTGGTTTACCGCTTGAGGGCCTGCATGGTCACTTTCACTTTCCTTTCCACTAAGTTATCCAATTCATAAAATTCTGATTAATAAAGTGCAAATAAAATTTTTGAAATAAAATTCAAGGTGTTACAGTAAGGCCTAAATAGCTCTATGAATAACATGTATAAAAGTTTCATTGAAATGAATCTGAATCATAGTATTAGTATAATAGATTGTAATCTTTATCTTTTATTTTTTTGGTGTGCCGATTGTAGTCTTTAATATTATTCATATGAAAAACAATTAATAATTAAAATATAAATTAAATTCAAAATATTACTTTAAATATAAAGATTGAAAAAAGCGGTGGGCCTAAATAGCTCTATGAATAACACATGTAAAAGTTTTCTTAAAATGAGTCTGAACTATTAATATAGTAGATATCCTTAATAAAAGAATTTGATTTATATGTAACTAATTTTTTTATTTTTAAAACTAAATCAAATTTTAATTTATGTGGTACAATCTCAATTGTCTATTATCATTTCTTATTTCTTATTTTTATTTATTACATTTTTAAATATCTTTAACTGAAAACTTGTTTTTATATTTCTGATATATGATATATTGCTACTCTAATATTTTAAATTTATTTTTAATAATTGTACCAATTGATATCAAACATAAAAATGAACTATATTTAAACTTCAAGCATAACACAAAAAAAAACTTATATATAATGATTAACTTTAATTAAAAAGTATAATAAAATAAATTTTAAATAACTTATCAAAACTTGATTAAATAAAAAATACATTTTTTTGTTCACATCATACTTGTGCAAAAAAATATTACATCCAAATATTCTAATATTTTACTTCTATATAAAAAAAATCATTGAAAGTCTACAAGCATAACATGTGCTAATGCAACATAAAAAAAAA
Source organism: Dalbergia oliveri (assembly GCA_030441495.1). NCBI lineage: Eukaryota > Viridiplantae > Streptophyta > Magnoliopsida > Fabales > Fabaceae > Dalbergia > Dalbergia oliveri. Next base: position 34,537,459 of record JAMLFY010000003.1, on the reverse strand, counting down.
AAATCAAAATAAAGAGAGTGAGAAGTTTGATTAAGAGGTTATGTAGCGAATGATAATAAAATTAAAGTAAAAAAGCTGAACACTAGCAGCATAGTAGTATCACTAACAAATTTCTAGTTCCTAATAATTGACTCATAAAAATAGAAAATGAGCACATATTTTTCTTCATAATAAGAAAATTATGGATGCCTCTTCCTCTGTAAGGCTTGATCACAACCAACATGGCAATGTATCCTCTGAAAGTGTTACGATGGTGATCACCACACAACCAAAACAAATAATAATAATAATAATAATAATATAAAAAAAAAAACAAGAGTTTAGATGAATTAGAGGTACTGAAGTTAAATAAAAAGGAAGACCCAAAACATAAAACATAAAATCAATTGAAAATTAAAAAAGGTTTGGAGACGGAAAAGAACGCTGAGGCTAGAGATAGATAAAGTAAGGTATGTGAATTAATGATGGAAAGGATATTTTAGAAATGCTACATATAAATATATTTATTAAGGAATGACAACAGATAAATGAGAGTGACTAACAGTAAAAAATTGACATGCTTGGAGAATTAACAAGCGACAGTATTATTACTAATCACTATAGTCCCTTGATTTCTCGGTAGTGTATGTTAAACCTCCAATCATTTACAGATGACGCCTCTATGTTGATGACATCCCAAATTATATACAAATATCATTTATATTTAAAAAATGTTATGAATTGTAGAAGATCCTCTTTTTTAAGATGAAAAACAGGCTCAAACCCAAAATGAAAGGGAGCCCCCGTCCAAGATACAATGATAGACAAAGCAAAAAGGACAAAATAAAACAAACAGCAGCAACGCAGGACATATAAAAACATAACAAACCAACAAACATAGCACCAACATATATAGCAAAACAGTTAAATACAACAATTAAATACATTTTTATATAACATATAAAAACAGAACAAACCAACAGACATAGCAACAATTAAATACATTTTTATATAGCATATAAAAATGTTATCAATTGTGGAAGATTCTATTAAAATTATTTAAAAATATTGCTCAAATATAATAATATAGGAAAAGTATTACTAATGAGTTTTGAAAATATTTTTTCATATTTTTAGAAACATTTTAAAATGTTATAATTTAATTAAAGATTTAATTTTGATTTATTGTCAATGTAAATCATATAAGTTATAATAGTTAACTCTTGTACTTACCACTTGATCATATAGGTCATATAAATAGAAAATTTTATTGCATACAAATGTAATTTTTTTATAATATCAGTGTATTAAAATAAAACTTTTTAAATAAATATTACTGAAAATTAAAAATGTAATAGTGATTGTGTGACGATTAGCCTTTACGGAGGTTATGAACAAATTAAAGACGCAAATTAAAGTTTCATTAGGAGAAAATCTCAAATTAAAGCAATTATTTTTTCTCACCGTATTTTCAAAATTCCAGCCCACCATCCTGAAGTGCTAGCTCATGATATGATATAGTGTAGTTCGTATCAACTTCACGAAAAAGTAAAAGCAATAATGAGAATGATGACGATGATAAAAAAAAAAAAGGAATAACAAAACTGAATGGATAGTGCATTAGTCAATCTTGTCTCATCCATTCCACAAATGAGTAAAATATATTCACTTGAACGAAATTATGCTTTCTATCGGTCTTGCATACCAGTAGCTCAATTATTCATGCATGATCAATCATTTGTTGCCTTCCATAGCTCCAAAGGAAATAAAGCCCCTTTATGGCCGTCAACGTTCCGTCCCACCTAATTCTTGGAGGGTCTATTGTTACTCCTATTAATCTAATGTCACTCTAGTTCACTTAACTTTTCTTTAATTTTTCTAAAGTATCATTTCATTCTCTTGTAATTAAAATATTATCAATGGTTATTTTTAATGTTAATAAATCTCAATATCGTCAATTTTTAAAATAATTTTTTAATAGAGTTAATTTCTATATACTAATAATATAAAAATTTTACATTACCATCTAACAATGTATTGTCAAATAAAACAAAAAAAAGGTGATTAGATCTCATATCACTACTTAAAAAGTTAAGTAAATGAGATGATTTAATTAAATGATATGACTCCTTGTTTTTGTTATTTTAAAAAAATCAATTTTTGCTCTTTCTTTCATAGTACATATTAAATTTAATTTCTCACATCAAAATAAAAAAAATACATAATTATGTTTTAAAATAGTAACGCATCATGACCTTTTTTTTAATTAGTGTAACATTTTATAATTTTCTATTTTACACAACATACAATATTTATTATTTATTATTTTTATTGTATAGAAGTATAATGAGAAATGATATACTAAGAAGAAGAGTGAATGAATGGAAACTATGGTGATAGTTCTGTTCGTTTATAAACGAGGAGCGCCAGCACAAAATGCGAATTTCACATAAACGTTTATTATAGAAAAATGGGAAAAAATTAAACTAATATTTAATTTATTTTAAGAGATTCACTAATGGTCAATTATGTTTCTCTTTCTTCTATTTTACACGACATATTTTCATTTCTCATTATATTTATATATAATATTAAAACAAAAAGAATAAAATATTGTTGCTGTGTAATTTTATAAAAAACATTGTATGTTGTGTGAAATAGAAAAGTTTAAAAATATTTTTATACAAAAAAAAAGTCACGTGGAGTTATCATTTTAAAACATAATTATATTTTTATTCTAGTGTAATAAATTATATTTAATATATACGTACAGTAAAAGAATATGCAAAAGTTGACATTTTTTACAAATAAAAAATTCACAAAAATAAAAGTGTCAGACTAACAGTATATTAAAACAATATTTTATAAAGTTAATAATATTGAGGTTATTACACTGAAAAGTAACAACAAATAATGTTTTAATTATAAAAAAATAAAAGGATATTTTTGGTAAATTAAATAAAAGTTAAGTTAGTGGAAGTGGCAATAGTTGTTTCCTCCCTTGTGTTCTTATAAGATAACTGCCATTGGTATTGATAATTGAATCCCCATTTAGCCTATATATACTATGTCGTTTTGTTATCAAAATAGCTTATTTTTGGGGTTATGTTATTTATATTCATTAATGAGTAACTCTATCAATATGGGGAATGTTTGTTTTAATAGTGGAGAATTTATGTTGATGAAATGGGAATCGAAGTAGTAATGATAAAGTTGTCATATAATTAACATGAAATTTATGTGCAAATGGGTGAGTTTTTTATATATATGACTGGATAATCACGACAACTATCAACATTACTCAATGATCTAACTATCCCTTAATTCATCAATGATTTCATCAACATAAATTCCCCATCATTTAAGCATTCATTTCCCAAGAGTTGATTGACTAACTTTGCTTTTAGGCTTTTCAGCATAAAAGACTTTCCTTTTATTTTCTTGCCCCAAAAGTCCTTCCATTAATGAGATTGTCTAGAATAATTCTTAGGTAGACACAAGTCTATCAACTCAAATTTAGACATACTCATATAAAAGTTGGTAGCAGTGTTTTAAATTGGTTGCAATTGCGAAAATGCGGCCGTTGCATCACACATTGTGACTGATACGGTATAAAATTTTTGTGTCTTCAAATTGAAAAAGAGCCAATTATGATTTGTTGCGGTCTTGATGCCGCCCATTGCGGCCTGATGGTCATTTGTGGCCTGTTGTGGTTGATGTTGCATCCGGTTACGTTACGTCAATTTATGTGAAAATGCATCACATCGCAATTGCGGTCGATGTGGTTGCGTTGCGATTGCAACTGCAATATTGCATTTGCATCACGTGATGCACTGCAATTTAAAACCTTGGTTGGTAGGACCCATGTATGAGTGATTGTATATTAAATAAAGTTAGTGAATTTCACTTTCTATTATGAATTTGTGTAAATATAAGTTGTTAAACTTGTATGTATGGAAGAATATCTCAATTGTCTATACCTTTCAAAAGTTGTGGTCATAGATTCACTTCTCCACGTCTAGGACATAGACCTATTGGGGTATCTACAGGCCTATAGCATTGCATGCTTTACATCTGATCTGATCTATATTTTGGCTTTAACATTAAGTAGTGTGCTGAATTAGAACTTTAAACCAAAAACGGATGCATAAATTAAATAAAGGAAAAGGATCAGTAACTACATAATAACGACTAAAGAGAAAGCGCGCTAGGCTTGCTTGGAAAACATATGGCTCCTACACTATTACACTCTTGTCTTGAGGGTAGACGAATTTCCCCGCATGCATAGACAAAGAAACACGTACACGTTGTTGCCAGTGTAAAGCAAATTTATATAGATTGGAGAGAAATAATGCACATGCAAACAGATACAAATAATGAATAGACTAGAGAGAGAGAATGCATAGGCAAAATGTTACTACAGAAATCATATGGGCCATTGCACCTGCCTAATTTCAATTTGAAAAATGATATTTGTGAATAGCTTTTCTGGTACGTCTAGGTCACATTTCAGATCTTATAGCACCTGTCCTGTAATTTCAGTCTCAAAGAAAATTCTAGTTAATTAAACAAACATTATGATAATAGGCTGAAATAATTCACAATGGTACTTCAACATATCTAGATTAATCTGTAAAAAATTTGCCTCAAAAAGGAATTTTTAGCTAGGTTAAAAAAATACATAAATTCAATGGATAGAACCTACCTTCCTGCAGCTATCATTCATACTCCAAGAATTTTTAAAAATAGCAAATGAGCATAAAACGTTCTGAGAAAATCCTGGGACAACTTTAAGATGTTTATAACAACATATAAAATTTTTAACTCAAAATTTCATCATTTGATAGGGTAAAAAAATTAGTCAAACTCAAAGGTTTAAATCTGGCCACTCAAACAACACCTGCAATAGCCTCACGATTTCTTATTTTTTTTAAAATACTAGATGTTCATATATGCTTCCCAAAAAATTCCATAGACTAATTCCACATGGTATCTTTAACATAAAAAAAATCCAACTAAAAAAAATACTTCAATAATTAGAAAAAAGGACAAGTTTGCTCCCAAGGTCCAAAATCAAAATTTCAACAAGCCAATTCAAGAACTAATTTGATCATAAAAATTTCTAACAACACAAACCACCCCAATCATGCATGTTAACCAATATTCAAGCTCTAATATGAAATAACAAAGCCAAAATATAGTCCAATCCTTTTGAAAAATTTCAGAAATAAAAACTAGATTGAAAGAAGTTTTCAAGTAATCCTACTTTGAAATCAAGAAAGTTATCACTTCAATTATATTCTTGGACCTTCTTGTACAACCCAAAAACAATTCATCCCTTCCCTAATTAAGCTAGTAAGGCAGTGAGTAAAACAAAGAGGAAGGGTATATTTTTGTGGTATAACACTTGGTGAATTAGAGGGGAAAAAACGGATGAAGAATCATAGTGTGAAGTTCTTTGGAATTGAAAGTTGGTGATTAATTAAAGAGATGGAAATTAAGGATGATGAAGAATGGTGAGCAAAAAGAAAAAGAAGTGCAGCTGTGTATGTTGTCCGTGAAGTGCGATGAAAGGAAATAAATGAAGAATGGTTGTAATATTTATGTATATATAAATATGAAATTATCTTCTAATTTTTATGACTTTAATATAATATAAAATGAAATTAAAATTAATTAATGGCTAAGATTGAAATTTGATTGCCAAGTTTTAATCCATGACATCCACTTGGTAACATGTGGTTGACTGTGGTTATTTGGTCACAAAGTTCTTTCTAGTGTTGAAAACCGCACATTTAAACTTTACCGAATGGGTAAGATATCTCTACCAGAAACTTAAAATATCTTTACTCAGGCCCTATGCCTAGTACTCTACCCTTACCTTTGGGTCTAGGTTCCCTTACCCTTACACCTTAGTCCCAGTTCTAGAGTTACTCTTCATCTGTGGGCCTAAAAGTTACTATTTATCCTTTGCCCTATTTTTTTTTAGAAAATATTTGTTTCGTCATTTGTGCTATTACTAAATTCTCAGAATTTTCAAATTTTAATTATTGAATTTTTAATTTAATTTATTGTATATACTGGGTTGTTACACGCGGGGTTGAGTGCCATGTTGTATTTTTGGAGTTGTCTAAAGATTTCTTCAAGGTCGTGGATATGGTTCCTGTTGGAGGGAATTTTGGTACCATGTTATCCACATAGACCTCGAGGTTTTGACCGACCTAGTCTTCAAAAACATTGTCCATGAGCCTCTGGTAAGTGGTCCCTGCTTTCTTGAGTTTGAACAGCATGACCTTGTAGCAAAAGTTTGTATACTCAATTAGGAAAGCTGTCTTTTCTTCATATGGAAGGGTGTATCCTGATCTTGTTATAACCTAAATAGGTGTTGATGAAGCTCAGGATGATAGCTCGAGGCATTGTCAATGCGCTTGTTGATGTTGGATAGTGGATATGAATCTTTAGGGCAACACTTGTTGAGGTCAGTGAAGTTGACGCACATGCACAACTAACCCAAGCTTTTCTTGAACATCATGACTATGGCTAGCCATATTGTGTACCTAATTTCTCTGATGAAGACCACCTTGAGGAGCTTATTGGTTTCCTCAAGGGCAGCTTGTTATCGTTCTACTCCAAGGGTGCTCTTCTTCTAGGTTATGGGTCGAGCTTTAGGGTCGACAGTCAGTTGTGGCATATGACATCAGAGTCTATGCCCGGCATGTCGAATGAAGTCTAGGCAAAGAGGTTAGCATTCTTGAGGAGGAAGGTAGTGAGCTTGAATACGAGATACACTGGAGGTCGGCTGGTTGTGGCATATGACTTTTTTTGGTTGCTTGCTGATTTGGAATGGGGAGAGGAAGTCGGCGTTGGTTGCTCCTGCACTTTGCCTCTGGGGTTGAGCTCAGAGATTGCGGGTAACTGATCTATGTGAAAGATCAAGTTGACCTATGGTTTGGGCTCTTTGAATTCTGTTGGCTTTTGCTTAAGGCACTTGTTGTGGCAAAGCCGAGCCTTTTCTAATTGGCATGCACAACGTTGACCTCCATTTCAGAGGCAAAAAACTTCATGGCGAGGTGGGGGGTTGATGTTAACTCTAGAACCCTTCCAAGAAGTGTTAACAAGTTTTGAATGACAACAAATCCAATTTAACGAAAATGCTTTGAAGAACATCTAATGGTTGTCTTGAGTTTCATGTAAGTTTAAACAGGTTATATCATTTAGCAAGAGCAAGGCTTACTCAAATGAGGATATATTTTACTTTGCATGTGCAAACATGTTTTATCTCATGATAAGAGATATGAGCTAAAAAGGAAGTAAAATTATACCTTTATTCAAGCTTAAAATAGCTAACGATTGGAAGAAGAAATTAGTGCTGCAAGAAACCAAGCTTTGAGACTTCAAAATTGGCATTGGACATCATAAAGTATGTTTACAATGAAGATATCAAGCAATCTCTGAGAACTAGGTGTTACACCATCTTCAATCAGCATAATTGCAATTCCTTCATCATCATAAAGCTTGGATTAAAGACCTAAAGATCAAAGAATCATCAAGGATCTGTTACCACACGTTAGAAAGGTCACTTCACTGGTAGATCCTGACGTTGCTGGAAAAATGAGGAAATTTGAATTTTGAAATTCAATTTTAGAGTCAAACCCAGTGTTAGAACTGACATGTCATCTCTTTTGCCAACTGGATCAACTTTTTCCAGGTTCTAGAAGAAAGAGTTCAGAAATCACGTTAGAAAGTAAGAGTAGTTTCTGAAGGGACATCATAAACCTCAACGCTATAATGGCTTTTGCAATATAATGACAAACTGCAGCTACTCTTCTAGACTACTTTTCGAAGACACAAATGGATGATCAACAAGTGTTACTTGGAGATCTGATCAAGGCAACGGTCACAAGGAAGACCTTCTATAAATAAGAGATGTTATGCTCAAACATCGAGTGAGAGACTCTGAATCAAGAAGAGAAAACTCTGAAAAATCTATCCTCACATCCAGGAAGGTTCATATCATTATGTAATTAGATTCCTTACTTGTAAAAATCTTCTTTCTACGTTCTTGAATAGATATATGTTCTTCTTAAGAAGAAATGATAGAAATGAGTCATTCAAGTTTTTCCTAGGATCATTCACGTATATTTTAAGGAAACTTGAGTGTAAGTTAGTTTGAGTGGTAACCCAAACACAAACCTTTGTATCCTTGATCCAGGAGTGATCAGTGTGAGAAAAGTTGGAGAAGCTAATGTAAAACTACTTGCAACATGATAGTAAGGTGTTCTTGCTCTCACGGTTTAGCTTGGATAAGCTGAATAACTACTTTCAACATGACAGGAGAGATTGTCTACTGGTCACGGGTTGCAACTTGGAGAGGCTGGGGCAAGACTACTCGATTCAGCTTGAGAGGCTGGTAAATAACTACTTTCAATGTGATAATAGACTGGTCACGGGTTGTAGCTCTGAGAAGCTAGGGTAAGACTACTCATTCAGCTTGGAGAGGCTAGTGAATAACTACTCAGGTCAGCTTGGATAGCTTTGTGAATCATTACTCAACTTGTGACAAGGAGTTGTCTATTGGCCATAAGTGAGAGCTTGGGAAAACTAATGTAAAGATTATCCAGTTTTCTTTGTCTAGTTTGAGAAAGGTGTTTAGTTGAACCTCAATGTTTGTTGAGATTGGATGTAGGCAGGTTTGGTAAAACCATATAAAATCCTTGTATCACATCTTTTCTCCTTGATTTCCTTTATCTTTTCTTTGCTAGGTTATACTGTTAATTTTACTCTGATATAATGCGTTATGCCTTTATATTTCTTATCATTCACTTCAGTAATCTCTTTATGAATTATATCTCATAGTTGAACTTATATTGGCATAACGTTTTGAAGTTTCACATTATTTATCAATTACTTCAGAAATCTTCTTCTGAAACCACTAACGGAATTTCCACTGCACTACGAGTTTCATACTTGATAGTATCTTTGTTAAAAGTTTCAGATATGCAAAAAGAAGTAAAACATTATTCAACCCCCCTTCTCATGGACTTTCATACCTACAAGTGCTATCAGAGCCAAGCCTCTGAGGGTTGAGCAATCCATTGATTGTAGTGGATAAAGATTCAATGGACAAAAATGGCGCAGATCATCCACCTTAGGAGAATATTCTATCATATGTCTGTCACTCTCTAATGAGGATTCAGAATCTGAAAAGGCTTCATCTATAGCAAGAGGAGTCCTAAGGAGCATGAGGACAAAGAAGCAAAAGTTAAAAGTTTAGTTGAACGACAAAGCCTTGTTCCTCCATGTGCACACCAAGCTAATCTAAACATGAAAATATTCATGGTTGTGTCAGAGCAAAGGATAAATGGGACAACTGCACATGCTAGTTGAAGATTTTGACAAAAAGTATTCTAACTTAGAAATGGTTAGGAAAATACTAAGAAGTTTCCCTACAAGATTACTGCCCATAGCATCAGTCATCACTAATATCAAGATATTCAAACTCCTATCATGAATGCCCTTCTTGGATCTTTGGAAACCCACAAAATCAAGCTCTCTATTATACATCACGAATTCATAAAGGAAGAGTTTGTCCTTGGCCCTAAAGTCATCACATCAGAAGTTTTGTATAGTCTATGCAATGGAAGTTGTTGGAACCTCTACTGAAGAGGATGAATCTGATGATGTATGTGAGATTGATAATAAAGATGAGATCTTTGTGACTGAAAAATGTCAAAAGCCTAGGGAGGTAGATCTAAGAAGAGTAAAATCATCTATCTCAAGAGATGACAAAAAGGCAGAGAACATATTGAAAGAGTAACCTTATCTGATAAAAAGGGACATTTTAACTGTATCCCAAGCTCATGGTATCACTGAAAAGATTTCATATTCAGAAGAAGAGCTTGCTAAACACCTGAGCATCCTTAAAGATATAAAGAAAAGGTCAAAAAATCATGTCAAGCTAGAAGATATTGTATATATATCCTTCATGACTGTGTACGCTTCAACAAAGGATGTAAGGTAATGAGTATCTGAACTCAATCTTTCACATTGCTTACTTTTTGCATGGTATGATGAATTGCTATAAGATTCTCAAGCTCATTTCTTTAAATATTTCAACCAGGAAAGAGAACTTAGAAGGTTGCCTTAGAAACCGAAGTCTCCAAAAGAAATGAGAAAGATGTCAGAAAGTTATTTATGAATTTTAGATGGCTTCATAGCTTCTAATATTGACCTAGCTCATTTGATAAATGGTACAAAAAACCTTGTTTTCATGCTAAAGGTCAAAAGCCATATTTTCAAGAAACAGGGTTGAGATATGAAAAGGATGTCTAAGAGAAGAAGCAATACAACCTCATTCAATATTTCTATATTTATTTGCTTCCTCTACCACAAGAAGATACACCCACCTGACAAATGATTCTTGAGAAAGAAATTTTTCAGAAAGGTTGGGAAATCTCTTTCTTGATAACTAACTAAAAAGACACAAGAAAGTCTGGGTACCAATATCAAAAAGTGTTCCTATTGTAGGTGAAAAGGGTTAACTGGTTGAAATGCCAAGGAACAAACAAACAAATTGAGATTGTCCTGGTACTTTTCCTAAAATCAAGAAGTGGATCAGAAGCTTAAAGCCTAAGATCCTTAAAAGACTTAACCTGATGATGAATGAGCTTAAATAAGTCTTTGCTAATGTTTTCAAAAGAACTAAAGGAAAATCTTGAGAAAATGAGTCTCAAGAAAGCTCTAAAAGCAAGATGATGAAAGCAAGATCTTTAGAAAAGTGAGCTCCAGAACATCAACTTTCAGAAAGCATTCTAGAACTCCAAAGCAATTCAGAAAGTAACTTTTTTGGACACATAGATGAGCAATCTAAAGATAAAAGAGAAACTGAGGAATAATTATATAGAAACTACAAGGGAGTTTCTGATTAAAGCCAGTTACTCAAGACAAAGTTCATGGAGAATTTTTCAAGGGTATGAGGACCAGTCCTCCCCTGAGATGGCTCTCTATATATATATATATATATATATATATATATATATATATGAAAGTTGATTGCACCCAATGCGGATAAGGAATCAGCTGAAGATTATCTCTTAAGGTACTTCAATATCCTTATCCTCTTTTATGATACTTGTGCTATCTATCTTGCTAAGGTTCTTTGTCAGCACTCTATATTCAAGCGTAGAAAACATCCTTTATTCAAAGATCTTGGTCAAAAAAGGGATGTTGAGATAATGTTTGTCAATATTGAAGGCCAAGTGTCAGATACATTCATAAAACCATTAATGAAGATCTTTCTTGTGTTTTTAAAAAAGTTTTTAAAGGTTAAAGTTTTTATAAAACCTACATATGCTTTCATACATGAACATCTCTGGGCATCCTCCATTCATAGCTTCAAACTGAAGACCTACCAAAGTCATTATTTTACCTTTTGAGAAGACATATGTTTACAAGAATAGTCAATCCATTAGAAGAACAAGATATTAGTATGCAAGACCGCAAATCATATTGAAGAAGGGGTTATTAGTTTGCAAGACTCAGAAATAGAGAATGATGGCTGGAAAGAAGAAATAAGAATAAAAAAATAGATATATATGGGGTTAGATGATTCAGTATATGGAAATGAGCTCATATTGAGTATTTGGTATGTCTAGGAGGGGTAAGAAAATGAAAGGTGAAGCTCAAAAAGTTAGCTCTTCAGAAAGCAATTCCAAAGAGTCAGAAACTTCTCTTTCTAGAAAGATAAAGAAGCGGGATAATTCCCACTCTTTTGGGTTTTCTCTCATGTCACCTCACCTTTAGTCAGTCACGTCATATCTCTTATATAACCCCACTCTTCACACATCATCTTTTTACCCTCATCGCCACCCATTTTTACTTTCTCTAAACCCTCATCCTCAACCTCAAACACTTTCCCTTAACCATTTCATCTTCATATATATCTCTTAACCGCAAACCTTCTTTCTCAAACCTTTTTCTCCCAACCTAAACCGTTCTCTGTTTCAATTCAACTCTCTCCATTTGGCTTCTCTCTTTAAACATCACCACGACTCAATCTTTCTTCTACTACATCACACACAAAACATCTTTGAAATGGCTAAAGGAAAAATATTGATCAATCTATAGAAAAAGAGCTTCTTTCCACATATACAGTGATCCTTAGATGCAGGATCACTATGATAAACTTTACACTTCAAGAAAAATGGCTCCTGGAAAATTGAGAAGTGATCTTCATAAAGAAATCACTATTCTTGTGAAATCTTCTCTTTTAAGAAATGGGAAGAATATCTGGAGGTAAATGAGCGAGTTTATCCTAGGCTTATCACTGCTTCTACTCATAGCTAGAAGGAAACTCAGCCTCTTCTATAAGGACCCTAATCAGATAATGCTCCATCAAAATCTCTCCATAAGGATTCTCCAGGGTCATTAAGGCACCAAACAAAGGTCTTATATGCTCTTATTCATCAAACTAGGCCCATTCTCTAGGAATAAATGAAGGAGACGTGTCAAGGTACCTTACTAATTCTATTCTTCACAAGCCTAGTGAGATCACAACTGTTATGCTAAGTACTAGGGCTAGAAAAGTATATAATTTGGTACAATTCTCTATTCTACCTAGAATAGGAAGCACTGGTGCCCTAGTTGGCATACTGCATGCTTATGTACTATCTGATGGAAAAAGAAAAGTAAACTTGCCAAGACTCATTTTGGATTACATGATCAGTGCCACCTCAAAAGAGAAAGAAAATAGCTAGTGTTCCATATGGAATGCTGCTCACAAAACTCTTTCAGCACATGCATTTTCCTCTAGTAACAAAAAGGTATGAATACATGGAAGGAACAATATTCACGCCTTCTTCTTTCAGCCTCAAGGAAAAAGTGCACCATTTCAAGTATTGAACTAACAAGGAAAAGTCCTAGAACAAGAGAAGATCAAGCAAGAGAATTTTCTCAAGGGAAATAGTCTAAAAAGGAAGTTGCCAAAAGGAAGAGAAAATTAATTCTCCTAGAAAGTGAGATCGAGGAAGAAGAATATGAGTTACGTTCTAGGGATCAGGAAAGGACTAAAAGAAAACGGAGATTACATATCAAGAAACTCAAGTGGTGGATAAACCTAAAAGTCATTAGTAGAAAAGAAGTCTGGCTCAAGTGCAAAGGAATGCCTTTACATGAGTCTAGAATTGATATCCTGAAAAGGAAATCACAAAATATGAGGAGACTGGCTATCGAATCATTATTGGTGAATCCTCATTGGTGAAGAGGAAGAAGATGTAATAGGAGAAGAACAAGAAGTAGCCTCCTCATTTGAAGAAGAAGAAAACTTGTATAGAAGTGAAAAGGCTAGGCTCATGGAATACTAGACCTGAACTCACAACAGGAGAACCATTCCTAGAGCCCATCATTGAGGAACTAGCAGAGGAAGCTCATGAACTAGATACTGCTATTATCCTTTTGATGCCTGAACCTCCTCTTTCATCCGCATCACTAAGATAGAAGAGGAAAAAGATAGAGCATCAATGGTACGTCTTGTAAAGAAGCCGTGTTTTGTAACACCCTAACTTTTAACCTAATATGCTCGAGTCGCATTTCGGTTAGTTATTAGTTGTTACACCTTTGTTTTCAAAACTCGACTTATCTTTCTTTAAAATACGAGTAATCAAAATAGGGTTAAATTTTTCCTTTTTAAACTTAAAGCTTAAAATGCGAGCCGCATGTGTGCATATATACCGATTAATATACATAGGAGAAAGCAATCATATAAACTTCATCATAGCATATTTAGGTAGACCATCGAATAATCACAACACAATTCATATAAATATGCCATAATCATAACGTAATAGTGATATCCTAAAAACATAAGGACACCTTAAGATATTAAACACAACAAACAAGTTGAACATACACAAGCCCAAAGCTAAATATAACTATAACAAAATTAGATTAGTCTTCACGCTTCCACTGACCTCTATCAGGTAGATGATGTGATTCCTATGCTCGCGCCTCAAGGAAGATCACGAACAACCACATCATTCATGTCTGGAGATGACACAGAAGAAAGAAAGGGGTGAGAAACTTATTCAAGATTCTTAGTAGGACTCCCAACTTTAACACAAGTGTCATCCTCATCGTCCCCAGTCACTTCGGTTTTCATTAAAAAGGTATGTATGCATAAGATTCAATTTTAAATTTCTCAAATCCTTTTATCCAAAGTGAGTGTCTTTTAGCATGGGTATTAATGACATGAATACAACATATATCTCATGTATGCATGGTAATGCCTCGAGAGTATAAATAACACATGCAAATAACACATATCACATGATTAAATGCACAATTAGAATAATGATGTGACATATGCACATGCATCTTTTACTTTATCATGCTTGAACTCTTCGAGTTCCTTTCTTAATTTCCACCCTCATATGTCATCACCGAAATCCAAACAACTCACCATCCCCGGTGATTTTTTAACGTCAACAAAACTCCGCCTCACCGATCGCCTAGGAATGAGCTCAATCCTAACTAGCCGTCACTAGATTTTAATATGGGGAAATAGAGGGAAAACATATTACTTTCATATCATGAGTATGCACTTTCATGTCATGAGAAATGCAACTTTCTTGGATCACCTCTCATAACCTTTAATTTGGGAGTCTAGAAGATCATTTCCACATTAGCATATCATATAATGATGCAATATGAGCATGAAGTCATAGAATATCATAAAACATATCATGTCAAGATGCAAGGCCACAACTATATCATATATTTTACTTTTGCTCTTTAAACACATGCAACTTTACAATATTTCAAGTAAAATCATAACATCTCATATGCATTCCAAACAACTAATCACGTAAGATCACAATAACACATAACTTCTCAAGCATGTGGAAACATCACAACTTTCTTTAATAACAAGCCATTCCACATTTTTAACTCTAAGTTATCCTCATAAGAAAATCTTTATGGTCTTAGCCACATGATTAGAAATCTTTAGATTGATGGTAAAATTAAAGAACCCAATAAAATATGTCCTTACTCAACAACATATATGTACATATATATATACATATATATGTTTCATAAGTTAAAGTTCATTATGTAAATTAAAATGGTGAGTCTTGAGCACTAGATTAATTTTTAGTGATGGCATAAGTATAAATATGCAATGCAAGCTTCATTCTTAGTTTTCTAGATTAATAGCAAGAAAATGTAAATATGCTATGCAAAGCTTAAAATTAAAATATGAGAATGCAAGCTCTAGTTTTACATCTTTAAGTTTTAGGTGATGACTTGAAAAATAAATATGCTAGACAAGAATTGTAAACATGAATGCAAGTTTAATTCTTTATTTCAGTGCTCTAGGCCTCTTAGAGTATTCACTCTAAATCACATTTCAACTTTAAGGTTGAAATAGGCAGGCTTTGAGATTAATTATTTAAGTGATAATGCATGCTCTTGTTTTAACCTTTAAATTTAAGTGATAACTTGGAAAATAAATATGCTAGGCAAGGAAATATAAATATGAATGCAAGTCCATTTCTTTATTTTAATGCGCTAGGCCTCTTAAAGTATTTACTTAAATTACATCTCAACTTTAAGGTTGAGATAGATAGGCTTTGAGATTAATTGTTAAGTGATAACTTGGAAAGTAAATATGCTAGGCAAGGAAATATAAATATGAATGCAAGTCCATTTCTTTATTTTAGTGCTCTAGGCCTCTTAGAGTATTTACTCTAAATCACATCTCAACTTTAAGGTTGAGATAGGTTGGCTTTGAGTTAATTAATTAGATGGTAATGAAAGTGCAAGACTTAAATATAAATATGCAATGAAAGGACTTGAAATATAAATATGAATGCATTTCTTTAAGTCCTAGACTCAAGATTACCACTTTTAACAACATAACAATATCACTTGCTAAAAACTTTCTTAAAAATGGAACCTTCAAGCTTTAGAGGTCAAATAAATGATGGTTTTACAACCAACACCCAAGATCCTCATCATCAAGCCATGGTTCCTTCATCATATAGGCCACTAAGGCTGAAATCAAGAGAAAGGAAAAGGAAAGGAAGAAACTGAAATAAATAAAGAAGTTTTCAACATATTAACATCTTAAGACAAAGAAAAGAAAAGCAAACTTTAAAATAACTCCCTACCAAAGATGTTTTCTTTCCCAAAGAAGGAAGCTTAGTCTTGAGATGAGATGGGAAGAACAAATCCTCCTTGGTGCTAGATGATGGTTTTTGGCCAAGAGGAGAAGAAAAGAAAGAAAGGTTTGTCTTGGGTTCTTGATCTTGGGAATGGAAAGGTTATATGTTTAAAGGAATATGTATGGTGGTTGTGTGGTGGTTTGAGGTTAGGAAATGGTGGAGGATGGTGATTCTTAGAAGAATGAAGAAGAAGAAGAAGAATTCTTAGAGCTTGAGAAAGAAAGCTTAGAAGTTGTGAAAAATGAGCAAAGTGTTGTAAGCTTTCCTTGATGCCTATTTATAGAAAATGAAACACAAGGCAAGGAAGAGAAAATATCTCTTTGCAAGGTATGGCTAGGTATGGTTCAAGGCATGGTTCAAGGTATGGGAAAGCATGATTCAAGGTATGTCATGCATGATTCTTTAAGCTTATTTTAATTGAATTTCAACATGTGATGGATGATTTTGGGGAGGAGTGGTTGACCATGTTTAAGGCTTAATGGGGGAGGAAAATCTCATTTTTAATGTTGGTATACAAGTGTGTTTAGGAGTTGATTTGATTAGGCCATGGATTAGGAGTTGTAATTTGTGTTTTAGGTGAGATAATGGGTAATTAAGGTGGTTCAAGACAAGACTAAAGAGTGGTCTTGCTTGATTAATGCAAATCCTCCTTTATTAGGGAGGAATCTCATCATGTGACAACTTCCATGATTTAAGGAAATTGATTGGAATCTTTACTATTCATGAAAATGTGACATAAAGTCTTAAATCAAGAAAAGGATTTTCAATTTCTCTAAGCAATCTTAGGTTCTAATTAACCTTAATTAATTATTTTGACTCTAGATTAGTAATTAGAATTTACTAATCTTTAATTAGAGCCTAATATTGCTTAGATTTTGCTAAACACATCATTAGGCCCAAAATGCACTTAGCTAGGGGCAAAATGGTAATTTTTTGTAAAAACTTTCTGGACTCCAAGCTTAACCTAACATTAAACATTACTTAAAAACCTCATTTAAAACCTTTTGGTGAAGTGGGCTAAACGGCACGTAAATCGTGTTAATTAGCCACATGGGCATTTTGGTAATTTTGTGCATCGGAATTCAAAAATGAGATTCTTCTGCTCTATTAACACACATAACACATATAATCCCCTATCATCATCAAAACGTCCCCTTGAGGATGGCCGGTAGTGATTCTCATTTTCCGGTAAAATTACCTCAGGGGCATTTTGGTCATTTGTACACGGGAAAATTCGGGTTACACTTTTGCGTCGACTTAGATGTTTGAAACTGTTTCTATTCCTATTCCTGAGCCTATTCTGTCTTGGAGCTTTAATGTTGGCATATTTTCCTCTCCACCTCATGCTGCACATGCTGATATACAAGATGAATCACCTGAGTCTTGGAGACGGTACCCTAAACATCCTCGAGCCTTCTCCTAAAGCCTCCATCATTGGCACCCATTCACCTGGCCCATCCGTCTTCAACCTAGCCTCCATCTCTCAGATCAATCAAATCATCTTGCACCATTTGAGAGATAGCCTCCAAGTAGGATCGGCTTGAGGCAACGATCATAGAGCACGGCGCCCTAGACAAAATGAAGAACTGAACTTCAAATTCTTAGACCAACCAAGAGATTCTACAAGAGCTGAAACAATAAAGATGAATATGGTGTCTATGATTTCAAGCACACCTCCTTTTTATGATGCCAAAAGGGGGAAGAGAAAAGACGAAGAAAATCAAGTACTATGGAATTAGGAGGAGAGCTATGGAATTCAAGGGGAGCATATGGGGGGGAGCTCAGAAATTTTTTTTGCATGCATATTCTTTTGTTGTTTATTTTTTCTTTAGCATGTTTTTGACATCTTATCAGGTTTTATACAACTAGTTTTATCTTATAAAAAATCATGTTTATGCTATATCTAGTTGAATATGATACATCTGTCTTAAACGTTGTTTCCTTTAAAGCTATGATACATATCGATACCTGCTTATCATGTTTAGCTAATCATACTTCATGCTTGTTGAATATGTTACTTTATCTCTTAATCATCTATTATGATTGGCCTACTCTTTGGCACGAGATATTGAGATCACATGTGTATTTGTGATTAGCTATAGCAAGTATCTTTTGAAGCACAATTTCTTATATTATTACTCTAATACTCGTATTCATCTTATGGGCTTTGATATGTATGACATGCTTAATATATTTCGTTTATAAGACATATTCCATCATACACATATGAGATGATTTCAAATATGCTCTGATCAAAATATAGTTGTATATAGTCTCTGACATTCTTCAAAACTTGTTCTTACAATGTTTTGATGCAACTAAGATAAGTTTGTGAGCTTCAGAACTCTCTCAAAGTGTATTGCGCTTATATGGCATATAATGTGTTATGTCTGTGTTATATGTATCAGTGTATGTGTTCTCACAAAAAGCATAAGCATATATTTCAAGTTTTGCTTCTTAAAAATTAGTTTCTTTCATGCTCTAATATTTATGAGAAAAGTTTCTTAACTCATAAACAAGAAGCTCTTTTATGCTTTGTGTTGAAAATATTTGGGATTGATCCCTAGTGAGCTTCAGAAACCCTGCATGTAATATGCTGGTATTTTTATATCAAGGTTTCTTTGAGCATTAAAACTATATAAGCATCATAATGCTTTCTTTTGATCATGCATGCTCTATTAAAAATTGTCATATGTCTTGAGCATTGGTTTTAAAATATCATTTGGACAAAGTTGTGCTGAATAAGGAAATTAATCAAGATAAAATATCACAAGTATTTCTTGTTAGTTATTTAAGCATGTGGATCTTCAAAGTTTCTTTTTAATGACTCAAAATCAAGCTGCTTGTATAATCAAGGCTAAAATGTCTTTATCTTTTACATTTTGCTCTGATACTTTAGAAAGTATGCTAAGCCTATCCAAAGCTTCAAGAAAAATAACAATAGCTATGATTCAAGTCACTTAAGGCGTTAAACATTTTTATCTTGCCTTAAGAAAAAACTTCCTGAAAATCATTCTTTGTGATATGTTGAAAGAATATGAATTATCACGCTTATCCTTACATATTATTTCTTTCAATATCTCTTCAAAAGATTTTCTTCAAATTGATTTGTCATCATCAAAAAGTGGGACATTATTAGCTCCACAACCCTTCCAAGAAGCATTAACAAGTTTTGAATGACAACAAAGCTAATTTAAAGAAAATGCTTTGAAGAACGTCAAATGGTTGTCTTGAGTTTCTTGTAAGTTTTAACAAGTTCTATCATTTAGCAAGGGCAAGGCTTACTCAAACGAGGATATATTTTACTTTGCATGTGCAAACATGTTTTATCTCATAATAAGAGATAGGAGCTAAAAAGAAAGTAAAATTATACTTTTATTCAAGCTTAAAATAGATAATGATTGGAAAAAGAAATCAGCACTGCAAGAAACCAAGATTTGAGACTTTAGAAAGTAGCACTAGACACTAGAATGTACATTTACAATGAAGATATCAAGCAATCTCTAAGAACCAGGTGTTACACTATCTTTAGTCAACATAATCGCAATTCTTTCATCATCATAAAGCTTGGATTGAAAACTGAAGATCAAAGAATCATCAAGGATCTATTACCACACGTAGAAAGCTCACTTCACTGGCTGAACATTCCTGGAAAAATTAGGGAAATTTGAAATTTGAAATTCAGATTTAGTCAAACCCATTGTTAATGGCATGCCATCTCTTTTGCCAATTGGATCAACTTTCCCAACTTCTAGAAGAAAAAGTTCAGAAACCACATTCATAAAGTAAGAGTAGTTTCTGAAAGGACATCACAAACCTCAACGGCACAATAGCTTTTACAGAGAATGACAAACTGAGCCTACTCTTCTAGATTGCATTTTCAAGACACAAATGGATGATCAACACGTTTCACCTGGAGATCTTATCAAGGGCAATGGTCATAAGGAAGACCTTCTATAAACAAGAGATGTTGTGCTCAAACATCGAGTGAGAGACTTGATCAAGAAGAGAAAACTCTGAAAAATCTCTCCTCATATCCAGGAAGGTTCATATCATTATGTAATTAGATTCCTTACTTGTAAAAATATTTTTTCTACGTTCTTGAATAGATATATGTTCTTCTTAGTAAGAAATGATAGAAAAGAGTCATTCAAGTTTTTCCTAGGATCATTTATGTATATTTTAAGAAAACTTAAATGTAGGTTAGTTTGAGTGGCAACCCAAATACAAACCTTTGTATCCTTAATCCAATAGTGATCAATGTGAGATAGCTTAGAAAGGCTAATGTAAAACTACTTGCAATGCTATAGTAAAGCATTCTTGCTGCTCACAGGACTTGGAAGGCTGGTGAATAACTACTTTCAACATGAACAGTAAAGGTTGTCTACTGGTCACGGTTAGCTTGGAGAGGCTGGAGTAAGACTACAAGGTTCAACTTGGAGAGGCTGGTAAAAACTACTTTCAACGTTATAGTAAAGGTTGTCTATTAGTCACGGGTTACAGCTTGGAGAGGTTGGGGCAAGACTACTCGTTTAGCTTAGAGAGGCTAGTGAATAACTACTCAGGTCAGCTTGGAGGCTGGTGAATCACTACTTGTGACAGTGGAAGTTGTCCATTGGTCATAAGTGAGAGCTTGGGAAGGTTAATGTAAAGACTATCCAGTTTTCTTTCTCTAGTTTGAGAAAGATGTTTAGTGGAACCTATCAATTACTTCGAAATCTACTTTTTGAAACCAATAATTGAATTTCTACACTACAAGTTCCATACTTGATAGTATCTTTGTTAAAAGTTTCAGATATGCAAAAAGAAGTAAAGCACGATTCAACCCCCTCTCATGCACTTTCATACCTACAATTGAGACTATTTCCCCTAGGGTGTTGATGTAGAGGCATATGAGGATGATTAGTATGGATTATGAAGTCGATTACCAAATATTGGATGTCTATTTCCGTGGAAATTCTTAACTAGACATACTCGAGAATGTGAGCTTGTTCCTTTGGGAATCTGATGAGGTCACCGTGGTATAGGAGTAGGGAGTTTTTGGAAATCTTCATTCTTTTTTAAGGTTAGATAGAAGAGTACATCCAGCTCCCAAGTCAACTAGGACTTTGCTAACAAGGAAATTTCCAGGAATCAAAGAGATATCCATAAGATCATGCAAGTTTTCATCAATTCTTTTAAAATCAAAAGCCGAGAATGATATTATACGGTCTTTTGGAAGGGACATGTTAGTAGAAGGAGCCTTGGAGAGCCATGATGGTAGGGAAGGAACATTTTCTGGCCGAGCTTGTTTCCCGTTCAGTTAATCCTCCAAAGATGTGGTCAATGACCCTTTGGATTGTCGCCCTTTCGTGGGGTGGATCTTTGTTTTCAGTGTGGAAGTACCAAGGTGGGGATTGACTTTCTAGAGGAGGATCGATGGTGCTTTTCCTTTCGATCTTTGATCTGTCCCTTTTTATTTTCGACTAATTACTTAAGATAATCTTTTGTGAGCTTCTCAATGTGGTCCTTCAGGGTCTGGCATTCACCAATTGTGTTGCCAAAGTGCAATGGAATTCACACCTCTTTAGATCCATGCTTGGGAGTGGGTTTGAGGTCTATGCTTTGAGGCGAGCCAGCGTGTAACACCCAAATATTTAACTCAATACACCTAGGATGTTTTCAAGTTAATTATTAGTTATTACTCTTTTGTCTTAGTTCTTAACTCTGTTTTAGAAAATACTTAAGAAAATATGGGTAAAATTTTTCTTTGAAAAACAAAACGTGAGTCATACGCAAAGTAAACTACATTGTTGCCTTGAAATAATCAATAGGGGAAATCATGACATATTAACTAAACATAAAACCATAAATGAAACAACATCAGTTAGACATATAAATAGTTATCAGACAAGTAGTAGCGTTAATACAGTCATTCATGCATAACATGAAGAAACATAAAGAAAATACATCAGAATCTCCCATCTACAACAGTGCATCTAAAATAGATAACCTCTAAAAGCAAAAGAAGGCTATTCTAAACATGTACGATGTGTGTGCACTAGAGTTAGTCGGCTTTACTCCTGCCCATCAAAAGGAGGTACATACCTAATCCACTGAGCCAATTCCATCGGGTAACTAAGCGGTGAGAGGGTCGGGCATGTGGTCTATGACGGGCACCATCCTTATCCTGCCTCCTCGAAGTGGCTGCGTCGCAGAATGCTTGCTACCTAACTCCATGGGTATGGTGGGGAGGAACCCATGGATGGGATGTCCGTCTGAGGGGTCGCTCTCAGAATGAGTCGGGGTGAGCGTGGAACGTACTCCGGGTAGGCGTGGATGGCGGAGAGCATTTGGGTACGAAGGATATGCTCTCCTGGGCGTGTGCGCTCGAAGAGTAGGTCGTCGTGAAAGGCGAAGTTGGCGAGAATCAGAAGCTGGTAATTGGCTGGAAGGCGATCGAGAAATATGAACATGTGCATGGAACAACAACCCACAAAATGGTACGATTGGTGTATGGCATCAAAATGAAGCTCCCATGTCGCGTCAACGTAAATCACGAAGGCTGCCATCGTCCTTAAAACGCGATAGAAAGAAAAGGTAGAGGGAGTGAGAAACTTGATGAAGAATCTCAGGTAGGCTCCTATCTTGGTGTCATCATCTATGTCCTCAAGAACCTCGGGTTTCTTTGTAAAAAGGTGTACATGCATAAGGTCCAATTTTAAAATTCTAACGTACCATTTACCAAGGCCCATTTATTTTAGTATACATCTTAGATATCATGAATGCAACGTACTTTATCATGAAAAGCATGGCAATGCAAGGTATGATATACTAATTTCAATCATAAAGAAAATACTCATGGATCATAACAATTATAACATGACTTTCTTCCACTTATCTTTTAGGTGACTTAGATTAATTCTTTCTCTCATTTAGGGCCACCCTATTTCTCTCGCCTTTTGAGAGTTCTAGGTTATGACCTTATACCTCACTAGTCGTCACTAGCATAATCTTATCCTATGATAAGTTAACACCCGACTCTTGGAGTGCAGGATAGGGGTCAATAGGATCACCTTTCATAATCTTTAATTCTGGAGTCTAAAGGATCACTTCCTCATTGGATCACCTCTCATAACCTTTAATTTGGGGAGTCTAGAGGATCATTTCCACATATTTTTATGTCATATATTAGCATATTATGTTAAGATGCAAAGCCATAACCATATCATATACTCTTCCATGCTCTTTTGAGCCTATGCAACTTTAAGATATTCCAAGTGAAATTGTAACACGCCATATTCATTCAAAATCAAATAACTAAACATGTAAGTCCTCAATTTCACATAATTCCCTAAGCATATGGGAAAATCACTACAATTTATGGGATAAGTACTTTAATTCGTATTCTTATGGCAACACAATAAGTAACCTTAGATTAGGAGCAAAAATTAGAGAGCTTAATAAAAGGATGTCTACATTTAATAAGATATATATTCCATAAGTCAAAATTCTCAAGTGAGATGAAATGGTGAGTCTTGAGCACAAGGTTAATCAAGTGATAGCATAATTCTAAACATACAATGCAAGCTTCATTTTTAATCTTGGCATTATAAGGTGATGGCAAGAAAAACATAAGTATGCTATGCAAAGCTTTAAATTTAAATATGAGAATGCAAGCTCTAGTTTTAAATCTTTAAGTTTAGGTGATGACTTGAAAAATAAATATGCTAGACAAGAAATGTAAATATGAATGCAAGTTCAATTCTTTATTTTAGTGCTCTAGGCCCCTTAGAGTATTCACTCTAAATCAACAATCAACTTTAAGGTTGAAATAGGTAGGCTTCGAGTTAATTATTTAGGTGATATGAAAATGCAAGCTCTCGTTTTAATCTTTAAGTTTAAGTGATGACTTGAAAAGTAAATATGCTAGACAAGAAATGTAAACATGAATGCAAGTTCAATTCTTTATTTTAGTGCTCTAGGCTCCTTAGAGTTTTCACTCTAAATCAACAATCAACTTTAAGGTTGAAATAGGTAGGTTTCAAGTTAATTATTTAAGTGATATGAAAATGCAAGACTTAAATATAAATATGCAATGCAAGGACTTGGAATATAAATATGAATGTACTCTTTTTATTTCTTTGAGTCCTAGGCTCAAGACTACCATTTAACATAATATTTTGCTAAAACTCTTAAAAGTGAAACCTTCAAGCTTTAGAGGTCAAATAAATGATGGTTTTGCAACCAACACCCAAGATCCTCATCATCAAGCCATGGTTTCTTCATTATGTAGACCACCAAGGCCGAAAATAAAGAAGGAAGAAAAGGAGAATAAGGAACCAAAAATGTTATGGAGGAAGGAAGAATCAACATTACAACATCTTAAACCAAGAGTAAAACAAAAGAAAAGGATAGCAATCTTTAAGGCAACTCCCTACCAAAGATGTTTTTTTTTTTGAAAAGAGAAAAGCTTGGTCTTGGAAATGTGATGAGAAGAACAAATCTTCCTTGGTGCTAATGTGATTTCGGCCAAGAAGAAAAGAAAAGGAAGAAAGGTTTGTCTTGGGTTTTTGATCTTGGAGGTGGAGAGGTTATGTGTTTAAAGGAATATTTATGGTGGTTGTGCGGTGGTTTGAGGTTAGGAAATGGTGGAGGATGGTAGCTCTTAGAAGAATGAAGAAGAAGGAGAAGAAGAACTCTTTGAGCTTAAAGGAAGAAAACTTGAAGTTGTAAGTATGAGCAAGTCTTTTGCAAGTTCTCTTGATGCCTATTTATAGAAAATGAAACACAAGGGAGGTGAAATGGTAAGGAAGAGAAAAATATCTCTTTGCATGGCATGACTTTGGGTATGGCTAGGTATGGTTCAAGGCATGACTTAAGGTATGGCTAAGTATGGTTCAAGGCCTGGCTCAAGGTATGGCTAAGCATGGTTCTTCAAGTATATTTTAATTGAATTTCAACATGTGATAGATGAAAAATGGAGGGAGGAATGGCTGTGTTTAGGAGAAATGGGAGGAGAAAATCTCATTTTAATGTTAGTTTATGGGTATGTTTAAAAGTTGATTTGGTTAGGACATGGATTAGGGGTTGTAATTTAGTGGTTTAGGTGAGAAAATGAGTAATTAAGGTGGCTCAAGATAGGATTAAAGAGTGCTCTTGCTTGATTAATGTAAATCCACCTTTATTAGGGAGGAATCTCATCATGTGACCATTTCCATGATTTAAGGAAATTGGAATAGGGATTTTACTATTCATAAAAATATGACATGAAGTCTTAAATCAAGAAAAGGATTTTGAGTTTCTCTAAGCAATCTTAGGTTTTAATTAGTCTTAATTAATTATTTTGACTCTAGATTAGTAATTAGGATTTACTAATCTTTAATTAGAGCCTAATATTGCTTAGGTTTCGTTAATCGTATCATTAGGCCCAAAATGCACTTAGCTTGGGCAAAACGGTAATTTTTTGTAAAAACCTCCTGGGTACCTGGGCTTAACCGATGTTAAACATTACTTAAAAACATCATTTCAAACCTTTGGATGAAGTCCAGGCTCAATTGGCACTTAATTCGGTGTTACTTAGCCACATGGGCATTTTGGTCATTTTGCGCATCGAAACTCAAAATAAGATTCTTCTACTCTATTAGCACACGTAATCCCCTTTCAACATCAAAACATCCCCTGGAGGATGGCCGGGTTGCGATCTCATTTTCCTGGTAAAATGACCTCAAGGGCATTTTGGTCATTTGTACACGGGAAAAATTGGGCGTTACACAGTGAGCATTGCAAATTTCATGGAGGAGCGTGATTTGGTGGACATTGAGAGTGGTATAATTGTTATACTTAGGCTAAGGTTTGCTTTACGTCTTCTTTGGTTCTTGGCTGGCCTTCACTCTTTTTGGAGGCTTTAGAGCTTTTAGGTAGCTAGGATCTGCTCGATGTTGCTTTGGGTCGTGGCATAGAGTTCTTCATTGTTGATGTAGCCAACGGCATTGTAGTAGAATTATCAAACTGTAAGGTCTTGCTAGGTTGTTTGCAAAAAGGCTTGGGTGAGGCCGAGCTTAATGGCGTGGAGTTCAACTGTATGGTCGAGGTTAGGGATCTACATGACTTCCGCATTGAAGTGTGCTATGTAGTCATGCAAAGACTCGATGGGGCCTATTTTGATGTACCCTAAGGCGTTTTAGTTCTTTGTAAATTCTAGAAGAGGAGAACTGATTTGTAAAGGCGTCGCGAGTTTGTTGAAGTCATGGATGGAGTTTAGGGGTGATGAGAACCATAGGAGGGCGGCTTGGCTTAGGAAGGTAGGAAAACTTCTCCAGAGCACTTGGTTGGGTACCCCATTGACTAGCATTATTGATTTGAACATTGTGATGAAGATCTAGTGGCCACCAGTGCCATTGTAGGTTAGGAGCGTCACTGGAGTTTGAGGTTGGTTTGTAGGTATAATGCCATTATCTCGTCAGAATTGTCCCAATGGCCAAATGTCGAGTCAATCGTAGTTTGTAGGTCTAGAGTAGGAAACTTTGCCATTGTCGGTGGGCATACCAAGGACTCCATTTCGTCGTCTTCATCCTCGGGGCATTGGTTTTTGGCCTTGCCCTTAAGGTCACGGATGTCTTCGGCCATCGCTCGTTCTATTGTTTGAGGAGGTGAATGGTGGGAGCTCATCCACGACGAGGTTAGATGGGTCCCCATGGTGGTTTTCTCCTATGGGGGTTTGGTAGTCATTGGTGTTGGCCATTGTTGCTATTATTTGTTGGGAGGCTCGTTACCAACCCCATCATGGGCGCTAATGTTCTTACCTAAAAATGGAAGTAAGGGTGCAAGTGTCACTAGCGTGCAAAAAAGGGTGAGGGTACCTGAAGTCACTCCACTCAAGTCAGTGAATGAATGAGGTGTACATGTTTTAGAGTATAATGAGTGATAAAATTGTGATATGATACTTGGGGTTACGCCCCGTTTTATGAGTGGGCTGACCTCATGATGAATCAGGAGGCAATCTTTCCTGAATAAAGTAGATACTCCAATGATTTAGTAGATATTAGAAATATTCCATATTTATCGAAAGATATGATCTAATATAAAAGATCTGGTGAGATAATAGGAGATCTCATAGGTGATTTAGTATATATCCTTGGCTGAATCAGGGGAGAGACTCTAGGGATTATTATGCCATGTGGCCAATCTGTGGAGCGCTGTCCAAGTTCTCTGATATTGAGCTAAGGTCTAGACCCATATTTTTAGTCTAGTACAATATACAAGCCATGGCCCTCCATTGTAAAGCTCCATAGATGGGGGTGAATTTAAGGAGAGACAAAAGTTTCAAAGAAACAAAACACACAAAATGACTAGCATTTCACCCATTTCAAAATGAGTTTTGTGAAAAGATTTCCGTACCAACTAGCTTTTTCCTTAATAAAATTATGGACCTGCTCAAAAGACCTTGACTAGTCAACATCCACCTTACATATAGGGAAGTTAACCAATGTGTTGATTGGTTAGCTACTTTTGGTCTCATGGGCAGCTTTGTTCAATGTTTATTTTGGGGTTTTCTTTCCCTATTCACCTTAGTTGTTTAGCTTTCTTTGGGGGCTTTGACTCCTTTTGGGGTTTTGAAACTCTCAAACAGAGCTATGGGAGAGAGAGAAGCAAGACAAGAAACAATTAAGACAAACAATGATGTCACACGGGAAGAAAAAATCAAATCATAATAGAAAACAATATATGATTGAATGACTATATAAAACTGTTTACACGGTATTTGTATAGAAATTAAATCCTATAAAAAAATTTATAATTATTCGGAGAACCACAATTTTCACCGTCAAAAGATCAATGCGCTAACAAACTATTCCTTAAAATATGTTTTAGTAACTCGTGATATCTAAAAAAATAAGTGGGCTTACAAATTAGTCCTTCGAAGATCAATGCATTAACAAATTAACACCTAATTATTTAATGGAATATCATCAATTAATCATCATTCATTTAAATATTTTGATGATCTATTACCCAAAAAAATATATATTTTGATGATCTAATGGATAAAAAAACAAGGGGCAATCGGATGTTCTCGAAGTGACTGTGGACCATGTAATCGGTCACCGCAAACCTTCCCGATCACCATGCTCATTGGTCCCTGGTCTCGCAATTTTGAACAAGAACAAAGCGCTTTTTGTGTTTTTTTGTACAGAAGAAAGTGATTTGAGTTTTCTACACATTTACCGTCATTTTTTCACTTCTTTGCTTTAACACTTCTAGCCTCCGCATCATCCACGGTTTTCTCCAAGCGGCAAGACCCCGAATCCCCCCAAGAGCAGTATAATAATATTCGGTCTTCTGTTAAACAAAACTTCTATTGAAAAAATAAAAATAAAAAACAAAAACGACAATAATTGGCGGATAAAGGTTGTGACTTGTCAATTGTCCAACTCACAGTCATCGTTTAACACTAAAATAGTAGGTGATGAGATGGCTTACTTTCTTAGTCAACTTTTCCTCTTGTTAAAAAAGAGTAAATTCTTATTTATTTTTAAATTTTTGTGCCTGCACTATAACTAAAAAATTAATAATTTAATTTTTGAAGTTACAAAAATTATTTGAATCAGTCTTTAAGGTGACGCGTGTAGAAGTTAAATTAAATAAGGCCGAAAACTAACTTGAATTATGTTTTTATAATTTTAAGCATTAAAATATTTTTATAATCTTTATAATTGGATCTTACCTGAATGACAATATTATATTATAAAATTATATGATTTTTTAAGTAATCACATGAGCATCAACTATCATTAACTAGTTGTTACTTGCGATGCAAAATATAAATATTTAAATATATCTTATAGAAAATTGAGTATATAAATTTATTTTAAAAATAAGTTAACAGTTAAATAATTAAATAAATTGACAAAATATAAATACGTCATTCTATTTTATACATTATTTTGAATATCATATTTATAAGATTGAAAAAATCTCGATAGAAGACCTATAATAACTAAGAGCTTATTTTATGAAAATTTTACACATTTTGAAAGTTGAAATTATTGAATAATAAAATAAAATAAGTGGATAATTTTATTATATTATGAGTCATTTATAGGAATAACAATGGTATACATGAGAGAGGACATGTCTCATACCCGCGTTCTCGTTAGAATTTTACCTCGCATCCATCCTCATCACCGTCACAATTCTCATTCCTCATTTGCCACGAGGATTTGAATCCCACATATTCACGGATTTATTAAAAGAGTTCCAAAAAAAAAAATTTTAAAATTATTTTGAAATTTAAAACATAAATATCTATAATAACAAATATTAGTAATGCAACATAATCCAAATTAAAAAATAAAAAATACATACTTAATGCAAATCCAATATAGATAATTGAAAAAATAAATATGTGCTAACCCTATCTTGTCATGTTTAACAAACGAGGACTCCACACTATAAAGATAAAAGTTCTCCCTATTCTCATCTCTATTGTGGATAATCTCGTTCCACATGTACCCACTTCAGTTTTTTTTTTTTGGTCATCTCTAGCCATTTTCATCTTTTTAATAAGTTAAAATATTTGATTTATAAAAACATAAAAATACATTTCCTAATTAATGAAAAAATAATTAATAAATTTAATTTATATGATTTCAATTACACTTTTCTTGTATATATTTTTAGTAAATTAAAATATCAATTTTAAAATATATATTATAATTCATGTGTTATAATTAGTAAAAAAATACATGTAATCCTAATTTATGACATCTCAATTATTAGAGTAGTATATCAATTACACAATTATTTTCAATAAAAAATTGATGTAATTATTTAATTTTTTAAAATAATTAATAAATAATTAATATCATTATCAAAGAAGTGTAAATTGTGAGATTGATTTTTTCAAATATTTTAATGTTGAAAAATTGAAGTCTTATTTTTTTAAAAAAATTAATATGAAACAATTGTGAAAATGATAAGTTGGAATGTTTAGGTTGTAAAAACTTAAATATGGTATAGTGAGATTGGTAGATATATATTTTTATGATTTTCAAAAGCTCTACATTTTAAGTTAGAAACTCCCCTCCCCCAACCCCCTCTTCATTTAGAATTTCGCCTCTTATCACTATTCTCATCTTCGTCACGAATCTTCATTTCTTATTTCCCATAGAGATTTGAATCCCTATTAGTATTCACAGATTTATTAAAAAAAAATTCAAAAAATAAAAAATTTCAAAATACTTTGATATTTTAAACACAAATATCCATAATAACAAATACCACTAGAGCAACATAATTCAAATTAAAAATAAAAATACATACATGATGCAAATTAAATCCAATAAAAATAATTAAAAATAAAGGCATGCTGAGATTTTCTTGTTATCATTAATACTACAATTAATTATAATATTTTTTTTGGTAACGTAATTATAATAGCTTTGTTATCTTTAATACTATAATTATATATATAAAATTTTAATGATATAATACATTTGATTATCAATTTTTTATATTATTTGTTATTTGTTAAATAATTTTGATTGAACTATTGTGTTAAATAATTTTAATGACGAGATATGAAGGTAAGTTTGGAAAAAATAATTAATAATTATAATGTAAATTGAAATAAAAAATCTTACTTTAAATATTAAGATTATTAAAATGGTGGGGTATAATTTTCTCTATGAATGACACATGGAAACTATCCATGTAATGAATCTTAATTATTAGTATTATAGAAACATTATAGATTATATTTAATCCTTCGAAGATATATTAACTATGATATTAATTTTTATTAAAATATCAAAACTAATATAGTATAGCATGTATTATTATATTTTTATTATCAATATTATTACAGTATAATGTGGCAAATTTTATATATTATAATAATTTTTAATAAATTATATATTATACTAATTAAATCTGACATGCAAAAAATAAAATGATATGTGATTATTGTAGGTAGGAAAGTGCACGAGAATGGTTGAATCATGCTTCACTTTTTCTTTCCCTATTTCGTTTCTGAAAAGCTTAAACAGAATACTATCAAGCTATGAGTTTGAAGTGTAGTGGAAACAGTGTTAATGACTTCAGAAAATGAACTTTCTGAACTAAGAATGTAAAATAAGTGCGTTAAGGAAAGCTTTTCAAAAGAGACATAGTAAATAAAGTAAAAGCATAAATAAAATAAGAGATGAAGGAGAAGAGATACTGTTCGAGTTTTTATGGTTTAGCCAACCTTTACATCCAATTCTCAACAACAGTTGAGTTTCACTAAACCTTTCTCAAACCAAGAAAGAATAAGGATAGCCTTTACAATAGTCTTTCCAAGCTCTCACCAGTGACTAGTAGACAACCACTACCTGTCACAAACCAAATAGTTATTCACAAGCTTCTTCAAGTTAAAGAGTAGTCTTTGACCACTCTAAGCTAACCAGTAATCTTAACCAAGCCTCTAAGCTAAATCGCGTAAAGCACCTTTATTGTCACATTACAAGTAGTCTTTGACTAGTCTCTCCAAGCTAACCACACACCGATCACTACTGGACCAAGAATACAAAGGTTTGGGTTTGGGTTTGTAACTCAAACTAACCTACACTCAAGTTTCCTTAAGATATACAAAGAAGAACCTATGATAACTTGAATGACTTCTTTCCACCTATTCTTCCTTGGAAGAATGTATGAACAATGAAGGAATAAAGAAAGAAGATTTGTTTTACAACCAAAGGAAATGATTAAAAGAAGTAATAAGCTTTACAAGATGAGGAGAAATTTTCGTAGAGTTTTTGCTCTTTATGTAGTGTCTTTTCTATATCTTTGAAAGCACAGCATCTCTATTTATAGATGGTCTTCCTTGTGACCGTTGCCATTGATCAGATCTCCAAGTGACATGTGTTGATCATCCATTTGTGTCTTAGAAAAATAGTCTAGAAGAGTAGTCTATCTGTTTTTAGCTTTTGCAGAAGCCATTGTGAGTTTGAGGTTTCTATGTCCCTTCAAACTACTCCTACTTTCTAACGAGGTTTATGAACTCTTTCTTCTACAAGCTGGGTTAGTTGACCATGATTGCAAAGGAGATGACATGCCAGTTCTACACTAGGTTTTGATTTTTCAAATTCAAGTTTGAATTTCAAAAATTCCCTTCTTTTCTTGTAAAGTGCATTGTATCACTTAAGTGAGCTTTATGATATGTGGTATAATTTCCTTGATGATTCTTGGGTTTCCTTGTCTTCAATCAAAGCTTGTTGATGAATAAAACATTACGAGTGTGATGATTGAAGATAGTAAAACACTTTAGCAGTATTTGAATGATATCTTCACTTCAGGTGTACTTTCTGAAGTCCAAATCTTGGTTTCTTGTATTGGTTGCTTTTCTTCAAGTCATTAGGTATTTTAAGCTCGTATTTGGACATAATTATCACTTTCATTTAGTTTATATCTCTTAAAATGAGATAAAGCATGTTTGCACATGTAGAGTGGAATTATTCTCGCTTAAATAAGCCTTGTTATGCTAACGATAGAACCTGTTTGCTACTTCAAGAAACTCAAGATAAACGTTAGTCATTCTTCAAAGTATTTTCTTTAAATTGGCTTTGTTGTCATTCAAAATATATTTCATTAAAGCTTTCAGAAGGATTTTGGAGCTAACAATTATTGTTGTTCTTTAAAATTTAAATTTAAATTTGAGAGTGATTGATTAATTAGAAAGTGACTGATTGATCATATTTATGTGTTAATTTATAGTATTAAATTTTTAGTTATAATTTGTTGACCATGATAATATTTGATGTGATTTTAATTAATAAAATAATTTTAAATTAATATAACCACTGTGTAAATAATAGCACAAATTTAATATTGACTTAATAATATCATTTGACATCTCTTCTCTAAATTCATAGACCTTTAAGTTAATATAGATTATGATTAAAAAATATATATCTTATTAATTTTTATGATATATTGTTCCAAGGATTTAATTTTAATGCATTATTAATGTAAAAAGATATTTTACAGATATTCAATTATATAAAATTAAAGTAGTTAACCTCTAATTACCATATTTAAATGTAACTTAAATATAACAAAATGAAAAGAATATCATATTTAAACCATATTGAAAACCTTAAAAAACCTCATGAATCCTATTTAAAATAAGTGAATAACTTTCATACTTGAAAATTTCATATTAAAATTAAACGATAATATGGTATATGTGAGTTTATAAAAAAAACTCAAGCATTAAATAAAGATAATTCTCTGAATTTAAGTCAAAATAAATATATAATAGTAAATATTTTATATTTTTAAAAGTACAAATATATTTCAAAAGATAAACAAAATTATTTAAATCAATGTTGAATTAGTTCCAGAAGATTTTAGTTTATTTACCTTGATAGGCATAATGTTTTCAAATAAAATATATAATTTTTAAATATCAACCTATTATTTATGATTGACATCATTGTGATAGGTTACATTAATTACAAATTGGTAATTACATATTGATTGAAAACTATCATATAAGTTAATTTTAAATTATGCATTCATTGATAATATATAAATCATGTGTTCCATATAAAACTATAATATATCTAAAGAAAACATGACTATATATTAAGCCAAATAATATAATTATAAAAAAATAATTTGAAATATATTAGAACGAAAAAAAGACTATTTCATAAATTTAAAATATAGAATCAAAATTTGCAAAGTCAACCAACAAAAGAATTTGCAAAGTGATATTGCAATATCTGATAATGGATTTTGAAATTAGGTTATAAAGTGGGAGTTGTAAGCTCCAGAACCTTTCAGAAAGCATTAATACCATATGTTTTGAATGACAACAAAACAAATTTAAGGAAAATATTTTGAAGAACGACTAATGTCTACATTGAGTTTCTTAAAGTAGCAAATAGGTTATAATGTTAGCATAGTGTGGCTCCTATAGCGAAGATAATTTCACTTTACATGTGCAAATATGATTTATCTCGTTTAAAGAGATGAAAACTAAATCAAAGTGATAATTATATCGTGAAATGAGCGTACAAATGCCTGTTGATGAAAATCAACAAGTATAAGAAACCAAGGCGTGGTCTTCAAAAAGTAGCACTGGACTTAGAAAGTACACTTAAAGTGAAGATATCTCTTTATCTCTGAAGCCAATGTGTTCTACAACCTTCAATCATCATGATCGCAATCTTTTTATCATCAATAAATAGGGATTGAAGACTAGAAGACTAAAGATATATCAAGAAACTGATACGCACCTTAGAAAGTGCACTTCATAGCAAAACGCTCATTCTCCTGGAAAAGGAGGGAAAATTTGAAATTCCAATTTTAAGTCAAAACCAGTTATAGATTGGCATGTCATCTCTTTTGTCAACTTGGTCAACCACTCCAGCTTCTAGAAGGAAGTTTTCAGAAACCTCGTTTAGAAAGTAAAAAGTAGTTTCTTAAGGTAGTATTAGAAACCACTATTTCATAACGGCTTCTGCAACTTCATAAGACGGGCTATTCCTCTATACGCTTTTCCAATACACAAATAGATGATCAACACATGTCACTTGGACAATAGATCAAGGACAATAATCATAAAGGCAGATCATCTATAAAGAGATGTTGAGCTTTCAAAAGTAGAGATTTGGACGTTGCATAAGAGTTGAATCGCTATAAAATTTTCTCCTAATCTTTTCTATAAAGTTTATTACTTCTTGTAATCAATTTTTTTGTTTGTAAAAATCCTCTTTCTACATTCTTAATAGATAACACATTCTTCTAAGG
Source organism: Dalbergia oliveri (assembly GCA_030441495.1). NCBI lineage: Eukaryota > Viridiplantae > Streptophyta > Magnoliopsida > Fabales > Fabaceae > Dalbergia > Dalbergia oliveri. The sequence goes on along the minus strand of JAMLFY010000003.1, from coordinate 34,502,483 downwards.
AAAAATCACTAGAAAGAAGTTATTCAAATTTTTTCTAGGTCTGTTATTGTATATTTTACGGAAACTTGAGTGTAGGTTAGTTTGAGTGGCAAATCCAAACACAAACCTCTTGTAACCTTGATATAGTAGTGATCGGTGTGAGATAGCTTGGAGAGGCTTAGACAAAACTACTTGCAATGTGATAGTAAGATGTTCTTCCTTGGTCACGGTTTAGCTTGGAAAGACAAGTGAAAGACTACTCAGTTTAGCTTGGAGCTCAAAGACTACTCAAGTTAGCTTGGAGAGGGAGTACAAGACTACTTAGGTTTTAGCTTGGAAGACTGGTGAATAACTACTTGATTTGTGATAGCAGAGGTTGCTACTAGTCACAAGTAAGAGCTTGCAAAGGATACTGCAAAGACCATCCAACTTCTCGGTTTGAGAAAGGTTTTATATTGGAACTTAACAATTGTTGAGAACTGGATGTAAGTAGGGTTGCAACTAGTATAAATATATGTGTAGTATTTTCTCATCCCTTAACTACTCCATATTCTTTGCTTTGTGCATTTTAATCTGTGTTTACCATATAATCTTATTATAAACATATTTACTATATTAACAATAGTTCAGAAAGTCATTTTGATGCAACTAATACTATTTTCGCTGCACTTCAAGCTTAACGCTTGATAGTAATTTATTGAAGCTTTCAGAAATTAAAGGAAAGAAGAGAAAGAAAAGCATGATTCAACCCCCCTTCTGTGCATTTCTCCCTACAAGTGGCATCATAGGTTAGCTTCTAAGGGGTTGAGCATTCTAGCGACTCAGAGGACAAAGATCCTAGCTACATGTGGCACAAAATATTCATATAGCAGAAGGACACTCATTAACAGATTGCCATTCTTTGATGGTATGGACTATGCCTATTAGAGGGATCGCATGGAGTTGTTAATAAAATACACAAGTCTCAACTTGTTGGACATAATAGAAGAAGGTGATTATGTTCCAACCGAAGAGGTTCAGGAACTAATGATGCACCTTCAACATCAAGAGAAGTCCAAGGAGCAGGTGGACAGAATAACACAAAGCTAGAGTTCAGTTGAATTTCAAAGCTAAGTACCTTCACGTGTGCACTAAGCAACCCCAAATATGACAAAATTATTGGTTGTGACACGGCGAAGGAGATATGGGATAGATTGCACATGTTGTACGAAGGCAATGATCAAGTTAAAGAAACTAAGATCATATGCTGGTTCATCAATACGAATGTTTAAAATGGCAAATCAAGAAAGTATTGATGAAATGACTATGAGGTTTATGCATATCATAAACCAATTAAAGGGTCTTGGCAAAAGGTATTCTAACTCAGAAATGGTTAGAAAAATACTAAGAAGCCTTCCTGCTAAATAGCTGCCCAAGGTCAGGATCACTGAAGCCAAAGACTTGCAAACTCTAGGCCTGGATGCTTTCATTAGGTCACTTAAAACCCATGAGGTTGTACTATCTGAAATGCCTGATGAATCCATTAAGAAGAGAAAGTCTATGGCCTTGAAGTCGTCTCTTAGCTCTAGAACCCTTAGAAAGCCTTAAGGAAATATGTTTTGATTAACAACAAAATCAATCTAAAGAAAATACTTTGAAGAATGACTAATGTTTATCTTGAGTTTCTTGGAGTAGCGAAGGTTCTATCGTTGGCATAATAAGGCTTATTTTAAGAATAATTTCACTTTATATGTGCAAGCATGTTTTATCTTGTTTTAAGAGATATGAACAAGATGAAAGTGATAATTATGTCCAAATGTGAGCTTAAAATGCCTAACGATTTGAAGAAAAAATCAGTACAAGAAACCAAGATCCGGGACTTCAAAAAGTAGGATGAGACTTTAGAAAGTATGGCTAAAATGCAGATATCCATCAAACACTGAAGCCAAACTGTTACTATCTTCAATCATTATACTCGTAGTATTTTGTCCATCAACAAGCCATGATTGAAGACAAGAAGACCTAAGAATCATCAAGGAAATGATATCGCACATTAGAAAGCTCACTTACAATGATACTGTGCGTTCTACAAGAAACGAGGGAATTTTTTAAATTCAAATTTAAAGTTGAAAAGTTTAAACCCAGTGACTAACTGGCATATCATTCTTTTGCCAGTGGTCAACTACCTCAGCTTCTAGAAGAAAGAGTTTAAAAACCACGTTTAGAAAGTAAGAGTAGTTTAAAGTAGCATCAGAAACCTCAATCTTGCAATAGCTTTTGTAATATCTGACAAACAGGTTACTCTTCTAGACTTTTCCAAGACACAAATAGATGATCAACATGTGTCACTCGAGATCTAATCAAGGGCAACGGTTACAAGGAAGACCATCTATAAATAGAGATGTTGTGCTTTCAAAGATAGACGATCGCCTACACAAAGAGCAAACGCTCTATGAAAATTTCTCCTCATTGCTAGAGTTCATTACATTTAGTAATCATTTTCTTTGGTTGTAAAAATCTTTTTTCTACATTCCTTCAGTGCTCATATATTCTTTCAAGGAAGAATACTTAAAAAGAAGTCATTCAAGTGTTTCTCAGATCTTTCTTTGTAAATCTTAAAGAAACTTGAGTGTAAGTTAGTTTGAGTTGTGTAACGCCCAACTTTTACCTGTCATTTAGAAATTACCGAATTACCCTAGGTAATTCTTATATAAAAGACCGAACAATCCTCAATAGAGGAATATAACATTAGAAAAAAGGTTATGAGCGATTCCTGCAAGAGTCGCAAGCCCCGAATTTCTGTACGTGTAAAATGACCAAAATGCCCCTAAGGTTATTTTACTCAGAAAATGAGGATCATGGGCCCCCATTCTCAAGGGAATGTTCTGAGGATAATAGGAGATTGTTTGTGTTATGTGTGTTAATAGAGGAGAAGAATCTCAATTTTGAGTTTCGACACGCGAAATGACCAAAACGCCCATGCGGTTTTAACTCCGATTTGCATGCCGACTAAGCCCGAACCTCACTAAAATGTTTTAAAAGATGTTTTTAAGCTATGATTGGCCATTGGTTAAGTTCGGATGGCCCGGAATTTTTGAGTGAAGTTACGATTTTGCCCCTGTCTTTGTGAGTTTTACAAATTTTGAGATTTTTGATTCGTATAGCGAAACCTAAGCAATATTAGGCTCAAATTAAAGGTTATTAGATTCTAATTATTAATCTAGAGTCAAAATTATTTATTTAGATTGATTAGAACTTAAAATTACTTAAAAATGCTCAAATTGCTTACTAATTCACCTAAGCCCTTAATTGTAAATTCTCTAATTTGCAAAGATACCTACCTACACCTACATAATACATGGAACACACAAATTTTATCCTCCTTGGGCTGTAATGCACGAAATTTTGGTCCATAATGCATCAGAAAATTTGTCAAAGAATGCACAAAAATCAAGGTATGAAAACAAGGAACCATGAAAACATGATTCCATGTTTTAAGCCACCAAACAAGATGATTTTTCTTCCTTGTTTCCTCCTCAAATTTGGTCAGACTTTCCTCCTCCCTTTGTCCATTTATGAGCCTCAAAATCTCTATAAATAGGCATGCTTGAAGGAGTGTTAGAGGCCTTAGTTCATAACTTACACAATTCTAGTTTTTAGAAGCATCAAAAGCTTTCTTTCTTCCTCCTCTTGGCTGAAACTTCTTCTTCCATTTCTCAAAGAGATTTTCTTTCATTTCACTCAAGGAAACTAAGTTCTTTTCCTTTCCTTCAAATGAAATTAGGTAGGGAGTTATTTTTAAGCTTAATTTCAAGTATTGATAAGTGTTGTTCTTGGTTAAAAATGATGATTTTATGTACTTTCTTCTTGCTTCATATTTCAATTTTCCTTCTCCTTTTCTTCTTGTATTTCGGCCTTATGGCCTAGATTATGATGATACCATGGTTTGATGATGAGGTTCTTGAGTGTTGGTTGCAAAGCCTTCACAAGTTAGACCTCTAAAACTTGAAGGTTTCACTAGTTTTTAAAGCTTTATAATTTCAGTTTTTCTTTCCTTATTTTTTTTCTTCCATGGTTTCGGCCAAATGGCCTAAGAAGGAATGAAATGATGGCTTGATGATGAGGACCTTGAGTATAGGTTGTAAATCCATCACAAGTTAGGTCTCTAAAGCTCATGTTTATGTTTCAAGTTGTCACTTAATCTTCAAAGATAATAAAGAGGATGCATCTCATATTTATTTTATGCTCTCACTTTATTTTATAATGGCTAAAAGAATCAATGCATGACATGTTTATTTTATGTCATCACTTAAAGATCCTAGAGTTCAAAGACTTGCCCAAGTATCACAAGAAAAGTTGGAACCATGGTAAAAAAACTAAAGCTTCCTTAAGATTATGGGAGTCAAAGAATTCATCTTTAAAAAGTGAGTTTGGAGCTTAATATTTAGATTCTCTCACTTTTCATGGCTGAATCAATGCTGACAGTTTCTTTTATTTCTTCTCCTTCAACTGCCCAGTATCACGCTAAAGTTGCATATCATATCATGTTTCTGATTATAGTCAGAAATCTCTAAAGCTCAAGACTTGTTCCTTTTATCTTAAGTGAGAATTTTAATCGTGAAGATTCTTTCAATATATAAATTGGCCTCATAATTAAGGTAGGCCCAAAGTGATTTTAAATAGCTACTGATTTAGTTCTATAATTTCTTTCAAGATTACCAAAAAGAATTAGTTTCTAAAAGAGTTTTAAGGCTTGAAATGATATTACGGAAACTAATATCTTGCATGTATTAAAAATGAGATATTAAGCAATTATGTAAGGTTCATGATTCAGCCACTAATCTGAGTTAGTATTACTATGATTTGATATGTTTGAAGTTGTGATAATTATGTTTATTGATAAGGAATAATTCTATGCATGTTAGAAGTGAAATTAGCTACATAAACAACGTAAAACTTTAAATATGATTTAATATGCTGCCTCATATGGTTTAATAATGTTCTTAAGGCTTATGATTAATGGTAATGATGGTAATTAATCCCTTAGATGCATAATTAATTAGTTTGATAATTGAGGTTACCCTATTCTAGAGTTTCGGTTATTTAAGACGCTTTTTGATAAGGATTTATGATGATGCTTATTAAGTATTTGATTTTATTGAATGATTTCATGGCTTGCATCTTATAGTTGCTGTTGCAAACAATGAGAATGCTTAGGCATGAAATAATGAAATATTCTTTGTTATTTAAAAATTTACCCTTGTTGTTGGAAGAAATTATATTACTAAAAGTGTAATTTGGAAAGGTTCTGGCTAGGAAAGACTTGGTATTTAAGCGTGTCCATTTGTGACCCACATCTTTCCTGGAAATCTCCCAGGTGCATGAATACAGTTGGTATATATTATTCAGAATAAGACTATAAATGAGAAAATGTTATAATGATTATGAATTGAGAATTGGATTATGATATAACATGCAAAGACTTAATGGTGACTTAAACATATAAGAAAATGATCCTTTGGACCCATCAGACTATAGGTGGTGAAAAGGTGATTCTTGCCCCTAGCCCGTTCTCTCAAAAGGGTAGAGTTGGGATTTTAACTTATCAAAAGGGATAAGTATATGCTAGTGACGACTAGTAAGGTATGAGCTCATAACCTAGATTACTCCCAAAAGGGTGGAGTATAGGGTGGCCCAGGAAAATGATGATGAAAGTAACTTTAAGTCACCTAAGAAACTAAGTAAATGCATTATGTGAATATGATGTTCTGCTATGCATAGTATTTATGAGATGATGATGAGAAATATGATGTTCTGCTATGCATAGTATTATGAAATGATGATGAGGAATATGATGTGATTTTATGCATAACTATGTTATTATATATGAAAGGAAAAGTTCATTATAAACATGACATGCTAAGTTTATGATGCATTATAAGACGCATGATTAAAACGACGAACCTCGGTAAAGTATATTTTCGAACTTAATAAATCAATCTTAGCATGCTCACTATTTCATAATAACCCGAGGTTCCTGGGGACGATGATGATGACACAATGCATCATGAGGTGAGTACCCTACGAGATTCTTTTTATAAGTTTTTCACTCCCTCTATTTTTCTTTCCATCTCGTCTTCAGAAAGAAGGAAGCGTTCGTGAATCACATTGAGGCTTTCACCAGTAGCTGAACTTGATCCTTAGTTTCACTCGTATATTTCAGATATCTATCCCTATCCTTGGAGTGTTATTACTAGGTGCCATTAATGGATGTCCTTCCATCCATATATTATTTATGTTTTGTTAGATTGCCTACACCTAGTCTTATTCTGTTGGTAGGCAAACTATCTATGTGTTATGTAATTATGGATGTTATATGATGGAGCCAATATGATGTGTTTTTCATGTTATATCTCACGTTATTTGCTTTATTTCGATTATTGTTCACGTTATGTGCAGCCCACGTTTTCAATTATGTTTTAAAAAAAAATGGCTCGTAATTTCACTAAGTATTTTCAAAGTATGATGAAAGAACTGAAGCAAAGAGTAAAGTCTAGTAATTAATCAGATACAACCTAGGTGTATTGGGTTAATTATTAGGGTGTTACATTTTGGTATCAGAGTTCGGTTCTCATGGAGCCTGAGGATTGGACTGGCTATGCTTCTAAAGCATACTACGTTAGAAATGTCATGTGTATATGTTTATCATTAGGATGAGCTTGAGGATTAGAGATGCATGACTGCTGTATGTTGCACGTGCCATGGTAACTTGCTCACTTTGCATGGAATGTTGAGCCTGATCACCTCAGTGTTGCTGTTTTGTGTGTATAGGGACCAATGGCACGTCGACAACGGACTAGGAACGCGACACAGATAACCAAGAACAAGACCACCGAAGCACTCCGTGATGTGGCAAGGACAATGAGGATGATGATGGAACGAATGGATCAGGATCGCCAAGCTAATGCGAATCAAGGCCATGAGATCCCCGAACACGCTCGTTTGGGGAGTTTCAGGGCGAACCCACCAGTTTCAAGGGACCCTCAATCCAAATGTCACAGATGAATGGATTCGGAATATTGAGAAGGTCTTTGCTGTAGTCCCATGCTCAGAAGGAGCAGAAGGTCACCTTCACTACCCATATGCTTGAAGGTGATGCCGGCTTTTGGTGGACAGGTGCCCGAAGGCTTCTGGAGGCGACCGACATGGACATTGATTGGGAGCTATTTAAGGTCCATTTTTATGAGAAGTATTTCCCGAGTTGGTCAAAAATGCCAAGGACATTGAGTTTATGCAACTTGTCCAAGGAAATATGAATGTGGCCCAGTACACTGCCAGATTTGAAGAACTTATTAAGTTCTCAAGGATGTATAAGGGTAACCCAACGAGTATTGGAAATGCATTAAATACGAGTCAGGGTTAAAGGCGGAGCTTAATGTGGCAGTTGCGCATTTGGAGATTAGGGATTTCTCTACCTAGTTAACAAATGCCGCATCATTGAAGAAGGGCAGAAACTGAGCACCTCAAAGTCAAATAATATCACCAAAGCTGACACCTCAAGGTCAGCGAAGAGGCAGCCGACCCCATTCTCACCTCAATCAAGACCACAAGAGCCACAAAGGAACTTTCAACAAGGAAGGCCGAACAACAACAACCGCTATAATAACCCCAATAACAATTGCAACAACAATAATAACAACAAGGGGAAAGCACCACAAAGAGGTCCAGAGCACCTCCACGACCCACCATCCACGGAATGTCCAAGTGCGGCAAGAATCATGGAAGCATGCCATGTCGAGCCGGAACAAATGTTTGCTACCGGTGTGGAAAGCCAGGCCACTACTCTCGAGAATGCAGAGAGGAACCCGTCAACCCCAATCCCAAGCCATACCAAGGAAGGGTCTTTACGTTAATGAAGAAACGACGAAGTCACGGAATCTCGTGGAAGGTAAGTGTAACATGCATGGTAAAGACTTAATTGTACTATATGATTCTGGCGCTTCCCATTCTTTTATCTCCCACTCATGTGTTAAAAGCCTTAACTTGCATGTGACGAGCTTCCTTTTGATCTTGTTGTTTCTACCCTCCTGGAAAACCCGTTAGGACTTGTAAATGTTGTTTAGATTGCAATTTTGTTATTAAGAATAGATCCTTTGTTTTAGATCTTATTTGCTTACCCATGCGAGGTTTAGATGTGATTCTTGGCATGGATTGGCTTGAGGCCAACCGTGTCCTGTTAACCTTATGAGAAAACCATCACTTTTCTTCCTATTCCCATTGAACCTAAGAAACCTATAAGTCTTACATAACATCTGGAAATGGAATGTGGTAAGGGTGAGAGTAAAGGCTATATTTTCCTAGCCGCTAGTGATGTAGACTTTGAGCAAAGTATCGATAAGATACCAATAGTAAGGAATTATCCCGAAGTATTTCCAGATGAGATACCAGAGTTTCCCCAAGAAAGAGATAGAGTTTTCCATAGAATTGCTTCCGGTGTAGGACCCATATCCATAGCCCCATCAGGATGTCCCCATTAGAGTTGACCGAGTTAAAAGCTCAATTGGAAGATTTATTGGAGAAAAAGTTTGTTAGGCCTAGTGCATCACCTTGGGGAGCCCGGATTGTTTGTAAAGAAAAAGGATGGAAGTATGAGGATGTGTGTAGACTATAGGCAATTGAATAAAGTGACAGTGAAGAACAAATACCCTTTGCCTAGGATAGATGACTTGATGGACCAGCTTAAAGGTGCAACAATGTTTTCTAAGATTGATTTGAGGTCAGGTTACCACTAGATTAGGGTGAGAGATGAAGATATACCGAAAAGGACCTTTCGCACTCGATACGGCCATTTTGAGTTTGCAGTAATGTCCTTTGGATTAACCAATGCTCCAGCAATTTTTATGGATTACATGAATAGGATCTTTAGACCCTATTTAGATCAATTTGTGGTTGTCTTTATAGATGACATTCTCATCTACTCTAAGACCCACGAGGAGCATGAACATCACCTAACCATAGTACTAGAGATCTTGAAGGAAAATAAACTATATGCCAAGCTTTCTAAGTGTGAATTCTGGTTGGATGAGGTGAAATTTTTAGGGCATGTAGTATCTAAGAAAGGAATTGCTAGATCCTAGTAAGGTGGAAACGGTCGTAAACTGGGAAAGACCAACCACGGTAACTGAAGTAAGGAGCTTTTTGGGTTTAGCCGGTTATTACCATCGGTTTATCAAGGGATTTTCCCATATTTCCCTACCTCTGACCAAGCTGACTAGGAAGAACACCCCTTTCATGGACCCGGAGTGAAAAGAGCTTTCAAGAGCTAAAACACAAGCTAACCTCAACCCCTTTTGGTATTACCCGACCCCAATGTGCCTTTCGAAGTATACTAGATGCTTTGAGGAAGGGTTTGGGTTGTGTACTGATGCAAGATAGGCAAGTGGTGGCCTATGCGTCGAGGCAACTCAAGCCACATGAGGCAAACTACCCTACCCATGACCTTGAGTTAGCCGCCGTCGTGTTTCTGAAGATTTTGAGACACCATTTATATGGAATTAAGTTTGAGGTGTTCTTCGATCACAAGAGTTTGAAATATCTCTTTGATTAGAAAGAACTAAACATGAGGCAAAGAAGGTGGATGGAGTTCTTGAAAGATTATGATTTTGGGTTAAACTACCATCAGGCAAAGCTAACGTTGTAGCTGATGCCCTAAGTAGGAAATCCTTACAAGTATCCCGTTTGATGGTGAAGGAAGTTGAGTTAATTGAGCAGTTTAGAGACTTAAACCTAGGATGACCTTAACCACTAAGGGCATAAGAGCTTGCCATCTTAGTGTGATGAGTGAATTCAAGGAAAGAATTGCTCAAGCCCAAAGGGAAGATACGGAATTTCAAGAAACCTTAGAGGGGTAAGAGCTGATAAGTTGAAAGGTTTTACCCAAGGGAATGATAGTTTGTGGAGATTTGAAGGTCGTATATGTGTACCTGCTAGTGGTGACCTCAAAGGACATTTTGGAGGAAGCCCATAAGAGTCATTTCACCCTCCATCCTGGTGCCACCAAGATGTATCAAGATTTGAAGAAGATGTTCTGGTGGCCTGGATTGAAGAAGGATGTGTGCACATGGGTGAATAAGTGCTTAGTGTGTCAAAAGGTGAAGATTGAGCACCAAAGACCCTCTGGAATGTTGCAACCCTACCAATCCCCGAGTGGAAGTGGAATAGTATCTCCATGGATTTTGTAACTGGACTACGAGGACCCAAGCGAATCATTACACCATTTGGGTAATAGTGGATCGGTTGACTAAATCAGCCCACTTTTACCTATTAAGGTGACTTATTCCTTGGATAGGTTAGCACAATTATATATACAGGAGATAGTAAGATTACATGGAGTCCGTCGACAATAATCTCGGATTGAGATCCGCGATTCACGTCATGGTTTGGGGAGCCTTTCAGAAGGCGTTTGGTTAAAGTTGTGTTTGAGCACGGCTTATCACCCCGACGGTCAATCTGAAAGAACTATCCAAACCTTAGAGGATATGTTAAGGGCATGTGTTTTGGATCAAAGGGGAAGTTGGGATAAGTACCTTGCGCTAATTGAATTTGCATATAACAACGGTTATCATGCAAGCATTGGTATGGCAGATACGAGGCCTTCTATGGACGGAAATGTCAATCTCCCTTATGTTGGTATGAACCCAGAGAGCGGGTTTACTCGGACCTAATATTGTGAGGGAAACAACGGAACAAATCAAGAAGATTAGGGATAAAATTCTTCCTGCTCAAAGTCGCAGAAAAACTATGCGGACAAGCGGCGAAAGCCGCTAGATTTTCAAGAAGGGGACCATGTGTTCCTAAGGATCACCCTGACCATGGGCATAGGCCAAGCAATGAAAGTAAAGAAATTGAGCCCCAAATTTCTTGGCCCATTTGAAATCCTTAATAAAGTCGGTCTCAGCTTACCGTATAGCCCTTCCAGAGTCTCTCAACCTTCATGATGTTTTCCATGTCTCCCAGTTAAGGAAATATCATTCTGACCCAAGTCATGTACTAGAGCCAGAATATGTGCAATTAAAAGATGACCTAACGTTTAACTTACCACCCACGAGAATCATTGACCGAGGAGTTAAGCAATTAAGAAATAAGGCTTACCCCTGTCAAAGTAGCATGGGGACGAGGTGAAACCTGAAGAATTCATATGGGAGCTGAAATCAGACATGCAAGCACAGGTACCCGAACTATTCTCAGGTAATGAATTTTGAGGGCGAAATTCTTTTAAGGAGGGGAGTAATGTAACGCCCAAATTTTCCTGTCATTTAGAAATTACGGAATTACCTAGGTAATTCTTATATAAATTTAAACCGAACAATCCTCAATAGAGGAATATAACATTAGAAAAGAGGTTATGAGCGATTCTGCAAGAGTCAAAGCCCCGAATTTCTACGTGTAAAATGACCAAAATGCCCCTGAGGTTATTTTACTAGAAAATGAGGATCGTGGGCCCGGCCGTCCTCAAGGGATGTTCTGATGATAATAGGGGATTGTTTGTGTTATGTGTGTTAATAGAGGAGAAGAATATCAATTTTGAGTTTCGACGCGTGAAATGACCAAAACGCCCATGCGCTTTAACTCCGATTTGCATGCCGACTAAGCCTGAACCTCACTAAAATGTTTTAAAAGGTGTTTTTAAGCTATGATTGGCCATTGGTTAAGTTCAGATGGCCAAAGATTTTTAGTGAAGTTACGATTTTGCCCTTGTCTTTGTAGTTTTGCAAATTTTGAGATTTTTATTCGTATAGCGAAACCTAAGCAATATTAGGCTCAAATTAAAGGTTATTAGATTCTAATTATTAATCTAGAGTCAAAATTATTTATTTAGATTGATTAGAACTTAAAATTGCTTAAAAATGCTCAAATTGCTTACTAATTCACCTAAGCCCTTAATTGTAATTTCTCTAATTTGCAAAGATACCTACCTACACCTACATAATGCATGGAACACACAAATTTTATCCTCCTTGGGCTGTAATGCATGAAATTTTGGTCCATAATGTGTAACGCCCGATTTCTCCTGTTAGAGTACAAATGGGAAATGCCCTAAGGTCATTTTCCCGAAATTAAAGGGCAGTTTGCCAGGCAACCCTGAATGGGTCAATCAATGTTTGAAGGGGATTATGCTGTTATGAATGATTTTCGAGGTGAAAATCGTTTTCTAAACTTTCGGCTCAAAATGACCAAAATACCCTCCTGTGTCTACACGGTAAAAGGTGCCGTTTAGCCAGAACTTTTCCAGGAAGTTTAGAATGATGTTTATGAGCAATGTTTGATGTTTAGTTGAGCAGGAAGGTCCGGGCAGTTTAGTAAAATTACCATTTTCCCTAGGACGTGTACAGTAAGCCTAATGACGCAATTAAGCAAACCTAAGCAATATTAGGCTCTAATCAAAGATTAATTTATTTCGATAATTAATCTAGAGTCAAAATGATTTATTAAGGTTAATTAGAACCTAAGATTGCTTAGATAAACTCTAAGTGCATTCTTTAAATTCAAGATTCCTAGTCATGGAATCTTGAATAGTATTTTCTCTCTCCAATTCCTTAAATTAAGGAATTGAGCCATACCTCATTTGACCAAAAGAATTATTTTAAATTACTAATCTAATAAGGTTACCCTCCTAATCAAGTCTTGAACCACCTTAATTAACCATTTTCTCACCTAAACACTTGCTTACAAACTCCTAACCAAAACCTAATCAAAGAAACACTTAAACACATCCTTAAACCACAATTACATGAACAAAAATCCCTTCCCCTTGGCTGATGTGTTAAAAATTCCCCCTAAAAAATGATGCCACATGTTGATTTTTGATACACTCCAAGCCCATGCCTTGGGCCATGCTTTGCCATACCTTGCCCATGCTTCCAACCATGCTTGCCATGCCTAAGCCCATGCTTTTGTAAGAGATATTTTCCTCCTCCCTTCACCTTGAAAACCATCAACCATTCCCTCCCAAATCAGCCAACATATCTCATTCTTATAAATACCAAGCCTTGATGAACCTTGTCACACTTTGGTTCACTTGGTAAGTTCACACTTCTTGCAAATCCTCTCATTTCCTCTCAAACTTCCTCACTTAGCTGATTTCTCCCTTCAAGTTTCAAGAGGATTTTCCTTCTCTTTCATCAAAAACTCAAGCTTTCCTTCCTCTCTTCAAGACTTCTTAAGGTAGGGGTGTTGTTTTAATGTTTTTGTTTGTGTTCTTCAAGAAAGTTCTAGTTTTTCTCTTGGTTTCAAACTCTTTTCCCCTTCCCCTTTCTTTCGGCCAAGAGGCCTTTTTATAAAAAGAATATGAGCTTGATGATGAGGTTTCAAGATAATGACTTGTTGTTGTCATGTGAGAAACCTCTAAAGCTTGAAACAACTTGGTCTTGGACCATACATGCTTGGATTTCCTTTCTTTTCTTGGCTTAAGTTTCGGTTTTCCTCTTCCTCTTTCCTTAAGGATTTCAGTTTTCTTCTTTGGATTTGAATAAAGTTTGTAAAATATGTCTAGTAGATCACAAAAGTTTTGTTAAGAAAGTTAATCTTATGATTTCAAAGAGCTCTAAGCTTACCCTTGCCAACCTTAAAGTTAGTCGGCCGTTCTAAGAGTTTTACTCTAGATTGAAGCCCATGAGCAATAAAACAAAGAATATGACTTAGTCCTTGTAGTTTTGTTTAGACAAAGTGATGAACTTTGGGTCCATTTCTTTAAGCTTGATGATGAGTTCAAACCTTAAGATTTCTTTTGAAGTCTAGGTGTCAAGAACTCTAAAGCTTGCCTTATGATACATAATGGGTTGAGGTTTATGTTCCTCTAAAAGTCTTGCAAGAGCTCTAGTTAAGATAAAAATAGTTGCATTCATGTTTAAGTTTATGCCTTGCATCTCATGTTTATTTTGATGCTATCACTAATTTCACAAGAGTAAATGAATGAACTTGCATTACCATATTTAAATTCCCAAGCTTGCATTTCATGTTTATATTTCAAGTCATCACTTAATCCTTAAAGATAATAATGAAGTTGCATCTCATATTTATTTTATGCTCTCACTTTACTTTCTAATGAAGAGTAAAATAAAGTGCATAGCATGTTTAAGATTTTTCATCACCTAAATACTCTAGAGCTCAAAGACTTGCCCTAAGTATCCTAAAAAGGGAACTCCAATCAAAGAAATGGATGAGTTTTGGTATGACTCAATAATGGTTTGATTTTGTAAAATGCATGAATAGTTTCAAGAAAATGTTGGAAAACTTTTATGAGGTCTCAAGATGTTTAAATAGTTTGGAATGTGTCAAAATCATGTTTTCTCAAATTTGGAGGTTCTGGTAATCGATTACCATCCATGTAATCGATTACCAGAAGGTTTTGAAGGACTTTTGGTCTGGTAATCGATTACCAGAGGCGTGTAATGATTACGGCTTTTTTCATGCCCAAACCTTTCTGGAAACCCTGTAATCGATTACCTGATAGTGTAATCGATTACTCTTATGTTCTTTATTTTCCAAAATAGTTTAACCCTAAGTAATCGATTACCATTGTATGTAATCGATTGTTGTTTTTGAAACCCAAAATGAATTGAGCTCCTGGTAATCGATTACTAGGAACATGTAATCGATTACCAAACACCTTTTGTTTCCTAAAATGTCCCAAGAGAAAACTAGTAACTTATATGCTTTCAACCCAAGAGATTATGTGATTTTATGGGTTCATGATTTCGGTTCTATGATTGGCTCCTGTATAAATGCTGTAAGGTGTTAAATGTGTAAAATTATGTTGAGTGAAGCAAGGATCGATTTAGAAAAGTTAGAAAAGAATAAGTAACTTAAAAGAGATTAGAGATGAGAATTCTAGAACACCTTAATGCAAAGAAATGCAAATCTGTTCTAGCAAGATTAGTTCAAGGATAAATGATTCATAATTAGTAAGACATGTACAAGATCCCTTCATAAATGATTAGGTGCTAATTTCTAAGCTTAAGATGATGATAAAAGATTTAAAGTGGTTTATAACTTAGAGAACATGCCTAGGAATCCCTCATAATTGGTCTAGGAATTGATTATGGAGCCTTAGCGAAAGCGGATCTTAAGAAGGGTCACGAATGGAGATTTTAGAGCCCCTTAAGCAAATGATATTTTTGCCCTTCCTTGTGCAGTGTTGTATGGAATTATTAGCAAGTTCAACCTTAGAAAACTAGTCTAAGTGTTAACCCCTTGAGGGTAATAAAGATGCAAATACAAGTTTAAGGCCTGTAAGGGTCAAAGCATAAGATACTATGAGATAGGTGGACGAGAGAGTATGATTATGATGATGAACCTCGTGCACACTTATGATGATGTGATTATGTTAGTTCCTTGAGCATGAAACTTTATGTGCCAAATTTGACATGGTGATATGATGAAATGTTGTGTTTGAGATGCATAATGTTTCGAAAATATGAATGAAATTGAGAAATATGCTCATGTGAACTAGAAAGTTATTGCAATGAGAAAGTTCCATGAAAATGATGCATGTGACTGAAACTATGTGGCATGACTCAAATTTGAGGAAATTCGGAGAGTAGCTGTTATGCCGTCGAATTTCCATCAAATTTGAGGGACATAAGAAAGTTTTTGAGAAAATATGATGTTTAATAAAGATATGCGAGACGTACTTCTCCTACTAAATAAGGAGAAGGTAAAGCCGTGAGGGCATAGGCTTTTGCTTGCCAAAGCGGACAACGTCTGGTTTTAACCGTCGATGCGTTTCGAAGAATGAAAATATATGATGTTTAAGGTGACACAACGAGACGTACTTCTCCTAGGTAAGGAGAAGGTAAAGCCGTGAGGGCATAGACATTAGCCTGCCAAAGCGGACAAAGTCGGTCTTAACCGTCGATGCGTTTCGAAGAAGGAAAAAGTCCCATGATGGGTGATCCTTAGGCCCCTACCCGTACTCTTGGAGTCGGGATTATGATGATTATGATTATGTTTATGATTCGCTTATCAAGAGGATAAGTAAGAACTAGTGACGACTAGTTAAGGTATGAGCTCATAGCCTAGTTTAAGGGGTGCGGTTACTATTATGATTGGTGTCACAAGTATGAGAAAAGGAAAGATGTTCAAGAGAAAGTTACATGCCACTTATATGTTGATTGATAATTGTTTGATTTACCTAAAGTACTACCATGCATCCATGAACTATTATGTTGCATACATGCATTAAGAATCATTATAAAAGACATGGACCTTGGATAAATATCTTTGCGAAAACCTCATAATGAACCTATGCATGCTTAACCTTTCATAATAAACCCAAGGTTCCTGGGGACGTAAGCGATGACACTAGGATAGAGGATTTCCCTGAGATTCTTTAGCAAGAATTCTCACCCCTCTCTCTTTTCTTGGGTTACGTCTTCAGATCCTGATGGCGTCGTTCGTGATTTCATTGACCCGCCTACATGGGAGGTGCACTATGACCCGAGCATCAGTCCTACCACTTCAAGGGTCATTGTGAGGTGCGCATTTTTGCATACGTGGGACGTCCTTTTGCTTTCCCCGTCTCCAGCTATCGCTTCGATCCGACTTCACCCTATGGCGACGACATGATTTCGAGAGGACGCGCCCAGGATGACGGGCGGAACCAGTGCCAACCCTCGTCCTCAGCTGGGCATGATCATCGGAGTTCGTATCCCTCATCGCCGCTCAGGAGAGACCTATCTGAGGACTCACCGGTTGATCCGTATTCGGAGGATTCCGCCCCTGGGTGCCTTTGGTTGCTATTAGGGGTAGCGAGAATCCAGTCTCCGAGGCCTGTGAGGCGTGTACATCAGACTTGAGAGACGCCCTCGCCGAAGTGGTCATGTCGCTCCACTGATCCGCATGCCCACGTCTCCTCTTCGATGGGCCACATCCGAGGAGCTTGGCAATTCGTAGGCTACATATCTCGTCCAAGGATTTGCGTCGTCCATAGGTGTTGGAGGAGAGTCTTAGCTTGGGAGTATCTTTTGGGGTTGTTTCATGTATTTGTTATCATGTTTCTTATTTTATGTTATTGTCCTGCAAGCTCTCCACTAGTATGGGTAAGACTTTATGTTTTTGTTATATTTCTGTAGTATTGTACTAAACTATGTTAATTAATGTGATGAGGAATGTTCTCATGATGGATGTGCTCGTTTATGTTTATGTTCTGTATGTTTTATGTATTCTTCTGCTTCACGTTGTATATGTTACGCACAAGGCTCGCACTTTGTTTTATATAAATCATTTAAAAAAAAATTTTACCTGTTTTTTCGCTAAGTATTTTGTAAAAGAATTTAAAGAGAAGTAATAACTAATATTTAGTCTTGATACGTCCTAGGCGTATGGGGTTAAATATTAGGTGTTACATAATGCATCAGAAAATTTGTCAAAGAATGCACAAAAACCAAGGTATGAACAATGAACCATGAAAACATGATTCCATGTTTTAAGCCACCAAACAAGATGATTTTTCTTCCTTGTTTCCTCCTCAAATTTGGTAGACTTTCCTCCTCCCTTTGTCCATTTATGAGCCTCAAAATCTCTATAAATAGGCATGCTTGAAGGAGTATTAGAGGCCTTAGTTCATAACTTACACAATTTTAGTTTTGAGAAGCACCAAAAGCTTTCTTCTTCCTCCTCTTGCTGAAACTTCTTCTCCCATTTCTCAAAGAGATTTTCTTTCATTTCACTCAAGGAAACCAAGTTCTTTTCCTTTCCTTCAAATAAAGTTAGGTAGGAAGTTGTTTTTAAGCTTAATTTCAAGTATTGATAAGTGTTGTTCTTAGTTAAAAATGATGATTTTATGTACTTTCTTCTTGCTTCATATTTCGGTTTTCTTTTTTTCTTCTTGTATATTTCGGCCTTATGGCCTAGATTATGATGATACCATGGTTTGATGATGAGGTTCTTGAGTGTTGGTTGCAAAGCCTTCACAAGTTAGACCTCTAAAACTTTAAGGTTTCACTAGTTTTTAAAGTTTTATAATTTCAGTTTTTCTTTCCTTATTTTTTCCTTCCATGGTTTCGGCCAAATGGCCTAAGAAGGAATGAAATGATGGCTTGATGATGAGGACCTTGAGTATGGGTTGTAAATCCATCACAAGTTAGGTCTCTAAAGCTTGAAAATTCCACTTGATGCAAAACTTTAAAGAATGATGTTTTTATGATGTAAAAAATAAAGATCTTGAGTTTAGAACTTGAAAGATGTATTTTTCACTTTGTCTTGCTAAGATATATTGGGTTGAATTTATATTTCTCTAAAGTCTTGGAGGAGCTCTAGTAAAGAAATAAAATGAACTTGCATCCATGTTTAAGTTTATGCCTTGCATAACCATGTTTACTTTCTATGTCATCACTAAATTCTCAAGAATGAATAAATGAACTTGCATTCTCATGTTTAAATTTCCAAGCTTGCATTTCATGTTTATGTTTCAAGTTGTCACTTAATCTTCAAAGATAATAAAGAGGATGCATCTCATATTTATTTTATGCTCTCACTTTATTTTATAATGGCTAAAAGAATCAATGCATGACATGTTTATTTTATGTCATCACTTAAAGATCCTAGAGTTCAAAGACTTGCCTAAGTATCACAAGCAAAGTTGGAACCATGGTAATAAAAACTCTAAAGCTTCCTTAAGATTATGGGAGTCAAAAAATTCATTCTTTAAAAAGTCTTGAGTTTGGAGCTTAATAAGATGTAATAAGAATTCTCTTCTCCCTTCAGGTTAATGCGGACTCCGCTAGATTTCTGAGATTCTTCTTCTCCTCATGGTCCAATGCGGACTAGGCGCTAAGTTTCTTGCATATCATGTTTATGATTCTAGTTATCACCTAAATCTCTAAAGCTCAAGACTTGCTCCTTTTATCTTAAGTGAGAATTTTAATCGTGAAGATTCTTTCAATATATAAATCGGCCTCATAATTAAGGTAGGCCCAAAGTGATTTTAAATAGCTACTGATTTAGTTCTATAATTTCTTTCAAGATTACCAAAAAGAATTAGTTTCTAAAAGAGTTTTAAGGCTTGAAATGATATTACGGGAAACTAATATCTTGCATGTACTTAAAATGAGATATTAAGCAATTATGTGAGGTTCATGATTCAGCCACTAAACTTTAGTTTTACCGATTTGATATGTTTGAAGTTGTGATAATTATGTTTATTGATAAGGAATAATTCTATGCATGTTAGAAGTGAAATTAGCTACATAAAGCAAGGTAAAACTTTAAATATGATTTACTGCTATGCTGCCTCATATGGTTTAATAATGTTCTTAAGGCTTATGATTAATGGTAATGATGATAATTAATCCCTTAGATGCATAATTAATTAGTTTGATAATTGAGGTTACCCTATTCTAGAGTTTTGGTTATTTAAGATAGCTTTTCGGTAAGGATTTATGATGATGCTTATTAAGTATTTGATTTCATTGAATGATTTCATAGCTTGCATGTTATAGTTGCTGTTGCAAACAATGAGAATGCTTATGCATGAAATAATGAAATATTCTTTGTTATTTAAAAATTTACCCTTGTTGCCTGGAAAAAAGTATATTCCTGTAAAAGTGTAATTTGGAAAGGTTATGGCTAGGAAAGACTTGGTATTTAAGCGTGTCCATTTGTGACCCACCTTCTTTCCTGGGAATCTCCAGGTGCATGAATACAGTTGGTATATATTATTCAGAATAAGACTATAAATGAGAAAAAGTTATAATGATTATGAATTGAGAATTGGATTATGATATAACATGCAAAGACTTAATGGTGACCTAAACATATAAGAAAATGATCCTTTGGACCCATCAGACTATAGGTGGTGAAAAGGTGATTCTTGCCCCAGCCCGTTCTCTCAAAAGGGTAGAGTTGGGATTTTAACTTATCAAAAGGGATAAGTATATGCTAGTGACGACTAGTAAGGTATGAGCTCATAACCTAGATTACTCCCAAAAGGGTGGAGTATAGGGTGGCCCAGGAAAATGATGATGAAAGTAACTTTAAGTCACCTAAGAAACTAAGTAAATGCATTATGTGAATATGATGTTCTGCTATGCATAGTATTTATGAGATGATGATGAGAAATATGATGTTCTGCTATGCATAGTATTATAAAATGATGATGAGGAATATGATGTGATTTTATGCATAACTATGTTATTATATATGAAAGGAAAAGTTCATTATATACATGACATGTTAAGTTTATGATGCATTATAAGATGCATGATTAAAACTGACGAACCTCGGTAAAGTATATTTTTGAACTTAATAAATCAATCTTAGCATGCTCACTATTTCATAATAACCCAGAGGTTCCTGGGGACGATGATGATGACACAATGCATCATGAGGTGAGTACCCTACTGAGATTCTTTTATAAGTTTCTCACTCCCTCTATGTTTCTTTCCATCTCGTCTTAGAAATAGAAGGAAGTGTTCGTGAATCACATTGAGGCTTTCAGGGTAGTGAACTTGATCCTGCTAGTTTCACTCGTATATTTTAGATATCTATCCCTATCCTTGGAGTGTTATTACTAGGTGCCATTAATGGATGTCCTTCCATCCATATATTATTTATGTTTTGTTAGATTGCCTACACCTAGTCTTATTCTATTGGTAGGCAAATTATCTATGTGTTATGTAATTATGGATGTTATATGATGGAGCCAATATGATGTGTTTTTCATGTTATATCTGCACGTTATTCGCTTTATTTCGATTATTGTTCACGTTATGTGCGCTCACTTTTCAATTATGTTTAAAAAAGGCTCGTAATTTCACTAAGTATTTTCAAAGTATGATGAAAGAACTGAAGCAAAGAGTAAAGTCTAGTAATTAATTAGATACAACCTAGGTGTATTCGGTTAGATTATTTGGGTGTTACAAGTTGCAAACCCAAACACAAACCTTTGTATCCTCAATCCGTAGTGATCAATGTGAGCTTAGCTTGGAAAGGCTAGTAAAAAACAAATTGCAACGTGATAGTAAAAGTGTTTTGTTGGTCTTAGTTTAGCTTGGAGAGCTAGTCAAAGACTACTTGGTTCAACTTGAAAGGTTGGTGAATAACTACTTGGTTTGTGACAATAGAGGTTGTCTACTAGTCACATGTGAGAGCTTGGGAAGACTATTGTAAAGATTATCCTTTTTCTTTCTTTGGTCTAGAAAGGTTTAGTGGAACTCAACGGTTGTTGAAACTGGATGTAGAGGTTGGCTGAACAGTATAAAAACTCTTAGCGGTATCTCTTTTCTCCTTGGTATCTTATTTCACTTCTGCATTTGATTTATTTACTATGTTAGTTCTGGAAAACTTTCTTTCATGTGTTTATTTCATATTTACTTCAAAAAGTTCACTGTCTAAAGTCTCTAATGTTGTTTCCACTCACTTCACTCTCACAACTTGATAATACTTTGATTAAGTTTTTTAGGATCTAAGAAGGTAAATAAAAGACACACACACACACGATTTAACCCCCCTTTTTGTGTGCATCATAAAAGAGAACAAAGCTAAAGAAATGAAAGTTGCTGAAACCTCTAATGAAGAGGAAATCTGATAATGAACTGACGAAGAAGATAGAGATGAGATCTCTATGCTGGTAAGAAAGATGTCCAAAGTCTAGAGAGGCAAGACAAAGAAAAGAAGAGACATCAACCTCAAAAAGGGAAAAAAAAAGCAAGGGAAAGCCTGAAAGCATCATCTACTACAATTGTGGAAAGAAAGGACATTTCAAACCTGAATGTCCAAATCTCAAGGGCCCACAAAAGTCTTATTCTAAGAAAATGATGGATCAGAAGTCCATGATGAGCTAGAAAATGTTGCAAATCTATGCTTCATGGGTGACTACACTTAGAAGAAGAATGTGAGGTAAGTGCATCTGGACTTAATCTTTCATATGATGAATTACTTTGCTTATATGATAAGTTGCTAGAAAACTCTCAAACTCTTTCCACTCATTATTTCAACCTAAGAAGAAAACATCAAAAGGGGTTTTAGAACTAGAGGTGGCCAAGTTGAAACTGAAAATCTTAGGCGTGAAAAAGAAGATATACAAGGAGAAAATAAAGTTTTAAATAGTAAGCTCAATGCCTTTGAAGCTGAAGCCTCTAAGAAAAATAAAACATCTTAGAAAATTATTTTTGAACCTAAGAGGACCTTACGGCTTCTAAAAACTGATCTTGAAAAAATTGTTAATGGTTCAAAGAATCTTGAACTAATGGAAGGTCAGAGGCCACACTTTCAGAAAATAGGATTAGAATATGAAGAGGAAATGGATGAGAAAAGAAAAGCAACCTCATCTAAGAAAGTAAAGAATAGAGTTTCTTATACTTTCTCCTGTAAGAAGGGACACCCACCTGACAAATGCTTAATGAGAAAGAAATCTAGAAAGGTTGGGAAATCTCCTCCTTAGAAGACTAACCCTAAAGGACCCAGAGAAAGCCTGGGTGCCAAAATTAAAAACTATTTTTATCAGGTGTGTCTGAAAAACCCAACGAATTGGGGTACTAAGAAACACATGGACATGACTACTCTAGACATCAGATTCAGAGGGTGATCAGAAGTTTTTAGTCTAATAACTCTAGATAAGTCATGTCCAATGATGGAAGGATCTTACAAAGATCCTTGTTGATAGTCCTGAAGAGCTGAATGAGAATCTTGAGAAATTGAGTTTCAAGGGTTCTTCTAAAAGCAAGCAAATGAAAACTCAATCTTTAGAAAGTAAGCTCCATAACATAGACTTATTAGAAGCTAGTTCAGGACTCAAAGCCTTCAAAAAGTGATATTTCTAGAATAAAGAAGAGCACTTTGAAGATAAAAGAGAAATTGATGATCTGAGGACCAGAACCTACAAGGGGGTTTTTGATTTAAAGACTTTCTCAAAATGAGTATTCAGGAATAAGCTTGATGAAGCTGGCAAAGTTATCCAGAACAAAGCAAGATTGGTTGCACAACGTTATAATCAATAAGAGGGAATTGATTATAATGAAACCTTTGCACTAGTAAGAATGCTACTTGCTTTTACAACCTTCAAGGGATTCACTCTTTACCAAATGGACATCAAGTCTTTTTTTTTTATAGATTCCTTTATGAGGAAGTCTATGTAAAGCGGCCTCCTGGTTTTGAGAGTGAAAACCTTCCCAACCATATCTTCAAACTTACAAAGGCACTATATGGTCTAAAACTAGCTCCTCAAGCTTGGTATGAAAGACTAAGTACCTTCTTGTTTAAGAATGGGTTCAAGAGAGGTAGTGTTGGCACTACTCTTTCACTCTTGAACAAGGTAATCACTTGATAGTTCAAATATATGTTGATGATATCATATTTGGTGCCATTGATCATTCTCTTTGTGAAAAGTTTTCAAAATTAATCCTGAGTGAATTTGAGATGAGCATGACGGGTGAACTCAAATTCTTCCTTAGTTTGCAACGAAAAAACAAAAAGAAGGAACCTTGATCCTTTAAGAGAAGTACACAAAGGAGCTTTTGAAGAAGTTAAACATGGATAAAGTCAAACCTATGAGTACCACAATGCATCTATCTCAAATTCTCGATGTTGATAGAATCACAAAAAAAGTATCAGAAAGCAATTACAGAAAAATGATTGGTTCACTTCTGTATCTTCCAGCAAGTACGGACATTCAATTAAGTGTGAGGATTTGTGCTAGATTTCAATCTAACCCAAAGCAATCACACTTAAATGCTGTTAAAAGAATCTTTAGATATCTCTAGGTACTACTAATCTTGGTCTATGATACGAGAAAAGTATATAAAATGAGATTGTATGATCCTATGATGCTAATTTAAGCTGGAGACATAGTAGAAAGGAAGAGTGCAGGGATGTTGTTGTTTCTTTGGAAGAAGCCTCATTACTTGGTCTTACAGAGGCAGAATACCATTGCTCTTTCTCCTGCTAAAGCTAAATATGTAGCGTTGCAAACTACTAAACCCGATCCTGTGGATAAGGAACAAGCTAGAAGATTATCACCTGAGGTATTCCAAAATCCCTATCTTCCATAATAATACCAGTGCTATTAATCTTGCTAAGTATCCTATCCATCACTCTAGATCCAAGCACTTCGATGTTAAACATCATTTCACTCAGGATCATGTTTAAAAAGGAGATGTTGAGTTAATGTTTGTGAATCCTGAGGACTAAGTGTGATATACTCACAAAACCATTAGTTGAAGATCACTTTTGTATTTTGAAAGAGCTTTCAAACTTAAAATTTTTTAAATCTACATAAGTATTCATGCACAAACATCTGAGATTCCCCTCTACTTGCTCTCAACTAAAGCCCATATAAAGACATCTGCTTGGAAGTTTAGAAAACCAGTTTGCAAGGCTAGAGAGCTAGCTTAAAGATCAAAAAGTCAGTTGCAAGCTTAGAAAGAAGATGAGAGGATTAGAAAAATCATCAAAGGTTTAGATAATGGGGTATATTTAGTTCCATAAGGTCCATTATTAGCATATATACAAGACGTAAGAAAGTAGCATCTCAAACGAGTCAAAAAGTGAAGGAGAAGCTTAGAAAGTAACTCTCTTCAAAAAGTGACTCCAAGCGTCAGAAACCATCCTTCTGAGAAGAATGAAAAAAAAAGGTGGGATAATTCCCTCTTCTATGAGCTTTCTTTCTCCTACATCATTTCACCTTCAGATCATTCACGTCCCATCACATAAATAATCACCACTCTTCATATGTCACACCTTTACCTTCATCTTCAACCTCATACCTCCAAGCCTCAATCATTTTATCTTTTTTTACTCACAAATCCTCTTTGTAACCACTTTCTTGTTCTTTCAAACCCTCACCTTCTAACCCTCTCAAACTCTAACTTTTCTTTCATTCCCGTATACACATATCCAAAATGGCTGAAGAAAAAGAACTCAACTACTTTCTATGGCGGACCTTTCATCATGTACAATGAACCTCATATGCAGGAGCTTTATGAAGATGGCTTTTCTCAAAGGAAGATAGCCTCTACGAAAAGATTGAACAACTACTGCTAGACCAAGTCCCCATAATAAAGGAAGTATTTACCTCTCAAGGTTGGGAATACTCTGGACATCTATAGGGTGTTCCCTAGTATGGTAACTGCTTTCTACTCCTGTCTCGAAGCAAAGGATAAGACTAGCTTCAAAACCACCATTCGGACACATATATGGAGATTGGGTTGTCCATTTTATCTCCAGTGGTTAAGGCTCCCACTAAGTCAAGCTTGGCAAGACGAATGGCTCAAGTCTCTTGGGGTGAGTGTTAAGGAAGTGTCGAAGTGTCTCATAGGCTCACCAAGATACTAGCTTAGCGACATTACCATGGCTATGCTATGCTCGAGAGTAAGAAAAGTGTTTCCTGTAGTCCAATTCACTATTCTTCCAATGAGGAAGTCCAGATGCTTTGCTAAGAATAGACTATATGTTACTTTTCCGCTTAATGTCTAAAAGAAGAGTAAATCTGCCAAAATGATTATGGATTACATGCTCAGTGTTTACAAAGGAGAAGACGAGACCATAGGGTTCCCTGGGATGCTCCTGATGAAGATTTTCCAGCACATCAGATATCTCCTTGTAAAAGAATGGTTCGAATACTTGACCGGCATAGACTATTCAATGCTCTCTTTCAAGACAATAAAGAATACCAAGTCTATACCAGTATAGAGAAGCTCAGGAAGCAAAGTTCCCGGATTAGAGATAGTAAAGCGGAAAGGCTCCTGTTGAAGCAAAGAAGAAAAAGAGCAAAACAAGGAGAGGACAAAGAGGAAGATTGTTCTTCCTGAAAACATCACTAAAAGCTCTAAAGAAACACAGCAAGCTTTTGAAAAAACTATGTTTGAGGAAGTTCTTCCCAAAATAAGTCAAAAAGGCAAAAAGAAGTTAATCAAGAAACGGAAATTCGCAGAAACCCTAAAGCGGTCTAAACCATCAAAAATTGAGGTGGAGTCCTCAGAAAGCGGTCTTCCTAAGGGAAAACCAAATAAACTTCCTATTAGAAAAAGAATTTGAGCAAAAATATAGAAACTCCCAAAGGTGCTCGAGCGGTCTCATTCTGAAAGACATGTATGATGAGAACGGGCAGAAGCCTCCAAGATCCTGAATCCTCGAGAATGATGAAGAGGAAAAATGAATCCTCAAGGAGCATAGAGTTCTTCAAGAAAGAAGAGATTAGAGGAAACAAGAAATCTGGAAAGGGCTAAAGGGATTCAAGGTTCCAGCAAGAAGAAAAAAACTCATTGCTCCTAAACCCTTTGTGGTAGTTGAAGAATAGCCTACTAGGCCCATGACCCGCAAGTTTGGGTTCACCTTCTTCCAGCCTCTACTACCCTTACCAGAAGATAGGTGGCTTTAAAAACCTGCTTCACCACTCTTCCGCCACCTTCTCTAAAAGTCAACACCTTTTGAGGCCGAAGTGGCTTCACATGGTGACAAAGATGATTTCATGACTATTAATCAATTGATGGAATCTATGTCAAGGTCCATGGAACCAGAGCCACAACTTGAAGAAGAAGGTTTGGATGGACTTAACTTCTTTGTAAATGAGCTCTTTTCCATTTTGGAACGACTATTGAAGAACCATCTCCAAGTCAATTATTGAAGAGCCAACTGAGGAGGATAATGAACAGAAACAACTGTCATTCTAATGGTTCCTCAACCTCTTCCTCCTATACGTATAAGTCTGGTGGAAGAGGAAGAGGACAGGACATCCAAAGCTGGTACTACTCTTGATGTAGAAGTAGCTCTTTTGCCTTGGCTTAGGTGCTTGATGTTGTTTCTGCTAAGTCTACTTTGCTCTTACCAATAATGCTACTTATGTTCCATCCTCTTTGATGCACATGTTGAAACAAAGGCTGAATCACCAAAGTCTAGGGAAACATACCCCTAGACATCAGAACCTTCTCCATAAGCTCTATCTACATCTGCACCAATTCATTTGTCGAACCAACCCTCATTAGAGCCTTCAACTAGCTCTACATATATCCAACTCTCCTGCAAAATTAGAGGGACATGGCCTCTAGGTTGGATTGGGCTAAAGCTTCTAGTATCGAGCCCGACGCTTAACTCCAAAGTCATGAGGAAATAGTGCTTCAAATCCTTCAAAACACTCAGGAGATTCTCAGAGACTGAGGCGCTGGGCTGATGATGATGTTCCTAGTTTCCAGCACATCTCCTTTTTGCTGATGTCAAAAAAGGAGAAGAAAAAAGATGAAGAAAATCTAGTGTTGTTAAACTCAGGGGAGCTTATGCTAAGGGGGAGCTTTTAGAGATTTTTTTCAACATGCATTTTTTTTTTGTTTTGCTTTGAACAATTAGTTTTTTTTCCTGCATTTTTATGTGTATGGTGTATATATCTATTTTGTTATACTTGTTCAAGATATCAAGTGTCATGTTTTTCTTAAAGTTCTTATACATATATGTTTTTAAGCTCTGATACATATCGATGCCATGCCTTTCATGCTTAGCTTATCTTGTATCATGCTTGAGATGTATACTTTTTATCTCTTAGCATTCACTTTGATATGCTTTTTCTTTAGCACGCTATGATATTTAGCCCATATGTATGTATCTCTTTGATTAGCACCAACAAGTATCTTTTAAGCACAAGCACCTTCTTTGCTCTGATACATGTATCTTTTTGTGCTTCGATATATATATATATATATATATATCTTGATTTCATGCCTAAAACATTTTTCAAGAAACATATATACTTTGACAAACATATGAAATGTTTTCATGAGCTCTGGATAACTTGATCTAAATACAGTTGTGATTGGTTTCTGTTGATCTTTAGAAACTTATTTCTACACGTTCTTATGCATATGAGACCACTCTGAGCCTCAGAAACCTCTCATGTATGCAAAGCTTATATGTTACAAGTGTTTTCATGCACAAAAATTGTATTGCTTTTTGAAAATATGCTTGGATAAAATGTGCTGAATAAGAAATCTAATCAAGAGAAAATATCACAAGTATTACTTGTTTTTACTCATGCTCATGTATTTTTAGAAGAGATTCCTAATGACAAAAATCAAGTTGCTTTCTATCAAAAATTTTAAACGATTACATCCCCTTTGATAGTTTCTTGATACCTCTTAGAAAATACTCTGAGTAACTTCAGAAACCTCATGGAAAATCAAAACAGCTCTATTTAAGTCACTTAAGGCTATAAAATGTTTTGACTCTATCTATCATACCTTAAGAAAAGGACCTTCTGAAAATCACATGTGATGATGTTTTGAAAGAATAGTATTTATCACGATATATATCCTGTTATATTTGTTTCAACATCTCTTCAAAAGATTTTCTTCAAATTGGTTTGTCATCATAAAAAAAGGAGAGATTGTAAGCTCCAGAACCTTCAGAAAGCGTTAATCCTGTATGTTTTAAATGACAACAGAACCAACTTAAGGAAAATATTTTGAAGAACGACTAATGTCTACCTTGAGTTTATTGAAGTAGCAAAACAGTTTATAATGTTAGCATAATGTGGCTCCTATAGTGAAAATAATTTCACTTTACATATGCAAATATGATATATCTCATTTAAAGAGATGGTGACTAAATGGAAGTGATAATTATATCGTTAAATGAGCATACAAATTCCTAGTGGGTTGAAGAAAATCAACAAGTACAAGAAACCAAGGCACGGGTTTTTAGAAAGTAGCATTGGACTTCAGAAAGTACACTTAAAGTGAAGATATCTCTTCATCCCTAAGCCAATGTGTTCTACAACCTTCAATTATCATGATCACAATCCTTTTATCATCAATAAGTACTAATATAAGACTAGAAGACCAAAAACATATCAAGGAACTAATACCGCACCTAGAAAGTACATAGCAAAACATTGCACTCTGGAAAAGGAGGGAAAATTTGAAATTCAAATTTGAAGTCAAAACCAGTTATAGACTAGTATGTCATCTCTTTTGTTAACTTGGTCAACCACTCCTGCTTTTAGAAGGAAGTGTTCAAAACCCTCATTCGAAAAGCAAAAGTAGTTTCTAAAGGTAGTCTTAGAAACCACTATCACAATGGCTTCTGCAATAGCTCTAACACAAGCGAGCTACTTCTCTAGACTACTTTTCTAACACACAAATAGATGATCAACACATGTCACTTGGACAACAGATCAAGGGTAACGGTCATAAAGGCATACCATCTATAAATAAAGATGCGAGCTTTCAAAAGTAGAGATCTGGACATTGCACAAGGCTAAATCGCTACAAAATTTTCTCCTCATCTTTCTGGAAAGTTCATTACTTCTTGTAATTAATTTCCTCATTTGTAAAAAATCTTCTTTCTACATTCTTAATAGATAACACATTCTTCTAAGGAAGAATCACTAGAAAGAAGTCATTCAAGTTTTTGCCAGGTCTGTTATTATATATTCCAGAAACTTGAGTGTAGATTAGTTTGAGTGGCAAACCCAAACACAAACCTCTTGTAATCTTGATCTAGTAGTGATCAGTGTGAGATAACTTAGAGAGGTAAGGCAAAACTACTTGCACGCGAGGAAGGTGTTCTTACTGGTCACAGTTTAGCTTGGAGAAGCTAGTAAAAGACTACTCAATTTAGTTTGGAGAGGCTAGTCAAAGATTACTCAAGTTAGCTTAGAAAGGCTAGTACAAGACTACTCAGGTTTCAGCTTGAAGAGGCTTGGGGATAACTACTTGGTTTATGACAGTAGAGGTTGCACTGGTCATAGGTAAGAGCTTGTGAAGGCTATTGCAAAGACTATCCAACTTTCTTGGTTTGAGAAAGGTTTTATATTGGAACTCAAGTTGTTGAGAATTGAAAGTAGGTAGGGTTGGCCGAACTAGTATAAATATATGAGCAGCATTTTCTCATACCTTAACTACTTTATATTCTTTGCTTTGTGCATTTTCATCTATGTTTACCTTATAACCTTATTATACACATATTTATCATATTCGCAATAGTTTAGGAAGTAGGTTTCTGAAGAAATTAATGCTATTTCCATTGCATTTTAAGCTTAATGCTTGATAGTAATTTGTTGAAACTTTCAGAAATTAAAGGAAAGAAAAGAGAGAAAAGCATGATTCAATCCCCCTTCTTGTGCGCTTTCTCCCTATAGGAGTGAGATTGTGATTTATAATTAATATCTCATAATTAATAATTAATTATGATTGACGTGATTGATATTTATCAATTAAGTGTAATGAATATAGATTGAGGATTCTGTTAGCTCCAGAACCCTTCAGAAAATTTAGTGCTAAATATTTTTAGTGATAAAAAAACCAATTTCATGAAAATATTTTGAAGAAGGACTAATCCGTTACTTGAGTTTCTTGAAGCACCAAATAGGACGTTTCACATTAGCATACATGATCCCAATGCTAGATTTTTTTTCACAATGACATGTGCAAACATGTTGAATCTTATTTAAAGAGATTTAAAACTCAAAGAAAGTGAAAATAAATCTTGAAATGATAATTTCTATGCTTAATGTATGAAAGAAAACTCTCAACCAAAAGAAACCAAGTTTCAGTTTTAGAAAGTATGCCATGACTTTAGAAAGCGAGTTTCAAGTGAAGATTTCAATCCAGCTCTAAAGAAAAGTGTGGATACCACCTTCAATCATCACGATCGTGATCATTTCCTTTACAATAAGTTCTGATTGACGAATAGAAGATACAAGGATTGTCCATAAATTGATATAGCACTTTAAAAGCACGTTTACTGTAAATGGTGCACTTTACAGAATTGGGAGGGAAATTTGCAATTCAAATTTAAAGTCAAACTTAGTCAAGGATTAATAGTGACATCTCTTTTTTAACTTAGTCAACTACCCAGCTTCTATGAGGAAAAGTTTAGAAATCTTATTCAAAAAACAAAAAGTAGTTTATGAAGGTGGACTCAGAAACCTCTATTAGACAACGGCTTCTATAACTACAACAAGTAACTCTGACACGCAAAGCTACTCCTCTAGACTTTGTTTTCAAGACACAAAAAGACAGAAAAAACAAATCAAGGATAACGGTCATAAATAAAGATCAAATATAAAAGAAGATGTTTTGCTTACAATGAAAAAAAAAGAGACTTTTGCTGAAACAAGTGCTAAAATGCTGAAGAAATTTCCTCTCATCTTCTGAAAACTATATATTATAGCTTGTAATCAGCTTCAACATTGTAAAAAATCTTCTTTCTACATTCTTAGTAGATCATACATTTGTCCTTGGAAGAATAGATATAAAGAAGTCATTCAAGTTTTCAACTAATCCTGTTTTATTCTAGAAACTTGAGTGTTTGATAGTTTGAGTGATCCAACCCAAATGCATTCTTTGTAACCTAATCCAGGAGTGATTGCTAAGATAACTTGAAGAAGCTAGTTAAAGACTACTTGAAGGTGACAGGTAGAGTGAGCTCCTGGTCACGCTGAGTTAGTTTAAAGAGGCTAAGCAAAGACTACTTGTAAGTGATAGTAAAGTGAGCTCCTGGTCACATGGAGATAGCTTGGGAAGGCTATAGAAAGACTATCTAACTTTCTCAGGATTGAGAAAAGGTTTTTTTGGAACTCAACGATGGTTGAGAATTGGATGTAGAAGGTTAGTCGAACAGGATAAAAACTCTTGTGCAGTATCTTCTCTCTTCCTAAATCTCCTTTATATTTTGTTTTGTGCTTATTGTATTCATTTCTTTGATAAGCTTATTTAATCTTGCGTTTATTACATTTGTTTCAGTTTAGAAAGTTACTTTCTGACACTTACTGATGCTATTTCTGTTACATTTCAAGTTTATACTTGATAGTTTCTGATTAAGCTTTTTAGAATCAAAAAGGAAAGAAAAGTTAAAGCACGATTAACCTCATTTCTGTACACTTTTCAACCTAGATTCAAATTCCAAATGAAAATTGTGGGCTCTATATCACTTTAGAAGCAATACCTGTAAAATTTTCCCTCGTAAGAGTATGAAATATTAACATTATAGATTATAGATTAGCTTTCAATATTGATCATTCATGTATAGTTATATGATCAAGATTTGCTCCTCATACTCTCATAATAAATCACTCCTTCCATTTAAGTTGTCCCTGCATAAACTTATCGTACTTAATTTGTAGTTAATATTATTTGTTTTATAAATATCATTTATTGAAACATTTTTTTAAAAAAAGAATATTAACAAAGTCGTGCAACGCATGAGATTATATCTAGTTAAATTGTAATTTGTAGCTCCCTTCCTTTCACTTCATTTGTCAAGTTTTGTTTTTATTTTTTTTAGTAAAATAAAACCTCTTCTTTGAGAAAAAGCTTTGTTGTACTCCCTTCCTTAAAAATTGATAAAGACTGTGCTTTAATTTATTTTCATTATTTTTTTATTATCCATTTTCTCATACTTATTATTTCATTTTTCACCAAAATACCATTTATCAATAGTTATAAATATTAAGTTTTTTACAAATTAAAATATATGTAACTTATAACAATACAAAATATAGAAACAAATTATTTATGCATGCATTTAATTTAATTTTTAAAATTTTACTATATCAATAAAATGAATTATTGATAATAACACTAATTTTTAATAATTATTTTAAAAATTAAAAGTTACATTTTTAATTGTTTATTTTAGAATATTAATTTATATATAAAATATAAAACATATTTACTAACTTTATTATATTAAGATAAATCACGGAGAATATAATAGAAGGATTTGGTGATGTTACAATAAAAATATACGTTAATATTGTAAAATTAATAGTTGAAAATATATAATTTTATGTTTTAAAATAATTATTATAAATTATTTTTATTTATAGTTATTTTTACTTCTAATAGTTTTTCTTCTAATAATAATAATAATAATTTAAATATACATATGTAACCCAATATTTATATTATTATAAGCCACACATATTTTATTTTATAAAAAATAATATATATAATTAATAAAGGACATTTTAGTCAAAAGTAAAATAATAAGCATGAGAAAATGAAGAATCAATGAAAATTTTGAAAGTAGGTTAAAGTTTAAGTTATCTTAATTTAGGGGAGGGGCATGTTTCCAAAAATAGAGGGGAAAAGAAGCGTAATAATATCATCTCTCAAAGAATGATGTTGTATTTTACTCTTATTTTTTGTTTCAAAACATTTGTCCATTTGTTCCTTCAATAAAATATTAAATTTGTTTTTTCAATACTACCCTTAGTGTAACTAATTGTGTAATTTTTTTTTTTTAGGTCAATAACAAAGACTACTCTTAAAGTTTACTCAAATGACATTGCACCCCATTTTTCTCAAAATGTGACACTCCATCCTATTCTTTACCAAAATAATAATAATAAATAAAAAATTCATAAAGAAAAAAAATGTAGGATAAAAATGATATATGAGCCTTGTGATTGAAAACCACTAGAAATGTTAGATAAGTTAATCCATCTTCAGTATTTTTAAGGATTTATAAGATGAATTTATCCCTTATTATTTATAAAATCATTCAAATTGATCTCTAATAAAAATATAAATAGAATAAATAATTCAACTAAAATACTAAAAAATAATTAATGTATTCTATGTTTTTAATTGTAAGGAATCACAAATATATTTTTTTCCCCTTGAGTGACTAATTTATTTGCACAATTTTTACAGGAGTCAGCTTAGCACGTTACTCCTTTTCAAAAAAAAAAAAAGAAGAAGTTTGCAGTATTCTTATATAGCAACTCATATAAATGAATAATTTACTTTATTTTAAGCTAGGTATAGATTTAAGGATATGAAATTTAGGAGCTGAATTTCAAGAACTAAGAAACTTGTCAAAATAAAGTTATATTTATAAAATTTATTCTCTTTCACTAGTTTTTATTTTTTATTTTATTTATTTGTTTTCTTTTATTTTTGTTGAAGAATGGGGTGAAGTGTCAATATTGGAGAAGCATGGGGGGAGTATCATTTGAATAAACCTCAAGAGTAATCTTTATTATTTTCTTAGTCTATATGACTTTTTTTTTGTTTTTGGACAAGTGGAGTGAAAATGGAACGAGTAGTTTGTAGTGTATGAAAATAATTTGGATAAAAACTTATGATATAAGGATCTTTTTCTTAACTTATTTTTATTTTTCACTAATTTTTTATTTATTTTGGTCCGTTAAATAATATCTTTATTATTTTGATCTTCTAACTCTTCACTATTAGATTTTTTTTCTCTTTATTTTTTTTTTGATAAAGGAAAATAGAAAGAAAAGACAAAAATAAATTATACCCTTTGATCCTCTTCTCACCCAGGATCATTGTTTAAATTGCGGACCGCATCACGTGATACGCTAGAATATTGCGGTTGCGGTCGCAGCACAACCGCATCGGACCGCAATCACAGTGTGATGCATTTTCACATAAATTGACCATAACATAACGCAACGGGACATCAGGCCACAGGCCGCATCAAGGCCGCGGGCCACAACGGGTTACTTTTCAAGTTGCAGACACATAAAAAATTTCACGCCGCATCAGCCGCAATGCGCGTCGTGACGGTTGCATTATCTCCAATTGCAACAACTGGAACCGCATCCATGACTGCAACCGCAATTTAAAACACTGTCCAGGATAGTTAGGACCTGGGCATTTCCCAATTCTTCAACGGCACTCAGTCCTTTCCACCAAGATGAACCATGGTGTTCACGCCTCTATTAGCTTCACACCATATGTGAGTAATTCTCACTTGCCAGTCTTGGTTTAAGAGAGCAACAATATCCTCCAACACCAAAGCATATGAATGATAGTGCTTCCAATAATGATCATTGATAAGAGTTGCTACCTATTTGGAATCGGTCTCATACCACACTCCTTTGTAGCCAAGGTCCCACGCTTGCACTTGGCCATGTTTGATGCGGTTAGTTCAGCATCAAGTGGCCAAAGTATCCCCTAGCCATCATCCATCTTTGTCCCTTACTACTTATAATTTGTGTAGTTTGTTAGTATTTTCAGATTGTTCAAACTTCTCAAGTTGCATCCAGTTTTTAAATTAATGAAAGGATGTACTATATATAAGACTTATATAGGATGCTCCTTTTAGGTATTGTATATAGAAAGACATATCTTACTTAACTAATAATAGTTAGGAGACTAAGATGACTACAAATATAGTTGGTGGACCAAAACAAAATACAAAAACAAGTTAAGAGATCAAAACGTCCATTTTGCCACCAAAACATTTAAATTTGAATATGTAAATTAAAATTTAGAGAAATTTACAGTGATCTTGCTCCCTTGAACTTCAGTGTAATTACTTTCAACACCATTTTATTTTTCAAAATTATGATTGACCTTCCATAAGATTCACTAAAATGACACTGATATTCCCTCCATATATTAGTGTTAGCGTCAGAACCCTTTAGAAAGCATAAATGCAAAATGTTTTGAATGATAACACAACCAATTTAAAGAAAATATTTTGAAGAACATCTAATGGTTTCCTTGAGTTTTCTTGAAATAGCAAGCAAGTTCTTCCATATGCATAACACGTCTCTTGAAGCGAAAATAATTCACTTTACATGTGTAAACAAGATTTATCTCGTTTAAAGAGATAGGACTAGATGAAAGTGAGTTTGATATCGCAAATTGAATGTATACCTTCTTAACAGACTGAAGAAAATCATTGTATACAAGAAATCAAGGAAAGGATCTTTAGAAAGTAGGACGCAACTTCAGAAAGTACACTTCCAATGAAGAAATTCAAAGAAGCTCTAAAGCAAGTGTGTTCTACAACCTTCAATCATCATGATCGTAATCATGTCATCATCAACAAGCCTTGATTGAATACTAGAAGATCACACACACACACACACACACACACACATATATATATATCAAGAAACTGATACCGCACTTCAGAAAGTTCACTTCATAATGAAACGATGCACTTTATGAGAAAAGGAGGGAAATTAGAATTTCAAATTTGAAGTCAAATCCAGTTACTAGCACGTCATCTCTTCTGCCAACTTGGTCAACCACTCCAGCTTCTAGAAGGAAAAGGTCAGAAACTCGATCAGAAAGTAAAAAGTAGTTTTGAAGGTAATATCAGAAACCTATTTCACAACGGCTTCTACAATAGCTCTGACAAACAAAGAGCTACTCCTTTAGCCTTTCAAGACACAAACAGATGGTCAACACGTGTCACTTGGACAATTGATCAAGGGCAATGACAAAAAATGAAGAGTATCTATAGATAGAGATGTTGTGGCTTCAAAGAAGAAAATCCTGACATTGCATAATAGATGAAACGCTGAAAAAATTTCTGCTCATCTCTTGTAAACTTCATTACATCTTGTAATCAGTTTCTTTGTAAAATCTTCTTTCTATGCTATTTATAGATCATACATTCTTCCAAGGAAGAATCATTAGAGAGAAATTATTCATGTTTATCCAGAACTATTATTGTAAATCTTATGAAAACTTGAGTGTAGGTTAGTTTGAGTGGCAAACCCAAACACAAACATTTGTATCCTCGATCTAATAGTGATCAGTGTGAGTTAGCTTGGAGAGGCTATTCAAAGACTACTTGCAACGCGATAGTAAATTTAGCTACTAGTCACGGTTTTAGCTTGGAGAGGCTGGTCAAAGAATGCTAAAGGTTAGCTTGGAGAGGCTATTTAAAGACAACTTAGGTTGTGATAGCAGAGTGTACTTCCTGGTCACTAGTTTAGCTTGGAGAGGTTGGTTAAAGACTACTTGGTTTGCGATGGTAGAGGTTGTTCCTGGTCATAGGTAAGAGCCTAGGAAGGCTACTACAAAGGCTATCCAACTTTATTGGTTTGAGAAAGGTTTTTCCTGGAACTCAACTATTTTGAGAACTGGATGTAGGCAAGTTGGCCGAACAGTATAAAATCACTATGCAGTATCTTTTTCTCCTTAAACTCCTTTATATTACCGCTTTACCTTGTTTTATTCTTTGTGTCGTTCTCTATATCTATAATAAGGCTGTCATCACATTTGCTGTTTGTTCAGAAAGTAGCGTTTTGAAGTATCTAATGCTATTTTTGCTGCACTTCAAGCTCATAGCTTGATAATATATTGTCTAAGCTTTCAGAAGCTAAACAGGAAAAAAAAAGAAAAGCAAAACACGATTCAACCCCCTCTTCTTGTGTGCTTTTCCACTAACAAGTGGCATCAGAGCTCAAGCCTTTAAGGAGTTGAGCAATCTGACTGTAGAGGACAAAGATCCTGAGAAGTATTGGTACAAAATAACCATATAGTAGAAGGTCATTCTGGATGGACTGCCATTCTTTGATGGTATGTACTATTCTTATTGGAGAGATCAGATGGAATTGTTCATATAGTTCACAAGTTTTGATCTATGGGAGATCATCCAAGAGAGAGATTATGTTCCAATGGAGGAAGTTCCAGGAACTGACGATGAACCCTTAACATCAAGAGAAGTCCCCAGGAGGGTGGATAGAACAACACAATGCCAGATTTCAGTTGAACTCCAAAGCTAAGTGCTTGCTCACGTGTGCACTAAGCAAGCCTGAATATGACAAAATCATTGCTTGTATTACGATAAAGGAGATATGGGACAGGCTACACATGCTGCATGAAAGAACTAATCATGTTAAAGAAACAAAGATCAGCATGTTAGTCCATCAATACAAAATGTTCAAGATGAATGAACGGAAAATATTGATGACATGACAACAAAGTTTATGTACATTATAAACCAACTAAAGGGTCTTGGCAAAAGATATTCTAACTCGAAAATGGTTAGAAAATTCTTAAGAAGCCTTCCTGCCAAATGGCTTCCTAAGGTCACAGCCATTATAGAAGCCAAAAGACCTTCAAACTCTCGTCTAGACGCACTCATCAGGTCTCTTAAAACTCATAAGGTAGTGCTCTCGAAAATGCATAGTGAATCTATCAAGAAGAGCAAGTCCATCGCCCTGAAATCATTTCATTAGAAACAAATTAAAAACAAAGCAATGAAAGTTCCTGAAACCTCTGATGAAGAGGAGGAATCTAATGATAATTCTGAAGATGAGAATAGAGATGAGATCTCTATGCTTGTGAGGAAGATGTCAAAAGCCTGGAGGGGCAGAATAAAAAGAAGAAGAGACATCAACCTCAATAAGAACATGAAAGACAAGAGAAAGCTTGAAAGCGTCACTTGCTACAATTGTGGTGAGAAGGGACACTTCAAACCAGAATGTCCCAAGCTCAAAGGACCACAGAAGAAGTTTAGTGCCAAGAAGACAAGCATGCTGGCCACATGGAGTGATTCCGAAGAAGAAAGGAAGGAACAAAAGAATAAGAAGAGCAAGATGTTGCCAACCTACGCTTTATGATAGATTATACTTTAGAAGGTGAACCTAAGGTAAATAATTCTAACTCTGATCTTTCCTATGATGAACTTCTAGCTTTATATGAAGAGTTGCTTGAAGACTCTCAAACTATTTCTTCTCACAATCTCAACCTGAAGAAGAAACATCAGGAGATTGTTTTAGAACTTGAAATGGCCAAATTAGAAGTAGAAAATCTAAGGCTTAAGAAGGAAGAATTAAAAGGAGAAAATAAAGTTTCAAATATCAAGCTCAATGCCTTAGAAGCTGAAGCCTATAAGAAAAATGAAAAATCTCAGAAAATTATTTCTAAATTAGAGAGGACTTCAAAGCTTCTCAAATTTGACCTTGAGAATATGGTAAATAGTTCAAGGAACCTTGAACTAATGCTTGGTGGTTATAGGCTATATTTTCAAAGACAGGGTTAGGATATGAGGAGGAATTGGATGAGAAAGGAAAGACAACTCAATCAAAAAAGCAAGGAACAAAGTTTCTTGTACTTTCTGCCATAAGAAGGGACACCCACCTGACATGTGCTTTATAAGGAAGAAGTTTATCAAAACAATTGAAAAACCTCCCTCTAAAAAGACTAACCCAAAAGGACCCAAGAAAGTATGGGTACCTAAATTAAAACTCTGTTTGTTAGGCTTGTCTAGAACGCATATTAAAGCAAACAATAAGTGGTACATGGATAGTGGCTGCTCAGGACACATGGGGTCTATAAAATGGTTTAGAAACCTGAAGCGAAGAACTTTAGATCAGTCAAGTTTGCTGATGAAGGTAAGGCCAAGGTCATAGGCATATGAAATGTTAGTAAAGATGATTCCCATCAAATTTCTAATATGTTGCTTGTTGATGGTTGGCTCACAGTTGTTGAGTATCAACCAGTTTTGTGACCCAGGCTTTAATGTTTTATTTAATGCTCATGATTACAAGATAGTAAATCCCACCTTGAGACAAGTAATCTTATTTGGAAAAATGCATGATAACACATGTGTTACTCTTGGAAGATCTTTTAGATCAAGATATAAAATGGCCCACATCCTTCACAGATGATAAGTGGCTATGGCATAAGAAGCTTAGACATGCTCAGATGAAACTTATTTCTGAGCTATCTCAAAAGGAGCTTGTTAAAGGCCTGCTAAAGATCATATTTGACAAGGACTCAACTTGTGATTTTTATGAGAAAGGCAACAGACTAAAGCTTCTTTCCACAACAAGACTGGTTTCAACCACTAAGCCACTTGAGCTTTTACACATGGATCTTTTTGGACTAACCAAGACTACTAGTCTTGCTGGAAAAAGATATTGTCTTGTCATTGTGGATGATTACTCGAGATTTACATGAGTTATACTCTTGGCTTCTAAGGATGAGATGGTTGAAAGATTCAAAGTTTTTGCAAAACGTGTTTGCTATAACGACTTGTTTTTTAGTATTGTTTGTGATAAAATAATTAAATATGATTAATCTATAGGGATTTTGAAACTTTCGATAAGCAGTTATGATCACAACAATATGAGGATTTTGTAAAAAAAATGAAAATTAATTTAATATCATTAAAAATTTAATATAATAATATTTTAATCGAAAATATAGAATAAGACCCTATAATTAATATAAGAACATAGATAAATATAAGGATAAGGTTAAATAAATATTTTTAACCCTAAAGTTTTTTTTTTTATGTTAATTGGGTACCAAAATGGTAATAATTGTATACCAGAATAGTAATAAACAATACACCAAACACACGAAACTAATCTAAATAATGGATATTATCAAATCTTAGATAATTTTTAATTAAGACAATCAAATAAATATAGACATTTCTAATACAATATAAGGCAAATTGATCAGAAAATAGGGATACTACTTACTTTCTCTCCAAGTTAGTCTTATTATATAAAGGATAAACAAAAACAAATGGCTTTTCTTCTCTGTTGGGCAGCTTCAAGTTACTTTCTTTTCCTCTTCACCATCTTCATGTTTTTCTTCTTGAAACTCCATGAAACCTTCAAGTTCTTGAAGGTTGTGTTTAGATAAACACCTAAACTAGTTCAAGAACACTTCCTCTACATCAAACTCAAGCCAAAACTTTCTTTTTGCCTTTCAAATTTGTCCAAATAGCAGCATGTATGGGTGCTAGAAAATGGGTTTGAAGCTTTAATTAGAGGAGCAAAAGCTAGAGAAAGGTCTAGCAAAAAGCTTGAAAGAAAAGTAGGAAAGATTCTATGTCAATTGCTTTGTGATTGTTTAGCTTTTCGCTAATATAAACTCTTGAGATATGTTTGCAATTATGTTTGTGAAATCTAAAATTTATTTTTGATATGTATATGTTTGAGCTTGATAGATGTAAAAGATGTTATGGATAAAAGTCTCGTGAATTGATTAAATTGATGTAAGAGATTTACTTATATAAATGAAGAGATTTTTGGTTCTCTAAAAAGAATAAGATATTTGGAAAGTTTACCAAAATATTATTAGAAATAGTTTTGTAAATCATAAAAGATTGGTACTTTTGAAGTATGATGATGAAGTTTCACGAAAAAAGATGACATTTTAATCTATAGAAGAAA
The DNA here is from genome assembly GCA_030441495.1 of Dalbergia oliveri. Lineage (NCBI taxonomy): Eukaryota > Viridiplantae > Streptophyta > Magnoliopsida > Fabales > Fabaceae > Dalbergia > Dalbergia oliveri. The sequence goes on along the minus strand of JAMLFY010000003.1, from coordinate 34,461,631 downwards.
AGCTTTGAAATCTATGTAAGACATTTAGTTTAATTTCCTGAAAGTTTTAAGAATTATAAAGTAAGAAGTGTTGCAGGATCGGGACGGCGAAAAAGAATTAATTAAAATTGGAAAATTGGAGTCGCCACCAAGTTTATTCAAAATGGAAAACATGGAAAAACCATTTATTTTTAAAGAAAAGGTCTTTGTAACCATATTAAAGTTCGGAGTCGGTTATGCATAGAGAAGGGTAGGGATTTAATCCTACACACCCCTAGTACACCGTCCTTAGACGGTACCTATTGATTTGTACAAATTATTAATAACCTTCAATATATTTATTTTATTATTTTTATTTACAAGAAAATTTAAAATATTTTTTAAAAAATAAATTTTGGAGTATCAAATCGTCGCGATTCAGATGTCCAAAATACTGAGTTAACAAGCCGTCGGCTAAATTAACATCTTTATTTGAAATAAAATATTTGAAAAATAAGTAACAAAATTAAAATGAATACATGAAAATAAAATGTCTTATGAATTAATAAATATTTACAAATAATAAAATTATTTTGATTTTATATAAAGGAAGAAAATACAAAAGAGAACAAATGTATTTTAGGGAAATTTCAATCATTAAGCTTCACAACTCAAATGCCCAAAATATTGAATTAACAAGCACGGCTAAATTAATTATTTATTCAAGATAAAACATATTCCCTCCAAAGAAATGAAAATTAAATAAAATAAAATATCTCATATTAAAAATTCATTAGAAAAATTATTTACAATGAAAACAAAAATTAATTTTGACTTGACAGGGATCAGAATCGCCCTTCTATGTATCCCCTGGTGCAATAGGGAATTCAAAGTCACGTAGTTCTTTATAAAATAGTTGTGGGTGATTGATTTTATTTTATTTTAAAGAATTTTAGAATATCAAGCTTCGCAACTAAAATATTCCAGAATATAGAATTAACAAACCGTACGGTTAGTTAATCCTACAAAAAAAAATTTTCTGGATTAAGTAATCCAAATCCTTTTTATGAAAGCATGATATTCTAGTATTTACTTTAAATTCAAAATGAACAAAACAAAACCCTTTATCTTCCTTTTTTATTTTTTAGACTAAACCCAATTCAAACAACAAATCTAAAAACAAATACTAATGAACAAATTAACCCAAACACAATTTACCTAAACTAATTTTATTAACCTCTAACTCTACCTACCCCACCCAAACACACACGTGCACTCATATACACATATTCACTAACACCATACACACACGCACACACACACACACACACACAACTCACACGCTCACTAACGCACATGTTCACAAAATAACACAAACACACTCAACCCATTTACCCACTTGGTGAGAGGGTGAGAGGATAGAATAAGAGAGAGAACAAGAGAAAGGAAAGAGAGAGAGGAGAAATGGGTTTCAAAGTTGAAAATGAGAGAAGGAGAGGGAGGAGGCAGCTCGCGGAAGAGGGAGGCCAGTGCAGGATGCATCGCGTAGCGGCGGCGCGCGCGCATCGAGGTGCCCGAGCTCGCGTGGTAGGAATAAGGGTGAGGCCGATCCACCACGCGATTCAGGGATGAAGGCTCGGCGGTGTGGTCCTGACGGCGGCACGGTGGATCTGCATGGTGGGGAGCTGTAATGATGCCTGTGATGCGCACAGAGAAGGCACGACAGCGTGGAGAGAAAAGGGAAAGCGGATCGGTGGCATGCGGCGGCGGAGGAAGGGGAAATGGTAGATGATCGGGGAGAAGGGGGGTGCGTTGAGGTGCCGACCTGCGCGGCGCACACTGCGGCGCCATGAAAGGGGTGTTCGAGACTTGTGTGGAGCTTGGCGGTTGAGGGTGCGCGGCGGTGTGTTCCTCTGAAAGGTGCCGTTCGGCTGAGAGGGCGCGGTGAAGGGAAGGGGAAGGCCACGATTCACGACGGTCAGGGCGGCTCAGCGGAGTAAATCTGGGCGACTTGGCCGTGGGAGGAGGGGCAGAGCACAGCGGCCGGCACGGCGTCGAGGTGTTTGCGCGCGCGTCAAGACCGTGAGAAGAAGGACTCAAAGAGAAGAAGAAGGGACACGGCGTTGAGGGATGATTTTTTTTGCCAATCCAATGGTGGGTGCATGGCGGAATTAGTGGCAGAGGATACAGACTGAAAGGAACTTGTGGTGGAGGCGGTTCGCGCGTGGCTGAGGAAGGCGCCGCTTCGCGCATGGATGTAGGAAGCCGATCTGCTCTGTCAGATGGTGGAGCACCGGCGCCACGCGACCACCTCTTCTCGGTTTCTTTTTTCCTTTTTGTTTTTGATTTGTTGTGATAAAAAGAAAAAACCTGATGTTAGACCATTACTGAATTTATGAACTCTATGAACTAATGATTTGATTGGTATTTGTTTGCTCTATGGAGCTTGTAACTTGTATCTGCTAAATTTTTGTTTGGATATGGTTTGTGATCTGGAATTTTGGTTTGATCTGTGTTGGTTATCTATATGTGCTTAGTAAGGAAGAAGATAGAGATTGAAAATAAACAACAAAGTAGAGAAGAAATTATACCACTAGATGCCCTGTTCTTTTTTGTTTCTATAATTTTCTTTCAATTTTCAAAATCTCAAAACCACATGATGATAGTGATCCCTCAGCCAATTCCCCTTTCTATGAATTTTGACCCCATTTATACACAATTGGAGGATGATTTTTTTTCAAATTTGGTCAACAATGTCTGTGATCTGATTGAGCTTATTTTCTAAATCACTGATTTCATGGGATTTACATGAATTGTCTTTTGTTCATTTCTAACTTGTGCTTCTGCATCTTGTCTTTCCTATGGTTTCAATTCGGCGCATGCAGCTCCCTTTTATTTTCTTTCAAGGACAGGACAAAAAAAAACAAGAAAAACAATAGTGAAATGCAACTTTTCCTTTATTTTAGATGAAATCCGGTGCGCTTTCTTTTTTGTTAGATAGAAGACAAAACTAAAAAGTGGTGCACATGCACCAAATATTAATTTGTCTCAACATTTTTTTTCAAAAATAATAAAAGGTAAACAAACGGGCTAACAACTAAAAAAAAATGAAATTGGCTTTATTCTTTTTTTTTTTAAATTTAACAACTAATGGGCAATAACCACTAAAAAAGAAATGAACTAAGAATTCTTCAAAGGAATGGATTGAATTTTTTTGTTTTTGGGTTGACAAAATCAGGTGTTCACAGTTGCCCTTTTTACTTATTTCTTATAAGAAAATATGAAAAACCTGAGTTTTTACATATTGTCTTTGTAAGGAATAAGTAAAGACATGAACATTGATTTTGTTCGGCAATGCATGAAATGCGAATGCAAGAAAGATTGAATTCTAACTGAAAAGTCTAAACAAGAAGATCACATGCAAACTATACAATTCATAGATGACCTATGTATGAATCATGAAAAGAAGAGAAACTAACTAATTTGACACAAGTTTACAAATGACAGGAAATGTAAAAACCAATGGAATTAACAAGAAATTCAAAAGTTGATAGGGCTAACAAGAATTTACAAGTCAATTGGGCTGACCTGGAAATCAAAAGCCGACAGGGCTAATTGGAAATCAAAAGATCTTGCGACCAACTAGATACGGTCAACAAACAACAGGAAATGAAAAGCCTTGCGACCAACTGGATATGGGTCCACAAGCAACAGGAAATGAAAAATCTTGTGACCAACTGGATACGGGTCCACAAGCAACAGGAAATGAAAAGCCTTGCAACCAACTGGATACAGTCCACAGGCAATAGGAAATTAAAAGCCAGGGGCTAACAGGAAATTAAACTTGCGACCAACTGGATATGGGTCAACAAGCAGATAGGAAATTAAAAGCCAGGGGCTCGCAGAAAATTAAAAGACTTGCAACCAACTGGATATGGGTCAGCAAGCAGGAAATCAAAAGCCAAGGGCTCGCAGAAAATTAAAAGACTTGACCAACTGATAGGTTACAAGCAAGGGAAATTAAAGACTTGCGACCAACTGGATATGGGTCAGCAAGCAACAGGAAATGAAAAGCCTTGTGACCAACTAGATACGGGTCGGGCGCAAAATTAAAAGCCAAGGGGCTAAAAAAATGAAATGACAAGAAGAACAATGATTTGAAGGTTCTTTTCTTTTTCTCTTGTATTTTTTTCCTTTGAAGATTAGATTGACAATCTGAAGCGACTAGAAATGACTGGAAAGTGAAATGGCAATCTAAGGCCAACTAGAAATGTAAATGCAATGGCAATCATGGGAATGTGAAAATTCAATTTTTCTTTTTCATGCATTTTTCAAGTTAAGTGGATGCAGAATCAAACTTTTTCATTTTTTTCAAAAACAAAAGTGAACCAAATATGTCAAGCTAAAATGGAGATGCCAAGGATATCTATGTACAAAATGTGAATGAATCCAGGATCATGACAGTATGAAATGGATAAAAAAGAAATAGGCCAAGAACCTAAATGATTTGAAAATCAAAAGAAAGAGATGATGAATATGTCACAAAAGAATCATTTTAACATCGAAAAACATTTGAACCATAAGCTTCTTCAGAGGATTTTAGCACATAAGTCGTTTTCAAGTTTGTCATTAACACTGCCTTGCAATATGGTTTCACTGCATTTCTTTTTCTTTTCAAAAAAACATTCTTGTGAAAGGAATCTCACCATAGTCAAGCAACCCTCGAGGAAAACTTCAACCGATTAAACTCATAGTCACTATTGGACCTCTGCGCAAATAAAACTTCTCTTTTTTTCTAACTTTGCTCACTTCTTCCCATTCTTCCTTCTTCTCTCCTTTTCCTTTTAGGATGATGATTGCTTTCTTGCCAAGCTTAATTGAAGCTTCTGGATTCCCTCTGTGTGATGCTAGTCATTAATGCATTGCTACAAGGACTGTTAGGTCGTAGTAAGTTTAAGCTTAAATTTATATTTACTCAAGACATCATAAATGAACATGCATTCAAGGGGAAAATGGAAAGATTAACTGAATGAGCATTTTTACTGCTTGGTGTATTGAACAACAATATCACAAATCGTTGGAAGGAGTAAACAAAGCAAAGTAAAAGATAGGATTTCAAACAATATAAAAAATTTGCCCCAAGTTTGGTCCTTAGTGGCTTATTCAATTGATTTCTTGCAACAAATTGGATGCTATAGCCACTGTCTCTACTTCTGAGCCTTCTCTCTTTCCCCAATTTAGTCTTGCTCTGCTTGGCACACAAGACACATTCAACACTAAAAGTTGCCCAAGTGTAAATTGTTTGATATGATGCTTATTATTTTCCCCTAACTTTTGGTTAGGCCGTCCTTTGGTTTTCGTCCTAACTGGCTTTTTCTTTCTTTTTCTTTTACCCTAACTTTTGCTTAGGCCTTCCGAGTTTTTGGGTTTTTTATTATTTTTATTTATTTCTCATCCTAGCTTTTATTTAGGCCGTTCCTTCAAGTTTTCGACCCAATGAGCTTTCACAGCATCTTTTCAAGCATAAGACTTTTTGACTCCATTTGAGTGTTGACGGGTCTAGGTAGTTCTTGTCCATCCATATTTTGCAAAATCAATGCCCCTCCTGAAAATGCTTGTTTGACAATGTAAGGACCTTCATAACTTGGAGCCCATTTTCCTCGGATGTCCTCTTGATTAGGGAGAATTTTCTTCAAAACCAAATCTCCTGGATACAAATCCCTGGGCGACTTTCTTATTGAAAGCCTTAGACATTCTACTTTGATACAACTGGCCATGACAAATGGCTCCAGTCTTTTCTTCTATCATATTCAACTGTTCATAATGAGCTTTCACCCACTCATATTCTTCTAACTCAGCTTCCATCAAAACCCTTAATGATGGGATTTCAACTTCAATAGGGGATACAGCTTCCATTCCATATACCAATAAGAAAGGAGTTGTTCATGTGCTTGATCGTATGTTGGTACGATAAGCGTGCAAAGCATATGGCAACATTTCATGCCAATCTTTGTAATTCACCACCATTTTGGCAACAATTTTCTTGATATTCTTATTTGGCTTCGACCGCACCATTCATTTGAGGCCTATAAGGAGCTGAGTTGTGATGCTTGATTTTGAAAGTCTCAAAGAACTTCTGAACCTCGGTACCATTGAGATTAGGAGCATTGTCTGTGATAATTCTTTCTGGAATCCTATATCTACAAATAATGTCTTTTTTGATAAATCTGAGAAACACCTTTTGTGTGATATTGGCATAAGAAGTGGCTTCCACCCATTTAGTGAAATAGTCTATCGCTACCAAAATGAAACGATGACCATTGGATGCCTTAGGATTAATTGGGCCAATAACATCCATGCCCCACATCGAGAAAGGCCAGGGAGATACCATGCTATGCAGTGGAAATGGAGGAACATTAACTAGATCTGCATATATTTGGCATTTGTGGCACTTTTGAACATAGTTGATACAGTCGCTTCCATGGTAGACCAATAATAACCACTCCTTAGGATTTTGCGCGCCATCATGTGCCCATTAGCATGGGTTCCACATATCCCTTCATGGATTTCGGTGATGATTATACTAGCTTCATGAGCATCTACACATCTTAGGAGAGTACCGTCATGATTTCTCTTGTAGAGGACTTCACCATTCAAGAAAAAGCTCATAGCTAGTCGACGAATCGTCTTTTTATTCACCTCATTTGCCCCAGCTAGGTATTCACCTTTTTAATATCCTGCTTGATGTCATGATACCAGGGTTGGCCGCCTGGTTCAATCTCCACATTGCCACAATATACTGGTTCGTTTTACACCTCCACATGGATAGGTTGGACATTGGCGTGGACTTCCAATTTGATCATTACAGCCAAAGTCGCCAAAGCATCTGCAAATTGGTTCTTGTCTCGAGTTAAATGAGAGAATGACACATCATCAAACTCAATTAATCGAGAAAGTATTTCTGTAAGGTACCAATTTTGGATCCTTTGTTTGCCAATGTCCATTAACTTGATAAATTATGAGTGGAGAGTCTCCAAAGACTTTTAATTTTTTAATCCCTAAGTCAATTGCCCCTTGCAAACCATTTGCACACGCCTCATACTCTGTGATGTTGTTAGTACATTCAAAATCCAACTTGATATAGACTGGGTATTGCTTACCAAGGTGACACCACCAGCTCCTATTCCACATCCATTCATGTTAAGCTCCATCAAAGTACATCTTCCATACATTTTCCTCTTTCATCTCTTCTTCTCCACTGACAGCACTTCATCGTCACATAATTCAGTATGGTTAGCTGCTCACTTTCAAGCGGGTTTTTAGCTAGATGATCAACAATTGCACCTCCCTTGACAGACTTTTGGGTCACATACTTGATGTCAAATTCTGATAGTATCACTTGCCACTTTGACATTCTCAACGACACATGAGGACTATCAAATATGTACTTTAACGGATCCATTCGAGAGATCAACCAAGTTGTATAGTATAACATGTATTGCCTCAGCCTCTTGGAAGTTCATGCCAATGCACAACAGGTCTTTTCCATTGCTAGGTAGCGAGATTCGTAGTCATTAAACTTCTTGCTCGGATAATAAATTGCCTGCTCTTTCTTTCCAACTCGTCATCCTGTCCTAACATTGCCCCCATTGATGTGGGTAACACTTGAAGTACAATATTAAAGGACGGTCCGGTGTTGGTGGGGTCAAAACTGGAGGTTTCATTAAATAAGACTTTATTTTAGCAAAGGCTTCTTGGCATTCCTTTCCATTCTCCGGGTTGATGTTTTCGTAGCAACTTGAATATAGGCTCACAAGTACTAGTCAAATTGGCAATGAATCGAGCAATGTAATTGAGCCTCCCCAGAAAACTTCTAACTTCCCGTTAGTTCGAGAGCAGGCATATCTTGTATCGCTTTCACCTTATCTGGGTCTACTTTTATTCCTTCTGCTAGCAATGAATCAAAGTAATTTCCCCGTAGAAGCTCCAAAGATGCATTTATTCGGATTAAGCCGCAACTTATATTTTCTGAGTCTTTCAAACAACTTTGGTAGGACTGCCACATGACTTTCTCCCTCTTTGGACTTAGCAACCATGTCATCTACATACACTTCAATCTCCTTGTGCATCAAATCATGGAATAATGCAACCATAGCATGGTATGTAGCCCTGGCATTTTTCAATCCGAATGGCATGACCATATAGCAAAAAGCTCCCCACGGAGTTATGAAAGTAGTTTTTCCTTTGTCATTAACATCTATGGGAATTTGATTGTATCCAGAGTATCCATCCATAAATGAAAATCGGTGGTTTTTTGCAGGATTATCAACAAGGACATCAATGTGAGGGAGAGGAAAATCATCCTTTGGGCTAGCTTTGTTTAAATCCAATAGTCCACACACATTTTTACTTTTCCATCCTTCTTAGGCACTGGCACAATGTTAGCCACCCAGTCATTGTGTCTTGATACCTCCAAAAATCCAGCCTCTAGCTCTTTACACACCTCCTCTTTTATTTTTAATGACATTTCAGGCCGCATCCTTCTCAACTTTTGCTTTTTCGGCTCAACTCCCGCATATAAAGGGATCTTATGTGAAGCTATTTCTGGATCCAACCCTGTCATATCATGATAAGACCATGCAAAAACATCCATGTATTCTTTGAACAATGCAATCATTTCTGAGCATTCTGGGTTTTCCACTATTTTCAACTCCTTCTTCTCTTCTTCATGCCCATGTCAACCAACTCGATCACCTCATTGTCTAAGTCAAACTCCTTTTCTGTATGTTCCAGTAGGTCTAAAAAGTGCCCAACAAATTCCTCATCCTCATCAGATTCATGGCTATCATAATCAAGTGCCGCAAGAGAATCAATTGATAAGTCTCCAAAGTCCCTTTCATGCGACAAAATTTCTATAGTATTTAAATTTCTGGAAAGCAATTAGGATGGGTTGGAATGCCAAAATAAAAAGTGGAAAAGTGAAAATAATATGGAAGACATAAATTAAACATATGAGAATGGTAAATAAAAGAAAGAAGAAAGAAAAATTAAAGAGAGGAAACGAGGAAAATGGAAGATAAAGAAAGATTATTGAATAATCATGCAAGTGCATTTAGATGATGTCTTTAAGTTGCATAACGAAGCATAAACAATATTTATCAATACAACCTAAACAATTACTTTGAAGCAACAACATCAATAACTAGTTCAATTGTCCAGTTCATTAGCATCTCATTATTGTTGGCAACATGAGGGTTTTCTTTGAATTCATCAGCATTCACCATATTGATAGTGATACAACGAGTGGAGTGAACTTCCTTAGCTAGGATTACTTCAGCTGGGCAGGAAATGTTTCCTTTAGGTGAGGAATCTGCTTTATTTTCTCCATTTGCTCCTCTTGCTCAAGAGTCATGCCCTCATCTCCCTTCCAATAGTGCATTATATCCCAAACCATATCGATTAGGCTTCTTGGTGATTGGTATTGGTGTCATGATACCTTGCAACTAGTCCCAATCCTCTCCTTGTAGGTATCCACTAAGCCATGATATGACTCATCTATCCTCTATCAAAATAGTCTAAGTCCCCTTATTTGTATAAGGTAACTCAGGTCATTCTTCCTAAGGATACATAGGTTATGTTATCAAACCAAAATTGCTAAATACAACAAGGGGGGTTTGTTATTTTTAGAATGTAAAATGACCAGAATGAAATGCTATTGATCAAAGAATCAATCCCAGACATCACGATTATTGCAGAATTCATCATGGGGATGCTACTAACCCAAATTTACTATATGATCATATAGTTATTATTCAACAACCTTCAAATCACAATCGTAATTTTAAATGAATGTTGAATTACATGTTAAACCTGGATAACCTTCTCAGCCTTACTGATTTCATGAATATCTAATCAATATAATTCAAACATAATCATGTTCAATAACTGAATTCATATTTGAAATTGAAGTTGAGAAGGAAAGCACACATACGAAAATGGAAAATTACAGAATTCAAACAATTATCTATGATGTCCAGGATTGAAAAGTTTAGCCTTCCATGGATATCTCCATTGAAAGCTTTCTGTATGAACACCTTAGATACAAAAGAAAAATAAGAAGACAAGTAGAGAGAGATGAGAGATTCTGATGTGTTTCTTTGAATGAACAACTTAGGCTTAAATAGAAAATGAAAAGATAAGATAAAGCTTGAAAAGAAGGATTTCCTTCCAATCAAAAGTGTCCTTCTTACATCTTATCCAGATGTTATCTATCAAAATAATTCCAGATTTTTGAAATCTGATCTGGATAAGTAATCCTCTGGATAAGCATAGACATATTATATGACTCATTTGGACCAGAAATGAGTGAGATATGCCCAATTATGTGAGGAAAGGTCTTGGACCCGCGTCAGCACGAGCTCCGTAACTTCCAGCCCAATTAGGCCATGAATCGGGCCAAATTTGAAAGCTTGTGAAACCCAAAATTGTAGATCTCGGTCTTAGCTTTCAGGAGACACCAAAATCACAAAAATCCAATGTCTATAGAGCCCAAAATGATCTGTGCAACGTGGAAAGGTCATAATGAGTGTAAAATCCGAGATTAACCAAGTTTTGACAATTAAATCCAATGAAGCCCAATTATGAAAAACTCAATTAAATCATCAAAATTAAACACATGTAGAAACCAATTAGGCCAAGTATGTAACCATAATAGGTGCCTTAAAATTTCTCTATCAATGACCACCTGATTTTGCATTGGGGGCTTATTATGTTCGCCCTACCTCCAGGTTATGCCACAACCTTTCTACTAGTTTCACATTCTCAACATACGGCAATGTAACTGGTTTAGATACTATGATATCTTTTTCCATGGATTGTAACGATCAAGCCATTCTCTATGTATTTAACCTTTTGATGTAAGGTTGAGGGAATAGCACCAACATTGTTAATCCATGGTCTTCTCAGCATATTGTAATTTGATTCAATCTCCATTACTTGGAATAACACTTCAAATCTACTTGGGCCAATCTCCAATGGCAATAACATTTCCCCAAGGATACTTTTCGCCCATCAAAAGCCTTCACAATCATCACCTGGTGATATATCATCCTTACTTATTGACAAGTAACTTAAGGTCGACACTGGTAGAACATTCAATCCTGACCTCCATCGATGAGGACCCTGGGCACTATATGGTCTCTGCATTTGAGAGTTATGTACAGTGCTCATTAGCCTGTGACACAACTTCCTCATCTGAGAACGTGATCATGTTGACACGTTTCACTGATCCACCATATTCACCATGTTCTCTGTAACACCCTAATAATTAACCGAATACACCTAGGTTGTATTGATTAATTACTAGACTTTACTCTTTGCTTCAGTTTTTTCATCATACTTTGAAAATACTTAGTGAAATTACGAGCCATTTTTAAAAAAAAAACATAATTGAAAACGTGAGCCTCACATAACGTGAACAATAATCGAAATAAAGCGAATAACGTGCAGATATAGCATGAAAAACACATCATATTGGCTCCATCATATAACATCCATAATTACATAACACATAGATAGTTTGCCTACCAACAAAATAAGACTAGGTGTAGGCAATCTAACAAAACAAATAATATATGGATGGAAGGACATCCATTAATGGCACCTAGTAATAACACTCCAAGGATAGGGATAGATATTTGAAATATACGAGTGAAACTAGCAAGATCAAGTTCAGCTACCGGTGAAAGCCTCAATGTGATTCACGAACGCTTCCTTCTTTTTCTGAAGACGAGATGGAAAGAAAAATAGAGGGAGTGAGAAACTTATAAAAAGAATCTCAGTAGGGTACTCACCTCATGATGCATTGTGTCATCATCATCGTCCCCAGGAACCTCGGGTTATTATGAAATAGTGAGCATGCTATTAAGTTCGAAAATATACTTTACCGAGGTTCGTCGTTTTAATCATGCGTCTTATAATACATCATAAACTTAGCATGACATGTTTATAATGAACTTTTCCTTTCATCACACATCATATTCCTCATCATCATATCATAATAACATGCATAGAAGAACATCATATTTCTCATCATCATCTCATAAAATGCTATGCAGAAGAACATCATACCATAATAGCTATGCACAAGACATGGTGCACATATTTCATTCTTTTAGTGTCCTAGGTGACTTAAAATCTTGTCATCATCATCATTATTTTCCTTGGGGCCACCCTATACTCCACCCTTTTGGGAGTAATCTAGGTTATGAGCTCATACCTTGCTAGTCGTCACAGCACATACTTATCCTTTTGATAAGTAAAAATTCTGTCTCTACCCTTTTGAGAGAACGGACTAGGGGCAAGAATCACCTTTTCACGCCTATAGTTTGATGGGTCCAAAGGATCATTTTCTCAGGATCACCTTTTCACCACCTATAGTCTGATGGGTCCAAAGGGTCATTTCCTCATATATTTTAAGTCACCTTTAAGTCTTTGCATGTTATATCATAATACAATTCTCAATTCATAATCATTTATAACATTTTCTCGTTTAAAGTCTTATTCTGGAATAATATATATACCAACTGTAATTATGCATTTGGAGATTCCAGGAAAGAGAGGTGGGTCACAAATGGACACGCTTAAATACCAAATCTTTCCTAGCCAGAACCTTTCCAAATTACACTTTTACAGTAATATACTTTCTTTCAGCAACAAGGGTAAATTTTTAAATAACAAAGAATATTTCATTATCTCATGCATAAGCATTCTCATTGTTTGCAACAGTAACTATAACATGCAAGCCCGAAAATCATTCAATGATATATACTTAATAAGCATCAAATCACTACATAGACTTATCATTTCAAACTTCAAAGAACCATTATCATAAATTCTTTCAAAAAGTCTTAAACAGAAACTTTAGAATCGGGTAACCTCAATTATCAAACTAATTAATCATGCATCTAAATGATTCATTATCACAACTTCAAACATATTAAACCATCATCATACAGTAGTACTAAACTCAGATTAGTGGCTGAATTATGAACCTCACATAATTGCTTAAAATTACATTTTAAGTACATGTAAAATACTAGTTTCCCATAAAATCTTTGCAAAGCCTTAAAACTCTTTTAGAAACTAATTCTTTTTGTTAAACTTTAAAGAAATTATAAGACTTTAAGCCTCTTAATCATGAGGCCGATTTATACATTTTCTCTTAAGATAAAAGGAGCAAGTCTTGAGCTTTAGAGATTTAGTGATAGCTAGAATTATAAACATGCTATGCAACCCATTTTAATCTTGTCTTTATAAGGTGATAACTTGGAAATATAAACATGATGCAAGAAACTGAAGCGGCGTAGTCCGCACTGGACCAAGTGGAAGGAAAAGAGAATCTTAAGAACTGGAGCGGAGGTAATCCGCAGGGACCAGAGGGAAAAGAGAATTCTTATTAAGCTCCAAACTCAAGACTTCTTAAAGAATGAATTCTTTGACTCCAATAATCTCAAGAAAGCTTTAGAGTTTTTATTATCATGGTTCCAACTTTGCTTGTGATACTTGGGCAAGTCTTTGAGCTCTAGGATCTTTAAGTGATGACATAAACATAAACATGTCATGCGTTGATTCTTTTAGCCATTATAAAATAAAGTGAAAGCATAAAATAAATATGAGATGCATCTTCTTTATTATCTTTAGAGATTAAGTGACAACTTGAAATATAAACATGAAATGCAAGCTTGGAAATTTAAACATGAATATGCAAGTTCATTTATTCATTCTTGAGAATTTAGTGATGACATAGAAAGTAAATATGGTTATGCAAGGCATAAACTTAAACATGGATGCAAGTTCATTTTATTTCTTTACTAGAGCTCCTCCAAGACTTTAGAGAAATATAAATTCAACCCAATATATCTTAGCAAGACAAAGTGAAAAATACATCATAAAAACATTATTCTTTAAAGTTTTGCATCAAGTGGAATTTTCAAGCTTTAGAGACCTAACTTGTGATGGATTTACAAACAACACTCAAGGTCCTCATCATCAAGCTATCATCATATCCCCATATAGGCCTTATGGCCGAAATATTTAAAGAAAAAGAAAGAAGAAAACGAATTAGAAAAGCTAGAGAAAGTCCATGAAATCATCATTTTGAACCAAGAACAACACTTAGCAAAACATAGAAATAAGCTTAAAGACAACTCCCTACCTAATTTGATTTGAAGGAAAGGAATAGGACTTGGTTTCCTTGAGTGAAATGAAAGAAAATCTCTTTGAGAAATGGGAGAAGAATTCGGCCAAGGAGGAGGAAGAAAGAAAGCTTTTGGTGCTCCTAAAACTAGAATTTGTGTAAGTTATGAGCAAGGCTTCCAAGGCTCCTCAAGTAAGCATATTTATAGAGGAATTCAAGCTCATGTATGACAAGAGGAGGAGGCATAATTTTCGAATTTTTCATGGGGAACAAAGGGAGGAAAATCATTTCTTGTTTAAGGCATGTTTTATGCCATGTTTTAGGGAATTTTTTGGCATTTTGTTTTAGTGCATTATCTTGCAATAATTCTAATGATTATGGCTGAATTATTTTGTGCATTACAGCCTCATGGAAGAGGGTTTTGTGTGTTCCATGTATTATTTAGGTGTAGGCAAGGTATTCATGCAATTTAGAGAATTTACGGTTAAGGGCTTAGGTGAATTAGTAAGCAATTTGAGTGTTTTAAAGCAATTTTAGGTTCTAATCAATTTAAATAAATAATTTTGACTCTAGATTAATAATTAGAATTTAATAAGCTTTAATTTGAGCCTAATATTGCTTAGGTTTCATTAGACGAATCAAAAATCTCAAAATTTGTAAAACTACACAAGGATAGGGGCAAAACGGTCATTTTACTTAAAAATTGCCCGAGACCACCCGAGCTTAACCAATGGTTAATCATGGCTTAAAAACACCTTTTAAAACATTTTAGTGAGGTTCGGGCTAAGTACGCAATCGGGTTAAAACGGCGGGCGTTTTGGTCATTTTAGCGCGTCGAGCTCAAAATTGAGATTCTTCTCCTCTATTAACACACATAACACAAACAATCCCCTATTATCCTCAGAACATCCCCTTGAGGGCGGGGCCTACGATCCTCATTTTCTAAGTAAAATAACCTCAAGGGCATTTTGGTCATTTTACACGTACAGAAATTCGGGCTTGCGACTCTTGCAGGAATCGCTCATAACCTATTTTCTAATGTTATATTCCTCTATTGAGGATTGTTCGGTCTCAAATTTATATAAGAATTACCTAGGTAATTCGTAATTCTAAATGACGGTAAAAGTTGGGGCGTTACATTCTCCGTTGAAACATCAGGCTTGACATAAGCTTCTTCAGGACCTTTAACACTGCCCTTTGATGAGAGGTTCGGATGACAAGATTAGTGATAACAAGGATATTCTCGTTCTTCTTTAATTGTTCCAGAATATCATACTCACTCTGTTTCATGATTTTTAGAAATTCCTCCTCCTCATCTTCTTTCATTTCACTTCCTCCCAAGTTCAGAACTTTGTCTAGCATTTCCTTCATTAACAAACTTTCCTTTTTCTATTTCTTTAGGACCATAACACCTTCCACTTCTCGTTATACTAGTTACTACTCCACCTACTTGGGCATTTGAGGTTTCTCCTATATCTCTTTTCATCTCAACCTTAGTCTCATAGTTCCAAGGTACAGCATGTGTGTCCTTATAAACAAAGGGTGTTGGTTTCTTCACAGTGATAACTACCTTTCTGGCTTCTGCTTGATTAAGTGGAGGCACTCGAAGCACAAAACGCTCAATCACATTCACCTCTTCAGAACATTTAGCTTCTTTTCTGCTGTATAACACCCAGGTTGAGTAATCCCTGTACATGAGCCTTGAAATCCAGCAACTTTCTATGTCATGACCAAAGCCTCCAAGTGGTAGTCACAACTTGATTCCATATCACATTTCTCATTTTCTTCATCATAAATGCAAGCTGATGTTGTATCCAGCTTCCTTTAAGCCAACGAAAACTTTCTCCATAGGAGTTCAAAGATTCAAGACCCTCTTGATCAAGAGTTCCTCCATCGTCAAAGCATTTACTCGAGTTCCTCCTTCATGATTTGGCATCGGATTGTTAACAATATTGGGCTTTGATTCCTCTTAGGTCTAATCTTCTACAAGCAATTAGCCTTCTTACTGTTCTTGAAGGCTTCACAATCTTCAATTGAATGCCCTGTAACTTCCATGTGGTATTTACAAGTTAAGTTGGGGTTGTACCAAGCTGGAAATGGTGGTTTTAATGGACGCACAGGACATGGTGAGATCAGGTGAGCATCGAACAATTTTTGAAACGGGTACCATTTGAAATGGATAACTTTGGAAAAGGTGGAAGGTTTGGGAATCGATTACGATTCTGGTTTGGAAATTTGGTCGAGGTGGTGTAGTGTTTGAGTAGTTCTGGGATGTGTAGTTGGGTTATATGTATAAGTTGGGCGAGCTGGTTGATATGGCCGTATGTGGATGTTATTGACTTGAGGTTGGGTATATGGGATTGTATTTGTAGTTGGAGTAGTTTGGTATGGTGGGTAATAAGGGATGGATGGTATTTGGGATCTTGGGTGTGTTGAGGCATATCTTGGAATGAAAGGTTGCTGACCTTGCACATAACTTACTTCGCCTCTTTCTTCCTTGGCGGTAATCCTCTTCTTGTGTCCTCATTACTCACAGGAAGTTTTCCAACATTAGCCAAATTCTCGATTCTCTCACTAGTTATCAATTCAGAGAAGTCTTTGTATGCTGCCTGCCATTGCCCCAATGTAAGGAGATCCTAAAATCCCCAAAAAGTACGAACACATTTCAGATGGGATAAGTGGCGTTGCACTTGAGCAGCTAAAGTTCTCCATCTTTGAGCATATTGCTTAAAGGACTCATCTTTCTTCTTCTGCATCGTGCTCAATTGCTCGTGAGTAGGTGCTATTTCCATGTTAAACTTGTATTGATTCATGAATTGGTCAACTAATTCCTCCTCAGGAAATTTTGGAATGGTCTAATTGGATATACCACTCTAAGGCGGTCCAGTTAAACTTTCATGGAAAAAGCTGATAAGAAACTTCTCGTCCTTGGACCATATTGGCATTTTCATGTAACTCTTTAAATGAAAAGAGGATTACAGTGCCATCATACTTCGAGAATCAGGAACCTTAAAGTCTTTAGGAACTACTCATCAATAGGAGGGCAAAGCCTCAATCTCCATATGACCATAAGTGCTAGGTCCTTGAATAGCTTTGATTTGCTCCTGAATCTTCTTCATCCATTCTTTTTTGAACTTGTCTTTATTCACGTCTGCATGGCTATTTTCTGAGGAAAATGGTTGTTTCTGGATAACAACATGAGGTTGCCCCCAAAGGAGCAGGATGCTCATGCCCATCAGGATGAGTGTTCTCTAACAACGATAGCCTTCTCCGATTGGAATTACCAATGGCATTGTGGGTGGTGGCTGTCCATGAGGGTTATTTGGAATTTCATCCCCATCATTCACCCCTTGGGTAACATTTACAGGTGCATTTAATGCCCCAGGTATGGTTATCATTGTAGCACTTGGTTGTGCCTCAACTGACGTATTCACCATGTCTCGGTTTTAATTAGCCCCCAATAAGTCAAGTGACTCCTTCATGGCTCTCATCATTTCTTCCATCCTTGCTTGGTTATTTGACATTTCATTCAATTTCCCTCTCACTGCATCAACTTCCATGCTTAAATTTCTTCCTGCTTCATCATTGGTTGAGTGTACTCTTCCTGAGAATTTTCTCCAGCCATCTTTGTCCGAGCTCTGGTATTGTGAATACGAGTTAGATCGTATCTTCTTTCCTTGGGCGCCCAATGGTGACGAAGTTTTACCTGTGGAAATGAGTTTTAGTAAAAAGAAAAAAAAACATTGTTATTTATTAGAGACCTTCTATCGTGCTTAGTCTTGATGTGAGTATTTTTTATGATAACTGTTTCCCAGAACGTCTCGTTCAAAGGTACTATGTTATATTTAAATGAATATTGCCATGAGATCAACACAATATAGAGAATGATTATTCTTTCAAAACAACATCTTTCTTACATCATAAAACCACATATTATTTCCTAACCAACATTGACACTCTAAAGCTAACATCTCATCAACGTCTTTCTGCAATCATTCGTTTCATCTTTCTAAACAAATCTCTAGGAGTCGACGAAGTTGTGAATCTCATCTGGAGTCTCAAAGGGGATAATTTCTTGTTCAGCCATTTCCAGATACCTTGGAACATCTTCTATTGCTGTATTAGCCAACCCTGCCAAGTTTGAAAAGCGAACTTTCAACTCATGAATGATGTGATCTCTGTTTGCACTTCAAGATCCAAATCTGCAATCCTTTTCTTTTCTTTTTCAGGACAACTTGATAGGTCATGATCTCATCTTTCATGTGTTGATTTAGTTCCTCAACCTTTCTTTGGTATTCCTCATTCAATTCCCGATTTGCTGTTTCATTTGTTCCTCACCTTTTAATGAGCTTTTCAGGAATTTTAGCATTTTGAAGCAGCTTCTTCAGTCGTTGATTTTCAGCTAATGCTTCATTACGCTCTTGCCTTCGAAGTCCTAACTCTTTGTTGGCAGCTATGAGACATTCTTTGGTTTTCATCATGTGCTCATGTCCCATTTTTAACTTCTTGCTGGTCTTTTCAAGAACTTGATCTCTTTCAGTGCTTTCTCGCTTTAAACCGCATAATCATGGTGGGTGCTTTTCAATTCAGCCACCACTTGCATTTTTTCTTGTTCGACCTTGTCCAGTTTTTCTTTCACTTCTTTGATTTCTTCAATTTCATGCAAGGCCAATGTTTTATCAAGTAACTGTTGTTGAGACTTTGAATGGTAACTTAACCTCTTGAGCCCTACTTTTTACCCATTGGCGATAGCTTTCTTTCACTACAGCTCCTAACTCCAAGTCTCTTCCTTTCGGACAACATTGTTCCAAGCAGATCGGTTTTGCAGTAGACTCCTGTTCAGAATCGAAGTAGTACATGATGAAAGGAGTTATTGTAGCTTCAGAAGGTGGTTCCATTATAGGGTAACCAAGTTGGCACGACACCAATGCGGGATTATAATTTATACATCCTCGAGTACCCATGAGGGGTACATTTGGAAAATTTCCACACTGGTAAATCAATGTCTGCCATCCTCCCACCAAGGGTACCATCGGATCACTTTTTCACTTAATTTTGCAAATTCCTCAGCCCATTCTCGGCCACTTTTCTTCTTGACATGATACATCTTTAGATCACTAATAGGACAGAGTGTCTTGTAATTTCTTTGAAATATGTGTGCAGTAACCCACACATATAACATTGGTAAACAACACAAAACTCTCTTACCATTCCTCTCATAGCAAAAATTCAAGGAACAATAGACATCTGCTGGAACAAAGGATTTTGAGCATGAAATTTTCGGGCAAGGAATACATCAATTCCTGCAAGGTCTACAAAACCATCAATATTTGGAAACACGATTCCATAAACAGTGAGGATTAACACATCTGAAAGTGTCCTAATCTTCGGCTTGAGCTAAGTGTTGCATGTGCTCTTCCAAGTAAACTTTTGTAAATCCCCTGGTCCCATTTCTGCATTTCTGTGCCTCATGCAAATCTCTTACATTTACCTTTAGGACATTTGCTATAGTGTGTAGAGAAGCATAATGTCCTTGATAATTGTAAGGTTTTTCTTCTTCTAGTGGTAACTCAGGATTCGCTCAAATTCTTCAAGGGTTGGTGCCAACTGGAAATCTTGAAAGGTAAAGCATCAGAGTGGATGATCATAATACTTGTGTCATGCTGGATTGCTTCTACCTGGACTTCCACCTCTAACAAGCTCAGGACTTTTCCATATTTTCTGTAAGAGAAAGATGTTGTGGAGCTTTCAACAACTGACTCAAAGATCTTAGGCTTTCTGTGTCAGGTTTCTTGACTTTAAGATGTAAAGTTTTTTTCAATTTCTCTTCTTCATAATTGTTTGATCTCATGGTTGTTTCCATTTTCTAAAAATACTCACAACAAGACTTGATATAGTGCTCTAACAAACCTGTTAAACAAAGAGAAAAAGTGAAAAATTTTCATTACAGAAAAAAAAACAATAAACATTTTAAGCATATTGAAGAATTTATGTACAAAGGAAATAAGTTAAAGAAGAAAGTATGCTCCCTTTGTGTCCTATCTGAGGTGAACTATGAAGGACTATCCTATGGTCTCTATAGGCTTTCTACCGTGAAGACTCTCATCAGGTGGATCTATGAATTTGGGATTCTACGGCCTCTAGAGTTAAGAACTCTTTTCGAAATGTTATCCACAAAAGTGAACCGCTAGATGCAGGACATTTACGAAAAGTCACACTCTAGATGAGATTTTCACAATAACCAAATAGGACGTACATCCAATATGGCTACTGCTACACAATCTCTTACCTATCTCAAGTTGCGCTAGAACCTGGTATAGGGCCCCACTCGTGTGTGATTAATGTGTAAGTGATGTGTGTGAAGGGAGCATACAAACCTGGAATCCTAAAACTACCCATGACCAATACCTGGAAAATAGATAATACAAAAAACAGTGTCTACCCTATGGTTGTCATAAATAAATAAATAAACAAAAGAGAAAAAAACTGTACAAACAAACAAAAGAGTATAAAAAGAGAATAATATAAAATAAAAGTCATCTACCCTATGGTTTTCATTAAAAAATAAAAGAAAAAAAAACGTACCCTTAAAATAAAAGATGACTTTACAAAGAAAGAGGCAAATAGAGAAAGAAAGAAAAGAAAGAAAAAAAAAGGTTAATTATAATATGCATAATCAATTATAAGGCTTGACTCTAAACTGGTCCCCATGGAGTCACCATCTGCGGGATCGTGAAGGACGAAAAAGAATTAATTAAAATTGGAAAATTGGAGTCGCCACCAAGTTTATTCAAAATGGAAAACATGGAAAAACCATTTATGTTTAAAGAAAAGGTCTTTGTAACCAGATTTCAAGTTCGAGTTGGTTATGCATAGAGAAGGTAGGATTTAATCCTACGCACCCTTAGTACACCTCCTTACCTACCTATTGATTTGTGCAAATCATTAATAACCTTCAAAATATTTATTTTATTATTTCTATTTACAAGAAAATTTAAAATATTTTTTAAAAGAGAAATTTTGGAGTATCAAATCGTCGCGATTCAGATGTTCCAAAATACTGAGTTAACAAGCCGCGGCTAAATTAACATCTTTATTTGAAATAAAATATTTGAAAAATAAGTAACAAAATTAAAATGAATACATGAAAATAAAATGTCTTATGAATTAATAAATATTTACAAATAATAAAATTATTTTGATTTTATATAAAGGAAGAAAATACAAAAGAGAACAAATGTATTTTAGGGAAATTTCAGATCATTAAGCTTCACAACTCAAATGCCTAAAATATCGAATTAACAAGCCGTCACGGCTAAATTAATTATTTATTCAAGATAAAACATATTCCCTCCAAAGAAATGAAAATTAAATAAAATAAAATATCTCATATTAAAAATTCATTAGAAAAATTATTTACAATGAAGACAAAAATTAATTTTTCCTTGACAGGGATTTGAATCCGCTTACGTATCCCTAGTGCAATAGGGAATTCAAAGTCACGTAGTTCTTTATAAAATAGTTGTGGGTTGATTGATTTTATTTTATTTTAAAGAATTTTAGAATATCAAGCTATCGCAGCTAAAATATTCAGAATATAGAATTAACAAACCGTTTTAGTTAATCCTACAAAAAAAATTTCTGGATTAAGTTATCCAAATCCTTTTTATTAAAGCATGATATTCTAGTATTTACTTTAAATTCAAAATGAACAAAACAAAACCCTTTATCTTCCTTTTTTATTTTTTAGACTAAACCCAATTCAAACAACAAATCTAAAAACAAATACTAATGAACAAATTAACCCAAACACAATTTACCTAAACTAATTTTATTAACCTATAACTCTACCTACCCCACCCAAACACACACGCACTCATATATACATATTCACTAACACCACACACACACACACACAAAACCCACACGCTCACTAACGCACATGTTCACAAAATAACACAAACACACTCAACCCATTTACCCACATGGTCACGCGAGAGAGAGGAAATAAGAAACAGAGGGTGAGAGGGTAGAATAAGAAAGAGAACAAGAGAAAAGGAAGAGAGAGAGAGAGAAATGGGTTTCAAAGTTGAAAATGAGAGAAGGAGAGGGAGAGGCAGCTCGCGAGAGAGAGGGAGGCCAGTGAGATGCATCGCGTAGTGGGCTGGCGTGGCGTCGAGGTGCCCGGAGCTCGCATGGTAGGAAGAAGAGTGAGGCCGATCCACCACGCGATTCAGGGATGAAGGCTGCGATGGTGTGGTGCTGACGGCGGCACGGTGGATCTGCATGGTGGGGAGCTGAATGATGCCTGATGCGCACAGAGAAGGCGCGACAGCGTGGAGAGAAAAGGGAAAGCATATTGGTGGCATGCGGCGGCGCGAGGAGGAAGGGGAAACAGACATGACCGCGAGAAAGGAAGGTGCGCTGAGGTGCCGACCTGACGGCGCACACGCCGGGCGCCATGAAAGGGGTGTTCGAGACTCGTGCGGAGCTTGGCGGTTGAAGGTGCGCGCGGTGAGGGAAGGGAAGGCCGCGATCACGGCAGTGAGGGCGGCGGAGGAGAACTGAGCGGCTTGGCCGCGGAGGAGGGACGCGAGCGTCAGCTCCGCGCGGCGTCGAGGTGTTTGCGCGGCCCAAATCTATAGACCGTGAGAAAGAAGGACTCAAAGAGAAGAAGAAGGGGACACCGCCTGTTGAGGGTGATTTTTTTTGCCAATCCAATGGTGGGTGCGCGCGAATTAGTGGCGAAGGATAGAGACCGAAAAGGAACTCCGATGGTGGGAGGCGTTCGCGCCTGGCTTGAGAAAGGTGTTGCCCTTCGCACATGGATGTAGGAAGCCGATCTGGTCGCCACAGATGGCGGGGCATCGCCTGCACACCTCTTCTCTTTCTTTTTTCCTTTTTGTTTTTGATTTGTTGTGATAAAAAGAAAAAACCTGATGTTAGACCATTGCTGAATTTATGAACTCTATGAACTGATGATTTGATTGGTATTTGTCTATTTGGTCTATGGAGCTATGTAACTTGTATCTGCTGAATTTTTTGTTTGGATATGGTTTGTGATCTGGAATTTTGGTTTGATATGTGTACTGGTTATCTATATGTGCTCATGAGGAAGAAGATAGAGATTGAAAATAAACAACAAAGTAGAGAAGAAATTATACCACTAGATGCCCTCTTCTTTTTTGTTTTTGTAATTTTCTTTTAATTTTCAAAATCTCAAAACCACATGACGATAGTGATCCCTAGCCAGCCCCCTTTCTATGAATTTTGACCCCATTTATACACAATTGCAGGATGATTTTTTTTCAGATTTGGTCAACAATGTCTATGATCTGATTGAGCTTATTTTCTAAATCACGCGATTTCATGGGATTTACATGAATTGTCTATTGTTCATTTTGACTTGCGCTTCTACATCTTGTCTTTCCCATGGTTTCAATTTGGTGCATGCAGCTCCCTTTTATTTTCTTTCAAGGATAGGACAAAAAAAACAAGAAAAACAATAGTGAAATGCAACTTTTCCTTTATTTTAGATGAAATCCTGCATGCTTCTCTTTTGTTAGATAGAAGACAAAACTAAAAGTGGTGCACATGCACCAAATATTAATTTGTCTCAACATTTTTTTTCAAAAATAATAAAAGGTAAACAAACGGGCTACAACTCAAAAAAAATGAAATGGGCTTTATTCTTTTTTTTAAAAAAACAACTAATGGGCAATAACCACTAAAAATGAAATGAACTAAGAATTCTTCAAAGGAATGGATTGAATTTTTTTGTTTTTGGGTCGGACAAAATCAGGTGTTCATAAGAAGTCTTATAAGTTTCTGGAGTGAAGAAATCTCATAAAAGTTTAGCAGATTTTATAGAAAAATCTCATAACACTTAGAGATTTTCTGATAAATCTCATAAAAAAATTAAAGGAAATTTTTGCAGAAATTTCATAAGAAGTTAGGAGATTTTGAATAGAAAATCTCATAAGAATTCTAGATGATTCTGAAGAGGATATCTCATAAGAAATTCAGAAGATTTTCAAGAGAAAAGTCTCACAATAATTCAGGAAACTTAACAGAGAAAATCTCATAAGAGTTAAGGAGATTTCAAGGAAATCTCAAAGCAAAAGCATGTGAAGTAGAACTATTAAGAAGAGATTTTACTTGAGAATCATAAGATTCCTAAACAAATATTAAAGATCCTTATGAAAATAGAAAACTTAAGAAATAAGCTTTACGTAATATTAATTGCTTGATTGTAAGCTCATAGATTCAAAGGGGTTATAGTAGACGTACTACGCCGATTGAACTATATAAGGTTGTAACACGACATGTTATATTGTTATGAGGAAAGTGATGTATTGAGAATAGCATGCTATTATGATGTGATCTATATAAGGTTGTAGTAGACATACTACATCATTTGAACTATATAAGGTTGTAACATGACGGTGTTACATCATTGGCAATACATAAGATGAGAAGTATATCAGGAATCCTATGAGTTCTATTCTCAAGCCTAAAGTTACTAATAAGATTATGTCAAAGAAGTAATGAAACAAACAAACTAATTATTATATAAACAACCAAAAGCTGATTAATTATTTTACGAATCCTATGATTTTATTCTCAAATATAAGTGCACTCATAATACTATGTTAACCAAGAAAGTGAATAAGCAAGCTAGTTATTTCAAAAGAAACCGAAGATATATTAATTATTCTAATACTATGTCAGATGTCACTATGTAATAGACTAGTATTTTTCCTATTGGAATCTTTGACTCTCATTCCTGCAAAATATTTTTACATAGATTGCAATGATAGTGATTATGTTGTAGGGATCCTTAGCTGTTTTTGGCATCATGGTCTAGACCTTTTGATGAGCCGATGATAGGGTTTAGTCAGTCTTGTTTTATTTTCTTTTAATGAATTTTTGAGTAGTATCCTACCTAGACTAGAGGGTTCCTGTGTGCACTAAGGTAAGGGTTGATATAGCTATGTATATGATTGTTTTGCCATTGTATAATACAATTATGTTGTATTACTATTTTATTACAACCTATAATTTATGTTCAAACTTAGCACACAGAGAGGAAGCGGTTTATGTTTGTCTCAAGAGCAAGCTCATATTTAAATACTATATATACACCTCTAAGGTCAAGTAAAGTTAACAAGTAACAACTACTCACTATAAGGTTATGGCTTAAGCATAGCTTTATGGTAGGAAGGGTGTTACATTTGCACTAAAAGGATTCTCAAATCACCTCTATTAAATCA
Source organism: Dalbergia oliveri (assembly GCA_030441495.1). NCBI lineage: Eukaryota > Viridiplantae > Streptophyta > Magnoliopsida > Fabales > Fabaceae > Dalbergia > Dalbergia oliveri. The sequence continues at coordinate 34,436,203 of JAMLFY010000003.1, read as the reverse complement.
AATCATGGAGGAAATTTTGAAATTCGTATTTTTGAAGAGTTTTGTGAAAATCATGGCATCCTTCACGAGTATTCTCACCTAAAACTCCCAACAAAATGGGGTTTTGAAAGGAAAAATAGAAGCTCGCAAGAGATGGCTAGAATTATGCTTTTAAAAAGTGATTTATCAAAAGGTTTTTAGACAAAAGTTGTAAACACATCCTGCTATATCCAAAATAGAATCTTTCTAATGCCAATTCTCAAGAAAACACCTTATGATCTGGAGAAGGGCAGAAAACCCAATATGTCATATTTTTATATCTTTGGCTTATCCTATTTTATCTTTAACACCAAGGACAAACTCATAAAGTTTGATCCTAAGTCTAATGATGGCATTTTCTTAGGTTATTCCTCAATTTCAAAAGCTTATAAGGTATACAACAAAAGAACACTATGCATTGAGGAGACAATCCACATAAATTCAAGGAGCTTAAGAAGGACTTTGCTGATGATCTTGAAGAGCTGAATAAAAATCTTAAAAACTGAACCTCAAGGACTCTTCAGAAAGAGGATGAAAGCTCAACCTTCAGAAAGTAAGATCCAAAACATGGATATTTCAGAAAGCTAGCTCATGACTCCAAAGCAATCAGAAAGCAATCTTTTTGAGTATCAAGAAGAGCATTTTGAAGATAAAAGAAAATGAAGATCTTTAAGGGCAGAGAACTACAAGGGAGTTTCTGATCTAAAGGAAGTTTCTTAGAACAAAGTTCTTGGAGATATTTCCAAGGGTGTGAGAACCAAATCATCCCTTAGAAATCAATCAAATTGTGTTTTCATCTCCACCATCAAGCCTGAATACATTGAAGAAGCTTTTTGTTATTAAAGTTGGGTGGATACTATGCAAGAAGAACTTGATCAGTTTGAGAAAAGTAATCTAGATGCTCATTGAAAGGCCAAAAGGGAAAACCATCATTGGAACAAAATGGGTGTTTAGGAACAAGCTCAATGAAGCTGGCAAAGTCATCCTAACAAAGCAAGAAAGGTTGTACAAGGTTATAATCAACAAGAGGGAATTGATTATGATGAAACCTTTGCATCGGTAGCTAGGCTAGAAGCCATAAGAATGCTCCTGGCTTTTGCCGTCTTCAAGGGATTCACTCCTTACCAGATGGATGTCAAGTTTGCATTCTTAAACGAATTTTCTCTAAGGAAGTTTATGTTAAGCAGCCTCTTGGTTTTTAGAGTGAAGATCTTCCCAACCATGCCTTCAGCTGACAAAAGCACTCTATGGTCTGAAACAGGCTCTTCGAGCTTGGTATGAAAGGCTCAGTACTTTCTAAAGAATGGGTTCAAGAAAGGTAATGTTAACACTATTCTTTTTACTCTTGAACAAGATAATCACTCTATGATAGTTCAAATATGTGTTGATGACATTATATTTGGCGCATCTGACTATTCTCTGTGAAAGGTTTTCAAAATTAATATAAAGTGAATTTGAGATGAGCATGATGGGGGAGTTCAAGTTTTCCTCGGTTTACAAATAAAACAACAAAAAGAAGGGACATTGATCCATCAAGAAAAATACACAAAGGAGCTTTTGAAAAATTCAACATGGATTAGGCCAAACCTATGAATACCCCTATGCATCCATCTCAAATCATCGAGACTGATAAGAATGGTGAAAAGATATAGAAAGTATCTACAAAGGAATGATAGATTCATTTCTATATTTTATAGCAAGTAGACCTAACATTCAATTAAGTGTGGAAATTTGTGCTAGATTTCGATCTAACCCAAAGCAATCACACTTAAATCCTGTTAAAAGAATCTTTAGATACTTATCCGGTACTACTAATCTTGGTTTATAGTACGAGAAAGATACATCATGTGAGATTGTAGATTACTATGATGACTTCACTGAAGATTATCGAACTCGGGTACCCGCATGACAGGAGGAATACTCACCACTATACTACAACGATGCTAAAAACTTGGTAGCCGTTATCAACACCAAGTTTAAAAGGAATTTAGATTCCTAACACCTGGGTCGTTGACAAGGAAGCTGAACTAATTAGTTGAAGTTTAAGGGGGTTTTGTTCAATGAAAAAATAAAATAGCAAGTAATTGAAATTAATAATGATAAAAGAGAGCTAGCCTAGGGGATTTTCAAGCTAAGGAGTGTGAATCATTAACATAAACAATTGAACAAACACTTGGTGGGAACTATGTGTTAATCATGCAATCACACAATTAACTAGCAATTCTCTTTAAAGTCAATCAACTAAAGGATAAAATCAAGCACATACACTTAGATAATTGCAATCATAACACCAAAATGTATGAACTAATTTAAATGCCAATTGCCATAGCCTAATTCTCAATCAAGAATTATCTTTATTCTCTTAGTTCATTAAATGCTCACCAATCAATCAATTAGCATGCATTCAATCAACAAGCTAGGACATGTATGCTCACAAATCATGCTCACATACACATAACAGCACCTCACTCAACATGCATATCAGTCAATAAACATGAGAAGAGAATGAAACACAAAGAGAAAGAGAACAACACCAAGGATTTGCATTAAGATCAAAATGTTTCAAAACACAACCCTAGCTCTTGAATCCTTTGAGCTAGCAAAAGAACTACTCCTCCATGGAAGAGGTTACAAATAGAGAAAAAGGAAAACTAAAGAAATAACAAATGGAAATCTGCATAAAAATAACCAAAGCTATGTATATCAATGTGTTCTTGAAAAAGGAGAGGAAGAAGAAAAAGCAAGAGAGCTCTTTCTCAAAACCTAGTTTTATTTCCTAAAATGGCAAGGAATACCTCAGAACTTCGTGCCTACATGTATTACATCATCATAAATTTTGCTAAAAAGGGGCCTAAGTGGGTAAAAATTGCCAAATTAAACTTTCAGACACAAACTCGCTATAGTGAGTTAAGCTCATTGGCTAGTGGACTTCAATATCTCCACTCGCCAACTCACAAGATCGTTGTAGTGACCATTGTTCACTGCAATGAAATTGCCTTTATTCCTAATGATGCTTAGACCAGGCTCATAGGCGCTGTCCAGGCAATCTTCCATCCATAAGCTCCTAAACTTCAATCTAGTTTTCTCTCTTTAGTGCGTGCTCCAAAGCTCTACTCTAAATACACTCTCAAAGGTGACCCTTTAGATATCCACAAATCACTCTATAACAAAAAGAGGATTCATTAGTGATAAAACCAAAATTGCGTAAAGCCAGAATTAAAGTCACAATGCAAAATTGAGTGCAAAGAGAGTTAGATGCAAAAATCTGATAAACTTAAAAAGAATGAATGCAAAGGCACCAAGTGTTAGAGGAAAAATATTTACAAAAAGTGTGTTTATCAACAGAATAAAGAGAAAGAGCACTAGTGGATGTTGCTACTTCTTCGAAAAGAGCCTCATCACTTAGTCATGCAAGAAGCATAATACCATTACACTCTCTACCTGAAGATAAATATGTTGCTATTGCAAACTGCTGAACCTAATTACTGGAGATAAGGAACCAGTTAGAAGATTATTACTTGAGGTATTCCAAAATCCCTATCTTCTATGATAATACTAGTGCTATTAATCTTGCTAAGAATCATATTTGTGATCATGTTCAAAAAGGAGATGTTGAGTTAATGTTTGTGAATACTGAAGATCAAGTGTCTGATATATTCACAAAACCATTAGCAGAAGATTACTTTTGTGTTTTGAAAAAGCTTTTGAACTTAAAGTTTTTTAAATCTGCATAAGCATTCATGTATAAACATATCTTGGTATTCCCCTTTATTGCTCTAACTGAAGCCCATATGAAGACATCAGTATGCAAGTTCAGAACATCATTTGCAAGGCCAGAAAATTAGTCTAAAGATCAAAAAGTTAGTTTGCAAACTAGAAAAGACAAGACGATCAGGGATAAGTATGGAGAATAAGAAAATGGGATATAGTTGGTCTCACTGGGTTCAAAATCCGAAAAATGAATGTATCGTGAGAAAATAGTGATGCTGCAATAGGTCAAAAAGTGGAAGAAGAGCTCAAAAGTAAACTAGCTTAGAAAGTGATTTCAAACGTTAGAAATCACTATTTCTGAAAACATGGAAAAGGCGGGATAATTCCCTTTTTGAGTTTCTCTCCCACGTCATTTTACCTTTTGTCATTCATGTCCCATCACAAAAATAACTTCCTAATCCTCACATGCCACACTTTTACATTCATCTTCAACCTCACACAACTAAGACCTCAACCGCTTTATCTTCTTTTACTCACAAATCTTCTTTGTAATTGTATCCTTTCTCTCAAACCTTATCAAAGTTCTAACCTTTCTTTCATCAAACCTTCATCCTTTTCGTTTATCCCTCTACACATCCTACAATGGCTTAAGGAGAGACTCAACCTTTCTCCTCCAAAGAGGCAACCCTATTAGCTCCAAAGAACCCTTCAAAAAGCTTCAAGGTAATATGTTTTGAATGACAACAAAACCAATTTAAGGAAAATATTTTGAAGAATGACTAATGTCTACGTTGAGTTTCTTGAACTAGTAAAAGGTTCTTTCATTGGCATAACATGGCTCCATTAACGTGCATAATTTCACTTTACATGTGCAAACATGATTTATCTCATATAAAGAGATGAGAACCAAATAAAAGTGATAATTATATCACAATTTGAGTACATACATTTCTAACAGATTGAAGAAATATAACCAGTATAAGAAACCATGTTTCAAGACATCAGAAAGTAGCATTGGACTTCAAAAAGTAAGCTTAGACTAAAGATATGAATCAAACTCTAAAGCCAACAGTTTCTACAATCTTTAATCATCATGTTCGCAATCCTTTTATCAACAACAAGCTCTGATTGGAGACTAGAAAACTAAAGTTTTATCAAGGAACTAATACAGCACATCAAAAAGTTCACTTCACTATGAAGCGCTAAACTTTACTGGAAAAGGAGGAAAAATTTGAAATTCAAATTTAAAGTCAAACCTAATTATAGATTGACATATCATCTCTTTCTAACTTGGTCAAATACCCTAGTTTCTAGAAGGAAGAGTTCAGAAACCATGATCAAAAAGTAAAAAGTAGTTCTAAAGGACCTCAGAAGCCTCAATTGTCCAATTGACTAAAAATCAAGGTGGTTTTTATTCAGAAAGTTAAACGATAATATCTTTATTTATCTCTTCTCTTATAGCTTTCAGAAAGTACTTTGAGTAATCTCAGAAACCTTAAGAGAAACAAAAACAGCTATGATTTAAGTCACTTAAGGCAAGCAAGTATTTTTATCACGCCTTAAGAAAAGGACACTCAGAAATCTTATGATGTGTTGAAAGAAACAGGTTTTATATCCTGCTTTATATCATGCTATATTTTCTTTCAAAAATCTCTTCAAAAGATTTTCTTCTATTGGTTTATCATCATAAAAAAGGGGAGATTGTTAGGTCAAGAACCTTCAGAAAGCATAAATGCAATAATTTTTGAATGATAACACAGCCAATTTAAAGAAAACATTTTGAAAACGTCTAACAATTTCCTTGAGTTTTCTTGAAATAGCAAGTAGGTTCTTTCGTATGCATAACCCGTCTCTTGAAGTGAAAATAATTCACTTTACATATGTAAAAATGATTTATCCATTTTAAAGAGATAATAACTAAATGAAAGTGAGTCTTATATCACAAATTGAACGTATACATGCTTAAATAAACTGAAGAAAATCATTGTATACAAGAAACCAATTAAAGGATCTTCAGAAAGTAGGATGTGACTTTAGAAAGTACACTTCCAATGAAGAAATTCAAACAAGCTCTAAAGCAAGTGTGATCTATAACCTTCAATCATCATGATTCAATCATCTCATCATCAATAAGCCCTGATTGAAGACTAGAAGATCACACATATATTAACAAAATGATACGCACTTCAGAAAATTTACTTCACAGTGAAACAATGCACTTTACGAGAAAAAGAAGGAAATTTGAATTTCAAATTTGAAGTCAAATTCAGTTATAGACTGACACATCATCTTCTGCTAACTCGGTCAACCACTCTAGCTTCTAGAAGGAAAAGTTCATAAACCTCGTTCAGAAAGTAAAAAGTAGTTTTTGAAGGTAACATCAGAAACTTCTATTTCACAATGGCTTCTACAACAACTCTGACAAATAAAGAGCTACTCCTCTAGACTGCTTTTCCAAGCCATAAACAGATGATCAACACATGTTACTTGGACATCTGATCAAGGGCAACAGTAAAAAATTAAGACCATCGATAAATAGAGATGATGTGGCTTCAAAGAAGAAAATCCTAACGTTGCATGAGAGCTGAAACGCTAAAAAAATTTCTCTTCATCTCTTGTAAAGTTCATTACATCTTGTAATCAGTTTCTTTGTCTGTAAAATCTTCTTTCTACGCTCTTTATAGATCATATGTTCTTCCAAGGAAGAATCATTAAGAAAAGTCATTCAAGTTTATCCTAGATCTATTATTGTAAATCTTATGGAAACTTGAGTATAGGTTAGTTTGAGTGGCAAACCCAAACACAAACCTTTATATCCTCGATCCAATAGTGATCGGTGTGAGTTAGCTTGGAGAGGCTATTCAAAGATTACTTGCAACGCGACAGGAGAATTAGCTCCTGGTCACGGTTTTAGCTTAGAGAGGCTGGTCAAAGACTACTCAAGGTTAGCTTGGAGAGGTTGTTTAAAGACTACTCATGTTATGACGTAGATTGTACTTGCTGGTCATGGTTCAGCTTGGAGAGGCTGGTTAAAGACTACTTGATTTGTGATAGTAGAGGTTACTCCTGGTCACAGGTAATAGCCTAGGAAGGCTACTACAAAGACTATCCAACTTTCTTGGTTTGAGAAAGATTTTTAGTGGAATTCAACTATTGCTAGAACTGGATGTAAGCTGATTAGCAAACTAGTATAAAATCACTATGCAGTATCTCTCTCCTTAAACTCCTTTATATTACTCTTTACCTTCTTTTATTCTTTGTGGTGTTCTTTATATCCATCATACACACTGTCATCATATTTACTATTTGTTCAAAAGTAGCTTTCTAAAGTATTTGATGTTATTTCTCCTACTTCAAGCTTATAGTTTAATAGTATATTGTCTAAATTTTTTAGAAGCTAAAAATGAAAGAAAAAACAAAACACGATTCAATCCCCCTTCTTGTGTGCTTTTCTACCTACAATTAGTTCACTAATTTAAGTTACAAAAAAAGATAACAAGTGACGCATACCTAATTATTAATGACAAAATTACAATATTTTGGCAATAATTAACATATTGATTGAAATGAATACCTTTTTTTTGTTATTACATGGAGATGAATCTCATAAATATAACTTATAATAAAAAGGAGGTATTTTAGTCAATATGTGTGTGTATGTATATATATATCAAATATCATCATAATATTATAATCTTGTCACTAATAATAATGCACATGTCACATGTGATCTTTCTTGCCACTTAAATTAATAAATTAACACATATTGGGAGGTCAATGTAATTTTTTCTAAAATTTAACATCTATAAAATTATATTGTGCTACTAAAAATTTATCCATTTCATGTGGATTTTGCTACGGATTTAAATACACACATAGTACTCTTGTGGATAATCGATTGTTGGAGTTTCAAAATTTGCATGTACTTACTTGTAGACATTCTTTTGCAAGAAACTGAAAACCCATAGTTAATTTTTGTGGAAGGAATTTTGCGAATTACGAGCATATTTTTGCAAGAAAATATACAGGTAATTGTTGTAGGAAAATCCTAACTTCTAGGAAAATCCACAAATAATAGTTTCTACAACATAATCCATAGACAATTTTCGCAATAAAACATGCAGGTAATTTAATCTGCAATAGGATTACTAAGTAATGAGAACTAAAACTTCCCCTCCATAATTCGATTTTGCAAGTAATTTCACAAGTAATTCGATCCTAAGCAAAATTCACAAGTAATGAAGACTCAAACTTCACATTTCATAATATGATTTTGCAAGTAATTACACAAGTAAATTTTGCATAAAACCCGCAAGTAATATTCGCAACAAAATCCATAGGCAATTTGATCTGCAAAAAATTAACAATAAATCTAAATTTTAGTCTTGAAACAAATTTTTCTAAGGACTTTAGTCCTTAAAAGATTAATATATATTTTAGTGTTCAAAAGATTTCACATTAAACATATTAATTCTTGTAACAAGAAAATCATATGCATGATTCGTAGAAAAGTATCGATGATTTTTAGCATATTAATACTTGATAAACATCAAAATTTAACATTAAATCTTTTTAAGACTAAAGTGTTAAAATAAAAATCATTTAGGTGTTAAAATGTATATTGCTTTTTGTATCAATAAAAATGATTTGTTTTTATGGAAAAGAGAATTTCATCCACTAAGAATCCTAATAGTGGTTATAAATTAAAAAAAAAACCAAAAAGACATATTACATCCAAATTGAATATGAAACAAATGCATTGCACACACTTTAAACTAACCAATGATCTGATATGCGATTTACTCTTTGCCAAAAAACTATCAATGATCAAGCGCCTTTCATATTAGAGACCAACACAAAAAATGTTGTGGCTTGAAGAGTACAAGACCTTTTTTATAGTTGATTTTGATATCTTTATATCTCTACCATCAAAAAATATATATATACCTAAAATATTCATAAAGAGACCAACAAAAATACCCACAAAGGTGACAGGGTAATCATCATTAGGTCATTTAATGAGATCCATGTAACACCCTAATATTTAACCTAACACGCCTAGGACACGTTCAAGTTAATTATTAGTTGTTACTTTTTTGTTTCAGTTCTTATCTTTCAACTTGAAAATACTTTAACAAAAATATGGGTAAATTTTTTTTAATTTTTAAAACAAAATGTGAGCCACGCATACTAAGTAAGCCCATCGCTCGTCTTGCGCAAAATAAAAACTAGTCACACGCATGCACAACAATCACATGAATATAACCACATCATCATATATAGTTATAGTATAAGTAATAACTATTCTACATCAAGCACCACAATACATAACAAAGAGGATATTATGCCCACCAACAAAGGTTGGGCTAGGTATAAACACAAAAAAAAACATAAATAGCATGTGGATGGAAAAGCACCACTAACGACACCTACTAGTGACGCTCCATAAGGAAATAGGTGTCCGAACACACGAGCAAGGTTAGTAGGAGTAGCAGACAACCCACAAAAATGATAAAGCTGGTTGGCATATCAACGTGGATCATCACGAACATGACCATCGCTCTCTAAAGACGATATGGAAAGAAAATAAGGAATAAGAAACCTGAACAAGAATGGCAGGAAGACTCTTGCCTCTAGACATATGTCATCATCTTCGTCTTCAGGGACCTCGGTTTCATTATGAAAACAATGGACATACTAAGGTTTATTTATTAAGTTTAAAAGCCGTTAAGAGATCCATGTCTTTTAGCATGATACTTAATCTTATGAGTGCAGCATATCTTATCATAAATGCATGCTAATGCCATGTGAACACATATCAGGATAGTCATAATAATTCGATATAGCATAAAGAACACAGACTATCATAACTTAATCTTTCCTCTTTAGTAATCTTAGGTGACTTAACTTTCTTGCTCTCTTATAAGGGCCACCCTACTATTCTTTCCTCTTGAGAATTCTAAGTTATGAGCTCATATCTAACTAGTCATCACTAGTCTATACTTATCTCTCGATAAGCTAATTCCGACTCCAAGAGTGCGGGGTAGGGGGCATGGGATCACCTTTCATAACCATTAATTCATAGAGTCTAAAGGAGTCCCTTGGGTCACCTCCCATAACCATTAATTCCTGGAGTCTAGAGGATCCCTTATTGGATCACCTCTCATAACCATTAATTCTTGGAGTCTAGAGGATCATTTCCACGTATCTTATGTCACCTTTGATCTTAGCATGTTATTAAGAGATGCAATATATGAACATATAATCATAACATGTCATTTAATATTTCATGCTCGTGAAACACATAAATCATGCACCTCCATACTTCAGTCATAATTACATGAGCGTGCATCACATTCTTTGCATATATCCTTAAGCATGTTATTTAGATATGCAAACATGAGCTTATAATCATAGGCATCATCATAAGTTATGAATTAACATTTTATGTACAAAATAAAGAATTACGAAAAATTGAATAATAATAATAATAAAGAAAAAGGAGAATAAAATTTTAAGAAAAATTAATTTTGGCTTGATAGCAATTAGCTACGTTGATCCTGGTCTAAAGAATTAGTCGACAATTTTTATTTATGAAGACAGAATTTGTAATAAATTATTGCATAGAATCGACAATTTTTATTTATGAATTTGTAACAGGCACATAAATCCATTATTGCATAGAATCCAAGTTAGCACTAATTTCAATCATGAACCGATGAAAAATTAATTTAAAGACATAATTAGGAATTTAGTTAAAACACGAACAAATAAAATAATTAAAACTAAAAGCAAATCAAGGCCCTACTACCATTCTTTCTTTCCTATATATATATATTTGAAGGCCTTTAGCACAAGATTCACTAAAATATGAGATATATAAATAGATCATTCTCTAAATTAAATTATTTAATCTCACTCAAATAAATTAGGATGTTTGCTAAAATAAAACAAGTAAACAACTATTCTCTCTTTAGTCAAATTTTGTTTTTAAAAAAATAATAATTAAAGATACTTTAAGACCAAAACATGTTTTGAAAGGAGAAATAAAGGACATAAGCCCAATGGTCATAGAAAAAAATAGAATGACAATAAGCTGACCAAACATCAATTATATTATTAGATCACTCTCTTAGATGAAATTCTAAATGCAACATAGTACACTCCCCTGCCAACATAAAGCTAAGTAGCCCAAATAAAACCTTAACAAAATTCAATAGAGGTGGTAGTCCAAAAGAGAATTTCAGAGAACCATACAAAAAATAATATAATCTAGACAAAATAAAAATGAAATTTCAGGTTGGAAGACACAATATTCCCAGCAAAATTAAGAAAGGAAATATAATGTAATCATGGTCAAATGAACCTAGACAACATGAAGAATATTACTTGATTTGAAAGCTAAATATGGATGTTAGGGACTTTATTTTATTATTATTATTATTATTGTTATTGTTATTATTATTATTATTATTTTTTTTTCTGAAATAGAGAGGATGTGGGTTAGGAGAAGAAAAAATTCTCTCTCTCACACACGAACACACACACGCTGCTCACTCTCTCTCACACGCGAACACACACACACACACAATTTAACACCAAACAGAGCTCTCTCTCTCACTCTCACACACGAACACACAGACAACACACTCAACTCACTCACACTTTAACTCAGAGAAAGAAAAGAAGGCACAAGGAGAGAAAGAGGGAGCGGAGATGAGAGAGAAGGGGTGAGGCCGCGAGGGGAGATCGGGGGCCGGCGGTTATGCGGCGGAGGCCGATCTAGTTGGCGGAGGGCTTGCGCGGCGGTGGGCTAGCGGAGGGGCTGCGATTCACGGCGCATGCAAAAGGAGAGTGGGATGCGGCGGCGATGGGTACGCCGAGGCTGAGAGGGGGAGCCACCTAATTCGCGATCGCTCGCAGCGGAGAGAGGGGCACGCGGCGGGCGGACCGATCCGCCTTAGGTCGCGTACGGCGGAGCAAGGAGGAGTGGTGGCTTCGCGGTTGTGGGTCGTGTATGAGGGTGAAAGGAAGGTGACGTAGGCAGGGGTCTTCGGAGGCCAACCCTCACCGTGGTGGGAGGTGCGCGGCGAGGACCGGCTGTCTTGGTTCCCAAGGCGCGCGGCGGAGGTGGCAGCACATGCTGGGGGGGCGCGCGACGTGACCGGCCACCGTGGTTGAGGAGCAGATCGGCCAAGGGAAGGCCGTGGCCTTCTTTCTTCTCCTCCTTTTTACATTACATTTTTCAGATTCTATCTTCCTTCGTTTTTAATTTGAAGGATTTGAACAAAATCTTGCATGATGTGTTTGGAGTAATCTGTGCTGGTTTGTGTTTGATTCAGGTGATTGTGCGGTGATGAAAGGGAGGAGGAGAGTGAGATCGTCGGTGCATGCCGTGGAGGAGGCTAGTAGATCTGAAGCGGTGGCGGAGCGGCTGAGGATGGTGGAGGGTGATGGAAGCGCCGGTGGTGTGACTGGTGCTCACGATGGCGTGGCTGCCGGAATCGCCACCTATTCCCTATATACGCATATATATATATATATATATATGTGGACTGTTTGGACTAAATTTGGCTGAGAGTAATTGTTTCTGGACTCAGATTGGTGATTGAATCTTGAATGTGTTTACTGTAGCCTTGAGATTGAGCCTGGTTTTTGTGTTTAGATTGGTTATTGAGGATGGTGCTGATTGTGTTAGATGCTGAGAATTGGTTTGCTATGTATGCATGTGTACGATTTGTGATCTAATGACATGTGAATAAGATTAAAACCAGATAACAAGGGCTAAGAAAGAGATACCAAACACTGCTGTTCTTTTTCTTATTTCCCCCAAATCTCAGTTTCTGGCAATCTTCCCCTATTCTTCACGGATGTGAAAATGATGCTGTCAAGTAGTTTTGCCACCAAGCTCTTCCCCTTCTATGCATCTCGTTATTTATACTGGATTTGTATTTGAAATTAATATTTATTCCCATGTTGGTTGAAGGACTCCAAATGACCTGTCCCCCACACCTTGCAGCTGCTGAATGCTCTGTCAACTAGGCGGCCAACCCATCCTCATTACAGGGAGCGCAGGAGATGGAGAGGAATGCCATGTCCACTCCTTCTTGGTTTTTGTTTTTATATCTTTCTTTTGTAACTTAATGTTACTGCCCATTATTCTGGTGAGGGGGGAAGTGCAGGGGATGGGAAAGAGTTGTTATTCTACAATCTCTATTCTTGATTATGGTTACTGTAACAATTTAGTTCTCTTTATTTTGATGAGTCCATACTATCAGTAAGGCCGAACTACAATCTAAGAAATACACAAGTCCATATGTAATATTTTAATAAAATAAATGTGGTTTTGGTTATGGTCAATAAAAATAATATATATAAGGATGATGGCAATCCTAAATCATGCTTCAGATCAAGATTTCATGTCTTGTGGGGTAGATATACAAACCTCGAATAGGTTGAGAATTTCAACTGCAAATCAAATTACATGAATTTTTATATCAAAAATTGCAAGGTTTAATAAATTAATGAAATCAATTATTTACTGAATAAAGTCAATTATTTGCTGCTATCCAGAAATTTTAGTTTCTCAGCATTTTGTTTTATTACCTCTACACATAGGAAAAATAAATATGCAAAATGCATCAAATAGAAATAACACAAAATGCATAGGGTAACATATAGCTATTGAATGCAACATGCATGCACGAAATAAGCAAAGACAAGCGAAAAAAAAGAACAACTAAAATCAAAGGAAACCATGGGAATTTTTAGCATGGAAGAAAGAGGTCCTACTTCTGGGTAGTGATTGAGTCTGATCATCACTTGATTCCTGCATTAGATTACCTTATATTTTGGTTATTGCATAACCACAAAAATTTAGGTGTTACAATCCACATAATACATATGTGATGAAAATTTTTGATCCAAACTGCAAAAACCTTCAATAGGAATTGAAAAGAAAACAAATATAATAAAAACAATAAAATTTATACGTTTTTAAATTATCTATTTTTATTTTATTTTATCTCTATATTTTTATAAAAAATAAATTTAAAACTAATTAATTCTATTTTATTTAATCTTATTTTAATCATATATATATCAAAATAATAACACTTCACCATTCCACTTGTAACCACCACTTTCCCTCCATCCCATTTCCACGTATTTCTTTCATTGACTGTTGACATGGTAAATTTCCTTGAAGCCTCCTTCTTCCTTCTCTCTTCTTTACCTTTAATCAAACCTTCACGCTCAAGCCCCACAATATGCACGCCTATAAAAAGAGCAAGCCTATTTCATTAATTGAACATATCCACTACACTCTCCTTAATCATTACTACTCATCCACGAAACGATGGTGCAAGAGAAAAAGCTCGTTGAAGAGGTGTCCGGTTGGCTCCGAATCTACGACGACGGTTCAGTAGACCGGACATGGACCGGTCCGCCAGAAGTCAAGTTCATGGCCGAACCGGTGCCTCCCCATGAAGAATTCATCGACGGAGTAGCCACCCGTGACGTCATCATCGGCGGAAACCACCGTGTCCGGATTTACCTGCCGGAGATAACCTCCAGCGACAGTGAAAAACTTCCCATACTCCTCCACTTCCACGGTGGCGGGTTCTGCATCAGCGAACCGGATTGGTTCATGTACTACCATATCTACACCCGGTTCACCCGCTCCACTCGAGTCATCTGTGTCTCCCCATTCCTTCGATGCGCCCCGAAAATCGCCTCCCGGCGGCGATCGAGGACGGCTTCTCAACACTCCTATGGGTACAATCTGTAGCCAAAGGAGACGCCGAGGAGCCGTGGCTCCAAACACATGGTGATTTCAATCGTGTGTTTCTCATAGGAGACAGCTCCGGTGCGAACATCGTGCATGAAGTGGCTGCCTTGGCAGGCAAGACAAGCCTTGCCCCGCTCCGAGTTGCTGGAGGGATCCCGATTCACCCGGGATTCCTTCGTTCCACTAGGAGCAGGTCGGAGCTGGAGATGCCGCAGTCACCGTTCTTGACCTTGGACATGGTGGACAAGTTTTTGAGCTTGGCTTTGCCGGTGGGTAGCAACAAGGACCACCCCATAACATGCCCCATGGGCAACAACGCTCCCCGCTTAGCGAGCTGAAACTGCCGCCATTTCTTCTGTGCCTGGCGGAGTTGGATCTGGTGTGGGACACAGAGATGGAGTACTATGAAGCTATGAAGAAGGCCAACCAGGAAGAGGAGCTTTTTGTTAGCAAAGGAATGACCCACAGCTTTTATCTCAACAAAATTGCGGTAGATATGGACCCAAATACTGGTGTTGAAACAGAGGCTCTTATTGCAAGGGTCAGAGAGTTCATTGAGCAGCACTAAATTCGGTCCTTTTTTTCTGATTTTTTGGTTTGAATAAAATTTTAGTTGAGGGGTTGAGTTTGCAGTAACACCAAATGTAATTCCCATAACCTCTGGTATTATTGACCTTATTTTCCACATGGGGATGAGCTTGGCGGACAGAATATTTCAGTTAGTACTGCAGTCTCGAGTTAGTCTAAACAAAGCACTCAGTTTGCGATATCAGCCACATCATAAAGTTAATTTGTGAATTATTGATGTTTTATTGTGTTTTTTTCAGCTTCACACGTTTATTGTGCTTTTGAATTTTATTCCAGTCACCAAAGTGCTGTGTCGGAACCACCCATGTGCGACGAAACTTCTTTATTAGTAATTTATTTTTTCCTCTATAATGGATGCAACTCACAAACTCTAAATGTTTAAATTAATCCAATCTCATGTGACGACAAAATGCGCTTATGAAGCATGTCATTATCTTAATCTCGTGCTGTTGGTGAGTGTTAACTTTAATAATGTGTTTGGAATTCGGACCGGTTCGACCGGAACCGGCCACCAAGCTGGACCAGACGCAACAGAGCCTGACACTCGGCTTGGTGGGGGCTTGCTTACCTTCCATCCGTTGTTGCTGTTGGCTGCTGGTCTTGTACTTCTCTCTGCAGAATGCGGCCATGCACTGCCAAGAAGGACAACCCGACGCCGCCAGCTGTCCACGATGCCGCCGGCGCCGTCCGCGCCCGCCGTTCCGTCGTTGCTGTTGTCGCATATGCTTATAACTTGCGAGGGCAAATATTTGATGGTTATTCACCAACTTATAGAAGTGATTGAGTTGGGTAATTTCGACATTGCCTGCAAAGTGCACAGCAATGAGAAAAAGAAGGGAAGGTGGCGGCGTAGCGGTAGGACCCAACTAATTGTGGCCAACAACAATTATCCTTTAGTTTATTTATTTATTTTTATAATACTACATTTTTGTTTTTATAAGAAATAGGGTTTAATTTGTTGTATGTATGGATAGTACAAAATCTTTTTCACACTATCATTTAATCATGTATTACTATATTGGTAAAAATTGTTAAATCTAACATCCACTACTTGAAAGTCATACAAGTGCAAATGAGATGATTTGATTTGATAGTGTAAAAAAATTTTACACTATCAATGCACACAAATTAACCTCTAATAAATAATTGTTAAATGAATAAATTAAATGCGATATTTTAATGAAAGAAGATTATTTGCGATTTTGGAATGAAAAAAATATTTATTTTAAAACAGTCACATATACTTATTATATAATTTTGTTTTTACCTAAAAGTGGCGGTAAGGCTGCAAATGTCTTGGCGTCCTGTTGTAGGTGAAGTTGTAGCACAAGAAGGGGGTTGAATCGCGCTTTCAAATTTTTTGTAGTTTTGAAACTTAAATAAAGTCTATCAAGTATTCAAACTTAAAGGCAACGGAAAAACACAGGATAACAAGCTTCAGAAAGTTACTTTATGCAATCTATAGAAATTGAATAAAACTTTCTAAACTAATTAGGAATGAATCTAAAAGTTCACACAACAGAAAATAAATCACACATAGAAATTAAAGAGATAAAGAAAAAGAGATATCACTCAAGGGTTTTTATATTGGTTTGACTAAGCACTACATCTAGTTGTCAACAAACCTATTGAGTTCCACTAATCAACCACTTTTTGTGTAACACCCTAACTCTTAACCTCATACGCTAAAGTCGCATTTCGGTTAGTTATTAATTGTTACGCCTTTGTTTCAGATCTTGACTTACTTTTCTTCAAAATACGAGTAATAAAATATGACTAAATTTTTCTTTTTGAACTTAAGACTTAAAATGCGAGCCGCGCATGCACATAGATACCGACTATTAATCGTAAAACATAACAACCATATACGTCATCATAACAACCATGAATAAACCATAGAATAATCACAACATAATTTATAGTAGTATATCATAATCATAACATAACAACGATGTCCTTATAAATATAAGGACACCTAGGGGTATCAAATACACCGAACTTTAACTAATGCAAAACGAATATTAACAAAGCTGGACTAGTCTTCATGTTTCCGCTGCCTTTTGATCTGACTAGATGACGTGATTCCTACTCCCCGCCTCAAGGAATATCGAACATCCGCATCAATACCGTCTGAGATGACACGGGAAAAACAAAAGGGGTGAGAATACTTGTACAAGATTCTCAGGTCCCCGACTTTAACACAAGTGTCATCGTTGTCCCAGCCACTTCGGGTTTCATTATGAAAGAGGTGTACATGCATAGCTTTAGTTTTAATGTCTCAAATCCTATTATCCGAAGTGAGTTTCTTTTAGCATAAGTCTTGATGGTATGAATGCAACAGATATTTTATGTATGCATGGCAATACTTGTGCATAACAGTCACGTACTCAACATATATTACTTAATCATAAACACCAATGGAACAACCACAAAACATATGCATGTGCGTCTTTTACTTTATCATAATTGAACTCTTCGAGTTCCTTTCTTAACTTTTTCCACCCTCATCGAGCCACCAAAATCCACCCAACATACCGCTCCGCGATTTTCACATAGCCACCAAAACTCCAAATACACCCATCGCCTAGGAATGAGCTCATCCTAACTAGCCGCTAGATTCATACGGGGAAAAGGGGGAATCATATCTCTTTCTTGGATCACCCCTACAACCCTTAACTCGGGAAGTCATAATGAGATCATTTCAACATTAACATATCTCTTTCTTGGATCACCTCATACATCCCTTAACTCGGGAAGTCATAATGGGATCATTTCCACTTTATCATATCTTGTATGGATGCAACATGAGCATACAACCATAGAATATCATATAACATATTCTCTATTCATGTCTTATATCCTCATGCATTTTAAACATAGCGTACCACATCATCATAGCAACATGTCACACATCCATACATTCTCATACTCATGGCATTTAAAACATTCACATACATCAAAACAATACTCACTCGATCTCATTCTCACATCGCACTTCCTTATCTTAAGATATCTTATGCTTTGGCCCTTACGGGTCTTAGTGTTCTAATTATCCTAGCACTCATTATAGATCTTTATAACACCCAAGGGATCATTACTTACAATTCTCACTAAGATTTATGTTCACTAACATAACCAAATAGCACTACGTCTTTTGGGCAGAAGATCATCATGTAATTATGGGGTCCTAGAATCTCCGTTTTTGACATTTTCTAAGTTTCGTCTTCGCCTAAGGCTCTATAATTAACTCCTAAACCAATTATGAGGGATTCCTACACAGATCCATTAATTATAAACCATTTTTCTTAAGTCCATTTATGCTGGAACAGAATTTACAATTTGTGCCTCTAAGTATTCTAGAATTCTCATTTTAAGTCCTTTTTAGTTACTTGTTCTTTTCTAACTTCCTTAAATAGTTCCTTGCTTCACTCAAACATAATTTTACACATTTTAACACCATAAAAAAGAATTTATACAGTGGCCAAGTGCACAAGGCAGAATCAAAAAATACAAGCATCATATAATCACATAATCTCATGATTTAAATGCATATAAGTTGCTAGTTTTCCCTTGGAATAATTTTAGGAACTTAAAACTCTTTTAGAAACCAATTCCTCTCATTAAAATCATACAAAAATAGGTAAGGTCAGTAGCTAAAATATTTAGTTCATGTATTAGATTTAAAACACAAAATCTTATTCACAATGTTCTTTAAGCTCACCTAAGCTTAGAAAAATTCCAAGACATAGGCTATGGGCACTTATGATTAGATGAACTCATCCAAGTCCATCATCATCATCACAAGGCTGAAATGACATTCTTGAAATGCCTCCATTTTCTAAAACTTTACTTGTGATACTTGGGCAAGTCTTTCAGCTCTAGGATATTTAAGTGATGGCATAAACTTAAACATGTTATGCACTTATTTTACTCTTCATTAGAAAATAAAGTGAGAGCATAAAATAAATATGAGGTGCAATCTCATTATTATCTTTAAAGATTAAGTGATGACTTGAAATATAAACATGAAATGCAAGCTTGGAAACTTAAATATGATAATGCAAGTTCATTTAGTTATTCTTAAGAGTTTAGTGATGGCATCAAAATAAACATGCTATGCAAGGCATAAACATAAACATGTATGCAACTCATTTTATCTTAGCTAGAGCTCTTACAAGACTTTAGAGGAACATTATAACCTTAACCCAATATGTATCTTAACAACATAAAGTGAGCTTTAGAGTTCTTAGCACCAAGTCTTCAAAGAAGCCTTTGGTGTTGAACTTCATCATCAAGCTCAAGAAAATGGATACAAAACTCAACACTTTGTCTAAACAAGCATACAAAGAACTAAGTCATATTTTTTATTTTATTGCTCATGGGCTTCAATCTAGAGTAAAACTCTTAGAATGGCCGACCAACTTTAAGGTTGGCAAGGGTAAGCTTAGAGCTCTTTGAAAACATATGATTAATTTTCTTAACAAAACTTTTGTGATCTACTTAACATTTTTAATAAACTTTGTTCAAATAAAGGAAAAGGAAACCGAAACCACTCAAGGGAAAGGAAAAGAAAACCAAATCTTTAAGCAAAGAAAAAGGAAAGAAACCAAGAGCATATATGGTCCATGACCAAGTTTTTCAAGCTTTAGAGGTTTCTCACATGGCATCACAAGACCATTATCTTGAAACCTCATCATCAAGCTAAAGTTTTTCTCATGAAAAGGCCTCATGGCCAAAAAAGGAAAAAGAAGAGAAAAAGAGTTTTGAACCAAGAGAAAACTAGAACTTTCTCCAAGAAAACAAGTGAAACTTTGAAGACAAACCCCTATCTAAAGAAGTCTTGAAAGAAATGAAGAAAAGCTTGGATCCTTGATGAAATGAAAGGACAAAATCTTCTCTTGGATGGAAATAAGGATTCGGCCAACAAGGTTTCTCAAGGAAGATGATTTTTCCTTGAGAAAGCAAGCTTAGAAATGGAAATGTTTGGTGTTTGAGAGGTGGTTTGAGGTGAGGGAGTGGTGGTTCAAGGTTGTTTATGGTGGTTTGTGGTGATGGAAAAGTTTCTTTGATGGTGGAGGAAGAAGAACAAGATGAAGAGGAATTGAGAGGAAAAGAGAGAAAATAGCAAGAAAGCCTAACTTGGCAAATGATCTAAAGTATAACCAAGTTCTCTAAGGCTTGGTATTTATAGAAAATTGAAATAATGGGGCTGCCAAGGGGAGGAATGGCCGCGATTTTCATGGCCTTTGGGGGAGGAAATATCTTCAAAAACTTGTCATTCAAAGGCATGGTTGGAGGCATGGCTAGGTATGGTTCAAAGTATGACTTGAGGTATGGTCTTTGAGTGAAACAAAATCAACATGTGACACAAATGGAGGAGGATGAATTCAGCCAGATTTCCAGCCAAGGGGAGGAGGATGACTTGTTCATGTAATTGTGGTCTAATGATGTGTTTAGGTGTTTCTTTGATTAAGGTTTTGGTTAAGAGTTTATAAGAAAGTGTTTAGGTGAGGTAATGGCTAATTAAGGTTGTCAAGACTTGATTTAGGGGTGGTCTTACTAGATTAACAATTTAAAACCATTCTTTTAGTCAAATGAAGGTATGGGCACAATTCCTTTATTTAAAGAATTGGAGAGAGAAAATACTATTTAAGATTCCATGACTAGGAATTTTGAATCAAAAGATGTAATTAGAGTTTAACCAAGCAATCTTAGGTTCTAATTAACCTTAATAAATTATTTTGACTCTAGATTAATTATCAAAATAAATTAATCTTCGATTAAAGCCTAATATTGCTTAGGTTTGCTTAATTTCGTCATTAGACTCACTGTACATTGTTCTAGGGGTAAAATGATAATTTTGCACTAAAACTACTCTGGATACCCGGGCTTAACCTATTGTTAAAATTTACTTAAAAATATCATTTAAAACCTTTTGGTAAAGTCCGGGCTCAACCACGTAAAACGATGACAAACAGCCACAGGGCGCTTTGGTAATTTCGCGTCGGAACCTAAAAAATGAGATTCTTCTATTACCACACATAACACATATAATCCCCTATCAACATCAAAACATCCCTTTGAGGATGGCCGGCGATCCTCATTTTTGGGTAAAATGACCTCAAGGGCATTTCGGTCATTTGTACACGGAAAAATTGGGCGTTACATTTTGAACCTAAGAAAATGAGATATTCTTTGAATAGCTTTCTCAAGCTATCTCTAGTGAGCAGTAGGTACAATTTACTCTTACTCACAAGAAGTTTTGTTCATGCTTCTCCAAGTTAATCTCACTTTGATCACTATTAGATCAGGGTACAAAAAACTTATAAGGTTTGGTGTATAACACTCCAAGAGAAACACTTAAGTTTCTTAAAATAATACAATGCTCAAGAATATAACGTGAGAGACTTCTTTCTAATCTTGTTAAGAAGAATGTTTGCTATGATAATACAAGAAAGAAGATTTTTCTTTTCAGAACTGAATTCAAAGAATAAATGAACTTCAGAAAATATGAGAGAGCTTAAGCATTGAGAGTGTAAAAGTTTCTTCGAGTTTGAAGGCTTCTTCCTTTTATACTTGGATTTTGAAATGGACCGTTATCCCTTGATCTTTCATCCTCTTGACATGTGTAGATCAAGCTTTATATGTCCTAGCAACTGTCTTCTAGAAGAATAGGGTGAGCTGTGTCAGTATTGTCCTTGTTAATAGAGATCTGACAATGGTTTCTGAATGATGCTTCAGAAACTAATTCTTCATTCTCAGCATGTTTCATGAACTTCTCTTCTTGTAAAGACTTTCTAGATGGAGAATATCTAAGCATAAAAGTTGATATGTCTGTATCAATACTTTATGAGTTGTTGACTTCATTTGAAATTCAAATCTTCATTAGGTTTCTATTGACTAAGTGTAGTTGCTAATGTATATGTTCTTTCTGATATAGTTCTACACTTTCTGAGTTTTTTGTATCTTCTGAACTTCTCTTTGAGGTGTATGGTAATCTTCAAAAGAAGTTGATGTAAGTAGAAAGTAGTACAAGAAGGGGGGTTGAATCATGCTTGTAAATTCTTTTTGTTTCTAAAAACTAAATAAAGTCTATCAAATGATTTCACTTGAAGGCAGAAAAAAAAAGTGTTAGTAAGCTTCAAAAAGTAGCTTTTCTGAAGTAGTTGAAAACTAAGCAAGCTTCAAAAACTGTTTTAAATTGATTTTCAAAAACAACACAACATAAATTGAAACAAGTGCTGAATGTTAAGGAGATAGAAAAGGAAAGATATTACTCAACGATTGTTATACTTGGTTCGACCAAATACTGCCTACATCTAGTTCTCAACAACCTTGTTGAGTTCCACTAATCAAACACTTTCTTAACTTGAGAAAGTAAGATATTATTTGAATAGCCTTCTCATGCTATTTTGAATAAAAATAACGATCACTTGATCACTTGAATAATGTACTCTATAAGCTAACTCACATGATCATTATTGGATCAGGGTACAATGAGAAATAAGTTTTCGTGTTACACTCCAAGAACAAAACACTCAAGTCTCCTAAAATGAAACATTGTTTAAGGATCTAAATTAAGAGACTTTTTTCTAAGAAGAAAATGTTTGTTAAAATGTACAAGAAAGAAGATTTTCTTTAGAAACTAATTTCAAAGAAAAAGATGAACTCTAGAAAGTGTTAGAGAGTTTCGGCACTTGATACGCAAAAGTTCCTTCACGTTTAAAGGCTTTATCCTTTTATACTTAGATTTTGAAATGGACCATTGTCCCTTGATTTTTCTTCCTTTTAACACATGGTGATTTCCTTTTTTTGTCCTAGGAACTATGTAACACCTCGAAATTTATTTAAAAAAAATTATTTGAGCTTTATTAATTAGAATCATGAATCTAATAGAATTAGTCATAATGAGAATGATTCAAAAAAATGTGAATAGTGACTTGTAGGTCCACAGGCTTGTTGAGACCAAAAACACAGGAATTGGGAAGATGCTTGAGACTGAAAATATAGGATCAAGGTTATGAAGGATGAAAATTTTAGACCTGGAATTTTATTTTGGACAATATCTATTTTCTCTTACAGTATTTTACCCATTTATGAGTTCTTATACTGGATAGGACTTGCAATACAAGTTGGAAACTTCAATAGACAAGTGTATGGTGTAACATCCCAAGTACAACATCATTCTTAAGTCATGACATCGTACTCGAGGAGTAGTTACTTATAAGTTTGTGGACCTTTCTTAATTATCTATAGCAAGAATTGGTCGAACCGTGTGTTAACTAACTCATGGTTCTATCAAAATATATAGCAAGAAATAGCTTATTTATTTAATACAAGTCAAGTACAAAAGGAAGCTCTTCTATGAGCTTTAGTTCACCTCTGTTCTTTACTACATTTAGACACATATATATAACTATATACAATAGATACAAGTTCCCACAACTAAACTATAGAAATTACAATTTGGTTTTTCTTGTAGCCTTTCACTATCCTCTGGAATTAACTTGGAGATGACGACACGAAAACACAAACAAGCAGGGGTGAGAATTCTGAAATTTTAGGAAGGTATCCAAATACATAATCATAATGTCATCATCATTGTCCCAGCCACTTCGGTTTATCAAGAAAATGTGATCATACAATACATATTAAATGCTCATTTTAAAGTTCTAAAATCATCCTTCCAAAGTGGGTAGCTTTTATTATTCAATCACATATCATACTACTCAACAACATATAAACCCAATATTGCTAAATCACAACTTAACATATTGGCCTCAATATTGATACTAAAATTCTTCACTTAGCACATAAGATAAAAGACTACTTTAGGGTAATAGGCTATATTTTCAGGACTAAGTTCATCCCTATACATAATCATTGGATTTATTTTCTCCAATTCTCATAGACCTATTCCTAGTCAGGTTTACTTTTCCCGACCTAATTCAAGGGTAGTCAGGTTTACTTTCCTCGACAACTGGATTTACTTTTTCCAGGCCAAGAATTATAAACTTTATGCTTTTCTTGGTAGTCAGGTTTACTTTCCCAACTGGTCAGGTTTACTTTCCCCAACAACTGGATTTACTTTCTCCAACCCAAGAAGAATAATCTTATGCTTTCCTTTCACATATGAGCAATTGTAATAAGCATTCATATCTATGTGTACCTAACCTCATCAATAAGTTCACATGCTCAATTATTCATATTCATATTCTTGTGCTCATGCCATACTAGTACAAGATGCCATTATTTCATCACTTTTAAGCATCAATTCATTTTCAGCACAATGGCAGATTTCACATATTCATAGCACAATTTATTTTCATATCAAACAATTAATTCAGAGGCTATAAAAATTCTCAAGGACATTTCAATGTGTCCACAAGATCCCATAAAAATTTCAGAGGAAAAATAATTCTCTAACTATGTAAAAAAATTAGACAAATTCGAAGGTCAGAAACCCCCTATTTACAGCCAATAGCCATAGTTCCCAATTTTATTACCCTATCAAATGAACATATCACATCATACAAAAATTCACAGTTGGACTTCAATATGTCCTAAATACCCTGTAAAACTTTTAGGTGATTATTCAATCATTTGATGTAGTAATAAAATTAGCATAGCTTCAATCCAATAATCCAGGCAGCACATAGTTCACTTTAGTTCATGATTTTTTTTCAGGCAGTAGTACTCTGAAACAAGGATCAAGAAAATTTATGGAACTATCCTAGGATGTCAGCTTCAACATATATTTTTTCTAGCTCATGAAAATACCCACAAATATACCAGAAAATTTGTGTTCAGTTCCTTATAGCAAAACCGAAATTCCAGCAACATGCTTCAAAATCTCTTTTGACAAAAATGATTTTTAACATCATCCAAACACTCCACCAAAATTCATACATCAATATCAACATATTATCAACAAATATAGCTAGAAATTTCAGACCAAGATCAATCAGAAATGTTAAGAATAAATTTGGGAAGAAAAGGCCAAAGAAAACCCTACTTTTGGTATCTAATGGATCCTTGGCTCCAAGTTGCTCCAAGATTGATCCCTTCCACTTCAAAGCTCCCAAATCAACCTCAAATACTTCCTAAATCAGTGAGGAAGCAAGGTATCAAGGTGAGAATTGATGGACATTTGAGATTTTAATCGGTTAGATTTATAGGTATTGAGGTGTAGAACAAGTTTAATGAAAGGATCTTGGTGTTTTAGTGACTTTGAGCTAGGGTTTTGCAAGCTTGAAGTTTGTTAATGGAGGTTTGAGAGGAAGAAAAATGGAAGGCTGCTTTTCAAGGCCTCTTGGCCGAAAATGATGATGGTGGGGTGATAAGGTTGGTTGTGTTGTGTTTATCTTGTGTTAAAGTGTAGATATCATATAATATAAATGTGTAATTCTTTAAAGAAAAAGAAAACAAATGGATGGATATGATTTAATCTTAGTTTACAAGATTAAATCTTAGCCTTTCACTTAGCTTGAATGGATATACATTATCCATGTATAATGATTAAACTATCTTTCGGTGTTAGAAACCACACACCGAAATTTTACCGAATGGATGAGATATTGGCTCCCAAGTAAAATATAATAAATGAAAGGTCAAGATTAAAACTTGCTTTCAAGTTTTAATCCTTGCCATCCACTTGACATAAAGTGGATGGTAAAGGTTACTTGGCCACAAAGTAACTTGTAGTGTTAAAAACTTACATCAAATCTCTACCGAACGGGTAAAACGCTTACTCGAGTAGTCAAACATTACCCGAAAATTAATTCTAGGTATAACTTCTTATTCCTTATCATTTCTAACCTTAACCCTCTCTTTCTCTAGTCCGGCATTTCCGATCTCAGATCTAGGGTTTTGGCTGTCCCTGATGGGCTTGTGGCCTGAGGTTACTATTCACCCCAGCCCAAATTTTTTTTTAATACGTCTGTTAGGCCACCCTCATCGTTGCTAAACTGCGATTTTTGAAATTACAACTAATAAAGCTCAAATTAATTTTTAAGTAATTTTCAGGGTGTTACATATGGCTTAGGAGAAGTTACATCATTGCCTTTTACACTAGCAAATAGGAGTCTTACAAAATTTCACATAATTATCTCTAAGGAAAATCATTTTATAATGAAAATTAAGGTATATGCTATGAAAAAATACCCAAAATCAAAATCTCACCAATTCCTCCATCAACAATTTCAGCCAGGAACCTCCCTTTACAACCATATTCATCTTTTTCCTCTAAAAACACAAGAACCCTAGTTAGAAATCTCAAATTTCACTCAAAAACCCTATAACTAAAGCATCAACTATCACTTACGTCTTATAATTCCTAAATCAAACACTTATAAAGAACCCTCACCTCACCTTACCAACAATTGTGGTTGTTGTTCTTGCTATCTAAGAAGAGGATTTGAGTGGGTTGAATCAAAGATTTGGTGGAGAACTCTTGAAGGGAAGCCAAGAACAAGAGTTAGAGTGCTCAAGTGCGGTTTTCTTTAACCTCTTTTTCTCAAAACTGATTCTGAAATTTATTTGAATGATTTGGCTTGAGATTTCAGTTTTATTGAATGTTTAGACATGGATATTGATGTGTTTAATTTGGTAGAGTGTTTGGTTATTGTTAGAAAACTCTTTTTTTGAAAAGAAATTGTGTATTGTGTTGTTGAAACTCGAATTTCAAGCAAGCAGGTCAAATTTCATGATTTTTTTGACATAGTTGAGATGCTATTTTGAGCTGAAATTTTTATGTGATGAAGATAACATATAAAAGTGTTTCCAAAAATTTTCTTGGGTCATCTTAAGCATTTTTGCCATTTTTTAAAAATTGAAAACCAAAAGGGTTAAGGTTTCTGCTAACCAAGTTTATAGTACTAATTTTGTTACCATACCACATGATCAAATTTTGAGCTGAAATTTTTAGTGGGTATTAAGGACATCTTAAAGTTCAACCCTGATTTTTTGTATGATTTTATCTGTTCATTTGGTAGGGTATAAAATCAAGACTTCTGGCTATTGGCTCAAACTATGTAGTTTATGACATCCGAAATTGTGGAATTTTGTTAATATAGATAGAGACCTTATTATGCTTTGAAATTTTTATAGGGTCTCATTGATATATTGAATTATCTCCAAAAAATAGTTTTTCTTTGTTTTGATCATGTTTAGTAATTTAACCATAATTTTCTTTTGAACTGAAATTCTGGGCAACATGTTAAACTAGCTGAATTGATGATGAAATGATTATGACTTGATCTCATTTATGCTATGTGAATTTAATGATGTTACACATATGTAAATGTGAGTGCTCATGATAAATGCTCCTATATGAAGAGAAGATTGGAATCATGAGTGATATATGTGCTTGAAGCATTAAGAAACTTAGAAATTGATGCTAATGCATTTACGATTGTGATGCTTATATATATAAGTTTGATGATAATGTATGTGCTAAGTAAAGATGAGATCCCTTTGGTATGTCAAGGCCACGAAAGATCTCCTTCAGTATGTTAAGGACACCAAAAGATCCCCTTCGGTATATCAAGGGTACAAAAAAATAAGAAAGACATGAGATCCCTTTCGATGTACTAAGGGCATTGAAAGATAAGAAAGATATAAGATCCCTTCGATGTACCAAGGGCACAAAAAGATGAGCATGATGTATATGAGATCCCCTTCGACATATCAAGGGCATGGAAAGATAGTTTCACTAAAAGGTCACTGCATTTATCATATGCATATGCATATTTTATTAAATTATTTGTCTAGAATGAATTACTAAGATGCCGAATATTATGACATACGTATATTAAGTAAGTGAATACTAAAAGGAACCCACTTCGGAAGGATGACCTTAGAACTTTAAAATGAACCTTTGATATCTATTGTATGATCACATTTTTTTAATAAATCAAAGTGGCTGGGACGATGACGATGACATGGATTTTTATTATGCATTTTGAGGATGCCTACTGAGAATTTTAGAATACTCACCCCTATGTTGCTTGTGTTTCCGTGTCGTCTCCAGATTTCTCAAGAGAATTATAAGGCGGCTACTACAGAAGTTCAATACTTGAATTCCCTAATCAATTCCATTTTACTATGTGTATATATGATTATAAATATATGATAAGACATATGTATTGTAAGGCTCGTAGAAGAGCTTCCTATTGTATTTGACTTATATTCAATAAATACATTGTTTCTTTATTATGTATTTTAGTAGAATTATAAATTAGTTATTGTACAAATCAATTGAATCTGCTATAGATATTTAAGAAATGTCTGCTAATTTATAAGTAACAACTCTTGAGCCTGATGTCATGACTTAAGGATGATGTTATACTTGGGAGGGTGTTACAAACTGCCTTCTAGAAGAGTAGTTGAGTTATGCCAGAGTTGTCCTTGTTGGTCCTGAAACCGTTGATAATGGTTTCTGAATAAAACTTCAAACCTTTTACTTTTTGAACGTGGTTTCTGACTTTTTCCTCTAGAATACGAGCAATGTCCAAGTATAAAATTGATGTGAGTGTCAATACTTTCTGAGTTGTTGACTTAATTTG
Organism: Dalbergia oliveri; assembly: GCA_030441495.1. Lineage (NCBI taxonomy): Eukaryota > Viridiplantae > Streptophyta > Magnoliopsida > Fabales > Fabaceae > Dalbergia > Dalbergia oliveri. The sequence continues at coordinate 34,407,532 of JAMLFY010000003.1, read as the reverse complement.
AAATTCAAATTTCATTCAGTTTATGTTGATCAAGTGCGGTTTCTAATGTGAATGTGCTTTTTAATGTGGTTCTACTCTTTCTGAGCTATTTGTTGGTCTTTTGAACTTATCTCTGACCTTGATAAAGATCTTCTCATAATGTGGATATTTTTCAGAGATCATAACTAAAGTGATTGATGATGATGATCTTGATATAATCATGAGAAATTACTTTCTTAACTAGATATCCCATTTTGAGCATGTGAATTACTTTATGAAGACCCAAACTTAGTTTTTGATGTTGTGTCTTGCATTTTCATGTCTCTTACATATTTCAGTTCACATTTTGAACTATTTTTCACATCTTTATAGCATGAATATCTTTGAATGAGATTTTAATCATGTTAAAACATGATATTGTGAAAAATATTCCAGGAATTGAACTTATATGTTACGAGATAGTCCTGGAAATTATCTTAGAAACTCAAGCAAACTATTAGTCTTTTCTTCAATACACTTTAGCAAAATTTGCTTTGTTGTCATTCAAAACATGTGCTACAATAGCTTTTCGAAGGGTTTTGGAGCTAACAATCTGCCTATTTTTGATGATGACAAACCAAATTTTAAGAAAATATTTTGGAGAATGCTTTGAAAGACTTTTTCTTTAAGGTTAGAACCTTAATGAACTACTTTTTAGAAACTTAATAAAAATTTGTCATACAACTTAGCCTTTTCAAAAAGTAAACTTTCTTAAGGTTTATTATTGTGAGTTAAAAATTTTGTTAAGTTTCTCCAATTTCAATAGTCAGAAACTAAAGATACAAAGTATCAAAGCTAAAAATAAATGGTATCAGAGCTAAAACACATTGTGATAATAATCTTGTGTTGAACTTAGAGTTCAGCACATAATATCCAATTTTTTAGAACATACACTTGAATAGAGAATCATTATCAATTTTCATTTCTCAAGCAAGTATATAATTGATTTATAAAAAAGGAGACTGATATGAACATAAATAATGAATGGTTTTCAATTAATGAATGATTCCAAATCGCAACTAGAGCACTCTCCACCATCCCTAAAGAGAATTAATGGTTTCTAAAGATTCTTCCAACAAGGCTTTTTTGGCAATCTTCTAAATTGTGTGAAATCTCTTCCTTCTCATAGAAAAGAACCTATTCCTTATCTGTGTCACAATGTTCTTCCTCTGAAGAAGTACATAGTGTTAGCTCCAAAACTCTTTAGAAAGCTTTAATTAAGGCAATATGTTTTGAATGACAATATAACTAATTTAAAGAAAACACTTTGAAGAACGGCTAATTATTGACCTTGAGTTTCTTGACATAGCATACATGTATTTCCAGATTGCATAACATGGACTTAAAATGAGAATAATTTCATTTTCCATGTGCAAACATGATTTATCTCATACAAAGAGATTGAATTTAACAGAAGTGAATATTATATCATGAAAAGTACGCATATAAGCCTTACGAATGAAAGGAAAGCAATCAGTACAAGAGACCAAGGTCTAGGACTTCATAAAGTAGAATAGGATTTCAAAAAGTACACATGAAAATGAAGATATCTATCAAACACTGAAACCAAAGTGTTCTACTATCTTCAATTATCACACTCGCAATGTTTTGTTCATCAACAAGCCATGATTGAAGGCGAGAAGACCCAAGAATCATCAAGGAAATGAAACCGCACATCAGAAAGCTCACTTGTAGTGATATAGTGTGCTCTACAAGAAAAGGAGGGAATTTTTTTTTTAAATTCAAATTTGAATTTGAAAAAGTCAAAACCCAATGTCAGCACTAGTGTGTCATCTATTTTGCCACCGTGGTCAACAACCTCAGCTTCTAGAAGAAAGAGTTCAGAAACGTTCAAGTAAGAGTAGTTTTGAAGGAGTATCAAAAACCTCAATCTTGCAATAACTTCTGAAAGCTTAACAAATAGACAGGCTACTCTTCTAAATTGCTTTTCCAAGACACAAATGGATGATCAATACGTGTCACTTGGAGATCTGATCAAAGCCAACGGTTACAAGGGAGACCATCTATAAATATAGATGTTGTGCTCAAACAATAGATAGATTGACACTGCACAAAAAGCAAAAACGCGTGAAAATTTCTCCTCATCCGCTGAGTTCAGGACATCTACTAATCATTTCCTTTGGTTGTAAAAATCTTCTTTCTATGCTCCTTCAGTGTTCATACGTTCTTCCTAGGAAGAATACTTAGAAAGAAGTCATTCAAGTGTTTCTCAGATCTTTCTTTGTAAATGTTAAAGAAACTTCAGTGTAGGTTAGTTTGAGTTGCAAATCTAAACACAAACCTTTGCATCCTTGATCTAGTAGTGATCAGTGTAAGCATAGTTTGGAGAGGCTAGTCAAAGAATACTTGCAACATGACAGGAAAAGTGTTTTACTGATTCGATTTAGCTTAGAGAGGTTGGTCAAAGACTACTTGGTTCAACTTGAAGAGGCTGGTGAATAACTACTTAGTTTGTGAGAGTAGGGATTGTCTACTGATCACTAGTGAAAGCTTGAGAAGGTTATTGTAAAGACTATCCTTGTTCTTTCCCTGGTGAAAGAAAGGTATAGTGGAACTCAACAGTTGTTAAGAACTGGATGTAGGTAGGTTGGCCAAACCAGGATAAAACTCTCGAGTGTCTCTTTCGTTCATCTCTTATCTTATTTATGTATTTAATTTATTTACTATTAGTTCTAAAAAACTTTCTTTCATGCGTTTATTTCATAATCAGTTCAAAAATTTCACTTTTTGAAATCATTAACATTGTTTCCGCTGCACTTCGAGGTCATAGCTTGATAGTTTCTTGAGTAAGTTTTTTAAAAGATAAATAGAGAAAGAAAAGACAAAGCACAATTCAATGCCCCTTCTCGTGTGCTTTCTTACCTACACATAGTTGATCGGTTGGATGCTCCATGAAACCTAGAATTGATGACTACAAACTTCTGTTAGCACACTCTCACCAATGGTTGGCAAAAAAAAAAAAAACTCTTTTAGGAAACCCTAACAAAGCACAAAGAAACCCTATAAAGGGCACAAAGAAAAAACCCTAGCAAACCACAAAGAAATCGTTGACATGTCAAATATGTCCTTTAAAAATCTTAGCAAAGAATAAGGAAAATTAAAGAATTAGGCTTATTTGGAGTTATGAAATTGTTTGCCCATTAAAATGAAATAAACAAACTAATGAAAAATACTAGAATATTATTTTTGGGTCTTTGGAAATAATGAACTTCATAAATAAATTATTAATTTTTCTAAATTGATATAATTTAAAGGCTTCTAAAAATAAAACAAAGTAATGTAGATCTATAACAAAAGATTACTATTATAAGGCAAAAGAAAAAGGATTAATGGTACCATGAGAATTATATTAAGTCATAGTAATTTAAAAGCTCCATATCCAAGTGATATGATTTCCTAATGTGCTTTGAGAGAGATTACTTGAATTATCAATTTATGTGTTTACTGCAACTATGAATTATGTCTTCATGTATGCAATGAATAATGAATGAAGATTTATGCTGAGAATCTATGAATTATGCCATGATATATCTATGATTACAAATTTTATACTTGTTTGTGATCCATTGGTATTGTATGTGATATTAACTATCATACTGGGTCCTGATTGAACTAGGTCCATATGCATTAATTCTAAGCACTATTTATGAATATTTTGAATGACTCCTATCAATGGAATGTGTTTGAGTCAAGTATGTACTATGGTGTGTGATAAGTGAAATTATGTGCTTGGGATACTGCATAGTGTGCCATGTAGTGTATCTGAGTATTCTTGTGAAGTAAGGGAATCAGAGCAAGTAAAGGCTAATGGAAATACTAAGTGTTACACCATGACATGAACCATCGAGAATGCAAAGTATGAATGTCAATAAGACTAAAAGAGAACTCTCACCCCTTATACTGGGTTCAATACTGATCAAGGTTTAGTGATACATTGATCACACTTATACATTATAGTGATTATGATCATATTTGACATTTGAGGTTTGGTATTTATCGAGGTTTAGTGACGACTGATCATGTTATATCTTTATTTTAGGCATGAGCTCATAGCTTCGGGTTCCCAAGAGATTAATAAATAGTTGAGAATGAACAAAGTTCAAAGAAGGCTTAAAGCCATGTCATGAAAGTTTATGTCACATCACATGAGCATGAGTTATTTACATTTTTTTCCTTGCATGCCATGAATGGTGTTAATATAAGATTGTTTGTCTTAAAAATTACTCACTTTGGCTAATCACATTTTCAAAAATTGTATAATTGAACCATATTATAGGATTCACCGTTTTCATAATAAACCTGAAATGGTTGGGACAACAATGATGACACAAGTGTATGTAAGTATGCAAATAGAAGTCTAATGAGGAATATTTATTTCTCATGTCTGCTTTCCATGTCATCTTCAGACAAGGATAGTGCACTTGATAGAAACCTCTAGGAGCCATTCCACTACTGCTATAGCTATGCCATATACGTTAGGAGTTGTAGACGATAATTGGAAGGAATCTTCTTTTATTCTCATTTTCTACAAAGATGTTTGGGAAACCAGTTGTATTTATATGTAGTTAAAATACTCCCTACTAAGTTATGAGTTCTTTTGTTGTTGGTTATGTATAGATGACTATGTTAGCTCCAGAACCCTTCAGAAAGTATCATCACCAAATGTTTTAAGTGATAACAAAACCAATTTCATGAAAATACTTTGTAGAAGACTAATCATTTGCTTGAGTTTATTGAGTATACAAACAAGTTCATTCTCATTATCATACACTTCATGAACAAGTGTTATTTTCACAAAACCATGTGTAAACATGTTGAACCTCATTTAGAGAGATTTAGAACTTAAACGAAGTGAAGAAAAATCCTTGAAATGGGCGTTGGTATGGTAAGAGCATGAAAGGAAATTATTAAGAATAAGAAATCAAGACTCAGATCATAAGAAAGTATCATGCGACTTCAGAAAGTATCACTCAAGTGAAGATTTCAATCTAACTCTGAAGCAAAGTGTGGTTACCATCTTCAATCATCATGATCGTGATATATCAATTACAACAAGCTTTGATCGAAGCATAGAAGATCAAAAGGGAAGTCCAGAAACTAAACAGCACTTCAAGAACGTTTACTATAAACGTGCACCTTACAAAAATGAGAGGGAAAATTTGAATTTCAAATTTAAAGTCAAACTCAGTTGGGACTGTAGTGACATTTCTTTTCAACTTGGTTAACTACCCAGCTTCTAGAAGAAAAAGTTCAGAAACCTTGTTCAAAAAGCAAAAAGTAGTTTATAAAGGTGGACGTAGAAACCTCTATTAGACAACGGCTTATGCAACTGCAAATAACTCTAACACAGAGAGCTACTCTTCTAGACTTCATTTCCAAGACACAAAAAGAAGTAACACATGTCACTTGCAAAACAGATCAAGGGCAATAGTCATAAATGAAGATCAAGTGTAAAAGGAGATTATGTGCTTACAACATAAGACTTTTGATCATTATCTTGTGCTAAAACACTGAAGCAATTCTCCTTCATCTTCTGGAAAACTATTACTGCTTGTAATCAGTTTCATTCCTAAAAATATTCTTTCTACGTTATTATTAGATTATATATTGTTTCATCTAGAGAAAACTTAAGTATTAGTTTGTTTGAGTGAACCAACCCAAACATATTCTTTATAACCTGACCTAGTAGTGATCGTTGTGAGGTAGCTTGAAGAGGCTAGTCAAAGACTACTTGAAAGTGATAGTAAAGTGAGCTAATGGTCATGTGAGATAGCTTGAGTTGGCTATAGAAAAACTATCTAACTCAATAGTTGTTGAGAATTGGATGTAGGAAGATTAGCCGAACCAGGATAAAAACTTTTGTAGGATCTTCTCCTTCCTTGAATCTCCTTTATATTTTGTTCTGTGCCTATTATATTTGTTTTTCTGAAAAACCTTCCTTAACTCATTTTTCATATCTCTGTTTTAGTTTAGAAAGTCACTTTTTGACATATACTGACATTATTTCCGTTGCACTTCAAGTTCACTCTTGATAGTACTTGTTTAAGTTTTTCAAAAATCTAAATAGGAAGAAAAGTCGAGGCACGATTCAACCCCCTTCTCATGTACTTTTCAACCTACATTTGGCATCAGAGCCCAGGCTTCTAAGGGGTTGAGTAATCTAATAACTCAGAGGTTAAAGATCCTTGGGATAAATGGCACAAAATATCCATATTGCAGAAGGACACTCCACAACAGACCATCATTCTTTGATGGTAGAGATTACGTGTACGGGAGAGATAGAATGAAGCTGCTCATAAGTACACAAGTCTTGAAGACTTGTAGGAAATCATCCAAGAAGGAGATTATGTTTCAATGGAAGAAATTCCTGAAGGAAGATGCACCTTCCACCTCTAGAGAAGTTCCCAAAAGTAGGTGGATAGAGCAACATTAAGGGAAGAGTTCAATTGAACTCAAAGGCCAAATACCTTGAACATGTACACTAAGCAAAGCTGAATATGATAAGATCATTGCTTGTGAGACGTTAAAGAAATCTGGACAAACTTCATATGCCACATTAAGGAACTGATCAAGTTAAGGAGACAAAGACCTATGTTGTCCCATCAATATGAAATGTTTAAAATGACTGAACAAGAGAGTATTGATGACATGACCACTAGGTTCATGCACATAGTGAATCAACTCAAAGGTTTAGGTAAGAGATACTCCAACTCTAAAATGGTAAGGAAGATGTAACGGCTGATTTTTTCATGTACAAATGACCGAAATGCCCTTGAGATCATTTTCCCTGAAAATGAGGATCGCGGTCCTAGCCATCCTCAAGGGGATGTTTTGATGTTGATAGGGGATTATATGTGCTATGTGTGGTAATAGAGCAGAAGAATCTCATTTTTGAGTTTTGATGCGCGAAATTATCAAAACGCCCTGCGTGTCATCATTTTACGTACCGATTAAACCTGGACTTTACCAAAAGGTTTTAAACGATGACCTTAAGTGAAGTTTAACAATAGATTAAGCCCAGGTAGTCCCAAGCAGTTTTAGTGTAAAATTACCATTTTGCCTATAGAACAGTGTACGGTGAGCCTAATGACATAATTAAGCAAACCTAAGCAATATTAGGCTGAATCAAAGATTAATTTATTTCGACAATTAATCTAGAGTCAAGATAATTTATTAAGGTTAATTAGAACCTAAGATTGCTTAGTTAAACTCTAATTACATTCTTTGATTCAATATTCCTAGTTATGGAATCTTGAATAGTATTTTCTCTCTCCAATTCCTTAAATTAAGGAATTGTGCCCATACCTTCATTTGACTAAAAGAATGGTTTTAAATTGTTAATCTAGTAAGACCACCCCTAAATCAAGTCTTGACAACCTTAATTAGCCATTACCTCACCTAAACACTTTCTTACAAATTTCTAATCAAAACCTTAATCAAAGAAACACCTAAACACATCATTAAACCACAATTACATGAACAAATCATCCTCCTCCCTTGGCTGTAAATCTGGCCGAATACATACCCTTGAAGATGTGTCACATGTTGATTTTGTTTCACTCCAAAGACCATGCCTTGAGCCATGCTTTGGACCATACTTGAATCCATACCTCACCATGCCTTGCCCATACTCACAACCATACCAATCAAGAGATATTTTCCTCCCCCTTGGCCAAGAGAAACTGCGGCCACTCCTCCTCCAATCAGCCCCCATTGTGACAATTTTCTATAAATACCAAGCCTTGAAGAACTTGGTTACATTTTAGAAGTTTTGCCAAGTTTAACCTTTCTTGCATTTTCTCTCTTTTCTTCTAACTTTCTCTTCATCTTGTTCTTTTTCCTCTACCCTCAAAGAAGGCTTTCCACCACCACAAACCACCTTAAATAACCTTGAACCACCACTCCCCCACCTCAAACCACTTCTCAAACACTTAACTTTTCCATTTTCAAACTTACTTTCTCAAGGAAAATTCATCTTCCTTGAGTTCCTTGCTTGGCTGAACCATTATCCTCACCAAAGAGAAGATTTTGTCTTCTCATTCCATCAAGAATCCAAGCTTCCTCTCATTTCTTTCAAGACTTCCTTAGGTAGGGGTTTTATTTCAAAGTTTTCCTTACTTTCTTTAAGAAAAGTTCTAGTTTTCTTTGGTTTTCAAAGCTTCCTTTTCCTTTCTTCATTTAAGCCTTAGGGCCTTTGGTTGAGAAAAACTTTAGCTTGATGATGTGGTTTCAAGATAATGGTCTTGTGATGCCATGTGAGAAACCTCTAAAGCTTGAAAAACTTGGTCATGGACCATATATGCTCTTGGTTTCTTTCCTTTTTCTTTGCTTAAAGCTTTGGTTTTCTTTTCCTTTCCCTTGAGTGGTTTCGGTTTCCTTTTCCTTTATTTGAACAAAGTTTGTTAAAAATGTTAAGTAGATCACAAAAGTTTTGTTAAGAAAATTAATCATACGTTTTCAAAGAGCTCTAAGCTTACCCTTACCAACCTTAAAGTTGGTTGGCCGTTCTAAGAGTTTTACTCTAGATTGAAGCCCATGAGAAATAAAATAAAGAATATAACTTAGTTCTTTGTATGTCATGTTATAGCCTATGTTTTGGAATTTTTCTAAGCTTAGGTGAGCTTAAAGAACATTGTGAACAAGATTTTGTGTTTTAAATCTAATACATGAAATAAATATTTTAGCTATTGACCTTACCTATTTTTGTATGATTTTAATGAGAGGAATTGGTTTCTAAAAGAGTTTTGAGTTCCTAAAATTATTCCAAGAGAAAACTAGCAACTTATATGCTCTTTAATCATGAAATTATGTGATTATATGGCATTTACATTTTGGTTTTACCCTTGATGTTTGGCCATTGTATAAATTCTGTTTTATGGTGTTAAAATGTATAAAATTATGTTTGAGTGAAGCAAGGATCGATATAGAGAAGTTAGGAAAGAACAAGTAACTAAAAAGGACTTAAAATGAGAATTTTAGAACACTTAGATGCAAGAATGGTAAATTATGTTCCAACATAATTGAACTTAAGGAAAATGGTTTATAATTAGTGGATATGTATAGGAATCCTTCATATTTGTTTTAGAAGTTGATTATAGAGCCTTAGACGAAGACGGATCTTAGAAAGGGTCAAAAACGAAGATTCTAGGACCTCGTAAGCATATGATAATTTTCTGCCTAAGTGATGCAATGCCATTTGGATATGTTAGTAGGCATGAATATTAGAGAGAATTGTAGGTAATGATCCCTTAGGTGAAATAAAGATCCATAATGAAAGTTAGGATAATTAAAACATAAGTTTAAGACCCGTAAAGGCCAAAGCATAAGACACCATGAGATAGGAGATGTGATGTGAGAATGAGACCGAGTGGGTATACTCGTGATGAATGTGAATGTGTTAATGCCATGAATATGAGCCTATATGTGGATGTGTGGCATGTTGCTATAATGATGTAGTATGCTATGCTTAAAATGCATGAGAATGTGAGACATGAATAGAGGATATATCATATGATGTTCTATGGTTGTATGCTCATGTTGCATCCATACAAGATATGATAAAGTGGAAATGATTCCATTATGACTTCTCGAGTTAAGGGTTGTACGGGTGATCCAAGAAAAGAGAAATGTTAATGAGGAAATGATCCCATTATGACTTCCTGAGTGAAGGTTTGTGCAGGGTGATCCAAGAAAAGATATATGATTCTCTTTTTCCCTGTATGAATCTAGTGACGGCTAGTTAGGATGAGCTCATTCCTAGGCGATAGGTGTATTTGAAGTTTTGGTGGCTATGTGAAAATCACCGACATGTTGGGTGGATTTTGGTGGCTACGATGAGGGTGGAAAAGTTAAGAAAGGAACTCGAAGAGTTCAATTATAATAAAGTAAAAGACGAACATGCATATTTTTTGTGGTTGTTCCATTGGTGCTTATGATTAAGTAATATATGTTGAGTACGTGAACGTTATACTCAAGTATTGGCATGCATACATAAAATATCTGCTGCATTCATACTATCAAGACTCATGCTAAAAGAAACCCACTTCGGATAATAAGATTTGAGAAATTAAAACTGAACCTATGCATGTACACCTCTTTCATAATGAAACCGAAGTGGCTGGAGGCGACGACGATGACACTTGTGTTAAAGTTGGAGCCTCCTGAGAATCTTGTACAAGTATTCTCACCCCTTTTGTTTTTCCCTCCCGTGTCGTCTCCAGGACGGTATTGATATGGATATTCAAAATCTTCCTTGAGGCGAGGGATAGGAATAATGTCATCTAGTCAGATCAGGAAGGCGCAGTGGAAGCATGAAGACTAGTCTAGCCTTGTTAATATTCTGTTTTGCATTAGTTAAATGTTGTTCGATGTATTTGATACCCCTAGGTGTCCTTATATTTATAAGGACATCGCTGTTATGTTATGATTATGATATACTACTATAATTCATGTTGTGATTACTCTATGGTTTACTTATGGTTGCTATGATGTCGTGTATGTGGTTGCTATGCCTTATATGTATTAGTCGGGATCTATGCGCATGCACTCTCGCATTTTAAATCTTAAGTTCAAAAAGAAAAATTTAGTCATATTTTCCTTACTCGTATTTTAAAGAAAAGTAAGTCAAGATCTGAACAAAGGCGTAACAACTAATAACTAACCGAAATGCGACTAAAGCGTATGAGGTTAAGAGTTAGGGTGCTAGAAGATCTTGAGAAGTCTTCTTGCAAAATAGCTTTCCAAGGTCACTACCATTATAGAAGCTAAGGACCTTCAACCTTTAGCCTGGATGCTCTCATTGGGTCTCTAAAAACCTATGAGGTTGTGCTTTGAAGTTTATGGTGAAACATCAAGAAGAGCAAATCCATAACCCTGAAGTCCTCACACAATAAGTAGCCCAAAGATAAATCAATGAAAGTTACTAAAATCAAAAGATGAGTCTGAATAAGAAGATGGACATGAGATTTCTATGCTCATGAGGAAGATGTCTAAAACTTGGAGAAGCAAAATAAAGAAAAGAAGAGACATAAACTTCAGAAAGGACATGAAAAGCAAGGGAAAGTTGAACAGTAACCTGTTATAATTGTGGAGAGAAAGGACATTTCAAGACTGAATGTCCCAAGATCAAAAGTCCACAGAAAAAGTTCCCTCAAAGAAGAAGGGAATGCTGGCCACTTGGAGTGATTTAGGGAAGAAAAAGAATGTTCAGAAAGCCAGGATGAGCTAAAAGATGTAGCAAACTTATGTTTCGTAGTTGGCTACATTTTAGAAGGAGAACCTGAGGTAAAGACATCTTAACCTGACCTTTCTTATCATAAATTACTTGCATTATATGATGAATTGCTTGAAACTCTAGACCCTATCCTCTCACTATCTCAATCTTAAAAGGAACCATTGAAAAGTAGTTCTAGAGCTTGAAAAGGCCAAGAGATGTTAGAATATAGGACCTAGAAGGAAGAAATCAAAGGAGAAAACAAGTTTTAAAATATTAAGCTCAAAGCCTTAGAAGTTGAAGCCACTGAAAAAAAATAAAAAAATTCATAAAGTAATTTCTGAACTTGAAAGGACTTCAAAACTTCTCAAATCTGACCTGGAAAAGATGGTTAATGGCTTAAAGAATCTTGAGCTGATGCTTGGTGGTTAAAGGCCATATTTTCAAAAGACGGGTTGGATATGAGAGCGAGATGGATGAGAAAGGAAAAGAAATCTCATCAAAGAAAGTAAAGAACAGACTATATCTTGTACCTTTTGTCATAAGAAAGGACACCCACCTAACAAATATCTTATGAGAAAGAAATATATAAAACGGGTTAGGAAACCTCCCTTAAGAAACTCTGGGTACCTAAAGTGAAAATTGTTTTTGTTGCAAGTGTGTCTGAGAACATAGGTTGCCAAAGACAATAAGTCGTACATGAAGGTGGTGCTCGAGGCACATGTTCATCTAGGAAGTGGTTCAAAAACCTGAAGCCCAAAACTCTGGATTAATAAAATTCGCTAATAAAGGTAAAGCCAAGGTTACAGGTATAGGAAATGTTGATAAGGATGATTCCCACCAAATTTCTAATGTTTTACTTGTTAATGGTCTGGCTCACAATTTGTTGAGCATCAACCAATTCTGACCAAGGTTTTAATGTTTTATTTAATGCACATGCTTGTAAAATTGTAAATTCCACTCCTGGACAAGTAATTTTATTTGGTAAGAGACTTGACAACACTTATGTATTGTTCTTGGATGACCTTCTAGAGCATATGTAAAATGTCTTGCATCCTTCATGGATGATAAGTGGCTATGACATATATATGAAGCTAATTTCTGAGCTATCTAGAAAGAGCTTGTTAAAGGCTTGCCAAAGAACATATATGACAAGGATTCAACTTGTCAATTCTATGAGAAGGGCAAGCAAACCAAAGCTTCTTTCCATAACAAAATGTGGTTTCAAGCACTAAGCCACTTGAGCTTTTAGATATGGATCTCTTTGAACCAACCAAGATTGCAAGTCTTGCTGGAAAAAGATATTACCTTATCATAGTGGATGACTTTTCTAGATTTACATGGGTTATCTTCCTAGCTTCTAAGGATGAGGTGGCTGAAAGATTCAAAGTTTTTGGAAAACGTGTTTGTATTGAGAAGATTCTCAAATTACCTTTATTGGATCAGATCATGGAAGAGAATTTGAAAATCATGTTTTAGAATAGTTTATTGAAAAAATTGGCATCTCACATAAGTTTTTTGCACCTAGAACTCCCCAAAAAATGGGGTTATTGAAAGAAAGAACATAAGCTTGTAAGAGATAGCCAAAACCATGCTTTTAGAAAGTGGTTTATCAAAAGGTTTTTGAGAGAAGCTGTAAACACTTCATGGTATATTCAAAATAGAATCTTTCTAAGGCCAATTCTCAAGAAAACTCCTTATGAGCTATGGAAAGGTAGAAAACCCAACATATCATATTTCCATATCTTGGTTCATCATGTTTTATTCTTAACACCAAGGACAAACTCACAAAGTTTGATCCTAAATCTAATGAGGGAATTTTCTTAGGATACTCTTCAGTTTCAAATGCTTCCAGGATGTACAACAAGATAACACTATGTGTTGAAGAGACTATCCACATCAAATTTATAGAGCTTAAGAAGGACTTTGTTGATGATCTGGAAGAGCTAGAAGAGAGCTTTGAGAAGTTGAACTTTAAGGAACCCTTAGAAAGCAAGCAGAAGAAAACACAATCTTCAAAAAGTAAGCTCTAGACGGACAACTTAGAAAGCTTACTCAGAACTCCAAAGACGTTAGAAAGTAACACTTCTAAGCATGAAAAAGAGCAATCTGAAGATGAAAAAGAAGCTGAAGAACATAAAGGTTACGGAAACTGTAGAGGAGTTTATGATCTAAAAGTAGTTTCTCATAACAATATTCTAGGGGACATTTCCAAGGGTATGAGAACTAGATCCTCCCTTAGAAATGTGTCTAACCTGCTTTCATTTCCACGATTAAGGCTGAATACATTGAAGATGCTTTGAATGATTAAAGTTGGGTGGAAGCTATGCAAGAGGAGCTAGATCAATTGAGAAAAGCAAAGTTTGGATACTCGTGGATAAGCCCAAAGGAAAAACCATCATTGGAACCAAATGGGTGTTTAAAAACAAGCTTGATGAAGTAGGAAAGGTGATAAAAACAAAATAAGATTGGTTGCACAAGGTTATAATCAACAAGAAGGAATTGATTATGATGAAACCTTTACACTAGTAGCTAGACTTGAAGCCATAAGAATGCTACTTGCTTTTTGCCTTCAAGGGATTCACTCTATACCAAATGGATGTAACATCTGGATTCCTAAACGTGAAGTAGCCTAGGGTTTTGAGAGTAAAAACCTTCCTAACCGTCTTAAGTTAACAAAGGCACTTTATGGTTTGAAACAAGCTCCTCGAGCTTGGTATGAAAGTTAAGTACCTTTTTATTAAAGAATGAGTTCAAGAAAGGTAACGTTTATACAACCCTATTTACTTTGAGCAAAATAATCACTTTCTAATAGTTCAAATATGTGTTGATGACATTATATTTAGTGCCACTAATCATTCTCTTTGTCAAAAGTTTTTAAAATTGATTCAAAATGAATTTGAGTTGAGCATGATGGGTAAACTTAAGTTCTTCCTTGGACTTCATATAAAACAACAAAAAGAAGGAACCTTGATCCATTAAGAAAGGTATACAAAAGAGCTTTTGAAAACATTCAATATAGATCAAGCCAAACCTATAAGCACCCTTATGCATCCATCTCAAGTCATTGATGCAGAAGAATGAAGAAAAGGTATCATAAAGTAATTATAGAGGAATGATTAGTTCACTTTATCTTATAGCAAGTAGACCAGAAATTCAATTAAGTATAGGAATTTGTTCTAGATTTCAATCTAACCCAAAGCAATCACACTTAAATGATGCCAAAAGGATTTTGAAATATTTATCTGGTACTACTAATCTCGGTTTGTGGTACAAGAAAGGTACGTCTTGTGAGATTGTAGGTTATTGTGATGCTGATTTTGCTGGAGATAGAGTACAAAGAAAAATCACCAGTGGATGTTGTTGTTTCTTTAAAAGAGTCTTATCACTTGGTCATGCAAGAAGCAAAACACCATTGCTCTTTCTAGCTAAAGCTGAATATGTAGCCTCTACAAACAGTTACACCTAGATGCTGGATAAGGAACTAACTAGAAGATTATCACCTAATATATTCCAAAATTCCTATCTTTTGTGATAATACTAGTGCTATAAATCTTGCAAAGAATCCTATCCAGCACTCTAGATTCAAGCACATTGATATCAAACATCATTTTATCAGAGATCATGTTCAAAAAGGGGATGTTGAGCTAATGTTTGTGAATACTGAGACTAAGTGTCTGATATATTCACAAAACTATTAGCTAAAGATCATTTTTGCTGCATAGTATTCATGCAAAACATCTTTGGAGACTCCCCATCATGGCTCTAAATTGAGGTGCAATCGAAGACATCTATGCAAGAATTGAAAATAAATTTGCAAGATCAGAAAGTCATGTACAAGGTCAGAAAGAGGGTCAGAAGCTTAGAAAATGGGTCAGAAAGTCATACATGCTCAGAATATGGAAGATGATTCATATTTGAAGAAGTTGTGTAGTTGTGAAGACTCACACTCTGTTATTAATGGTTCAAAAAGTTGACAAAGTTCAAAAATTGGTTCTGCGATTCAGAAATCACTTATTCTGGAAGACTTGAAAAAGGCGGGATAATTTCCACTATTTTTAAGTTTATCTCTCCCACATCACCTCACCTTTAGACTTTATGTCTCATCACTTAAATAACTTGCCTCACCTCACACGTAGCACATAACCCTTTCATCTTTAACCTTATACACTTTTACCTTAACCAAAATCGTTTCACTTTCTCTTACAAACCTCTCTTCTTTGCAACCTTTATCGTTTCTCAAAAACTTCAACTTTTTTCCTCAATCCTCTCAAACCCAAACAAACAATGGCAGAAGGAAAGTAACTTGACTGTACCATTGCCAAGGGAAGACCTTTCCTCATATATAATGAGCATCCAATGCAAGAGCGGACGTAGACAATTTCTCCAAGAGAAAGGTTGCCCCTAATGAACCAAGTTCCCATTGTTAAGGAAGTCTTCACCTTCCAAGGTTGGGAGAGTTCCTGGACATCTTAGTATTCCTAGGTATGGTCACTGTTTTTGACTCTCACCTAAAAGCAAAGAATCACACCACCCTCAAGACAACCATCCATGACACCTACAAAGAGACAGGGCTGCTGAGCTATCTAAAGTGGTTAGGGCTCTTGCTTGGGGTCACTTGCCTTGCCCAAGGTGATTGGCATCATTCTCTTGGGGTAACTACTGAGGTAGTCTCACAATACCTCACTAACTCACCCAACACAACAGTGAGATCACTCCTGCCATGCTAAGCCCTAGGGTGAGAAAGGTATTCACTGGAGTTCAATTCACCATTCTCCCTAGGCTAAGCAGGAGGGTGTGTTGCTAGGCATGGACTGTATGTTGCTGTTTTGCCTGATGGCAAGGAAGAAAGTAAATCTCCTAGGATTATCATGGATTATGCTTAGTGCTATCACTAAAGAGAAGAGAAGACTGTTCCCTATGGGATGTTTCTGATAAAGGTCTTTCACACATTGGATACCCTCTTACTGAAGAGCGGTTTGAGTTCCTTACGGGCATAGAATAGACCATGGTATCTTTCAAAACCATGAAGAGAACCAAATATATGGCTGTCAAGACCAGTTCCAAGAGACAAAGCTTCTAAATCAGGATGCTAAAACTAAAAAGGCTGCTAAAGCAAAAAGAAGGAAAACAGGAAAAAAGTAAGACGAAAAGGAAGATAATCATCCTTGAAAGTAGTTCAGGAAGCTTGAGGAAGGAGAGAAGAATTTGAAAGGACTGTGTTTGAGGAAGTCCCCCAGAACAGAAAAGCAAAAAGAGGCAAGACAAGAAGCAAAAGGTAGCTAAGACTCCAAGCCTTCTGAACCTTTAGAAATTGAGGCTGAGACCTCAAAAGCGAGCTTCCCAAGGGAAGGCCTGACAAACTCCCAATTCATAGGCAAGACATTGAGCATAAATACAGGAATCTGCTAAAGGGAGTGCCTAGGGCAGCTTCTAATATTAAAAGACATGTTTGAAGCTGAGTAGGCTAGGATTGCTATGGAAGATAAAGACTTTTCTAAGGAGGAAGAAGAAAAGTGTAACACCCCAAAAATTATTTAAAAATTAATTTAGCTTTATGAGCCATAATTTCAAAAATTTGACAGTTTTAGTAATGATGAGTATGGCCTAATGGATTTTTTTTTAAAAAAATTTGGGTTAGGCATGAATAGTAACCTTGTGAGCCCCATGGGTCCGTTGGGCAGAAACCCAAATTTTGGACTAAGAAATGCCCGAGACTGAGAAAAAAAAAGGATTAAGATTAGAAATAGTTACAAATGAGGATTTTATACCTGAAATTAAATTTCGGCAATATTTGATTACTCAGGTATGTGTTACCCGTTTGGTAAAATTTCAATGTGCGGTTTATAACACAGAAAGATAGTTTAATTCTTATAAATGGATAATATATATCTACTCAAGCCAAGTGTAAGGCTAAGATTTGATATTGAATTACAAGATCAAATCCAAGTCATTCATCTTGTTTTCTTGGTCAAAGAATATAGACTTTATATTAAACAATTCATACAACACAAATCTTTTCCATTAAGCCACCAAACTTCTTCTTTTGGACTTGTCATTCTCGGCCATATTTCCAGCACACACATCGTCCATTTTTCTTCCTTTTGAACATCGATGAACAAGGTTTTAACCTCCAAAGACCTAGCCTAAATTGGTAAAACCTCAAAATCTCTTTACTAAACTTGTTCTACTCATCACCATCTACAAAACTAACCGATTGGAATTTCAATTCCTCACCAATTCTTACTTTGATATTTCATTATCCACTGTTTAAGGGAGGGATTAGGTGCCGTTTGGAAGGTTTAAAGTGAGAAAAATCATTATTGGAGTGTCCTTTGGAGCCAAGATCTCTAAAGCTCCAAAGAGGAGGGCTTTTGAACCTCTTTTGCTTTAAATCTGTTTTTATACTTTACTTATTGATTTGGCTTAATGTTTTTCATTGCATCAGTTGATAATATATGGATATTGATGTATTAATTTTGGTGAAGTATTTGGATGATGTTAGAAAACCCATTTTGGCAAAACAAGTTTTGAATCATGTGCTGAAATTCTCAGATTTATCCTGACAAGTTAGGGTTCACAAATTTTCTGATGTATTTGTAGGTATTTTTATCAACTAGAAAAATTATATATTGAAGCTAAGTTTCTAAGGCAACTCCATGATTTTTCTTGCATCTTAAAAATAAATTTTACTATTTTCTAAAAAATAGAAACCGAGACGTTGTTGAGTTGTCTGGATTGCTAATTTGAAGCTCTAATTTGTATAATTTTGTTACCATAGCAAATGATTGAATTATCACTTGAATTTTTACAGGGTGTTGGGGACATATTGACGTCCAATCCTGAATTTTTTACAGGACTTATATGATCATTTGATAGGGTAATAAAATTGAGACATTTGGCTATGACTAAAAACAAGTAGATTTTGACCTCCAAATTTATAGAATTTTATTAACATAGTTATTTTGTTCTGAAATTTTTATAGGACCTTGTGGACACATTGAAGTGTTTTGGATAATTTTTATAGCTTTTGAGTTGTTTGTTTGATATGCGAAATAAATCTTGCTACTCAAGCATAAATTCTGCCAATATGCTGGAATTGAATCCAAGTATTGATTTGGTGATATAATCGCTCTTAATTGAAGTATGATGAGTATGAATGCATGCTAGATAATTTAGAGATTGGTTTATGAGGCACGAATGAGAATCACTTGTGATTTACTACCTACACGTGGCTTATGCATGCATTTGAGAAAAGAAAAGTACATGATATAATTATGTGAAAAGAGAATGTATAAACTTAAGTTGTGCATGTTCTGACATATAGACAAAACAGAAACAAGACTTAGCCTGAATGAGGGAAGGCAAAAAGAGGAACTTGCCTAGAGATATTATGAGTCAGGAGACGTATCAGCTAGGAATAAACTGTGTGATTCGAAGAGGAAAAAATAAAGTCCGATGATCACGTATAGGAATGAGCTCAGTCCAGATAGTAGTCTATTTCCCATTATGGAGTTGTCCATGACAGATACTTTTTAGTATAAATTATCCATTATGGAGTTGTCCACGGCAGATACCCATTGGGTATAAACTAAGTCTTTTCTATGTCATGAAAAGAGAAATGCACTGAATTGAGTTTTGTGACCATAAGCAGAAGAAGGCCCTCTAAGATCATTTCATTGCATTTGGCATATGAATATTGAATCATTTTGTTTAGCATTATTTACTATACTCATGAGCTTTATGATATGTGTGTACTAAGTGATTGAATGTTAAAAGTAACCCACTTCGGAAGTATGATTTGGAATTTTAAAAAATGAACCGTTATTATGAATTGCATGATCACCTTTTTCTTAATAAACTGAAGTAGCTGGGATGATGACAATGACATTATGATTATGTATTTAGGGAAATGCCCTACTGAGAATTGTATAATTCTTACCCCTATGTGTTTGTGTTTCCATGTCGTTTCCAGGTTGAGCCAAAGGACCATGAGGTTGCTACGAAGAACTTGGAATTGCAATAGTGTAGTAGTTGATGCTTTTATTATGTTGTATTTAGTGGAATGGATCTATATGTAAATATATTAGAGAATAGAAGTGTATTCAAGCTCATAGAAGAGCTTCCTTTTGTATTAGACTTTGTATTAAATAAATACTTTATTGCTTTGCTATAAATTTTAATAGAACCACGATTTAGTTACTACTCGATTCGATAAATCTTGCTATAGATAATTAAGAAAGGTTCACTAATCTATAAGTAACAACTCATAAGTATAATGTTATGACTTAAGGATTATATTGTACTTAGGAGGATATTACAAAAGAGTTATCAAAGAGCGCGACTTCTCCAAAGAAAGAGGATTGGAGGAAGCCAAAAAATTAGAAAGGGCCAAAGGGATTTAAAGTTCTAGTAGAAGAAGAAAAAGATCTATAGTTCCTAAATCCTTTATAATTATTGAAGAACAACCTACAAGGCCAATGACCTAGTAACTTAGGTTCACTTCTTTTCTAATCTTTGTTGCACCTCCCAGAAGCCAAATGCCTTCAGAAACCAGCTCCACAATATAATCAACCACTGCTCTATAGAGAACAACTATAGTTGAAGTTGAGATGGCTTCCCAAGGCACAAATGATGACTCTTTGACCATAAAGCAAATGTTAAAGTCCATAACCAAAGCCATGAAGTCAAAGTCATAGCCCGAGGAAGAAGGTTAGGAAGAACTCAACTTTTTTGTGAGTGAGCTCTTTCAATTCTAGAGCCAATTGTGGAGGAACCTCTTAAGGAAGGCTGAACCTAAAACTGCTATAATTTTGATGGTGCCTTAACCTCCTCCTTCCATAAGAATAACCCCACTGGAAGAGGCAAAAGATAGAACCTTAGAAACTAGCTTTCCTCCTATTGAAACTACCCCCATAGCTCCTACAACTACTGCTATTTCTAATCCTATTCCTGGTTCCGTTTCTATTCTTGCTCTTATTTCTGCCTCTATTGCTTACCAAGCTTCTTTTCTTCCTCATTCTATTACTATTCCTATGCCTGATCATACCACTAATGCTACCATGGTTGTTGAAGTTCCACAAGCCTTTACACACACTACTGCCCTCATCACCTCACCCATCGCACCACCAGAAATTGAACCACATCGACTCCACCTTTGCTGATCAAGATGTTGAACATATTGAAGTTGACTCACCCAGGTCTAGGGAATCCATTCCCCTAAACATTCCTGAGCCTACACCCATGGCTGCCCCATCAACACCTACCACCATCCATCTTCCCCACTAGCCTCAACCTGAGCCTCCAACAAGTCTCACTATGGTCTAACCTTCTACACAATCAGAGTGACATGGCCTCAAGATTGGATAGGGTTGAAGCCTCCAATAGGGAGATTAGTGCCCAATTAAGAAGACATGAAAAGCTACTGCTCCAGCTTCTTCAAGAACTCAAAAGGAGGGACCGATGATGGTTTGACATGGTTTCCAGGACACCCTTTTTTATAATGCCAAAAGCAAGAGAAGACAAAAGAAAAGATGAAGAAAATTAAGAAAAATCTTCTGTGAGAAAATCAAAGGGTCAAGCTAGGAGGAGTTCAACTGAGGGAGACTTCATGATCATACCTGTAGCATTCATCATTCATTATCTTTGCTCATTTATTTTTTATTTTAAGCTCTCAACATTTTTTTTTTTTGCTATGCTACTTTGATCTTTACTCTGTACATATATGATAAGTGTATACTTCATCATGTTTATGTTTTGAGTTTATGCTCTAGTACTTATATACACCTATGATATGCTCTGACATACAAATCGAAGTTTTCTCATATGCAACTCATGCTCTAATACACATGTTTAAGTGTTATGACAAAGTACTGTATGTTGCTCTCATAAACATAAACATGTGATCAATTATTTTTTTAGCTTTGGAAACTTCCATTGTGTGCAAAGCTTATCTATTGCATTTTTTTATGCAATATGTTATTTCGCCGTATTTAAAAAATGATTTGGATAAAAGTCATGCTGCGTATGGATTCCATATCAAGAGTAAATATCACAAGTATTATCCTCTTTATTCATATTCGCCTAAGTTCAGAAAGTCAAATGAATGAAAATCAAGTTGTTTTTGTTCAGAAAGCTTAAATGCTCTAACCTTTTCAAAAATTTGCTCCGATACTTCTTGAAAAGTGCTTTGATATACTTCAGAAACCTTCTTTGAAATGAAATAGCTTTGATTCTAGTCACTTTAGGTTATTAAATGTCTTGATCACATCGACATCATACCTTAAGAATGAGATCTTCTTAAACTCTATCAAAATATTTTGAAAGATTATAGAACTCTCTTGATCCAATATCTGTTCATATATTTCTTTCAAAATCTCTCCAAAAGATTTTCTCAAAATTCGGTTTGTCATCATAAAAAGGGGAGATGCTACACTATGTTTGTGATACTTATGCAATGATTATAAATTATGGAAGTTCACTATATTCATAAACTCTCGGTATTTATTGGTACTTATTTTATTTATGGCCGTATGAATATGCCTTATTAATGTATGGTTATTTCATCATTCCACACAATTGGTTCTATTGATTTCAAAATACAAGTTACGCTCAGTTATATATATTAAAAAAAATTAATCTATTTTTCGCATAAAGTAATTTAAAAGCAATTTAAAGTTTCTGCAAGCATAAGTAATAATTAATAATCACCATAATATGTCTTAAGCGTAGTATGAGATTATTAGGGTGTTACACAAAGAGTAATTCAAATGTTTCCTGACCTTTTGCTTTGTCCAAAGCACAAAGTATTGTGTTTGACTTTGATGGGATTGAATGATCCGAGACTTAATCCTTGTTAGACCGACCTTGTTTGAAGGGAATTCATATTGACACACACTTGTGGACTTAAATTTATTGATCCAAATTTTATCAGGTTGGACTCTTAGAATTTCTCTATTTGTTCTAGCTCAAAGCTTAAGAAAATACCAGCATAGTGTGCCATACTGAAGTTGAGACATCGGCAGTGGGGGGGCAATTGTCCTCGGCATATCATGTCATCTAGAGCAAACTTATTCTTTACCTTATTTAAGATTTCAATCTTTTTTATATTATTCATGCATGTATGCCGAATAGTTAATTTTAGGTCACTAATAGCAATTTACAATGCTCTTTATTAACATAAATAAAAAATATCTTTATTTATATTTGCTATGACGTGAGTCATAAGAAAGAACCCAATCCAAAAAACTTAATATATTAGGTAGAAAAGTTTCATGACCTAATACTATAACTAGCTTTTTGCTTATGGCACGGTACTATCATATACAGAAAATTTGATTAGATATTTCTTTTTTCAGATAAATATACTTTTAAATATAAAATTTTATAATTTGAAACTAATATTTGAGTATGAGTTATTTGATCTTGTTCTAAATTTCTTCGCATAATCAAATAAAAATTATAACAATTGCTTCATGTTAATTTTTAAAACATATAAAATAAATGACGTATCTCAATTTGTATTATACCCTTATATGTTTCATCATTCTTAATATTGAATACTTTTAATAATAATAACTATTTTACATTGTGTGGACATTATATATATACTCCTAAAATTAATTTTGTAGCATATTGAAATAATTTTATTTTAAGTGAAAGTATAAGTATGTTATCGTTAAATTGAATTTAATTTTGATGTATAGTAAATAAGAGTTTTATATTATCATTTTACCATTTGTACGACATTTCACATGATGGATGTGAGAATTAATCATAATTTCTCAAGTAAAATATATGATTGAATGATAGGATAAAACTATAAAGTGTTGCTATTATATTAAAATAAAATCTTTAAACTTGATAAGTATTTTATACTTTTATATTTATTTATATTAAAATCTAAAATGTGTGTAGTAAACCACAGTTAATAGTAACTTTTTTTTTAGATATTATATGTTAGAGAAAATATTTATTTTGCTAATATACAATTTTTACCTAAATTTTCATGGTATACACTTAAAAAATATGATGAGGTATGCAATGGTGGAAATAATAGGGGCGGAGGGAGGCAATTGCCCCCTAAGATTTTTTCTTTAACTATCTAGTTATATATGTCTCTACAAAATTAGTATATAATTATATGTGGTTATTGTAATTATTAGACAGCTAATAATATATGATATTATATGAGAAAAAATCATTAATAGATAATTAATTTAAGACATTTCTAATTTATTTTGTTCATTTTTCTTACCTATATTCATCTCAAACGTCATAATATTGATAAATAATATTATTTATACATTCAAAAGTGGGTATCTCAATCCTTATTATCAATGGATGTAATGGTGACCCCATTCACTTCCACCCATTTATCTCGTCCAACAATGATAGGTTGTATGTCCCAATGAGTCATTCACTTTTAAATTTACAAATAATGTTATTGATATATAATAGAATAGAATAATTTTTGTATATAGGCACAATTCTAAAAATCTATTCTTAGACATACTAAAAAAAAAAAGTGGGACACATATATGAGTGAATACATATTGAATAAAATTGATGAGACCCATTTATATTGCGATTGTACCTAAATATAATATGTTAGACTTGTGACTATGTAAAAATCTCTCTATAGAGTATCCTATTTTGTTTTCTCTTTTAACTTTTACCACGATCTGCCTCTCCTTACTTTTAAACCATATTCTACCACCAGAGGTATCTCCCAAAACATTTTTTTCATGTGCAATATTTTTTTAATTTAATGATAGAGACCCTTAATTGCAATATGTTCTCTCCTTCTTTTATATTTTTTAAATAGATAATAAATAAATTTTAGAAACTAAAAGACCATTTAAAATATTTTTTTAAAATAAAGTAACCCATTTTTCATCTCCGAGTTAATATTAGCTTAGCTAGTACCGATATGATTCCTCCTATTTATATTTCTTTGTGGAAATATGATGGTGGAAGCTAAATTTACATTTATATTTGTTTATATTTATATAGTTCTAAACTTTTTTCTTAAATGATTGTTGTAAAAAAAAAATTTATAAGAAGACTCATTTAAAGTTTAATAATTATGTCGCATAATTTTTATTTACTTATTTTGAAAATATATAGTTTGATGCTCTTTTTAATTTTAGGTAAAATACTTAATGATGAATAGAAAATGTGTTAAAGAAAAATTATATGATTTGTTTAATAAATTTCTATTATGTAAAATAGATTTAAGTCTCAAGTGTAAATTGTTATAATTATAATCTAAAAATATTATTAAAATATTTATATTTATTTCTAATATTTATTAGTATCCTTAATATTTTTATTGAAGAAAATTTTAGAAAAATTAGAAAATAAAAATTTAAAAGAATTTAAAAGATGAAGAGTAAAATACACCATAATGATTAAAAATTAAGAAACATTTGCAAGGTTCGTAATGAAAAGTCAAAAAATGTCATGACCAAATCTGGCCACGATCGGCGCGTAGGTGAATTAGCCACCCAGCACACCTAACTTAGATTTATTTTGGAAAAAAATAGATAGAGTTTGCCGTAAAAATCAATCTTCTTGGATATACAAATTCTTATTTAACATATTCAAGTCACATTTGCAAATACAATTCAGTTACCATATCACGGGCATTCTCTGAATGCACTACAAAACCAAACTTGATAGTATAATAACATTAAAATAACATAAAAGAAGCATGATTCTACTTGTAGTTAATGGAGCATAACTAAAATTTATACAACCCAGAATAGACCAAAATCCAAAATACATGACAAACAACTACAACATTGAGCCCTCACAATTATGTGTTGATTCACCAAAAGAAGGGGTATGGCTCTAACTAGTGGAAGGACATGTCAGACCTGGAACATGAAAGGTAATGGAGTAAGTCAAACAAACTTAGTGAAAAATAATCTATCTATGATAGTAATGAAACAACATAAACTAAATTTTAGTCCAACATAAACATCAATCAGTGACCCCTGAGTACCTTACATTCTATGACACTTTGCTCGTAGAAGGTCAAACTTCTTACTTGCCCTTAGGATCCCAAAAAGTGGCCCTAGATCCTAGATAATCCATGGCACTTTGCATCCTAGGTGTAAGGTGCTAAATATCAATTGATTTCCATAATCCAAGCCAAACATGCTTTTCCCCTAATATCCCAAAAGGTGGCTCCTAGATTCTGGATAATCCATGGCATTTTCCATCTCAAGGGTAAGGTGCCAATATCAATCATAATTCATAATCTAAGCTAACAAACAATTCAAAACTCATGCTACATAATTAAATTGCTTGTCCTCTTTTAAAAAATAAATATAGACAACTCATATAATACACCAATTAGTCCCATGAACAATGTTAAATCACACAATTAATTCATCCATACCATTTCAAGCATACTTGCAAAATAATAAAACAATACTTGTCATAGATATATTATTATTCACATTACAAGTCAAAGAATGGTTGTCCAAGCCTATGATGCTAGTAAAGTCAAGAGATTGGTTATCCTTGGGAATCTTTCTTTATCTGAAACTATCTCTACCCATAAGAGGACCATCAATGACCTTTCTCTCCTTACTACACACTTTCATTGACGGACCACTGTGCCGCACAGCTGTATTTAGTCATGGCTTGATGTCATCAAAGCTTCCACATTGTCACGTCCCTCTGTCGACATGGGCACTACCCTTCTTTACATCTTGTCACCACTATATAGCCACCATGCACAAGCCACGATGGGGTCGTTGAACGAAACCCATCGTAACCACGATGATGACATGATATATAGAGAGATTAAGATAAAGTTGAAATTAGTGGCAAGAGAAAAAGAGATGAGATAAGGGGATGGACACGAGAGAAAGAGATAAGAAATATCATATGAGAGACAAGAATTAGAATTGGTAACCTTGAAAAAAAAAAGAGAATAAGCAGGCAATGAGGAAAAGATAATGATAAAAGGGCTCTATAATGCACGCCTTCATAAGGTGTACTCAGTCCCTCAATACTCTTTTTTTCTTTTCTTTTAGACTGTCAAAACAATTCTCACATAATTTAATTCCTATATCACTTTGCATCTTAATGTGAAGTTTTAAAAAATTTCCATTACTAATGTTTTGTTTTGAATAAGTATTTCATTTTAAATAGGGTATTAGAAAAAATAAAACAGAACTATAAGCAACAGAATTAAAAATTAAAAATAGAAAAAAAATGTCATGTGATAACTATAATAGGATAAAACTACCATACTAAATCAGAGGACAAAGCTACCATACTCACTAAATTAGAGTATTGAAAACTCAATTAAAAAAAATTGTTAGAATATAACATTGTGGATTAGTATTTTAATTGTAAGGGAATTCCAGTTATAGAGTGAGGACAGAAAACTAATCATCTCTCCAACTTTTTCTTCTCTAAAGTCTAAAAAGAGAAATTTTACAAAAATAGAATAGGAATCAGTGTTTAATTTATTAAGGAATTATAGTTATAAAATGGGAATTTAATAACTAAATTTGTATTTGAGCATGCATTTGAATACATGGTCTCTTTTGAATCAGGATCAGTATTTAATTCTTTGGGAAATTATAGCCATACAATAGAGATTTAATAATTAAACTTGTGTTTGAGTATGTATTTGAATACATAATTTTTTTGAGCAAAAATTATCTACCCATAAACTAAAACTCCCAAATTTTATACATGAATACCAACCTAACCAATGATATAGTAAAAAAGTTCAAGGGAAAATTATTAAAAGTTAAAAGGAAAATTTTCTTAGTTCTTGACTAAAATTGATTGTTATTTCCTAAATACTATTCAACCTTCAAAATTGTTTAGTGAGGATTCAATTCTCCAAAATTTTAGTGAGGATGGAAGATAAACCCATAATATAGATAAACTTGCTTATATGCACGATATGGGACTCGTAACCTTATCAATCCATATGAGTCATCAATATGAGTATGATCAAGAGTAATTTTATGATCGAGCATCATGGTTAAGCAATTACTTAATCATATAATTTTGAGTATTATGCTAAATATAACTCAAAAGTATAGTTGAAAAAATATCTATAAATTATTATCTAAC
This sequence comes from Dalbergia oliveri, assembly GCA_030441495.1. NCBI lineage: Eukaryota > Viridiplantae > Streptophyta > Magnoliopsida > Fabales > Fabaceae > Dalbergia > Dalbergia oliveri. Next base: position 34,380,171 of record JAMLFY010000003.1, on the reverse strand, counting down.
AACTAAAATCAAATAAAAAAGAAAGATGCCAAATTAGTGGTTTGGTGAAATTAAAATCTTTTTATAGAATCAACTACAATATTGAAATCTATTTTTTCATAAAACATCATCGCCAAATCAAATATCATTTTTGGCAAAGTCTAATTTTAGCCACTACTCTCAATGTTCAAAATTCAAAAGTAAACTTGTAACCCTTCTCAATCCCACTTTTGGCATCTGGTTGTTGACAGTTTTAATATCCTATATATATATATATATATATATATATATATATATATATATAGATCTATTTACTTTTCAAATCAATAGGATATTAGTTCTCACATTCTCTTTCTTATCCGACGACAAGGTCACTAGTCATTGGTCGCCAATCATTGACCACCGACCATTGACCATTGAAGCGTTGCCCTTGCACATTGTTTGTTTACAGGTTGGTGTGTTTCTAATTCATTAATGTCACAAAAATTATGCTATTTGTATGGCAGTTTAAGATGCACAAGTTTGTTCATATGGCTATGAAGAAAATTATTGATATCTTGTGGTAAAATGGGCTTGATACATCAACATTGTCAAGTTATCCTTAATTTGTATTGTTTATATAGCTGGGAAGGAAATTGTATGCTTCTTGTGACAAAATAGGCTTGATATATCAATATTGTGAATTGTTATTTTTGTTTGGTTGAATTAATAGTACTTTTTTATACATTTGTCAATGCTTAACAAAGCTTCATATTTTAATAGAATGTGATTGCGGGTTTTATAATTAAAGAGCCAAATATCTTAATAAAGCCTTGTACTTTTTGAAATCATTGCATTTTAGAAGTTTAGAATTGTATTTTTATAATTCTAAAAAATTTCAATTTGATTATACGATTTCACCTTTTTAAGCTCTGATCTTACATTTAACTTATCAACAAAGCACTAACCAATGTAAAATTTTTAAGATTATGAGAATCTAATTATAACCTTTAAAATATAGATTTATTTAAATACTTTCATAATACATATAAGGATCTAAACCTTTGTGTTTTAATTAATGAATCATGACGAAAATAACTTGTTTCTCGTATGCTTAGGAAGGAAATGGATGAAATAGAGCTAATTATATGAAATTGTTTGAATATTCAAAAATTGACAAGAAAGAAATAATTTTAGGTCTATATACTTTGATTGAATTTCAATTTTTGTTATTATTTATATTTATATTTATATGGATAGTGGTAGCAATTGTTAAATTAATAATGTCTTTATATGATCTTTAAACAAATTTTGGTCAATAAGAATGGGTTCAGTTGATAGAACCATTCCAGATTGATGTGAAAAACTTGGGTTGGATTAAATATTAATGATCCTTTATTCATATATATGCACCTACAAATTGTAGAGCATTAGTGAAATGGCCCTATCCACTTTTTTGCCAAAAAAAAACATGAATAAGAAATATGCATCCAATTTCAATGTTGTACCATATTTTATATAAATAATTTATTTGAGTTTAGTTAGAATAATTGTTTTTCTTCTATGGGGAATTATCTTTGATATTTTCTAGGTTTGAAAGCTACAAGAAGAAGTTGATATTTTCAATAAGTCCTTACCTTTACTTGTGAGTTTTGCAATGGGTGCAATGGAAGATCCTACAAACAACAAAGTAGGTGCTGAACAAAATAATCACAAAGTTGATATTGTGGATAAATTTATCAATGCCAAAGATGGTGGAGCGAAAAATCCTATAAATGACAAACAAGATTCTAAAGAAACCCCTGTAGTAAACAAAGTAAATGTAGGAGATAATCTTGTAAATAATAGTACAAATGCTATAAAAAACCTTGTGAATAACAAGGTAGATTATCTTCCAAGAGAAGCAAAGGAGATATTGATATCATTGGCCAGTAAATGGGAGAATGTACTTGACCCAAATGCATTGCAGGTTATCCCTCTCAAAGGGGCAATGACAAATGAAATATTCCAAATAAAATGGCAAACAATAGTTGAGGAAACTTCACAAAGGGTTTTAGTTAGAATCTACGGTGAGGGTACTAGAATTTTCTTCGATAGGGAAGATGAGATTCGAACATTTGAGTTCATGTCAAAGTGTAGGAAGGGACCTCATTTGCTAGGAAGGTTTGCAAATGGCCGTATTGAAGAATTCATCAATGCACGGGTAATCTTATCATTGATTTTATAATTCATCTAAATATGTTGCCACTAAATTGTTTTTGTTCATAACTATTTGGATGCCTTCTTGACATCACATGAATAAAATATAGATAAATAAAAATTTTAAAAGAGAGAAGTTAATATTTTTTAGAGTTTAATTTTGATGCATTGAAAGTGTAAATTTTTTAATGTCATGCAATCACATGTTATCACACAGTAAAATAAGTTTGACTATCATTTCACTACTTTAAAAGTCATACACATGGAAGAATTTGATTAGATGATAATGTATAAGTTTTATACTTTCAGTATATTTAAATTACATATTATTTTAAACCTACAAGTCTTATAATATTTCATATTGATGTCCAATTAAAGTGTTCAAATAACACATCTCTTGGGAGCTATCCCATCTTTGAACTTGATTTGCTCATACATTGTTGTTGATTTATCAGACATTGTCTGCACCGGACCTACGTGACCCATATACTTCTACTCTTATAGCTACAAAAATGAAGGAGTTTCATGATCTTAATATGCCTGGTCCAAAGAAGGTGTACCTTTGGGATAGATTAAGGTATGTTTCATCCCATGTCCACCTCAAAAATTAAGGAAATGAAAAATTATTTATGCCACTAATAACAATCATTTTAATTATTTTTAATGCTTTAGGAATTGGCTTAGTGAGGCTAAGCATTTGTCTTCCACCAAAGAAGTTGAAACATTTCATTTGGACACAATTGACAATGATATCTCTATTTTGGAAAGGGAACTATCGAGCACTCACCAACGCATAGGGTTTTGCCACAACGATTTACAATATGGTAACATTATGCTTGATGAAGGGACAAACTTGTTGACCATGATAGTGAGTTTCTCCTTATGCTAGTTAATGAAATCATGTTTTTTCACTTATATACCATGGTGTGGGAGATGAACTTCACTTATAAGACTAGCTCTAAAGATATAAATAAGATATTTGTTAGGTGATATTAGAGTAAGAAAAAATTTGTGTTGTATTGCATTTGAAATTCAGCACCTCAAATATTGTATAAAAGATGTAGTGAAAATAGAACAATTAATAATCCACAAAACTGAAATATTAAACCTTAACCAAAATACAATATAACTTCTTTTTATTATTTTGGGAGAAGTTAAAATTTCTCGATAAATAAATAAACTTACAATTTAGTCCATCAAAGATACACGTAACATTAACTTAGGTTTCTCAATGATTTGTTACATTAGTCTGGTCCTTAAAAATGCATGTTACATAAATCTAGTCCAGAAACACAATTATAAATTTGGTCCCTAAAAGAAACGTGACATTACTTAAGTCCTTAAAAGATGCATATGACATCTATTTGATCTCCCTTTTCTATAAATTCATGGACTTATTTGATGCCATGCACATTTCAAAAACTAAACTAATGTTACATGTTTCTTTCAAAGATTAAACTGGTATTATATGTATCTTTTTTTTTAAAGAACAATTATTAGTTTATTCATAAATCTATTTATAGGTTCCAACTGATATTTATATAAGACATTAGAGTTTGATTACTATACATTGACTTGGCTCTTAGTAGAAATAGTCATGGTATTATTCAATATTTTGTAGATTGTGTTTCAAATTTGCTACAAAATTAGTGGAAAAAGTATGTTCTTACATAACAAGACATATATTTGACTTTTGGGATGGTTTTCAAAAGATATACTTGAAACGTGTGTTCATAAGTTTAGTTGAAAGAGGGAAATGAGGGAAGGGAAAGTTTTATGGGGTTTTATATTGTTTGAGTTTTATTTCTTAAAAAAAGAAAAGATATTTGAAAGTTCTATTAATCCATCAAAATCTCAATTTCTTGGCTCTCCTAAATTAAAGGGTTTTTAAGAAGAGGTTATTATAATTTACTATTTTATTCTCATTAAGATGTTGAAATGTTATTTTTATCTACCATCATGATATATAGTCTATATTAATATAACTATGTTTTGTGTGTGCATGTGTACCTGTGCATGTGTGTGTGTGCATATCGTTGTGCATGTATGTGTAGTTGTGTGTGTCCATTAAAAAGTAAATTTTAAAATAAGTGATAGTAACAATCTAAGAAAAAATTCAAAAAAATAAATAAATAGAAAATGAGGTGAAAGATTTGATAATAGATTAATTTTTTGAATAAAAATAATTAGAGAAAATTTTCATAGAGAGTAAATATTTATAGAAAGAAATATTTTTTAAATTCATAAAACATATAATAATATTTAATGTTTTAAATTTAACATCATTATAAAGTATGTTAATTATATTCAATGGAAAAATTATAAAAATACATTATCATCACTTTATTTTTTTCACTTTTCTATTTCAAACCCATGAGGGAAAAAATATATTTTACTCTCCTAAATTATAGGTCACATGCACTTTACCTACAAACTTTAAAAAATGTGCAAATTAATCGATAACAGTTTCTAATTGCACAAATTGACCATTCTATTAACTTTGTTATCTATTATTAATGGAAGTAACAAATGTTCAAGAAAATTTAAAGTATCGGATTGCACTTTAGTTTTAGTTTTGGGACTAAAAATGCACATGATGATCCAAAGTTTTAAGGGCTATAGTGCATTTATTTTTTGTTGATAATGAACAAAAATTTAATTGAATGCTTTAAGTGTACATTTAAATAAAAAAGTTAAGGAGTCTATTTCTACCATTTTAAAAGTTTATGGGTTAAGTACATACATGAGCTATAATTCAAAATGAGCGAAGTGTTTTTTTCCCTTACGGTAAAGTAAAACCTTTTTTAGGATTATAAAGCATTTTTAGGTAAAACCTCTCAATCACTTTGTTCTCATTCAACCCTTTTCTTCTCTTCCATATCATTGATATCCTTTTCCTCTCAACATATAAATAGTCTATTTAGGATTATAAAGTCCTACAACTAGCAACATAGTACTTTGCATGCAGATGAAAAGCTTTTGATTTTCATTATTGCCCAATATCTCAAGGTCAAATGAAGATTTTAGAAGGAGTTTGACTATATGAAATAAGAAAATCTTGGTGACAAATGGATTTTATCAAGATACTTTTGAAGATATTATAAACATTCATGTGTGTCTCAATAAAAGAATTATTGCTACTATTGATCTCTTTTCCTTTTTTTTTTTACTTAAATGTTAGATATGGTTGAAGATGTGTTTTTTGAACAAAAAAAATGTATCCATTATTTGTGTGCTCCATCTATGTTGAGCTACCTTTTTAAAAAACTTAAGTTGCAAGAGATTAATAGGTTCTAGCTAGTAATTATAATTTAAATGGTTTGCTTCTATCATAGGATTATGAATATGCAAGTTACAATCCTATAGCATATGATATTGCAAACCACTTCTCTGAGATGGCTGCCAACTATCATACGGAAACCCCTCATATTCTTGACTTTAGTAAATATCCTGGTATGTGTCCTTGTCAAATTTCTTCTCATTCATATTTTTTTTATGCCTTGCAAAGATTGGATCTTATTTGAATGTTTCTCTTGATAGATTTGGAGGAGCGTCAAGCATTTGTAAGAACATATTTGAGTTCCCTAGGTGATGTATCAATTTTTGTATATTACAGATTGTATTGCATCATTGTCTTGGTTCTGTGTATATTGTAAATAATTTTGATAAATTCATTCAATTTGTAACCATTGATGTTCTTTTTCATAAATGGCATAGTAAAGTAGTAAGGTCCAAATTAAACAAACAATACAAATCACTATATTCTTGCATTTCAACTTGCTAGTCACTTTGCCATTAAAAATGAACAAACTATGATGTTGTTATCCTGATGTTATTTCTTTGGACTTGAACATAGGTGAACAACCAAATGATAGTGAAGTGGACCAATTTGTTGATGAAGTTGAGAAGTATACACTTGCAAGTCATCTATTATGGGGCCTATGGGGAATAATTTCGGTATATTCCCTTTCCTTCTTTATCTTTAGTTAAACTTCTTATGTACTTATTGAATGGTTATGTAGAGAAGTTATTCAATATAATTTTTATGAGCACCTTTCTATAAACATATGCAGTGAGTGTACTAAATTGTTTCTTTGGAAGGTGGTTCTCTAAAATTTAAGAAAAGGCTTGATTTCATTTACCTATATTTTTTTGTATTTTAAAAGTGTTATAGCCTTGTGAGTTTGTTGGTTGTTGAGTTCCTTATGCACCTTCTATTTAAATGATTTGGGGAAATGTTTTTTTAAACATATTTTAGCCACAATTTTGGACATCTTGGTATTAATGTGTAAATAATTACAAATTTTCAATTATTTTTCTAGTGAATATGATGGATATGATAAAGTAACTAATAATAAATATAAAATCCTCTCACTAAATTCATAAAAAATAAATTAAAAAATGAAATCTATTGTTATTAATATATAATTCCCAATATTTTCCTACGGACACATTTATTAAAGCAATTGAAATGCGTACTTATGAATACATAATTATTCAAGCATTTCAATGATGCATAGAATATATATATTTACTAATATTAGTATCGAATTATTTGTAATGATAAAAACACTTTTTTTCTATAGAAACTACAGAATATTAATTATCTACTAGAAGTCTTGTATGCATTGCAAAGGATGGGAAAAACATTTTAATATTTGTGGCCTTTACCTTTTCTTTTGAATTCCTTGCATAGGAGCATGTAAACAATATCGAGTTTGACTATAAGGAGTATGCACATCAGAGGTTTCAAGAGTACTGGTCAAGGAAACCTCTTCTTTTGAGCTCTGATGGATCTTCCCATGATAATGTGATTGATGGTAAAGGTACTTTACTATAATTTGGAGCTCTTTTGTATGATTGCGGTATGAATACTTTGTTATTGATGGAAATAAATTAGATTTTATGTTCATCAAGTGTAGTGCATGATTTTAGAAAACTATAAGGCTACAATGTTTTGACATAGCAAATTAACATATTTCTCAAAGTTCATTGACATGTTCATTGCCTAGTAGGTTGGTTATAAATAGTTGTATGAAGTTCCCCTTTTATTTTGGCATTACAAGACCATAAAAAGGTTAGGTGATTCCCCATGGGTAAATTGATGCTATTATCCCCTTGGCCTCATATGGGTAAACATAATAAATGATGCTTTGTCCACATTGTTTCTATTATTGAGACTAAATATAAACTAGATGCATCACCTTAAAAAGAAAAAATCATGAAGACTGAATAATGATCTTAACTACTAAGAACTAGATGCATCACCTTTAAAAGAAAAATTTGTAAAGAAAGCACCTCATTATTGGACATGGATATGTGGCTTATTGGAGAACTAACTTTCGAAAGATATTGTTAAAATAGTATGAAATGAGCAATAAGATTGTTGGCGAGATGCGTGATCTTTTAAGAGTTCTGTTATTTCAATATTAAAGAGGGACGTCAAAACAATACCCTTTTACATAAGAAAAATCCTTAGATACTTGAAAAGTAATAAGAAAAGTTTTCTTCTACACCATTTATTAATCAACACATTATTAGTTTCATAGGTTATCGATGTCTACAATTTTTAGAGTATCTAAGAATTTCTCTTCACATAATTATATAGTATATTTATTTCATTTTTATACATATATATCTTGATATGGTACTTATTCAGACTCATTAGCACATGATGTCTCATATAATATCCATACGTCAAAGATTTAAGAATATTTTTCAATCTTTATCATATGATAAATCAAGCATCGATAGAGCTTGGGAATACCTCCATATGAATATTGAGGTGTTATATTAATTAGACACACATCTTGTTCTTGGCTATTCTAACTATTTGTTTACAGGAGAGCAAGCATTGACATCAACTATGAAAGGAACACTAGCGAAGAAGCCTCATAAATTTAGGAAGTTGAAGAAATTTTTTAGTCTTGGTTTGTTCAAATCAAAACATTAGATCAAGGTTTATTGAAATTCATATTTTTATTTCCCTTTTATGTTAGTCAAAATGGGAAAAAAATCATAAGAAAATAAAGACATGAAAATGTACTAAGTATGTATTATGCTTGTTTTGCTTTTTTATTATTTTTTTTATTTTGATCTCTTGAAAAAAAAATCATAAAGTCAATCAGAGCAACTTAGAAACATATAATTTTCTTTTTTTTTGGCCATTGAACATATCAAATTTTAAATGCTTGTGATTTACTTAAATACACTTCAACCCGGAACCTTTGCCAGCTAAGTTGTTTTCCTTTCTATAATGACAATGAAATTAGAATATTGGTCATATTTATCATAAATCACTACAAAGTTTCATTAACTAGGACATATTATATTTGTTAAATAAGGTGTTTGCTTCGGCACATGTAACACCCTCCTAAATACAACATCATCCTTAAGCCATGACATTAGACTTGGAAGTTGTTACTTATAAATTAGTTGACCTTTCTTAAGTATTTATAGTAAATGAGATCGAATTGTGCAATAACTAATTCATAATTCTACTAAGATATATAACACAGAAATAATGTATTTATTGAATACAAATTCAAATACAAGAAAAAATCCTTTCTATGAGCCTTAATATATATCTGTACAACATCATCCTTACAAACATATATATACACAGACACACACACACAACAAAGTAAAGCTAATCTGAGGCTTCATTGTCGAGCTACTACAAATCAATTTCTTCCATAGTAGAAGCCTCATTGTTCTCTTGAGCAATCTTGAGATGACATGGGAACACAAACAAACATAGGGTTGAGAATTGTGAAATTCTAAGTAGGTTATCCCTAAATATATAATAATCAATGTCATTATCATCGTCCCAACTACTTCAGTTATTAAGAAAAATGTGATCATACAACACATATTAAAGATTCATTTAAAAGTTCAAAAATCGTCCTTCCAAAGTGGATTTCTTTTAGTTACACATATATTATAATACTTGAGATTATAGTAAATCATCTTAGACAAATAATTAATATAACATGAGTATGAATATGATAAATGCAATGAGTCTTTAGGAAAATTATCTTTACGTGTCTTTGATATGTTGAAGGGATCTCATATACATCTTGTGCCTTTGGTACATCGAAGGGGATCTCATCTTTCTTATCTTTATGTGCCCTTGACATATCGAAGGGAATCTCATCTTTACGTGCCCTTGACATATCGAATGGGATCTCTGATTTTACATACCTTTGACATATAGTGGCTTGTTCCATTTAGGTAATAGATTGCTTATCAGGACTAAGCTCATTCCTATTCATGATCATCATATTTACTTCTTTGACTCTTATACAAATCTATTCCTAGCCAGGTTTCCTGTAACACCCTAATAATTAACCCAATACACCTAGGCATTGATTAATTACTAGACTTTACTCTTTGCTTCAGTTCCTTAATCATGCTTTGAAAATACTTAGTGAAATTACGAGCCATTTTTTTTTAAACATAATTGAAAACGTGAGCCGCGCTTAACGTGAATGATTTAGCAAAATTTAAAAGACACATAGGAATTTACAAACATCACATCATAATATATTGGCTCCATCATACAGCATCCATAATTACATATCATATAGATATTTTGCCTACCAACAGAATAAGACTAAGTGTAGGCAATCTAATAAAACATAAATAATATATGGATGGAAGGACATCCATTAATGGCACCTAGTAATAACACTCCAGGGATAGGGATAGATATCTGAAATATACGAGTGAAACTAGCAGGATTCAAGTTCAGCCCCTGAAGCCTCAATGTGATTCACGAACGCTTTCTTTTTGAAGACGAGATGGAAAGAAAAATAGAGGGAGTGAGAAACTTATAAAAAGAATCTCAGTAGGGTACTCACCTCATGATGCATTGTGTCATCATCATCGTCCCCAGGAACCTCGGGTTATTATGAAATAGTGAGCATGCTAAGATTGATTTATTAAGTTCGAAAATATACTTTACCGAGGTTCGTCGGTTTTAATCATGCGTCTTATAATGCATCATAAACTTAGCATGTCATGTTTATAATGAACTTTTCCTTTCATATATAATAACATAGTTATGCATAAAATCACATCATATTCCTCATCATCATTTCATAATACTATGCATAGCAGAATATCATATTTCTCATCATCATCTCATAAATACTATGCATAGCAGAACATCATATTCACATAATGCATTTACTTAGTTTCTTAGGTGACTTAAAGTTACTTTCATCATCATTTTCCTGGGCCACCCTATACTCCACCCTTTTGGGAGTAATCTAGGTTATGAGCTCATACCTTGCTAGTCGTCACCAGCACATACTTATCCCTTTTGATAAGTAAAAATTTCGTCTACCCTTTTGAGAGAACAGACTAGGGGCAAGAATCACCTTTTCACCGCCTATAGTTTGACGGGTCCAAAGGATCATTTTCTCATATATTTTGAGTCACCTTTAAGTCTTTGCATGTTATATCATAATACAATTCTTCATTCATAATCATCATAACATTTTCTCATTTATAGTCTTATGCCGAAATAATATATACCAACTGTAATCATGCATCTAGGAGATTCCAGGAAAGAGAGGTGGGTCACAATGGACACGCTTAAATACCAAATCTTTCCTTAGCCAGAATCTTTCCAAATTGCACTCTTACAGGAATACACTTTCTTCCAATAGAATATGTCTTTATTTCATGCATAAGTTTTCATTGTTTGCAACAGCAACTATAACATACAAACCAGGGAATCAATCAATGACACCAAATTCTTAATAAGCATCAAATCATATTTTAAGTACACATAAATTACTAGCTTCCCATAAAATTCTTACAAAGTTTTAAAACTCTTTTAGAACTAATTCTTTTTGTTAAACTTGAAAGAAGTCATAGGACTTTAGGCCTAACTTAACCATGGGACCGATTTATAACTTGAAAGAATGTTCATAATTAAATATTTCACTTAAGATAAAAGGAGCAAGTCTTGAGCTTTAGAGATTTAGGTGACATCTTTGAATTATTACCATGCTATGCAACCTTATTTTAATCTTATCTTTATAAGGTGATAGCTTGGAATTATAAACATGATATGCAATTCCATTTCTTTATCTTTAAGATTTAAGGTGATAACTTGAAAATTAAACATGATGCAAGAACTTGTAATATAAACATGATGCAAGAAACTGAAGCGCGTAATCGCATAGGACAGGAGGGAGAAGAGAATCTTAAGCAACCGAGCGGTAGTCCGCATAGGACCGGTGAGGGATGAGAATTACATTTTTTTTAAGCTCCAATTCTCAAGACTTCTTAAAGAATAAATTCTTTAACTCCAATTATCTCATTTCTTCGCTTATGATTCATAAGCAAGTCTTTGAGCTCTAGGATTTTTAGGTGATGACATAAAATAAACATGCCATGCATTGACTCTTTTAGCCATTATAAAATAAAGTGAGAGCATAAAATAAACATGAGATGCAACTTCTTTATTATCTTTAGAGATTAAGTGACAACTTGAAATTTAAACATGAAATGCAAGCTTGAAATTTAAACATGAGATATGCAAGTTCATTTATTTATTCTTGAGAATTTAGTTATGACATAAAATAAATATGGCTGTGCAAGGCATAAACTTAAACATGGATGCAAGTTCACTTGATCTCTTTACTAGAGCTCCTTCAAGACTTTAAGAGAATTATGTTTTCAACCCAATATATGTATCTTAGCAAGACAAAGTAAAAATACATATTTCATATTCAAACCTCAAGATAAAAACATTATTCTTTAAAGTTTTGCATTAAATGGAATGTTCAAGCTTTAGAGGCCTAACTTGTGATGGATTTACAACCCATATTCAAGGTCCTCATCATCAAGCCATCATTTCATTCCTTCCTAGGCCATTTGGCCGAAACCATGAAAGGAAAATAAGGAAAGAAAAACTGAAATTTTAGAAGCTTTGGAAACTAGTGAAACCTTCAAGTTTTAGAGATCTAACTTGTGAAAGCTTTGCAACCAACACTCAAGAATCTCATCATCAAACCATGGTCTCATCATAAGCTAGGCCATATGGCCAAAATACTTTAAAAAGAAAGGAAGAAGAAACTGAAAATGAAAACTTAAAAGAAAGCTCATGAAAACATCATTTTTGAGCTAGAAACATAACTTGTCTTAGCATAAAATGAACTTAGAAACACTCCCTACCTAATTTGATTTGAAAGAAAGGAAGAGAACTTGGTTTCCTTGAGTGAAATGAAGCAAAATATCCTTGAAAAGCTGAAGGGAGAATTCAACCAAGAGAAAGAAAGAAAGAAAGCTTTTGGTGCTCCTAAAACTAGAATTTGTGTAAGTTATGAACTAAGCATCTAAACTATCTTCAAGCATGCCTATTTATAGAGATTTTGCAGCTCATAAATGGACAAAGGAAGGAAAGAAATCTGACCAAAAATTAGAGAAAAAAAATAAGGAAGAAAAATCATTTTGTTTGGTGGCTTAAAACATGGAATCATGTTTCCATGTTTTCATGATTCTTTGTTTTCATTCTTTGGATTTTTGTGTAATAATTTTCTGACTTATTACTCAATAATTTCGTGCATTACAGCCTTGTGGAAGAGGATTTTGTGTGTTCCATGTATTTTTTAGGTGTAGGCAAGGTATTCATGCAATTTAGAGAATTTACGGTTAAGGGTTTAAGTGAATTACTAAGCAATTTGGGTGTTTTAAGCAATTTTAGGTTCTAATCAATCTAAATAAATAATTTTGACTCTAGATTAGTAATTAGAATTTAATAAGCTTTAATTTGAGCCTAATATTGCTTAGGTTTCGTTAGACGAATCAAAAATCTCAAAATTTGTAAAACTGCAAAGACGGGGCAAAACGGTCATTTTACTTAAAAATTGCCCGAGACCACCCGAGCTTAACCAATGGTTAATCATGGCTTAAAAACACCTTTTAACACATTTTAGTGAGGTTCGGGCTAAGTCGGCACAAATTGGAGTTAAAACGTAAGGGCGTTTTGGTCATTTCGCGTCGAGCTCAAAATTAGGATTCTTCTCCTCTATTAACACACATAACACAAACAATCCCTTATTAACATCAAAACATCCCCTTGAGGATGGGTGGGGCCCACGATCCTCATTTTCTAGTAAAATAACCTCAGGGCATTTTGGTCATTTTACACGTACAGAAAATTGGGGTTTGCAATACTTGCACGAATTGCTCCTAACTTCTCTTCTAACGTTATATTCCTTTATTAAGGATTGTTTGGTCTCAAATTTTATATAATATTTACCTACGGTAATTCGGTAATTCCTAATGATAGTAAAAATTACAGTAAAAATTGGGGCGTTACATTACTCCCCTCCTTAAAAAGAATTTCGCCTCGAAATTCGTTACCTGAAGAATAGCTCTGGATCCTGTGCTTGCATATCTGATTCCAGCTCCCATGTAACTTCTTCAGTTTCATCTTGTCCCCATGCTACTTTGACTGGGGTACAACCTTGTTCCTTAACTGCTTAACTCCTCGGTCAACGATTCTCGTGGGTGGTAAGTTAAACGTTAGGTCATCTCTTAATTGTACATGTTCTGGCTCTAGTACATGACTTGGGTCAGAATGATATTTCCTTAACTGGAGACATGGAAAACATCATGAAGGTTGGACAGACTCGGGGTAGGGCTATACGGTAGGCTACATATCCTATTTTGCTAAGGATTTCAAACGGACCAAGAAATCTGGGGCTCAATTTCTTTACTTTCATTGCTCGGCCTATGCCTGTGGGGGTGATTCTTAGGAACACATGGTCCCTTCTTGAAAATCTAGCGGTTTTCGCCGCTTGTCCGCATAGTTTTTCTGCGACTTTGAGCAGGAAGAATTTTATCCCTAATTTTCTTAATTTGTTCGTTGTTTCCCTCACAATATTAGGTTCAAGTAGACTTTGTTCTCCGGGCTCATACCAACATAAAGGTGATTGACACTTCCGTCCATAGAGGGCCTCGTATGGTGCCATACCGATACTTGCATGATAACTGTTGTTATATGCAAATTCAATAATGAGGTACTTATCCCAACTCCCTTTGATCTAAAACACATGCCCTCAACATGTCTTCCAAAGTTTGGATAGTTCTTTCAGATTGACCGTCCGTTTGGGGGTGATAAGCCGTGCTCAGACATAGCTTTGAACCAAACGCCTTCTGAAAGCTCCCCAAAATCGTGACGAATCGTGGATCCCGATCGAGATTATCGTCGACGGACTCCATGTAATCTTACTATCTCCTGAATATATACTAACCTATCCAAGGAATAAGTCACCTTAATAGGTAAAAAGTGGGCTGATTTAGTCAACCGATCCACTATTACCCAAATGGCGTCATGATTCGCTTGGGTCCTCGGTAGTCCAGTTACAAAATCCATGGAGATACTATCCCACTTCCACTCGGGGATTGATAGGGGTTGCAACATTCCAGAGGGTCTTTGGTGCTCAATCTTCACCTTTTGACATACCAAGCATTTATTCACCCATGTGCACACATCCTTTTTCAATCCAGGCCACCAGAACATCTTCCTCAAATCTTGATACATCTTGGTGGCACCAGGATGGAGGGTGAAATGACTCTTATGGGCTTCCTCCAAAATATCCTTTCGGAGGTCACCACTAGCAGGTACACATATACGACCTTCAAACCTCCATAAACTATCATTCCCTTGGGTAAAACCTTTCAACTTATCAGCTCTTACCCTCTAAGGTCTCTTGAAATTCTGTATCTTTCCTTTGGGCTTGAGCAATTCTTTCCTTGAATTCACTCGTCACACTAAGGTGACAAGCTCTTATGCCCTTAGTGGTCAAGGTCATTCCTAGGTTGAGGTCTCTAAATTGCTCAATTAACTCAATCTCTTTCACCATCAAACGGGACACTTGTAAGGATTTCCTACTTAGGGCATCAGCTACAACATTAGCTTTACCTGGATGATAGTTTAACCCGAAATCATAATCTTTTAAAAACTCCATCCACCTTCTTTGCCTCATGTTTAGCTCTTTTTGATCAAAGAGATATTTCAAACTCTTGTGATCAGAAAACACCTCAAACCTCACTCCGTATAAATGGTGTCTCCAAATCTTTAGAGCAAACACGACGGCTAACTCAAGGTCATGGGTGGGGTAATTTGCCTCATGTGGCTTGAGTTGCCTCGATGCATAGGCCACCACTTGCCTATCCTGCATCAGTACACAACCCAAACCCTTCCTCGAAGCATCACAGTACACTTCGAAAGGCACATTGGTGTCGGGTAACACTAAAACAGGGGTTGAGGTTAGCTTGTGTTTCAGCTCTTGAAAGCTCTTTTCACACCTGGGTCCATGAAAAAGAGTGTTTTTCCTAGTTAGCTTAGTCAAGGAAGGGAAATCTGGGAAAATCCCTTGATAAACCGACGGTAATAACCAGCTAAACCTAAGAAGCTCCTTACTTCAGTTACCGTGGTTGGTCTTTCCAGTTTACAACCGTTTCCACCTTACTAGGATCTACAGCAATTCCTTTCTTAGATACTACATGCCCTAAAAATTTCACCTCATCCAACCAGAATTCACACTTAGAAAGCTTGGCATATAGTTTCTTTTCCTTTAGGATTTCCAGGACTATAGTTAGGTGGCGTTCATGCTCCTCGTGGGTCTTAGAGTAGATGAGAATGTCATCTATAAAGACAACCACAAACTGATCTAAATAGGGTCTAAAGATCCTATTCATGTAATCCATAAAAATTGCCGGAGCATTGGTTAATCCAAAGGACATTACTCCCAAACTCAAAATGGCCGTATCGGGACGAAAGGCCGTTTTTGGTATATCTTCATCTCTCACCCTAATTCTGGTAACCTGACCTCAAATCAATCTTAGAAACACTGTTGCCCTTTAAGCTGGTCCATCAAGTCATCTATCCTAGGCAAAGGGTATTTGTTCTTCACTGTCACTTTATTCAATTGCCTATAGTCAACACACATCCTCATACTCCCATCCTTTTTCTTCACAAACAACAGGGGCTCCCCAAGGTGACGCACTAGGTCTAACAAACTTTTTCTCCAATAAATCCTCCAATTGAGTTTTCAACTCGGTCAACTCTAATGGGGACATCCTGTATGGGGCTATGGATATGGGACCTGCACCAGGAAGCAATTCTATGGAAAACTCTATCTCTCTTGGGGGAAACTCTGTATCTCATCTGGAAATACTTCGGGATAATTTCTTACTATCGGTATCTCATCGATACTTTGCTCAAAGTCTACATCACTAGCAGCTAAGAAAATATAACCTTTACTCTCACCCTTACCAGTCCATTTCTAATGTTATGTAAAGACTTATGGGTTTCTTAGGTCTAATGGGAAAGAAGAAAAGTAATGGTTTTCTCATAGCAGTTTAACAGTACACGGTTGGCTTCAAGCCAATCCATGCCAAGAATCACATCTAAACCTTGCATGGGTAAGCAAATGAGATCTAAAACAAATGATCTATTCTCAATAACAAAATGGCAATCTAAACAACATTTACAAGTCCTAACGGGTTTTCCAGGGTAGAAACAATAAGGTCAAAAGGAAGCTCAGTTATATGCAAGTTAAGGGTTTTAACACACGAGTGGGAGATAAAAGAATGGGAAGCGCCAGAATCATCAGTACAATTAAGTTTCTACCATACATATTACACTTACCTTCCACGAGATTTCGTGACTTTGTCGTTTCTTCACATTAACGGTGAATACCCTTCCTTTGTATTCCTGGCTTGGGATTGGGGGTTGGCGGGTTCCTTCTGTGCATTCTCGGAGTAATGACCTGGTTTTCCACACCGGTAGCACACGTTTGTTCGGCTCGACATGGCATGCTCCCATGATTCTTGCCGCACTTGGGACATTCCATGGATGGCACGGGTCGTGGAGGTGCTGGACCCTTTGTGGTGCTTTCCCCTTGTTGTTGTTATTGTTGTTGTTGTGATTGTTGTTGGGGTTGTTGTTGTAGCGGTTGTGTTATAGCGGTTGTTGTTGTTGTTCGGCCTTCCTTGTTGAAAGTTCCTTTGTGGACCTTGGGGTCTCGATTGAGGTGGGAATGGAGGTCGATTTTGCCTCTTGAACTGTTGACCTTGAGGTGTCAACTTTTTGATGATATTCTCAGACTTTGAAGTACCCAGCTTCTCTGCCCTTCTTCAATGATGCGGCATTTGTTGACTAAGGTAGAGAAATCCCTGATTTCCAAGTGCGCAACTCCACATTAAGTTCTGCCTTTAACCCTGACTCGTATTTAATGCATTTCCAATACTCATCAGGGTTACCTTGGTACATCCTTGAGAACTTAATGAGTTCCTCAAATCTGCAGTATCCTGAGCCACATTCATATTCCCCTGGACAAGTTGCATGAATTCAATGTCCTTAGCATTTCTAACCGACTCGGAAAGTACTTCTCGTAAAAATGGACCTTGAATAATTCCCAATCAATGTCCACTTCGGTTGCCTCCAGGAGTCTTCGAACACCAGCCCACCAAAGGGCATCACCCTCAAGCATGTGGGTGGCAAAAGTGACCTTCTCCTCCTGAACATGGAACTAGCAAAGACCTTCTCAATATTCTGAATCCATTCATCTGCTACATTAGGATTCAGGGTCCCTGAAAACAGGTGGATTCGCCTTACGAAATTCCCCGAAACGAGCATGTTCGGGAATTTCATGTCCTTGATTTATATTAGCTTGACGATTCTGATCCATCCGTTCCATCATCATTCTCATGGTCCTTGCTACGTCGCGAAGTGCTTCAGCGGTCTCATTATCTTGGTTATTCTGTTGCTCCTAGTCTGTTGTCGTTGTGCCATTGGTCCCTATACACACAAAACAGCAACACTGAGGTGATCAAGCCCAATATTCCATGCAAAGTGAGCAAGTTACCATGGCACTTTCAACATACAGTAGTCATGTATTTCTAATCCTCAAGCTCATCCTAATGATAAACATCTACACATGACATTACTAACGTATTATGCTTTAGAAGCATAGTCAGTCCAATCCTCAAGCTAGTGAGCGAACCTCTGATACCAAAATGTAACACCCTAATAATTAACCCAATACACCTAGGCAGGATTGATTAATTACTAGACTTTACTCTTTGCTTCAGTTCCTTAATCATGCTTTGAAAATACTTAGTGAAATTACGAGCCATTTTTTTTTAAACATAATTGAAAACGTGAGCCGCGCTTAACGTGAATGATTTAGCAAAATTTAAAAGACACATAGGAATTTACAAACATCACATCATAATATATTGGCTCCATCATCCAGCATCCATAATTACATATCATATAGATATTTTGCCTACCAACAGAATAAGACTAAGTGTAGGCAATCTAATAAAACATAAATAATATATGGATGGAAGGACATCCATTAATGGCACCTAGTAATAACACTCAGGGATAGGGATAGATATCTGAAATATACGAGTGAAACTAGGGATTCAAGTTCAGCCCTGAGCCTCAATGTGATTCACGAACGCTTTCTTCCGTTTCTGAAGACGAGATGGAAAGAAAAATAGAGGGAGTGAGAAACTTATAAAAAGAATCTCAGTAGGGTACTCACCTCATGATGCATTGTGTCATCATCATCGTCCCCAGGAACCTCGGGTTATTATGAAATAGTGAGCATGCTAAGATTGATTTATTAAGTTCGAAAATATACTTTACCGAGGTTCGTCGGTTTTAATCATGCGTCTTATAATGCATCATAAACTTAGCATGTCATGTTTATAATGAACTTTTCCTTTCATATATAATAACATAGTTATGCATAAAATCACATCATATTCCTCATCATCATTTCATAATACTATGCATAGCAGAATATCATATTTCTCATCATCATCTCATAAATACTATGCATAGCAGAACATCATATTCACATAATGCATTTACTTAGTTTCTTAGGTGACTTAAAGTTACTTTCATCATCATTTTCCTGGGCCACCCTATACTCCACCCTTTTGGGAGTAATCTAGGTTATGAGCTCATACCTTGCTAGTCGTCACCAGCACATACTTATCCCTTTTGATAAGTAAAAATTTCGTCTCTACCCTTTTGAGAGAACAGACTAGGGGCAAGAATCACCTTTTCACCGCCTATAGTTTGACGGGTCCAAAGGATCATTTTCTCATATATTTTGAGTCACCTTTAAGTCTTTGCATGTTATATCATAATACAATTCTTCATTCATAATCATCATAACATTTTCTCATTTATAGTCTTATGCCGAAATAATATATACCAACTGTAATCATGCATCTAGGAGATTCCAGGAAAGAGAGGTGGGTCACAATGGACACGCTTAAATACCAAATCTTTCCTTAGCCAGAATCTTTCCAATTGCACTCTTAGTAATACACTTTCTTCCAAATAGAATATGTCTTTATTTCATGCATAAGTTTTCATTGTTTGCAACAGCAACTATAACATATAAACCAGGGAATCAATCAATGACACCAAATTCTTAATAAGCATCAAATCATATTTTAAGTACACATAAATTACTAGCTTCCCATAAAATTCTTACAAAGTTTTAAAACTCTTTTAGAACTAATTCTTTTGTTAAACTTGAAAGAAGTCATAGGACTTTAGGCCTAACTTAACCATGGGACCGATTTATAACTTGAAAGAATGTTCATAATTAAATATTTCACTTAAGATAAAAGGAGCAAGTCTTGAGCTTTAGAGATTTAGGTGACATCTTTGAATTATTACCATGCTATGCAACCTTATTTTAATCTTATCTTTATAAGGTGATAGCTTGGAATTATAAACATGATATGCAATTCCATTTCTTTATCTTTAAGATTTAAGGTGATAACTTGAAAATTAAACATGATGCAAGAACTTGTAATATAAACATGATGCAAGAAACTGAGCGCGTAATCCGCATAGGACCAGGAGGAGAATCTTAAGCAAGGAGCGCGGTAGTCCGCATAGGACCGGTGAGGGATGAGAATTACATTTTTTTTTAAGCTCCAATTCTCAAGACTTCTTAAAGAATAAATTCTTTAACTCCAATTATCTCATTTCTTCGCTTATGATTCATAAGCAAGTCTTTGAGCTCTAGGATTTTTAGGTGATGACATAAAATAAACATGCCATGCATTGACTCTTTTAGCCATTATAAAATAAAGTGAGAGCATAAAATAAACATGAGATGCAACTTCTTTATTATCTTTAGAGATTAAGTGACAACTTGAAATTTAAACATGAAATGCAAGCTTGAAATTTAAACATGAGATATGCAAGTTCATTTATTTATTCTTGAGAATTTAGTTATGACATAAAATAAATATGGTTAAGGCATAAACTTAAACATGGATGCAAGTTCACTTGATCTCTTTACTAGAGCTCCTTCAAGACTTTAAGAGAATTATGTTTTCAACCCAATATATGTATCTTAGCAAGACAAAGTAAAAATACATATTTCATATTCAAACCTCAAGATAAAAACATTATTCTTTAAAGTTTTGCATTAAATGGAATGTTCAAGCTTTAGAGGCCTAACTTGTGATGGATTTACAACCCATATTCAAGGTCCTCATCATCAAGCCATCATTTCATTCCTTCCTAGGCCATTTGGCCAAAACCATGAAAGGAAAATAAGGAAAGAAAAACTGAAATTTTAGAAGCTTTGGAAACTAGTGAAACCTTCAAGTTTTAGAGATCTAACTTGTGAAAGCTTTGCAACCAACACTCAAGAATCTCATCATCAAACCATGGTCTCATCATAAGCTAGGCCATATGGCCAAAATACTTTAAAAAGAAAGGAAGAAGAAACTGAAAATGAAAACTTAAAAGAAAGCTCATGAAAACATCATTTTTGAGCTAGAAACATAACTTGTCTTAGCATAAAATGAACTTAGAAACACTCCCTACCTAATTTGATTTGAAAGAAAGGAAGAGAACTTGGTTTCCTTGAGTGAAATGAAGCAAAATATCCTTGAAAAGCTGAAGGGAGAATTCAGCCAAGAGAAAGAAAGAAAGAAAGCTTTTGGTGCTCCTAAGACTAGAATTTGTGTAAGTTATGAACTAAGCATCTAAACTATCTTCAAGCATGCCTATTTATAGAGATTTTGCAGCTCATAAATGGACAAAGGAAGGAAAGAAATCTGACCAAAAATTAGAGAAAAAAAATAAGGAAGAAAAATCATTTTGTTTGGTGGCTTAAAACATGGAATCATGTTTCCATGTTTTCATGATTCTTTGTTTTCATTCTTTGGATTTTTGTGTAATAATTTTCTGACTTATTACTCAATAATTTCGTGCATTACAGCCTTGTGGAAGAGGATTTTGTGTGTTCCATGTATTTTTTAGGTGTAGGCAAGGTATTCATGCAATTTAGAGAATTTACGGTTAAGGGTTTAAGTGAATTACTAAGCAATTTGGGTGTTTTAAGCAATTTTAGGTTCTAATCAATCTAAATAAATAATTTTGACTCTAGATTAGTAATTAGAATTTAATAAGCTTTAATTTGAGCCTAATATTGCTTAGGTTTCGTTAGACAAATCAAAAATCTCAAAATTTGTAAAACTTACAAAGAGGGGCAAAACGGTCATTTTACTTAAAAATTGCCCGAGACCACCCGAGCTTAACCAATGGTTAATCATGGCTTAAAAACACCTTTTAACACATTTTAGTGAGGTTCGGCTAAGTCGGCACGCAAATCGGAGTTAAAACGCGTAAGGGCGTTTTGGTCATTTCGCGTCGAGCTCAAAATTAGGATTCTTCTCCTCTATTAACACACATAACACAAACAATCCCTTATTAACATCAAAACATCCCCTTGAGGATGGGTGGGGCCCACGATCCTCATTTTCTGAGTAAAATAACCTCAGGGGCATTTTGGTCATTTTACACGTACAGAAAATTGGGGTTTGCAATACTTGCACGAATTGCTCCTAACTTCTCTTCTAACGTTATATTCCTTTATTAAGGATTGTTTGGTCTCAAATTTTATATAATATTTACCTACGGTAATTCGGTAATTCCTAATGATAGTAAAAATTACAGTAAAAATTGGGCGTTACATTTACTTTCCCCTCATGTCGAAAGGTGTAATGCCTGTGACGAGGTAGAAGTGATCACCTGAAGAAAAGGATAAGGAGTGGTTCCTAGCAAGCCTCTAAGAGGGTACATGAATGAACCAATTACACACCAAAATGAAAGGATCTGAAACTTATAGGTATGGGACTATATAGTTGAAGATGACTTATATGAATTGATTCGTACTACCTATGCCAACAAGATGCATCTTCTATCGGTAGCCCATTACTAAGAACTCCATAGTTAAGCGTGCTTGGCTTGGAGGATGGGTGATCTTTTAGGAAGTTTTCCCAGAAGCATGTGAGTGAGCACAAAGCACATTGAAAACCCGTGTTGGTTTGTGAGGTTTAATCCATAAAGTAGCAGGGATGTTACAAATGGTATCAGAGCCTGCTTCTCCTAGTATGGTGTAGTTTGGGGACGAACCAAGTGGAAGCGGTGGGCATGCAATGCCCAGTGACAAGGTAGCTGTGTAAGAAAGCACGAACAATGAGCGGCTCCTAGAGGCCTTAAGCGGAGGGGTACATAAATGAACCGATTACACATCAGAATGAGAGGATCTAAGGCTGTAGGTATGGGACTATACAGTTGAGGATGACTTATATGAATTAATTTGACTACCTATGCCAACAAGATGCATCTTTTTGGTAGCCCATCACTAAGAACTCCACAGGAGCGTGCTTGGCTTGGAGCATGGGTGACCTTTGGAAGTTTTCCCAGGAAGCGTGTGAGTGAGGACAAAGCACACTGAAAAGACCCGTGTTAGTTTATGGGGACACTGTCAATCCATAAGTAGCAGGGATGTTACAAATGGTATCAGAGCCTGGACTTCTCCTAGTATGGTGTGGTTTGGGGATGAACCAAGCGGAAGCTGGTGGGCATATAACACCCAGTGATGAGGTATGAAGTGATCACCTGTAAGAAGGCATGGACAAGGAGCGGCTTTTGCAGACCTCTAGCGGAGGGGTACATAAATGAACGATTACACACCAGAATGAGAGGATCTTGAGGCTATATAGGTATAGGACTATACAGTTGAGGATGACTTATATGAATTGATTCGTACTACCTATGCCAACAAGATGCATATTCTTCAAACCTCACTAAGAACTCCATAGTTAAGCATGCTTGGCTTGGAGGATGGGTGACCTTCTAGGAAGTTTTCAAGTGTGTGAGTGAGGACAAAGCACACTTAAATGACTCTTGTTAGTTTGTGGGGACAGTTGTCAATCCATAAAGGAGCAAGGGATGTTACAAAAGGGATCTCTTATTTAATATTTCATGCTCCATGCTCCATGTCACATGTATAAATATTACAATCACATATGCATAAAATCAACAATTAAATTACATGATGCACCATGCATACCTATTTCTCTTAATCACAGTTCATAATTCTTATTCTACTCTTCCTATAGGAGCAATGGTCATGAGCATTCAGAGATACATATGCATAACATAATAAAGACACTCACATAGTATACTAGACATCAAGTCATTAACATTTAATCATAGATTTAGCTAATTAGCATGCTGTAGAATTTCAGTTTTGAAGAAAATTATAGATAAGCTACTAAATATCATCAAAATAGAGCAAAATAATTTTTCAGAGATAACTCAATATATCTATGAGACCCTGTAAAAAGTTCAAAATAAAAAAAAAGTCTCTAGCTATATTAACAAAATTATGCAATTTTGAAGGTCAAAATTACCTAATTCCAGAACAATTAGAATTCCCAATTTTATTACCATGTCAAAGAACAGATTAAATTCTATAAAAAATCAGGGTTAGACTTCAAGGTGTCCACAACATCCTATAAAATTTCATGTCAAATTCAATCATTTGATATAGTAACAAAATTATAAAAAATCATGCTTTTAAATTAGTTATTCAAGCAAAAACCTTGACTAGCTTGGTTTTTGAAATTTTAAAAATAGAAAAAGTATTCAATTGAGCTCAAGAAAAATACTAGAGACAATTTCATATGTTAACTTCATCATATAAAAATTTTAGCTCAAACTCATGTCTCCATCTATGTAAAAAAAAAATCATGTAAAATGACCTTCTTTAAATTTGAGATTTCAGCAACTTAACTAGCAACTTCTTTTGACAAAAGAGCTTTCTAACAACATCAATTCATTCTACCCATTAAACACTTCAATATCTTTGTAGGATCATTAAATAAAACTAAAAATTTCAAGCCCAATATTGAAATAATTTCAAAATTAGTTTTGAGAAGAAAAAGGCTAAAAAGAAACCCTACTTGTCACTTAAAAGCTCTTGCTCTTGCCTTGGCTTTCTGAAGAGCTTCTACACCCAATTTTTTGACTAAAACAAATCAAACCCTCCTTCAAAATAGCAAGAACAACAACTACAATTGATGGTGAAGTTAGGTGAGGATTCTCTAGAGAGTTGATTTTGGGATTATAAGAGATAAGATGTAGTTTGTACTTTGGTAATGGAGTTTTGGTGTTGTAATTTAGGTTTTCAAGGTAGGTTTTGGTAGTTTGATGAAAAAGACAATGAAGAGGCTATAAAATGGTGCCCTTAGCCGAACTTAGGAGGAAAAAAGGATGAGAATGGTGATCTTGTAACATTTATTACAAAATGTGTTGGAATTTCTTTCCACCACAAAATGATTTAGAAATAAAAATTATAATTTTATGTGGATATTATTGATTCTTGGCCAAAGACAATGGTGTGGCATCTCCCTAGCTATACACTTGTCAAGAGTGATAGGAAACTTACACTATAAGATTCATATGGTATACGAAACTCACATCAATATTTTATCAGCAGGTAAAACACTATACTCTGAAGACAAATATTGCCTGCAATGTAATTCCAGGTTTACAAATTATATTTCTAACCTTGATCCTACCTTTTCTCAGCCTCAAGCATCTCTTGTTCCCAGTTCTAGGGTTTCAGTTGTCCATGGCTTGAGGGATTCGCAATGTTACTATTCATTTTTCTTGAGTCGTTCTTATCAAGACTAATTCTATCAATTCGTGAAATTTTAATTAATAAAGTTGAAATAAAATTTTTGAAATAAATTTCAGGGTGTTACAGCACACCTAATAATAAGATAAAGTCAAAACATACCATAGTGTGGCTAGTTTTTATTGATCTTATTATGTATGTTAGTATTGTCATCATATTTACAATTTTATATTTATTAATTTTTATTTACAATGTAATTCAAAAATTATTTTAGTAAACACCTAAATTTAAGTTATCACCAAAAATGAAATCCCTAAATCAACCCGACTTGGATATTATCGAATGTCACATTTATATAACCTCATCTGAATTTTTGATCAATCAATGTATTCTCTTCATTTTTGTCCCACGAAACCTCATGCCATCCCTAGCCTTCACCACTAATCCCGCCACAATCACTGATGTGAAGTATGACCTAGCCACTTTTCTCCATCGACAATATGTATAATGTTAGTGAAGATATGCAAGTCAATGAAAAGGAAATTAGGGGGAAAAAGCATATAAATTATTAGTGATTATTATACTTCATTTTTGAAAAGATCATTGCACTAATTAACTAGAATTATTGCTATCACATAGTAGAATTCTTTAAAAGAAAATGAAACCCATATAAGAAAATTGAAATAAAAAATAAAAAATAAAAATAGACCATGTGATTGACTTTAATGAGTCACTTCAATCTTCAATTCCATGGAAGCATTAGTGTATGCATGACATAGAGATGGCAAAACAAGTCCAACCCATCAATTGACTAACCTAACCAGCAAAACATGGTAAGCTAGATTGCTATTTTGAACCCACCACTTTCCAACCTACTAACTCATGAGTGGAGGCAAGGTGGGGCAAGTGTAACCTGAGGGCTTTAAAAAGAGTAAAACACATCAAACTTGCATACATTAGATGGATAATTGGTTTTGGGCTATGAAGCACAGACACACCATTTGGGTGCCGTGTCTATGGACACGTGTTGTTTTAATCTTGTATGACACACCATTAACACATCAATGACACAAGTTTGTATATAATTAATTTAAAATATACTTTTTCCTTAATCTAACATAGAAAAGTACAATATAAACAAGGTTATAAAAAGTAAATAATGTATAAATTTTTGAGTTTATG
The DNA here is from genome assembly GCA_030441495.1 of Dalbergia oliveri. Taxonomy (NCBI): domain Eukaryota; kingdom Viridiplantae; phylum Streptophyta; class Magnoliopsida; order Fabales; family Fabaceae; genus Dalbergia; species Dalbergia oliveri. The sequence continues at coordinate 34,353,820 of JAMLFY010000003.1, read as the reverse complement.
AGAAAATAAAACATAATTGAAGCTTATATAAATAATATTTTGAATAATATATAATTTTCATAAAATTTTTACTTATATATATGTCATGTTCGTGTCATATAAATTTTCAACTTTGGTGTGTCCTTCGTGTCTATGTTTGTGTTCTATGTCCTGTTAGTGTCTGTGTTCATAGATTATGAGGACTTCTAATTAATTTTGAGGACTTCATATTAATCAGTTATGGCTATAAATTATGGAATGTATAATTTTTTAATGTAGATTTGTTAACAATTCATTGGTCTATTATCATGGATTTGTATTATTAGCCTATTGTGTTTCAATTGAATATAAATTATATGGTTCAATGTTTTCTTAAAGTTTATATAAATATTGTCTCATTGTATTTAGGTTGAAGTTTCATTAATTGTTTTTTACCTTTTCAAATTTTTTAGGTAAATTAACTCATTTAAAACATAAAAAAAAAACTTACTTTTCTTTTTTTTAGGTCAACCCATTAACCCACTCAAAAATAGTGGACTGAATGACTACCCATATTACCATATTCATCTGTGTACCAATTCACTCTAAATCCTTAAAATGCAAAAGCATACCAAATTGAATCCTAATGCAAGAGGTATAATGTTATATGATTCCTTTGTTTTATTATCATGAAGTTACTTATCGCTTATAAGGCTAAGATTTTCTTTTATCGCACTCATATACTCGGATTCTTAAAAGCGTACGCAACTCTAAAATCAGTTATATGGGTGATAAAACCTTTGAAGCATTTAGCATAGAAATAGAAATTGAAATAGAATAAATTAAATTAAACATAAAATGAAAGTCAATACATCATCAATCATTCACTAACCATAATCTTCAACTTGGCATAAAAGAATTAGCAACTCATGAATACAATATTCAAACTATAATAGAAATAAATATCATAAACATGAGATACAAAAAGGAGAAAAAGAAGTGATGTCACGATAACAATGAAAATAGAACATAAGAGAAACAATCAAGAGAGCAATCCTAAGAGAGGTGTAACACCTTAAATTTTAAACTCTTGTGCTCGAGTCGTATTAAGTTAGCCTTTAGTCATTACATTTTAGTCTCATAAATTTTTCCTTTCAAAATAATTCATAAGGAAAATGCATGTAACTTTAAAAAAAAATTAATAAAAACTTGAGCCTTTACACAAAAATGTGTAACACTACCTGCACCTGTAGTCAAAGGATGGCGAAGAAAGAAGGCATACATAATTCATCCATACATGTCTAAACATTTTAAATCATATCATCAAGCCCTGGACATAAATACATAAGCATCCAAATAGGTAAAAGATCTAAACACAATCTCCACATAAGTATTTAGGTATAATATAAATACAACATAATAAACCAGTTACTATCCACTCACTTATTACATCCATATATCATTATTGTAGTCTCACACAAAAGTGCGTAAACTAGAATAACTAAAGCAAAATAGACAAGGGAGCCCTAAGAGAAGGCTTGTTATGTCATCTAGTCGTCCTTTGTCACAATTTCTTCCTTGGCTTCCTCTAAAGACATCATGGAATAGAAAGGGGTAAGAAATCATAGATTCCTCAATAGGGATGTGTGCAGATAAGTGTCATCATAGTCATCCTTAGCCACTTTGGTTTATTTGTACATACAAGTAGGTTAATTTTAAAGTTTAGGAAGTCTTTAAATACGAAGTGAGCATTTCTTTTATTCATGATCTTTATGCATGAAAGCATTCTATGTTGTAATCATGGTGATGCAACATAATTCATGAAGACATGCATGGGTATGATATTATGCAATACAAATCATAAAGCACATTGAAGCATGTAACCAAGTAATTCACAAAGGAAGCTCATGAACATCCATACATTAATCATTACATTTTAACTTTTCTCATACTTTAAACATCTTAATACTTTGCATCACTTCCTTAGTGATTTACACATGGCTCCTAAACTTTATATCACTAATCATCTAGGATGAGCTCAATCTAACTAGCCATGGCTATATCTAAAATAGGGTAGAAGGGGTTCTTTTAGTTTCCTTTGAAATCATTCTTTAATACACACATACACACATGGAGATATATAGGTAGGGATCCATTTATATAGTGTAAGTTTAGGTACACTTGCACTATTCAGGAACTGTTTATGGGTATAAAACCACAACCAAGACCAACTTTGGAGGCATCACAAAACATTGAAAAACTACCTATCCCTAAGGGTAACACCAACACTGGAGTCATGCTCAAATAGGGCTTGAGTTGCTCAAAGAGTTTTGAGCTTCTAAAAGTCTCTTCATATTCATTCGACCACTAAAATCTAACATTCTTCTATGTCAATCTAGTCAACGGCATTGCGAGCCTGGAGAAATCCTTAAAAACCTTTAATAGTATCCAGCCAGACATAGGAAACTATTGAAGGCCTTGGCTACTCTTATTGCCTTAGCCTCCTTTGATCCACTTGGATACTATCCTTAGATGCTATATGCTCAAGGAATGCCATTTGACAAGGCAAAACTCACACTTGGAGAATTTGGCATACAACTGATTCTTTCTCAATGTTTGCAATCCTTAGATGTTGCTCATGCTCTTCCTTGCTCCTAAAGTACACCAGGATGTCAATGATGAAGACAATCACAAAGTGATATAGAAACTGCTGAACACCCTATTCGAGATCCATCAAAGCTGATAGGCATTGGTCAACCCAAAGGACATCACTAAGAACTCATAGTGCCCATAGTGAGTCCTAAAGACCGTCTTAGGTACGTCCTCACCCTTAATCTTCAGCGGTGATAGTCGAACCAATATTTGGAGAAACACTTTGTCATATGGAGTTGATCAAATAGGTCATCAATGTGAGGCAAGGGGTACCTGTTCTTGATTGTCATCTTGTTTAATAGCCTATAGTCTATGCACATCCTCATTGACCCATTTTTCTTCTTCACAAACAAAATCGGAGTACCCAAGGTGAGGTACTTGGCTGAATAAACCTTTTGTCAAGCAACTCTTCCAAGTGCTCCTTTAACTTTTTCAACTCTCCTGGAACCATCCAATATGGGGTATAGAGATGGGCCTTACTCTTAGCTCAAGCTCTATTCCAAACTCAACTTCCCTCTATAGTGGCATCCCTGCAAGTCCTCTGAAAAAATCTAAGAACGCACCGAGGCTGAATCCAAACTTGGCACTTCTGCATCTGTGTCTTGACCAAATCTAGAAACCCATAACTCCCTTTATCCATAAGCCGCAAGGCCCTTATAGCTGAGATCAAACTAGCTAGAATTGAGCAACTTGTGCCCTGAAACTCTTGTAGCTCACCTCCAGGAACATCAAACCTTATTATCTTGCTATAATAGTCGATCATCACATGGAATGATATAATGTCAAAGTCGGACATGTCCAACACTATTAAATCTACTAGTATCTCCATGTCACCATCCTTGACCTCACAAGATCTATATACCAACTAGATAAGAAAGGGTTCTTTCGAAGGTATCCCTGATGGAGGTTGTCACTATCTCCTCAAATTAGGATTAAAATAGTAAAATTAAATGCAAATACAGATGCACCAAAATTGTAGTTATGATGCAACTTGGTCGTCTCTTAAGGAGGCCATGTCACTTAGTTAGGAAAATTTGAGGGTTTTTGAGAATTAAATTAAAGTAATAGGAAATAATTGGCAATGAATATAGAATTAAAGGCCCTAGTGCAAGGTATTCCTAGGATTGGAATCAATTATCATAGACCTAATATTAAACATGTAACACCCTAATTTTTAACCTAATACGCTCAGTCGCATTTCGGTTAATTAGTTGTTACGCTTTTGTCTCGAACTTAAGTTATTCTTCTTTAAAATACGAGTAATAAAAATATGGCTACATTTTTTTTTTGAACTTTAAAACTAAAATGTGAGCCGCACGTGCGCATAGATACCGATTAATACACGTATGACATAGCAATCATATAAACTTTCATCATAGCATATATATGTAAACCATAGTATAACATACACAAATCATATTAACATGCCATAACCATAACATAATAGCGATGTCCTGCATACGTCAAGACATCTAAGATACTAAACTCAACAATAAGGTTGAACATACACCAGTCCAATGCTAAACATAACTATAACAAAACTAGACAAGTCTCCATGCTTCCGCTGCAACCTCTACGGTAGGTAACATGACTCCTATGCCCACGCATCAAGGAAGATCACGAACAATCACACCATTCATGTCTGGAGACAACATGGGAGAAAGAAAAGGGATGAGAAACTTATTCAAGATTCTTAGTAGGGCTCCCCGACTCTAACACAAGTGTCATCGTCATCGCCCCCAGCCACTTCGGTTTTCATTATGAAGGAAATGTGCATGCATAAGGTTCAATTTTAAACTTCTCAAAATCCCTTTATCCGAAGTGGGTATCTTTTAGCATGGGTCTTAATGACATGAATGCAACAGATATCTCATGTATGCATGGCAATACCTCAATGAACATAATTAACACATGTAAATAGCATATATCACATGATTAAATTAACCAATAAAATAATAATATAATGTATGCATATGCATCTTTACTTTATCATGATTGAACATTCAAGTTCCTTTCTTATTAACCACCCTCGTACATCATCACCATAAACCAACCATCTCACCTTCCCCGAGATTTTGTCATCACCAAAACTCCACCTCACCGATCGCCTAGGATAAGCTCAATCCTAACTAGCTGTCACTAGATTTAATATGGGGTAATAGATGGGGAAACACATCACTTTCTTATCATGAGTATGCAACTTTCTTGGATCACCTCTCATAACTTTTAATTCGGGAGTCTAGAGGATCACTTCCATTTGTATAATATCACCTTTAATTCTTAGCATATTATGTTAAGATGCAAAGCCATAACCATATCATATGCTTTTCTCATGCTCTTTTGAACATATGCAACTTTACAATATTCCAAGTGAAATTATATCATGCCATATCCATTCAAAATCAAATAACTAAACATATAAGACCTTAATTTCACATAATTCCTCAAGCATATGGAAAAATCACAACATTAACTAATCTTTCTTAAATTTAATTCTAGATTGTTCTTATAAATAAATTTGTATCTTTATGGCAACACAATAAGTAACTTTTAGATTAGTAGCAAAAATTAGAGAGCTTTAATAAAGGATGCTTACATTTAATAAGATATATATGTTGCATGAATCAAAGATCTCATGTGAGTTAAAATGGTGAGTCTTGAGCACTAAGTTAATTCTAGTGAGGGCATAATCTTAGACGTGTAATGGAAGCTTCATTTTTAGTCTTGGCATTTTAGATTGATGGCAAGAGAACATAAATATGCTATGCAAAGCTTGAATTTAAATATGAGAATGCAAGCTCTAGTTTTTACATCTTTAAATTTTAGGTGATGACAAGAAAATAAATAAGCTAAACAAGGAAATGTAAATATGAATGCAAGTCCAATTCTTTATTTTAGTGCTCTAGGCTTCTTAGAGTATTCACTCTAAATCACATTTCAGCTTTAAGGTTGAAATAGGTGGGCTTTGAAATTAACCATTTAGGTGATATAAAGATGCAAGCCCTTATTTTAATCTTTAAGTTTAAGTGATAGCTTTGAAAAAAGTAAATATCCTAAGCAAGGAATGTAAATATGAATGCAAGTCAAATTCCTTATTTTAGTGTTGTAGGCCCCTTAGAGTATTTACTCTAAATCACAAATCAACTTTAAGGTTGAAATAGGCGGGCTTCGAGTTATTTGTTTAGATGATATTATAATCATAAAATGCAAGGCTTAAATATAAATATGCTATGCAAGGACTTGTAATATAAATATGAATGCATTCCATTTATTATCTCTTTTAGTCCTAGGCTCAAGAATACCATTTAACCACATAATATCTTTATTTGCCAAAAACTTTCTTAAAAGTGAAACCTTTAAGCTTTAGAGGTCAAACAAATGATGATTTTGCAATCAACACCCAAGATCCTCATCATCAAGCCATGGTTTCTCCATGATGTAGGCCATAAGGCTGAAAACAAAAAGAGGAGGAAAGGAAAAACAAGAACCAAAAATGTAGAGGAAGAAAAGAAGAATTTACAACTTAAAACAAAGTAAATCAAAGGAAGAAAATAGCCAACTTTAAAACAACTCCCTACCAAAAGTGTTTTTCTTTTGAAAAGAGAAAAGCTTGGTCTTGGAAATATGATGAGAAGAACAATTCCTCCTTGGTGCCAAGATGGTTTCGGCCAAGAAGAAAAAAGAGGAAGAAAGGTTTGTCTTGGGTTTTTGGCCTTGGAAATGGAGAGATTATGTGTTTAGGGGAATGTTTGTGGTGTTTGTGTGGTGGTTTGTGGTTAGGAATATGGTGGAGGATGGTGGCTCTTGGAAAATGAAGAAGAAGAAGAATTCTTTGAGCTTAAAGAAAGAAAGCTTGAAGTTGTAAGTATGAGCAAATGTTCTTGCAAGCTTCCTTTGATGCCTATTTATAGAAAAATGAAACACAATGGAGGTGAAATGGAAGATGTATGGCTGGTGGCCTTTTGAGGGAAAAGGAAGAGAAAAATATCTCTTTGCAAGGTATGACTTTGGGTATGGCTAGGTATGGTTCAAGCCATGAATCAAGGTATGGCTAGGTATGGTTCTTTAAGTGTATTTTAATTGAATTTCAACATGTGATGGATGAAAATGGAGGAGGGTGGCTGATTGGTTTAGGAGCCATGGGGAAGAGAAAATCTCATTCTAATGTTGGATTATGGGTGTGTTTAGAAGTTGATTTGGTTAGGCCATGGATTAGGGGTTGTAATTTAGTGTTTTAGGTGAGAAAATGAGTACTTAAGGTAGCTCAAGACAAGATTAAAGAGTGGTTTTGCTTGATTAATGCAAATCCACCTTTATTAGGGAGGAATCTCATCATATGACCATTTCCATGATTTAAGGAAATTGGAATAGGGATTTTACTATTCATGAAAATGTGACATAAAGTCTTAAATCAAGAAAATGATTTTGAGTTTCTCTAAGAAATCTTAGGTTCTAATTAACCTCAATTAATTATTTTGACTCTAGATTAGTAATTAGAATTTAATAATATTTAATTAGAGCCTAATATTGCTTAGGTTTCTTTAATCATATCATTAGGCCTAAAATGCACTTAGCCGGGGCAAAATGGTAATTTTTTGCAAAAACTTCCCAGGGCTACCCAGGCTTAACCCGATGTTAAACATTGCTTAAAAACATCATTTCAAACCTTTGGGGCGAAGTCGGGCTCAATCGGCACTTAATTCATGTTAATTAGCCACAGGGCATTTTAGTCATTTTACGCATCGGAACTAAAAATGAGATTCTTCTACTCTATTAGCATACATAGCACATGAAATCCCCTTTGAACATCAAAACATCCCCTGGAGGATGGCCGGGCTGGCGATCTCATTTTCCTGGTAAAATGACCTTAGGAGGCATTTTGGTCATTTGTACACGAGAAAATTGCGTTACAAAATACATTAGTGGCTATTAATAATAAATTACTAGAAATTTTACTAGTGATCAATCAACCTCTAGAATTTAACTAATGCAAATAACTAACAAATGATATCCCAATTTAATTAGAAATTACATTAATTAATGTACCATGTAACGCTTGGGGCTAATGAGGGTGGGAAGTGATTCCTGTGTAGAAGAACGAACAAAGAGTGGCTCCTGGAGGCTTCTAAGCGGAGGGGTACATGAATAAACCAATTACACACTAGAATGAGAAGGATCTTGAGACTATAGGTATGAGACTATATAGTCGAGGATGATTTATATGAATTGATTAGACTGCCTATACTAACAAAGATGCATCTTCTTTTTGGTAGCCCATCACTACTTCACGGTTAAGAGTGCTTGACCTGGAGAAATTTTGGAATGGGTGACCTCCTGGGTTTTTCCAGGGAGCGTGTGAGTGAGGACAAAGCACGCGAGAAGACTTGTGTTGGTTTGTGGGGACAATTATCAATCCATAAAGCAGCATGGGATGTTACAAATGGTATCAGAGGACCTCTCCAGGAAGTGTGGTTCGGGGACAAACCAAGCAGAAACTAGTGGGCATGTAACGCCTGGGGAGGCGGGGAGTAATTGCCGGTGCAAGAAGGCACGAATAAGAAGCAACTCCTAACAAGCTTCTAAGTGGAAAGGTATATGAATGAACTAATTACACACCAGGAGAGGATCCTGGATTTTGTAGATATGGGACTATACAATTGATGATGTTTTATATGAATTGATTAGTAGTGCCTATACTAACAAAGATACATTTTCTTTTGGTAGCCCATCACTAAAGAACTCCATGGTTAAGCGTGCTTGACTTGGAGAAGTTTTGGGATGGGTGACCTCCTGGAAGTTTTTGCAGGGAGCGTGTGAATGAGGAGTATGCTGAGAAGACTGTGTTGGTTTACGGGGACAATGATTAATCCATAAAGCGGCATGGGATGTTACATCAATTACTATAGTCTAATCGTTAATCGGAAGGTCAATTCTAATGTTCTCCTGCAAACATAAACCAATTGATCAATTAATTCATACCCAAAGGGTTTTCCTGAATGATGATCGCCAATTTAGTTATTCCAATAAAAATTGTAACAATAGCAATAACAATTTTAAGAATAGAAACTGAAGAACATTGACAAAACTAATGCATTCAATATAAAAAGGAAGTCTCAAATATCATCCCAATCCATCTGGAAACCCTTACACTAGTAAGGAAATCTACTCCTCCATCTTTGGAGGATTACAACAATGAAATTAAAAGTATGTTTGACGATAATAGCAATAATCCTTGTCACAATCTCCAAGACAAATAAAATCACCAAAGGAATCCCTATGGAGAGAGAAAAATAGAGAAGAAGAGGTATAGAGATGTAGAGAGAGATAGAGAGAAATCCTAGCTGCTTAAACTCTAGATCCAAAAATAGGTTAAAAGTGTTTGTCATTCCCTTAACCACTACTCTCTAAAATAGCCCAAAGTAGGGCCCAAAAACAAATTAATTATCTATAATTCAGCTATTGCATGACCACTGCAGCGTTCACCAAAACTGAGCTCAATCAATCCATCTTCGTGCTTCTACTGAGCATTGTAGCGCTAAATAAGCGCTTGACGCTCAGTTCTAGAGTGGCTTTTCCAGATTTTGTTCCTTTTTGCAATTGCTTAACTCCAAGCTCCTTTCAAAGAGTTTCTAGTCTTGCTCTTGACATTTTGCACTCAATCCAAAACTCTTGTATACAAAACCATACTCAAAGAGACAAGTTAAATGCAACAGGTTGTAATTATAAATTATTCTAAAATTTGTGTAATAGTCAATGATTCTATCAAAATTGCACAATAAGGACTAAATCAAAATCCTAAGTATTTACATCAATAACTCATTAAGCTTATGCAAAAAGCTAAGGTTTGGTCACAAGATAAGTGGCATAAATGCCCCTTATCAAACTCCCCCACACTTAAGTTGTCATATGTCCTCATGTGAAAATAAGATCAGACCAAGGCATGAATGAGAAGCAGGATATAAGGAATTAAGATGCAACAGCAATTAAACTCCTAATTCTACTAACTCTAAAAATGCATGATGCATGAAAAGAATTGATAATACACCAAACCAATGAACCTACAAGAACAACAGTAAGCTTTTACACTAATAATCAAGAAAATCTCAACAACCAAGGCTTAAATAGGAGAATAGCACACAAGGTAGAATCCACATATATAATTCATGGACCAAGTACAAAAATCCTCCCAAGGTCATGCTTGCCACTCATTCACTTAAGTGTTTTGGGTTAAGATGAACACTTAATCACCTCAAATGAAAATGCATTCCATAGGCTTGCTGTAATACCCTCCTAACTACTACGTATTACTCAGAATTTACATAATAATTAGAAGTGTGTTGCTTTCATTTTTCTAACTTATACTAGTCATGAAGCATAAAAATAAAATGAGATAAATCTGATGTTGATGGTTTATAGAACTAATGCGGCCTTCAATAGCCCATCAATATATAAACATATACATAGATACGTCATAAGGTATGAGAATAATAATCCTAAGTATCTCCTAAAAGTTCCTAAAGGAACACTACTTGCTCACTTGGAAGTTAACCCTGGCTTCATGGTGACAATCCCGAGTTGGATGATGATGATAGCTGGTACACCTTTCACAGAGGGTTGACGGTGCAAGTAGTCGTATCATTAAAGCTTTCCTACTATAGCAATTCGATGAAGATTCATAGGGATGGCATCTGAAAATTAAGAGTAACGAAATACATGCAACATAGGGATGAGAATATTATAAAACTCTCCAGGCACTCATTTGTGCATACATACATCATCATCATCATTAATCATAATCACTTTGTTCAAACATCATCATGTAGAGCATATATTGTCAGATTGTAACTTAAACATATTGGTCTCAATATAGATGATAAAATCATTCACTTGGCATATAATATAGAGGATTACTTAGGACAATTTCTACTTTAACTTGTCTCGGCTCTTAATCTATGGTGGCTTATTCCACCCTAGGGTAATAGACTAATTTTTAGGATTGAGCACATTCCTATACATGATCATTGGATTTACTTTGTCCAAATTTCACACAGATCTATTCTTAGCTAACTTTACTTTCCCCGACTCAATTCAAAGGTAGTTAGGTTTACTTTCCTCGACTTAACAGATTTACTTTCTTTGGCCCAAGAAACACATTCTTGATCTTTCTCTCATATAAAGGCAATTGTAAAAAATATTCACAGTTACATGTGCATAATATCATCAACAAAATCACATAGTATAAATGATACCAAGTCATGGACATTTCATCATAGTTTTAGCTAATTAACATGCTGTCTAGAATTTCAACCTTGAAGAAAATTATGACTAAATTACTAAACATCATCAAAATAGAGATAATTCAATATATCTATGAGACCCTGTAAAAATTTCATAGAAAAATAAGGTCTCTAACTATAATAACAAAATTATACAAAATCAGAGGTCAGTGACCATCTAATTCCAGCCAACAATCAGAGTTTCCAATTTTGTTATCATGTGCCAAATGAACTCAATAAAGCTTGTGAAAATTCAGGGTTGGACCGCAAGGTGTCCACAACATCCTATAAAATTTTCAATTCAAAATTTGATCATTTGATGTAATAACAAAATTAGACCAAATCAATGCTTCAGAATTAGTTGTTCAAGCAGAAACCCTAGCTAACTCTATTTTTGAATTTTTAAAAATAGTAAACCTCTTCAAATTGACTCAAGAAAATTACTGAAGTTACCTCTATATGTTAGCTTCATCATATAAAAAATATAGCTTAAAAACATATCTTCTAATAGGTGAGAAAAATCATGCAAATTGACCTGCCTATTAAATCTAAGTTTCCAACAACAGAACTTACAACTTCTTTTGACAACAAGGATTTTCCAATGACATCAAATTAATCCACCCATGCAAATACATGAACATCTATGTCTAAACATTCAATAAAAATAAAAATCTCAGACTTAAATATATCACAAATTTTTAAACCAGTTTTGAGAAAATAAGGCAGAAAAAAACCCTGCTTATCGTTTGGAGACTCTTGCACTTATCTTAGCTTCTTCAAGAACTTCTACACCCAATTTTTAGCTCAAACAAATCAAACTCTCCTCCAAGGCAACAAAGACAATAGCTACAATTGATGGTGAAGTGAGATGAGGATTCTATATAGAGAGTTGATTTGAAAATTTCAAGAGGTAGGTTGTAGTTTGTGTTTTGATTATGGATTTTTGGTGTTCTAACTTAGGGTTTCAAGCTAGGTTATGGTGTTTGAGGAAGAAGAAAAGTGAGAAGGTTGCAAAAGGGAGCTTTGGTCAAAACCTTGAGGAAGAAAAATGAAAGTTGTGAATTTTGTTTCTTTAATATAAGATATGTAATAGTTTTCCACCACAAAAATTCATTTCCTTGCAATAAAAATTACAATTTTATGTGGTCATTAATGATTCTTGACTAAGACAATGGTGTGGCCATTTTCTAGCCACACACTTGTCAAGAGTAGTAGGAAACTTGTAGTCTAAGTTTCATATGATGTAAAACTACACATTGAAATTTTACCGAACAGGTAAAATACCATATTCAAGAAAACAAATACTGCCCAGAATTTAATTTTTAGAACTCCATTTCTAAAAATTTCTAACTTGTATCCTATCTTTTCTCTCAAGCATCTCCTGATTCCGATTCTAAGGTTTTAGCTATCCCGGTGGCCTGCAAGGTTACTATTCACATTTTTTCCTGTTCCATCGAGTCATCCTCATTGTCACCCCTAAACTTTATAGCTCTAGTTATACCATGTGCAATTTTGCAGCTATGATTTAATTCGTGAAGTTTTTACCTCCATCCAAAGCCAATCCTAGTTGCATAATCACCATAAAATGCTTTAACAACATTTATCATATTAAACTGCATACCAATAGTTAGCTTATAGTTGCCTGACTCCTCCATAGAATACAACTATATAGGATGAAATTGTAACACCCTAATATTTAACCCAACACGCCTAGGACGTATTAAGATTAATTATTAGTTATTACTTCCTTTTAAACTCGTTTGTAAAACTACGTAGCAGAAAATACAAGTAAATTTTTTTTTGAAATATGTAAAACAAAATGCGAGCCATCGCGTACTATAATGAGCGAAACGTAAAGCAGCAAAGGATTAAAACATACAACTGAAAGCAATAAGGTACACATCCATTCACAAAAACAAATGCCATAATATATTAAATAACATAGTTTGATACATCAACGGGAATATAGAAACATAAAGTCATACCCTCATAAGAATGGGAGAGCTTGCAGGACATATAACAAGAAAATACATAAACATAAACATAAACAACAAGTATAGGGGAGCCCAAAAGATCAAACCCCAACTACAGCTACCCCTCCCTCGAAAACTACTGGTGATGCTGACCCTTGGCGATGGGGAAAGGTGTCCCACGAATTGCTCGAGCTCCTCGATCGTGGCCCAATAAAGAGGGGGCGTGGGCATGCGGGGCGGCGGAACAACATGGCTTCCAGCGCGGGCGCTTCTCGAGCTGTCGGACTCGCCTCGCCAGCCTCGGCGGGAACCGTGTCACAACCCTTACCCACATCCATGGGCACTGAGGGAGAGAACCCTCCAAGTAGACGTAGGCAGGAGAGTCCTCGAACAAGTCGATCCCAGTGCGAGGTATGAGCGGGATGTACTCCTGGTAGTCTAACCGCGAGGATGATGGACGGGCATGGCGAGTTTGCTCTTCGTGGGGTCGAGTCCTCTCGAGATCAGGTCGTCACCATATGGTGAGGTAGGAGTGAAGCGAAAGCTGGAAACCGGATGCGCGAACGGGCGTCCCATGTACGCAAAAATACGACAGTGCATTGACCCTTGAAATGATATGACTGATGCTTCAGGTCGTAGTGCACCTCCCAAACCAGCGTATCAACGAAGATCACGAATGACGCCATTGGAACCTGAAGACGTAACGAGAAAGAAGAAAAATGGGTGAAAATCTTACTAAAGAATCTCAGGGATCCTCCTATCCAAATGTCATCCTTTACGTCCTCAGGAACCTTGGGTTTAGTATGAAAAGGTGTAACATGCAAAGGTTCATTATGAGGTTTTATAAAAGTAATTATCCAAGGTCCATGTCTTTTATGATGAAGCTTAATGCATGTATGCAGCATAGCAAAACATGAATGCATGGCAATACTTTATACAGCAAACCAATAAAACATGTCATCAATATTCCATCATCATATAAGTGGCATATACTTCTCATGAAAACCTTTCTCTTTCATAAGCAAGATACTTCACATCTTTTTCTCATTTCTCAAACTTGTGATATCAAGATATCAAAAATAGTAACCGCACCCCTAAAACTAGGCTATGAGCTCATACCTCAACTAGTCATCACTAGTTCTTACTTATCCTCTTGATAAGCGTAATATAATCACAATAATCCTGACTCCCAGAGTACGGGTAGGGGCCTAAAGATCACCTATCGTGAGACTTTTTCCTTCTCCGAAACGCATCAACTGGTTAAGACCAGTGACTTTGTCCGCTTTGGTAGGCTAATGTCGATGCCCTCATGGTTTTACCTTCTCCTCACCTAGTAGGAGAAGTACATCTCTGTTGTGAACGCATCATCTGGTTAAGACAAGTGACTTTGTCCGATTTGGTATGGCTTGTTGTCCATATCCCTCACGGGTTTACTTTCTCTCACTAGCAAGAGAAATGCGTCTCGGCATGTCACATTCAAAATCTTTCTTTTCAAAACTTTCTTAAGTCCCTCAAATTTGATGGAAATTCGAGCATAACAGTTGTACACTAAATTTTCTCAAATTTGAGTCATGCCACATTACTCATTCAATTCATACCATCTCATTCAATATCTCAATCAATCAAATCTTTAAAAGCCATATAGACATATTCATTCATTCCATCATCATCTCATATCCATATGCACCTCAATCATAGCATGCCATATTATCACATCAATTATGTCATAAGTTCACACAATCTTATGCACATAATATCAATACTCTCAATATAACATAAATACACTCATTCACTCGGTCACTAACTCACGCTATATCTCCTATCTTGCAATGTCTTATGCTTTGACCTTTACGGGTCTTAATCTTGTGTTTAGTTATCCTAATACCCATAATAGATCTTTTATGCACCTAAAGGATCATTACTTGTAATTCTCTCTAATATTTATGCCCATTAACTTTTCCAAACAGCATTGTATAGGTTAATCACCATGATTATTATTCGATTACGAGATTCTAGAATCTACGTTTTTGACCATTTCTAAGTTCTGTCTTCGCCTAAGGCTCTATATTCAATTTCTAAACCAATTATGAGGGATTCCTACACATATCCACTAATTATAAACCATTTTCCTTAAGTTCAATTATGCTAGAATAGAATTTGCATTTCTTGTGTCTAAGTGTTCTAGAATTCTCATTTTTAATCCTTTCTAGTTACTTGTTCTTTCCTAACTTCCCTAAATCGTTCCTTACTTCACTCAAACATAATTTTACATATTTTAACACCATAAAATAGAATTAATACAGTGGCCAAACAATCAAGGCAGAACCGAATAGATATAGCTCACATAATCACATAATTTCATGATTTAAATGCATATAAGTTGCTAGTTTTCTCTTGGAACAATTTTAGGAACTCAAAACTTTTTTAGAAACCAATTTATCTCATTAAAATCATTAAATTTATGTGAGGTCAGTAGCTAATTTATTTTGTTCGTAAAATAGATTTAAAACATAAAATCTTGTTCATAATATTCTTTAAGTTCACCTAAGCTTAGAAAAATTCCAAGACATAGGCTATGGGCACATATGATTAGATGAACTCATCTCAAGTCCATCATCATCATCACAAGGCTGAAATGGTATGGTTGAGGTGCCTCCATTTTCTAAAATTTTACTTGTGATACTTGGGAAAATCTTTGAGCTCTAGAATATTTAAGTGATGACATAAACATAAACATGCTATGCACTTTATTTTACTCTTCATTATAAAGTAAAGTGAGAGCATAAAATAAATATGAGATGCAACCTCATTATTATCTTTAAAGATTAAGTAATGACTTGAAATATAAACATGAAATGCAAGCTTGGAAATTTAAACATGATAATGCAAGTTCATTTATTTATTCTTGAGAGCTTAGTGATGGCATCAAAAGTAAACATGGTATGCAAGACATAAACTTAAACATGAGTGCAAGTTTGTTTTATCTTAACTAGAGCTCTTGCAAGACTTTTAGAGGAACATCATAACCTTAACCCAATATGTATCTTAACAACATAAAGTGAGCTTTAGAGTTCTTAGCACCAAGTCTTCAAAGAAGTCTTTGGTTTGAACTTCATCATCAAGCTCAAGAAAATGGACTAAGAAATAAACACCAACACTTATTAAAACAAACATAAAAGAACTACTCATATTCTTCATTTTATTGCTCATGGGCTTCAATTTAGAGTAAACTCTTAGAACGATCGACCAACTTTAAGGTTGGCAAGGGTAAGCTTAGAGCTCTTTAAAAATATAGGATTAATTTTCTTAACAAAACTTTTAGTGATCTACTTAACATTTTTATCAAACTTTGTACAAAGAAAAGAATGGAAACCGAAATCTTAAGGAGGAAAAGGAAAGGAAAATCGAAATCTTTAAGCAAGGAAAAGGAAAGTGTCACGACCCGACTTGGGAACATGACCGGCACGTGGGGAATCCCATCTCCACGTAAGCCTCATGACCTCTAAGTCTCTCTATATGCATATTTAATATTCAATCCAGTTCCAAAATATAATTTCGTCTCTAATATAAATCTCTAGCTCCTTGGAAATTAAATCATTTTAATTACTTTCATAATCAAGCTCATACATATATATATATATATATATATATATATATATATATATAACATCTGAGTTACTCTTAATACCAAATAAACCATAAAAATCATAATCTTGAAAATACAAAACATGCATTATTTTAATGGTCCGGACCCTACCCGCAAAGTACACTGGAGCACTCTATCTCTTACAAAATACCACAGATACTTCACTTCAAGTGAAGCTCGCTAATTGGAACTTTCTACTACTGGGAATGAGGTGGATCAGAAGGACCCAGCAGCTAACGTATCTGGAATGGAAGAAGGGAGAGGGTGAGTTTCATCTAAAACTCATGAGTAGGCCCTCACCCATAACCCTCTCATGGGACAATCAAGAAACAAATAATCATATATAATCATCAGACTGTTAATACAATATCTCTGAAAATCATATTCATAGAAAACATCTCTAAATTCTTATTTTATCGAGAAAGCATTTTCTGGACATATACATAACAGCTTTTAAATCAAATATTCTCTTAAAAGCATCAATATTCTCTAAAAACATAAATAACAGGTACTCGCTAGAGAAACAAATATCTGGTTATGCACAATTCATGTGACATAACAATATCTCTGAACTCTGGGCACCTAACTAGGTCCCATTTCTGATTTCTTTGGCCCTGGGCAACTTGGTATACCAAGGTTAACGGATTAACCCGTTAACACACAGCCTGTTTCTCATAGCCACGTCTAACTCAATCAAAATTCTAAATATTTTCTTAAAGTCTTCTATCCTAGAGTTCACAAGCTCTAGTATATAAAATCAATAAATTTTGAAATTCATATAATCATTACAACATCTCTAATCATTTCTCTTAAAACTCTATTCTTGAAATCATAAAATCTCTAATATATATATAAAATTATTTAAACATGAAAACTCTTGAAACTCTAAAGCTTTGGTCTCATATGACCTAACAATCTGACTTTAGCATAACTGACTATGAAATCATGCCCAAGGGATCACCTCTTTCAGGCATTCCGATTTCAAGCCCACAGAATATGTATCTGGCAATTGTTATGAATCATATTGAATTCCATACTTCTGAGTATCATAAAAATACTTATTTTCTCTAAAAACCCTATCATATACTTGTGCTCTACTCTGGAAATCATCATAATATTTCATAAATCTCTAAATATAATCATATTCATACTCTTGCTCTTTAATAAAAATCACTTTTAACAATAATGGTCCCATGAGTTTCAGAAAAACATATATTTCATGCTTTCATTTCTAATATCATATGGCCACGTCATAATTTACTGAAATTAACTCTAATGATCAACATAAGGATCATAGGATCTGAACCCACTCACCGTTTGAAGGAAGTATGTGGGCCCCACCAACTGGAGAACTTGGAATGGCACCAACAACTGCCATAGAGCAATTATAACTCTAGATTAAATTCTAATAATCTCTAGAGGGCTCTATCCTTATTCTAACAAAATTGGGGGGACCCCACTTGATAACAATGAAAGAAATGATCGGTCCAAATCCAAGATTATGAAGAAATAAAGACATAATCTAACAGCATATACCTTGAAGCTTGGAAATGATGGATTTGAGAGAGAAAAAAATTGATGAAGAAGAAGAAGGGAACGCGTTCTGCGTCTGAGCCCGAAACATGACTTTTATAAACTTTTTACCGCCTAGACGGTGAAATGACCGCCTGGGCAGTCCTCTTTCCGTGAGACCGCACTTCTCTCTGTTGACCGCCTGGGAGTCTCTAGGAGGTTTTCTCTACGACAGCCTTTGCTGACCGCCTGGGCGGTCCCATGACAGCTGGGGCGGTCTCCAGGAGGTTCACTTATTTACATTTCTTAATTTTAAGTTAATTTACTTCCCATTAACTTTAAAACATAAATGTAAATAAGGAAATACCCCCCATTTGGATTCAAATAAAATATCTAAAAAATTAAAATCCTAACAACTCAGAATCCAAAATTTGGGTTTTAGTTCAAATTCGAGAATTTCCGAGATTTTCTAAACTTGTGGGCTAAAAACGAAACACTTAAAGGTTTGATAAAATTCATTAAAAATCACTCTTCAACTCATTTTCCCTCTAGGAACCATTACCGGGACTTTTAATTCCAAGAATATGGTTCTATCATATAGCCCTCCAATGAGGTGTAGGATCCTCACTTAGCCAAATTCAGGACCCGACGGTGAGTCTCGAGAAACTCCGAGGCTATACAGAACCTTACTACTGACCCTGTACCTCGGGTATCACATTCTCCCCCCTTAAATGAGATTTGGTCCCCAAATCTTAAAACATACCTTGAGGAGGAAAAAGACGTGGATACTTGATCCTCATGGCTTCTTCGGCTTCCCAAGTAGCTTCCTCGCTAGAGTGATTCCTCCAGATAACTTTTACTGAGGCCACTTCTTTCGAGCGAAGCTTCTTGATTTGTCTATTCATGATGGCAACCGGTTCCTCTTCATATGACAAGCTCTTATCAACTTGAACCGCTTGTAGAGTGAGCACGTGAGACTGATCGGGCATATACTTTCTCATACTGACATGAAAAATAGAATGGATCTCTGATAACTGGAGGCAGGACCAGTCAATAGGCTACCGCTCCATCTCTCTCTAATCTCAAATGGGCCAATATAGCGTGGATTTATCTTACCCCGCTTACTGAACCTCATTACTCCCTTCATGGGAGACACCCTAGAAACACATGATCACCCACAGTGAACTCTAGGTCTCTACGTCCGTTAGGATAGGACTTCTATCTAGACTTGAACTCCAACAACCATTCTCTGATCAATTGAACCTTCTCTAGAGTCTCTTGTACTAGATCTGGGTCTAGGGATTTAGCTTCCCCAAGTTCAAACCATCCTATAGGAGACCTGCGTCTACCATACAGCGCTTCAAACGGTGCTATCTGGATGCTAGCTTGATAACTGTTATTATAAGAGAACTCTATTAGTGGTAAGTGGTCACACCAACTCCCACCGAAGTCTAATACGCAAGCTCTAGGCATGTCCCCTAAAGTCTGGATAGTTCTCTCTCTGACTGGCCATCTGTTGCGGATGAAAAGCTATGGTCAAGTCCACACGAGTCCGAGAGCTTCTTGAAATGCTCTCCAGAACCGGGAAGTGAACTGAGACCCTCAATCTGCTATGATCGACATTGGCACACCATGGAGTCTAACAACTTCATCTATGTAAAGCTGGGCATATCTAAGCTGATTGAAGGTCGTCTTTAGTGGTAGAAAGTGAGAAGACTTAGTCATTCTATCCACAATCACCCATATAGAATCGAAGCCTCTAGTGGTCCAGGTAACTCGACTACAAAGTCCATGGTTATCCTCTCCCACTTCCACTCTGGATCTCTATCTTTTGCAACAAGCCTGGAGGTCTTTGGTGCCCGCTTTGACTTGCTGACACACCAAACATCGTGCCACATAGTCACCAATGCCTCTCTTCATTCCTTCCCACTAGTATAGCTGCCTGAGATCTTGATACGTCTTTGCTAAACCAGGATGGACAGAGTACGCTGCACTGTGGGACTCTTCCATTGCTCTTTTCTTTAGCTCACGCACATCGGGTACACATAGACAATCCCTAAAGTGCAACACACCCTTCACATCCAGGACAAACTCAGGGTTCTCTCTCTATGCACATCCTTTATAAGCTTAACCAACCTGGGGTCTTCCCTTGCTGCCTTAATTGCTCCACCAGGGTTGACTGGGCCTTAATGTGAGCAAGAAAGATTCCTGAATCATCAAGCCCAAACTGGACTCCTCTGCCTCTAACTTATGGATATCCTTTATCAACGCGTTTCAAGGACGTTATGTGGGCTAAACTACCCATAGATTTTCTACTCAAAGCATCGGTTACCACGTTGGCCTTGGCCGGATGATAAGATATGGTGCGTCGTAGTCTTTCAACAACTCTAGCCATCTACGCTTCCTGAGATTCAGATTCTTCTGTTGGAAAATATACTTTAAACTCTTATGATCAGTAAAGATCTTACATGCTTCACCATAGAGGTAATGCCTCTAAATCTTTAAGGCAAAAACCACTGCTATCATCTCTAGATCATGTGTCGGATAGTTTTATTCATTCCTCTTGAGCTGCCTAGATGCATAAGCCACTACTCGACTATGCTGCACAAGGACACAGCCAAGTCTAACTCTAGAGGTATCACAGAACGCCAAGAAATCTCCCGTGCCTAGGGTAACACAAGAACAGGAGCCGTGGTCAAACAGGTCTTGAGCCTTTGAAAGCTCTCTTCACAAGCATCTGACCACTGAAACTTAACACCTTTCTGAGTCAACTTAGTCAACGGCACCGCTATCCTCTAGAAATCCTTAACGAACCTCGATAGCAACCCGCCAAACTAAGGAAACTCCAATCTCTAGATCTCGAAGGCCTCGACCATTGTTGGACCGCTTCAACTTTCTTTGGGTTAACTAAGATACCATCCTTGGACACTATATGCCCAAGGAACGCCACCTGGTCAAGCCAAAATTCACACTTAGAAAATTTGGCATACACTGGTTCTCCCTTAATGTTTGCAAGACAATCCTAAGGTGGTGCTCATGCTCCTCTTCGCTCTCAGAATATTCTAAGATATCATCAATGAAGACAATCGCAAATTGATCTAAGAACGGCCTGAAATCCTGTTCATCAGATACATGCAAGCTGGGGCATTGGTTAACCCAAAGGACATCATTAAAAACTCATAATGTCCATAGCGTGTCCTAAAGGTCGTCTTGGGTACATCCTCACCCTTCACCTTTAATTGGTGATAACCCGAATGAAGGTCGATCTTAGAGAAATACCTAGCCCCTTGGAGCTGATCAAATAGGTCATCAATACGTGGCAAAGGGGTACCGGTTCTTTATTGTAACCTTGTTCAACTCCGGTAGTCTATACACACTCTCATAGACTAATTCATCTTCTTAACAAACAACATGGAGCACCCCAAGGCGAGGTACTCGTCGGATGAACTCCTTGTCAAGCAAATTTTGCAATTTATCCTTTAACTCTTTCAACTCTGAGAGCCATCTAATACAGGAAATAGAAATAGGCCTAACTCTCGGCTTCAGCTCTATCCTAACTCTATCTCTCTCTAGCGCATCCCCATAGCTCCTCCTAAACACATCCGGAACTCGCAAACCAAGGAAGAGACTCTAAACTTGGCATTACTACATCTATGTCTCTAACTGAAGCCAGAACCCATAACTTCCTCTATCCATGAACTTCAAGGCACTCATGGCCGAAATAAGCTGGTTAGGACCGAACAACTAGTACCCTTAAACTCTAGGAGCTCGCCTCCAGGAACATCAAACTTCACGGACTTACTATAGCAGTCAATCATGGCATTGCATGAAGCTAGCCAATCCATGCTTAGGATAACATCAAAATCTGACATGTCTAGCACATGAAAGTTCGTTAATGCCTCCATGGCTCCAACTTTCACACTCTTTATAGAACAAATGAAGCAATCAGGCTATCCTTAGTCCTTGACTGATAAGACTGATTTGAAGTAGTGGGGTTCGTCGACCCTGGCTATATACTCCCTATTTGAACGGACACTTTGTACGCTGGTGGCCTGGCTAGCCACAACCATAACAAGAGATAAGGAATATAGATCATGACAAGGAAAACAATACTTTATCTCTGAACCTAGACATAACTAACCATTCCTAAAGGCCTCAAGTAACGCTTCGTTAGTGCAAATAGGCGCGCTTCCATTCACATAAACGATGTGCTACTCATGGACACTTGCTCCGGTGACATGAGGGGAAACCTAATGCTCTGATACCACTATTGTCACGACCCGACTTGGGAACATGACCGGCACGTGGGGAATCTCATCTCCACGTAAGCCTCATGACCTCTGAGTCTCTCTATATGCATATTTAATATTCAATCCAGTTCCAAAATATAATTTCGTCTCTATATAAATCTCTAGCTCCTTGGAAATTAAATCATTTTAATTACTTTCATAATCAAGCTCTAGATATATATATATATATATATATATAATACAAATATCTAAGTTACTCTTAATACCAAATAAACCATAAAAATCATAATCTTGAAAATACAAAACATGCATTATTTTAATGGTCCAGGACCCTACCCGCAAAGTACACTGGAGCACTCTATCTCTTACAAAATACCACAGATACTTCACTTCAAGTGAAGCTCGCTAACTGGAACTTTCTACTCCTGGGAATGAGGTGGATTAGAAGGACCCGTAGCAGCTAACGTATCTGTAATGGAAGAAGGGAAAATGGTGAGTTTCATCTAAAACTGATGAGTAGACCCTCACCCATAACCCTCTCATGGGACAAACAAGAAATAAATAATCATATATAATCATCAGACTGTTAATACAATATCTCTGAAAATCATATTCATAGAAAACATCTCTAAATTCTTATTTTATCAAGAAAGCATTTTCTGGACATATACATAACAGCTTTTAAATCAAATATTATCTTAAAAGCATCAATATTTTTTGAAAAACATAAATAACAACTCCGCTAGAGAAACAAAATATCTAGTTATGCACAATTCATGTGACATAACAATATCTCTAACTCTGGGCACCTAACTAGGTCCCATTTCTGATTTCTTACCCTTGTGCAACTTGGTATGCCAAGGTTAACGGATTAACTCCGTTAACACACACCGTTCCTCTATAGCCACGTCTAACTCAATCAGAAATCTAAATCTTTTCTTAAAGTCTTCTATCCTAGAGTTCACAAGCTCTAGTATATAAAATCAATAAATTCTGAAATTCATATAATCATTACAACATCTCTAATCATTTCTCTTAAAACTCTATTCTTGAAATCATAAAATCTCTAATATATATATATAATTATTTAAACATGAAACCTCTTGAAACTCTGAAGCTTTGGTCTCATATGACTTAACAATCTAACTTTAGCATAACCTGACTATGAAATCATGCCCAAGGGATCACCTCTTTGCAGGCATTTTATTTCAGCCCACAGAATATGTATCTGGCAATTGTTATGAATCATATTGAATTCCATACTTCTGAGTATCATAAAAATACTTATTTTCTATAAAAACCCTATCATATACTTGTGCTCTACTCTGGAAATCATCATTATATTTCATAAATCTCTAAATATAATCATATTCATACTCTTGCTCTTTAATAAAAATCACTTTTAACAATAATGGTCCCATGAGTTTCAGAAAAACATATATTTCATGCTTTCATTTCTAATATCATATGGCCACGTCATAATTTACTGAAATTAACTCTAATGATCAACATAAGGATCATAGGATCTGAACTCACTCACCGTTTGAAGCCGGAAGTATGTGGGCCCCACCAACTGGAGAACTTGGAATGGCACCAACAACTGCCATAGAGCAATTATAACTCTAGATTAAATTCTAATAATCTCTAGAGGACTCTATCCTTATTCTAACAAAATTGGGGAGGACCCCCACTTGATAACAATGAAAGAAATGATCGGTCCAAATCCAAGATTATGAAGAAATAAAGACATAATCTAACAGCATATACTTACCTTGAAGCTTGGAAATGATGGATTTGAGAGAGAAAAGAAAATTGATGAAGAAGAAGAAGGGAACGCGTTCTCACGTTCTGAGCCCGAAACACGACTTTTATAAACTTTTTACCGCCTGGGCGGTCTCTTTCCAGCTAGACCGCACTTCTCTCTGTTGACCGCCTGCGGTCTCCAGGAGGTTTTCCACGACAGCCTTTGCCGACCGCCTAGGCGGTCCCATGACCGCGGGGCGGTCTCCAAGAAGTTAACTTATTTACATTTACTTTACTTCCCATTAACTTTAAAACATAAATGTAAATAAGGAAATACCCCCCATTTGGATTCAAATAAAATATCTAAAAAATTAAAATCCCAACAACTCAGAATCCAAAATTTGGGTTTTAGTTCAAATCCAAGAATTTCTGAGATTTTCTAAACTTGTGGGCTAAAAACAAAACACTTAAAGGTTTGATAAAATTCATTAAAAATCACTCTTCAACTCATTTTCCCTCTAGGAACCATTATCAGGACTTTTAATTCCAAGAATATGGTTCTATGATATAGCCCTCCAATGAGGTGTAGGATCCTCACTTAGCCAAATTCAGGACCAGGCGGTGAGTCTTGGAAACTCCTGAGGCTATACAGAACCTGACTACTGACCCTGTATCACAGAAAGAAACCAAAGGCATATATGGTCCAAGACCAAGTTTTCAAGCTTTAGAGGTTTCCTCACATGGCATTACAAGACCATTATCTTGAAACCTCATCATCAGGCCAAAGTTTTTCTCATCAAAGGGCTCTAAGGCTGAAATGAAAAGGAAGGAAAAGAGTTTTGAAAACCAAGAGAAAACTAGAATTTTTCTTAAAAAAAATAAGGAAAACTTTGAAAATAAATCCCTACCAAATGAAGTCTTGAAAGAGATGAAAGAAAGCTTGTGTTCTTGATGAAATGAGAAGACAAAATCTTTTCTTGGATGGTGATGTAAATTTGGCCAAGAGAAGGACATAAGGAAGATGGATTTTCGTTGAAAGAGTAAGCTTGGAAATGGAAAAGTTTGGTGTTTGAGAGGTGGTTTGAGGTGGGGGAGTGGTGGTTCAAGGTTGTTTGTGGTGATTTGTGGTGGTGGAAAGGTTTCTTTGATGATGGAGGAAAAGAATAAGATGAAGAGAATTTGAGAGGAAAGAGAGAAATTGCAAGAAAGCTTAACTTGGCAAATGATCTAAAGTGTAACCAAGTTCTCTAATGCTTGGTATTTATAGAAAAATGAAACAATGAAGGCTGATTTGGGGAGGAAGGCCGACGGTTTTCATGCCAAGGGAAGGAAAAATATCTTCAAAAACTTGTCATTCAAAGGCATGATTGGAAGCATGGCTAGGTATGGTTCAAAGTATGGCTTGAGGTATGGTCTTTGGAGTGAAATAAAATAAACATGTGACACATTTCTTAGGGTATGTATTCGGCCAAATTTCCAGCCAAGGGGAGGAGAAGAAATTGCTCATGTAATTGTGGTTTAATGATGTGTTTAGGTGTATCTTTGATGATTAGGAGTTTGTAAGCAAGTGTTTAGGTGAAGTAATGGTTGATTAAGGTTGTCAAGACTTGATTTAGGGGTGGTCTTGCTAGATTAACAAATTAAAAATCATTTTCTAGTCAAATTAAATCATAGACAAAGTTCCTTGATTTAAGGAATTGGAGAGAAATTACTATTCAAGATTCCATGACTAGGAATCTTGAATCAAAGAATGAAATTAGAGTTTAACCAAACAATCTTAGGTTCTAATTAACCTTAATAAATTATTTTGACTCTAGATTAATTATTGAAATAAATTAATCTTCGATTAGAACCTAATATTGCTTAGGTTTGGTTAATTACATCATTAGGCTCACCATACACTATTCTAGGGGCAAAATGGTAATTTTGCACTAAAACTGCTCTGACCTCTCTGCTCACTGATCATCATAAACCACTCAAAAACATCATCCCAAACTTCCTGAAAAGTTCTGGACTCAAACGGCACCTTTACCCGCGTAAAACGCTACAGGGTATTTCAGCATTTCAGCGAACGTTCAGAAAACGAGATTTTCACCTCGAATGTCAAACATTGTAGATATAATCCCCTTCAAACATTGATTTGACCCATTCGAGGACTCCGGGTCAGCTATCCTCGAATTCTGGTAAAAATGACCTCAGGGGCATTTTGGTCATTTGTACTCAAAAGAAAATTCTGGGCGTACAGAAATCACCAAAAGAAAGTGAGAAAAAAATATTATTCACCTCACTTATAGGGTTTATGTTAGTAAACAAGTTACATTTGTCTTTCATCCAAATAGAATAGGGAACTGATGTCTTAGCCATTTGTAAGTAAAAAATAACACGAGAAGAGGTTGAATTGTGCATTTAATATCTTTTAAAGTTTCTAAAATACTAAACAAATTCTATCAAGTTATTCAATTGAAGATAGCAAAAATTATTGTTAGTGGGTTTCAAAAGTAACTTTCTAAACCAAGCAATAATCATAAAGATTTCAAAACTGCTTTGAAATCATTTCAAACAGTCACACAACACAAATAAAGACAAATGCTGAATGATAAACTGATAAAAAGAGAGAGAAAAGATTACTCAGAGATTTTATACTTGGTTCGGCTAAACACTACCTATATCCCGTGCTAAACAACTTGTTGAGTTCCACTAAACACCTTCTCAACCACGAGAAAGAAAGATATTCTTTGAATAGCCTTCTCAAACTATCTCCAGTGAGAAGTAGTTCTGATTTACTCTCACTACAAGTGGTCTTTGTCCTAGCCTTTTCACGCTATCTTTACTTGATCACTACTGGATCATGGTATAAGATTATGATTTGGGTTGGTTCTATTCAACAAAGAACACTCAAGTTTTTCTAATAATAAAATAGTGTTTGATTTGGAAATTTGAGAGACTTCTTTCTAAATTCTTAAGAAGAAGATGTTATCTAATGAGTACTAGAAAGAAGATTTCTTTTTAAGAAAATGATTATAAGAAGTAAAAGATGAATTTTCAAAAGAATTTTTGAAGATATTAGCGTTCAAGGTGCAAAAGTTCCTTCTCGTATGAAGGCTCCATCCTTTTACACTTAGATTTGAATTTACCCATTGTCCCTTGATTTCACTCCTTCTTGACCCGTGTTGATCTTCTTTTTGTGTCCTAAGAACTGCCCTCTAGAAGAGTAGCTGAGCTCTGAAAGTTATCCTTGTATATGTAGAAATGTTGACAATGTGGTTTCTGAATAGAGCTTCAAAACAACTTTTACTTTTTGAATGTGATTTTTGAACTTTTTCTTCTAGAATACAAGGATTTGCCAAGTACAAAAGTCATGTGTCATTATCAATACTTTTCTGAAAGTTGACTAAATTTGAAATTCAAATTTTCCTCAGTTCTATTGACTTAGGAACGCAGGCTTTCTAAAGTAATACCTCACTTTCTGAGCTTGGTTTTGTTCTTCTTGTCTTAACTCTAAGCTTGATGATGATCTTCTAAGCAAGAAGAAAGCCTTTAGAGATGATCTTCCACCAGATTGAAAATTATAATCATGAGTGATTGATTTCTTCAATGAATATCACACTTTTGGATCCGTAAAATACTTTCTTAAGATCCATACTTAGTTTATGATGCTGCATGTTTCTTTCTAGTGTCTCTAACATATTATAGTTCGCTTTTTAAACTATTTTTCACATCATTAAAACTTTGAATCTCTTTGAATGAGATTCTAATCATGTTAAAACATGACATTGTGAAAAATATGTCATTAATTGAATTTATATGTTATGAGAATGGTCCTAATCACTACAGAAACTTAATTGAAAAGTTAGTCCCTTCTCAAAACATTTTAACAAAATTTATTTTGTTGCCACTCAAAACATAAGCTATAGAGCTTTCTAAAGGATTCTGAGATAACACCATTTTTTTTCTACACAACCAAGAATTGCATATATGCCTATAAGTCTACTTATAAATGAATGTAAGTATGTCACTTTGCTAGTCATTTTACAATTTTTACAAGTTTGATAATAGATAACAAGAGGTCACAACACTTGTTTCAAAATAATATCAAAACAATCACAACCTTGTCACAAACAGATAAAAAAAATAAAAAAAGAGCAGGGGACATATTGCTTTGCCTTGTGACATACCTTTCTTTCTTCCATTAATTTTTTCTAATTAATAAGATGCCTAAACTCTCAATTTGAGAGGAGCCATAGCACAACATGACATGGAAAATTATTCACTCAATTTGAAGGGCTTTTCATCCTATATGCTTTCTCTAGCCATTGCCTAATATGATAGTAGAAAAAGTAAAAAAAAAAACAAAACAAAACCACATCCAGAATAGTAAGCCAACACAAACCGATCCAAATCCAACTATGAACATAGTAGAGATACTAAATATATAGGTGAACCAATGCTATGACCATGTTCTGTCCATGCATGTAAGAACATTAGATATGCTAACAAGTCTAGTTATAAATGCACGTAGGTGCATTGCATTTGGTGCTCATTCTTTTGTTTTTAGAAGTTTTATTATAACAATACCTAACAGTACTTGTTCCAAATAAATCTTAAAAATACTCATTACTCTAACGAAAAATAGAGGGAAAAAAACCAATATCATGAGCCAACATACAATGGAGTACCTGTGTGTTGATCTCTTCACATACAATGACAAATAACACTCAAACCCAGCACAAACCACCAATAATTTCTTGATAAAAACCCAAGGAAGGCTGTTAGAATGATCGAGATAGTAACAATGACGAAATTACTTAGGAAAAATCAGAATTTTAGTGATTTCCAAAGATTGGGAGCTTGGCAAGCTGAAATAGTGGATGAATTCGGCACTAGTTGGAGGAAAAAGACAAACAACACCTCCCTCTAGTATGTCAAGAGGAAGAATACAATGAAGCCTATTAAGAGATTGAGAGAGATTTGCAAAGGAAAGGCATGAAACTCTAGGCTTCCTTCGTATTGAAGTGAGAAAGTTTGATCTAAAAGAGTAGCAAGTATGAGCTTGGTTTTTTAATCTCCACGGTGCACCCATTACTAGTGTAAGCTTGCTTTTTGTCTTTTCCTCCACCATGGCATTTGTGCATTTGTTGTGAGGATCTATTGTTCCCATAACATTTCTCTATTTATAAAGTTTGCCAACAAAATTAACATAGGTCTCCAAAACCACATGTGTAATGGGAAGAAAGAATCCAGTCACATATAACACTCCCAAATCCAACCACTTCGACATACCCAGACTCATACACCAATACCGCATTAAAGTCCACACAATTTTTTAAGTCAAGACGCATGTAGGACGATTGAATGTGCCTACTTGGTTGATAGGAAATATGAAAGTATTTATATTTTAAATGAAGAATTACTTCATAAGCATATAAAAGATAAATTTAATTACTTGCATTAAGATTAACAATAGTAGCTACAAAACCCAGGAGTAGGATAGGAATGACTAAACCTATCTTAATGGTACCAAGGGATACTAGGGGGTTGATTGGAATTGTTTTTGTTTTTGTGTTTTGAAAACTATTTTGAAAACTGTTTTGAAAATTATTTTAGATAGCAATTAATGAAACCAACTAATTATAACTTAATTGTGTCATCCCATTCTTTTTTGTTTTAAAAATAGAATTCTAAAAACATCTTTCAGCTATTTTCTAAATTTTGCTTTTAAAACACAAAACCCGAAAAGAATAACCAATCAAATAAGTTTTTTCATTTTTTGGTTTTTAAAAATTGAAAATTGTTTTGCAAAACACTTTCCAAATAAGCCCTAGACTTTTTAGACACCGGTAATTCAAGAATAGTAGTGCTTCAATCTAATAACAAAGGGAAGAAAGAAAATGTTTGCTCTTATCAATTTCCATGATATTAAACTTTCTATTCCTCTTGTCTTTTTCAAGTTCTATGGACACACTTTCAAATCAAAATATGAGCTATGGGAGGTTGCGAATTCAACTTTCATCTTACTCCCTATCCTCTAATATCTTAGGTAAAAAAAATCATATTTTAATTTTGAAAATTCAAGAAAAAATCATAGAAAAGTGCATAATAGCCAAAATTTGTTGCTATTAAATCTTATTCTAATACTAATACTAATTCTAATATATTTATTATCTAATATCTAAAATATAATGTAATATCTAACATCTCATCTAATATAGTATATCATATCATAGATCATAGATTATCATTATATACACACACACACACACACACACACACACACACACACACACATATATATATATATATATAGAGAGAGAGAGAGGTTTTGCAAAATGAGAAATGGATGACATGTCATTCAGCTATGCATTTAGTTTCCTGCCCATGAAAAGTCAGTGATTAATCAGTTATATCAAGCAATTTATTCATTAGTAATTGCCAATCAAATATTTTGAATTAATCTAATTTCATTTCATAATTTATTATATTAATTTATTATCAAATATTCTAATTTAGATTTCTTATTGTCATTAAGATCATTAAACAACTTGAATGATAAACAAGAAGGCCAATATTTGGTTTCCCAATTTAAGCTTTTAGAAGGTAGGCTATATATATGTAAGTGAACTATAGAATATATGGTATGCTGCACTCTATATCAATCATTTCACTCTATTGGTCTTGTTAACTGTGTTAATTTGTGACTTTTTTTTGGATTATTCCATATGTTTTCATTTATCTTCTTCATTACATGCACTCTATATTAGTCATTTCATTCTGTTTATCTTAGTAATTGTGCTAATTTGTGACAGTTCTTACTTCTAATTATTTCATGTCTTTTCTTTTATCTCCTTCATTCCCACTATAGGCAATCATGACTTAGGATGGATGGTATTCTACAAACTAAGGTCATTGAAAAAAGGAGATACTCACACTTTTATTGTGGTTGCTGATACATAAAGAACTTTTCAAGTTGCAGTGAACATTTGCTACTGCTACTCTAATTCTGAGGCACTTTCTTTTTAGTTTATCTTTTTCGATATAATAAAATGAATTCTTTTTAAGTTTATTTTTATTGTTTAGGAAGTTATTTTTACTTTTTTTTAATTGATGAGTTTAGCTTATTATTAGTGGTTAATGGATAAGTTTGGATTTTGATACAATATTTTGATGGACAAGTTTTTTTTTCCTACAATGTTATAGATTGTTTAGTTTTTATTTTATGTGATTCATTACTGATGATATTTGACACAGGATAGGAAAAAATTCAATTAGTTATTTTTTTCATAATAATAATATTTGATATAGGATTAAAAAAACTTGATCAAATATTTTTATTCCAATTATTTATTTAGAGAATATATCAATTATAATAATTGTAATAAATATAGTTAATATTTGATATTTGTTTTAAGGAATAATATTTGATATATTTTATAAAAGAAAGATTTCCAAATAAGGAACTCCATGGGTTATTTCCACGTGAATTCATTTTTTGCTGAAAAAATTCATCTATTTTTTTTATCAAATATTAATAATATATTTTTTCAGCAACTGTATTAATAAATTATTATTTCTAACTCTATAGATAAAATATTAAATACTTTTCTATCACAAATATTAAGTGAAATATTCATGGAGTGGCTATTTCCACTCCTAAATGGCTATTGTCACTCTCATTTAAATGTTATTTTGTCTTGTTTATCCATTATACCCTTCTCCTTATTTATTAATTATAATAAAAATCTATTAGTAAATAATAACTATTGTTATCAAATATATTTCTCTTAAATTTGTTATTTTATTCAATTAAAAAATTATTTATATTTTGTCCTAAACATTGTCAATTTTTATTATCTTTATATATAATTAACTTGTCAAACACAAATAATTTAATCTTAAAAATAAATTATCTGTTCGTATATTTCATAATATAACAATTGCTTTCTGTAACGCCCAATTTTCCTTCTATGCAAAGTGACCAAAATGCCTCTAAGATCATTTTTGCACTAGAATCGAGGAAGTCGTCCCAGTCATCTTCGAAAGGTTTGTTTAATATTTGAAGGGGACTAAATGTGTTTTAGATAGTAATTAGTGTGAAAATCATAATTCCTGGTCTTTTCCATATGTAAAATTGCTAAAATGCCCTAGATAATTTAACACAGGATTAAGTTATGACAGGATTCCATCCAGGAGTTGGATATGTTAATTTGAGGGGATATTTGATATTGGGTGAGTCCTAGGGAGTTTTCGTGTAAAATTACTTTTTTGCTCCTAATCAGTGCTAATTAAGCTTAATTAAAGTAATTAATGGTATATAGGCAATATTAAGCTCTAATTAAAGATAATTTATTTTTATTAATTAATTTTGAGTCAAAATAATTATTTTGAGTTAATTGAGGCCCAAGAATGATTAAGGAAATTTAATCTCATTCTTAAAGACAAATGGAGGGACATGATGATGTAACTACCCACTACACTTGTCTTGTAGTGGCTACATGTTTAAAGACAAAGTACTAATTTATTAGGACTAATGATACCTTAATGATGATTAATTCAAATTAATCATGGTTAGACCAAGTTAATCCCACTTTGACCATTGTCTACCCTAATTAGTACCCTTTCTACCTAATCTACCCCCACTTTTTTTTTTGTCTAATCCCTAAAATTCCGTTAAACCTAATCCAACCACTCCCTTTTCTTTGAAGAAGCCGCCACCCCTCCCCCAATCTACACCTTTACACATTTTTTTCAAAATATCTCTC
This sequence comes from Dalbergia oliveri, assembly GCA_030441495.1. Lineage (NCBI taxonomy): Eukaryota > Viridiplantae > Streptophyta > Magnoliopsida > Fabales > Fabaceae > Dalbergia > Dalbergia oliveri. Next base: position 34,321,054 of record JAMLFY010000003.1, on the reverse strand, counting down.
CATTCTTATTTTCTCTCTCTCCACCATCTGCCTCTACCATTTCCAATCTCACAACTTCTTCATTTCTCCATCAAATCCAACAAACAAATACACTTTTCCATAGCTCTTCCACCCAAAAAACCCAAATCCACCATTATTTTTTTCAAGAAAAATCTTTCTCCTACCTTTCTTGAAGAGGCCGAATGTGTTGTTGAGGAAAAGGAAGAAATTTTGCTTCCTTTCTTGAGAGCTCGAGCTTCAAGGAGCTTGTGGCTGCCTTGACCTCCAATAAAGACCCTCTTTTTGGTAGGGGTTTGTGTTCAAACTTGTTTTCTTACCTTGTTTTCTAATTTTTGTTAAAATGGTTTAAGTTTTGATGAATGTTTGTGCTTGAAAGTTAGTTGTTTTGCTCAAAACTCTTCCTTTCTTTTAAAAATATTTGAAAAGCTCATCATTTCCTCTCCATCAAGTTTCGGCCTCCTTCATTTGGTACAGGTAGAGAATTTTGTTTTAAAACTCAACACCATATCTTGATTCTACACTTAAAAAGAGTTACTTTTATGTATTTTGTGAAATTTTTGAGTAAGCTTTAATATTTTTTTGTTAGGTTACTGTTTTAGAGGGTTTATTATATTGGTAATGATTGCTTCAAAAATCATGTTCATATTTAGAATCTACTCATAAAAAGGAACACATTCATGCATGTTTCAAAGTTTTGCAAAAACTTGGATTTGGGGGTATATAGGTTGGGCCAAGGCTTGTTCACATAAAAGGAAATTTTTATTTTTAAAACTAACCACATATTTGGAATCTACATGAAAAATGGAGTGGGTACATGTGATATGGGTATTTTGTGATTATGTAGAGATTTTGAGGCCAAAATGCAATTTTACAAAGTTCAATGGGCTTTTATGTAAAAACTAGCTTTTTAGGGTGTAAATCTGTAAAAGTAGACTATGGAACAGTAAAGTATGTGTTTCAGAGGAAAAAAATGAGTTTTGGGGTTGTTTTGCAATTTTTAGTAAAGTTTTGGGGTCAAAGTGTAATTTTATAAAGTTTAGGAGTTTTATGCAAAACCTGAGTTTTTGGATATAAAGTTGTAAAAGTGGGTTTTAGAATAGTAATGTATGTGTTTGGAAGAAAAAAATTAGTTTTGGGGTTATTTTGCAATTTTAGTAAAGCTTAGGGGTCAAAATACAATTTCTCAAAAGTTTAGGGTTTTGTACAAATTTTGAAATTTCAAGTGCAGGCTGTAATTTCAATAGATTTAGGGTGGAAAATATGTTTTTGGATAAAAAATTAAGTTAGGGGCTATTTTGTAAATTTTATAAAGTTTGGGGCTACATTGTAAAATTAGAAGTTATAAAGTCCTTAAAAGTAAATTTTTAGAACTTGTAATATAAAGGAAGGTGGGTCATGGTAATCATATATCTTGGGAAGAGGAAAAATGTGTCTTTCAAAATACTCTTATCATCAAACTCAAACTGATTTAGCGAATAAGATTTGTAAATGCGATTTCAATTGCATTGATGACTCTTGAATATCTGTTAGGTGAAATGTGATTATTTATTGTAGTTGACTGTTATATTTGATTGGATTCTGAATAACTATTATGGCATGCTTGACTAAGATGCATTGGTGATATATGTGATATTAATTGTCATATTGGATATTGTTGGCTGCATTGGTTTCATGTGCATTTATTCTTAGCCCTTTTCACAATTGATTTTGAATGAGTCTCATTGATGGAATGCTTCAAGTCAAGTATGCAATAAGACATGAATAAGGAAAATCATGAGCTTAGGACCCCGTTGTGGTGTACCTCATAGTGCATTTGTAGGCCTACTTGCGAAGTAAGGAAAGCGAGGCAAGCAAAGGTTACCGGATGTGCTAAGTGTTATACCATGGCACGAACCATGGAAAACATAAGTTATGAATGTCTAGGATCTAAAAAGAGGACTTACAACCATTTACACTAGGTTCAGGACCAATCGAGATTCAGCGATGGTTGATCGCATTATATAAACATTAGGTTTAGTACTGACGAGGTTCAGTGATGATGATCGTATTTATACATCATATTGATGATTATTATATTTGACTCGTCAAGGTTCAATACTGATTGAGGTTTAGCAATGGCTGATCGTATTATATATATTAAGTATGAGCTTATAGCCTAGGGGTCCTTAAGAAGTTAATGAATAAGTGAAAATGAACTATGTTCAAAGAAAGTTGAAAGTCTTGTATCTGCTCACTGTATATGTTCGCTTCTTTCATGCATGCATGTATGTGTACAGGATTATGTTCGTCATGCATGCTTGTACTTATAAGATTATGTTTCATTCTTTCATGCATGCATGTGGCCTAAGTGATATGTTTGTTCTTTACATGCATGCATGCCTTTATGAAATGTATATTCTAATGAGAAACTTTTCTCATGCATACATATAACTAACTTGATACATTCATGACCAAGACCATATTAAAATGAAATGTCCACTTGATAATAACATTTGTGATAACTCTAAATTTGGACTGCACTGTGACATGTAGACCTTTTCTATAGTAAACTAAGTGGGCCGAGACGTACGATGATGACACCATATATGTTTTACTATTATTGAGATTCATTAGGATTCTCACCCCCCTTTTAAATTTTCATGTATGTCTCTAGATGAGTAGGACATACTGGAGCTAATATTTGAGCTCATGGATGGATAGGGATAGCTATGCTGGAAACTTTGCTAAGACTATTAAGTGTTTACCTTGCTCATATCTCTAGGCATACGATTACTATTTTGTTTTGGATTACTATATGCTGGACCCATGTGGTCATTTGACATGTTTATCCATTAGGCTTTTTACTCCTATGTATCTCAGCTTTAGCAAACACTTAGGTTACTGTGCATTGAGGCACTAATATGCACATTAGGGTATCTTATGAGCTGTTGAGGCTCTTATGCTAGATTATATATTATATATATAGAGGTATTTCATATGATGGGCTGTGATTGTCTTGGTGTTGCAATGATAATATTATGTTGTATGTTCATAGGTAATTATGTGGTTTGGTGCCGAATACTATGTACACGCAAAGGCTTCTATTTTTGTAGGTAATGTCTTTTTAAAAGAAAAAAAAATTGGCTCGTATTTTCCGTTAAGTGTTTTCGAATAGTCAAGGTTAAGCTAAGGTTCCAAGGAGTAATCCTTTAACATTAACCAAATACGACTTAAGCATACTTTGTTATACGTTAGGGGTTACACTTTCATAATACAATGTTGAGTATTTTAAAAATAGTGAATAAAAGCGAATAATAATAAACACAAATTAACGTATTAAGTATAATCCATGTATCCAAATTTTTGTTTAAAGTTAAGATTTTCAGTATAAAATAGCTTTTTTGGTATTGGATACGGAAGGCTCAAGAGTCTTGTGCAATTAGTGTAGGCTAACCAGTGTATCATGCATAAAAAATTCATAATGACTCTCTCTTTCTTCATCTGTACGTGGCTTAAATAAGTTATGTAGTATTTTGTTCACTGATTAAAGGTTAAATATAATCAATGCTTCCCATCTAATTCAAGCGTAATCATACTCTCAATTAGTCCGAGCTCTTTAATTTCGCTTTGCATTATTTGGAAAATCTACATTGTTTATTTTGAATGGTTTTTAAAAGTATAATTTCAACTTCAAAATATTCATTTATTTATCTTAAAAATATAAATTTCGTTGAATTGAGATCCTGGGAAATGTATAACTTTAAAATCATCAAAAGTTGACATTAGCTTAATTTGAAAGTGTAGAGTGATGTTATAATTAAAGCTTTTTTATATGAGAAAATTACACCAACCTCCCTCAAGGTTTAGTGAAATTACACTCAACATCTCTCTATTTTGCAAAACTATCATTGACCTCCCGAAGGTTCATAAAAATTATACTTACCTCCCCTTATATACTAGTTCTTTAATTTAAGTGATAAAGAAAGATAATATGTGATATATACATAATTATTAATGATGAAATTATAATATTTTAGCAATATTTGGCATATATATTAATTAGAATACCTTTTTTTCTATCATAAGTTATACTTATAAGTTTTTGACATGTGATAAAAAAAGTATTTTATTTAATTGATGTGTTAAATATTACCAAAATATTATAATTTTTCCATTAATAATTATGTATAAATTCTATGTTATCTTTCTTTCTCACTTAATTAATGAACTAGTATTTGTAGAGAAGGTCAATGTAATTTTACTAAATCTCAGGGAGGTTTGTGATAGTTTTGTAAAATAGAAGGGTGCTGACTATAATTATACTAAACCTCATGGGAGGTGAGTGTAAATTACCCTTTTAATATTGAAAATATTAACTTTAAACATAAAAATTGGATACATGTATTATAGATACTAGATTAATTTTTATTTATCATTATTCACTTTCAATTATTATTTTTTAAAACACTAAGTATTTTATTATTAAGATAATTGTTATATTATGAAATATATGAAAAAATAGTTTAATTTTTAAATTAAAATAATTTTTTTAATTAGTTAATTGTACAAAGTATAAATAATTTTTAATTGAAATAAATAATAATTTAATATTAGAGTGCCATTATAATTAATAAATAATGAGAATGGTATAATGGAGAAGCTAGAGAAAAAGTATTTAAGTGGGAGTGACAACAACCATTTTGGAGTGGCAATAGCCTCTCCCTAATATTCATATTACACTATATATATATATATTGTTCTTACCTAGAAATATGGCAAAGACACTCTAACGCTCAAGTAAGTGAATGAGTGAGGCATAGAGTGGTAAAAGAGTAGCATGTAATAAGCTTGTGATACCTAAGGGCATTGATCCCTTATATAGTGTGAGGTAATCTTGTGATAAGTTAGGAAATAATCTTCCCTAAATGGAGGAGATATTCCTGATTTAGTAAATATTAGATATATTCCATATTTGCAGGAGATATGACATAATATACGAGATATGATACAATAATGACAAGAGATAATAAGATATAGAGAGATCCTATATGGGATTTAGGATATATCCTTAACTAAGTCTAGGATAAATTCACAGGGGACACTATGCCCTATAGGCAAGTTGTAGGACCCCTTGGAGAGTCCTCTAAGATTGAGCCGAGGTCTAGGGCTCATATTTCTAGTTTAGTACATAGCCCCCAAGCTTGGTTGTAGGCAAAGTAATTAGTATTGAGGTGTTATGACCGAGGTACGTCTATTGAAGGCGTGTGCCAAGCTCAAATGAGTTGACTTGTTGTGCGCATCTTAGTACTCCTTTTCATTATTGTAGTGACTGTTTATGGTGGATCGTATTAGGACACGTGGTGTACTTTGAGTAGAGGATGATCATCTTGATATTCAAGTAACAATAGTTGCTTATATGCCTGCGTTGGATTTAAAGTGACCACGATGAGGTAGGTAGGTTAGGCGATGAGTGCTGAGGACTTTGGGCTAGCTTGAATTGCCTGATTATGCAAGTATGGTTATGGTGTTTCTTCTTGGTTGTTGTGAACCATTAGATCAAAGTGGCAAGCCCTCAGCCCTTGATTATCTATTTTGCAATAGTGATCCTATTGCTCTTCTTGCCAGAAGTGATTTCTTAGTCCATTTCGAATGGTCTTGCAATTGATTGAGGGTGACTTGAGTGAGTCAAGGCCTGAGCTTATATAGTGGTACTAGTCATGGATGTTCATATGATATGTGCCGGTGACGTGGTACATTTTTGCCTGTGTCAATGGGTGATTAAAGCCTCTAGTTTATTGATTGCCCCGAGGTCTTCGGTAATAATGTGTAGGTCGAAGTAGAGTCTTCTATTCCTTTCCTTCTTCATTTGTGACTTTGAAGATTTGTCAGGGTTTCTAGGCCTATCAATCTTTTGATGATGCTAGGAGTGGAGTTCGCCAATCTTGGCTTTTTGTTTCCATGTTGCAGACTTCGGATTGAAGGCAACTCGGATTTTGAAGTTTTACCTGGATCACAAACTTGTTATTTTGTGGCTTACTAGTGCTAGCGAGTTTGGAGAGGATGTAAGCTCTGTGTTGTGTTCTCTAGGGATGTGTGTTACCTTACTAGAGTCGAAGTTCTACATCAAACTCTTCACTAGTGTCAGATATTTCTCAAGGAAGGGTCTCCTGCGGCAAAGGTGCCATTGACTTGGCTCAACGCCAGGAGTGGAGTAGTTAATCCTTTTAGAAAGGAGATCCTATTGTCGAGTCCGATAATAATGCAGTTTTAGTGCTTATATTAAGTTGTTTGTCCACCTAGTCTTCGAGTGAATCGTTGGTTGACGTTGGGATTCGGTGAGGGCCATGGAGTTCTGAGCCAAGTTTCTGACTTAAAAGGGAGATAGGGCTCTCAGAAATATGAGATGCCTAGCTGGGTTACCATCTTCGGTCTTCATGGTTTGCCGAAACGATGGACTTTCCTAGTCAAGTTGCTGACCTAGGACTTGATTCAGGATGTTTTATGTTCGATCTACTTTGATGTTGGCTAGAGCGGAGTTGTGTCGTTGGTCACTTTGGTGTGAGCTAAGAAAGTAGAGTGCCTGTAGAGAGCTTGCTAGGACTTGTTTAGAGACTTAACTTGAAAAGGAAGAAGGTTTGGTCAAGATGTTGACTAAGGTTTTATGAAGCTTGAGGTCCCTAGTCATATGTGGACTTAGTATCCTTATCTTGAGTTCATCTGATGCTCCGAAGCATCAATCGGCTTATTGACCTTTGGTTTAATTTAGAGATAGCTAGGAATGATGGAGCATTTAGTCGATCTTCTAACTTAAGGTTTTCGATGGTGTGTAGCTAATTGTCTTTAGGAAATGTTGTACTTTGGCTTGGCAGGAATATGTGAACTTTGACTTGGCTGCAATGGGGGCGATTTGTTGCTTTACTTTTGGAGTACCGAGGGTAGCTCAGCCTTAATTGTACTTTAGGGACACCTCGAATGTGGATCTAAGGATGGCCCGATGTGGACATCTTCGTCGCACTAGATGCTGAGGTGTGAAGACACTTTGTCATCGCATTGTTCTGAAAGTGGTCGGCAATTGGCCGAGTATATTTTGATCTTGTAATTCTCTTGTTGGAGAGTGCTCGGATATGCTTGGCTTGGTGCTGAGGCCATCATATTGTAAGTTAGACTTCGCGAGTCCATGGTTTGGAATGTGTTTGGAGCAAGTCTGAGAACATCTTGTCATTGATCTAGGTGCTCTGAGGTGTGGATACCTCGTCTTATCAGAGTATATTTTGTAAGTTGTTGGATGAACTGTGCTTTGGAGACTACTCTGAAGGGCCGAGGCCGTCATACTTGCTCTTTGGAAGGTGGACTTGCCTAGTGGTTCAAAGCTAGAACAAGCTTGATATCTGGCACATGAAAAACTATACAAATATGTCTAGCAAAAGTAATCTTTGGATTATAGGTAAGATGATTCAGTTAGTCGTAGAAACATATCTGGTGGGACCATGGCATAGCTCGACCTAAGGAGGCAAAGTGCTTAGTAAGACTAGGGCTTGTATGAGAGCTCGCCTTGTGAGGGCATAGTGCCTGGTGGAATCAAGGCTTTGCTCAGAGCTCGCCCAGAAGGCAGAGTACCTGGTGGAACCAGGGCTTTGTTAAGAGCTCATGTTGGAAGTTGGTCTTTGCTCTCGCGGTGTTGAAGAGGACTTTGATGCTCAGCTGTGTCGAGGTGTATTCGCAACTCTGCCAGTGCCAAGGTTTACGCGAGTCAATACCGAGGTGCCTTCACAACTGCTTAGTGCCGAGGTTTACGTTAGTTGGCCGCTACTAAGGTGCCTTTGCAACTCACTCGTGCCAAGGTTTACAATAGTTGGCTTGCAACGAGGTGCCTTAGCAACTTGGCTGGTGCCAAGGTTTATGTGAGTTGGCCACCGCGAGGTGCCTTTGCAACTTGGCTGGTACCAAGGTTTACGCGAGTTGGCCGCAAGTGCTAAAGCATGCTTGATACTTGGCACATAAAAAACAGGAAAATATGTCTAGCATATGAATAGTTAGATCATAAATGAGTTAATGTATGTGATGAAGGGATATGTCTTGTATAAAAGGAATTTTTATGAGATGTGAGAGGATATGTCCTACATGTAAATAATCTTGAGATTGTAAATAAGATGATTCTAGAGTAATATAAGCATATTTGGGTGGACAATGGCATAGCTCGTAGAGATAGAGCTCATCCTGAGGAGACCGAGGAGCTCGTTGAGGAGGCAGATGAGCTCGACTGAGTAGATGGAACTCGACCAGGAGGAGGTGCCAGAGCTGATCTTGTTAAAGATAATGCTTGGCATCCAAGAATATTTACATCAATGTTAGTTAGTCAAAATAATAAAAATTATTTATATCAAAGTTGTTTGAGTGTGAGGATAACATATGTCTAGCATTTAAAAAATTCTTCACATTGTCATTGATTTGAGAATTGAGACAACTTGGTTATGTGTTGAATCAAAAAATGGCCAAGTTTTATACACACACACACACACACACATGACCAAACCAAACTTTGGTGTAGTGGTAACGTGCTTTTGTCCTCAGGTAGAAGAGTCGTGGTTCGAGCCCTTTTTTTTTTTTGTTTTTGGGTTTGGGCCAGTAGCCCATGTGCTTTTGAAACCCTACCATCTTCCTTTCATTTTGCAGAGCGCGCCGTTTTGGTTTTGCAGCATCCATGGAGGCCACGGCACAAAGGGAGTGCCCTTGGTCTCTCACGGCAAACACGGCGGTGATGACACACAGTTGCTGGCAGCGGCCTCAATGATGTCATGCGCGATTGAGCTGCTTCCACCTGTTCGTCGGAGAAGGAGACGCTCTTTCCCAGAGTCGCGAGGGAACATGCTGGTTCGCGTATGCTTTGTGTCGGTGGTGGCAGGTGTGATGGTCATTGTCCCCTGGTCCCTGCTGGCGTGATTCACGCAATGGGAGTGTGCCACCGTAAGGCTGCTGGTGCCGTGTGGCTGGCAAGCGGCTAGAGCAAGTTCGTCGCTGTTTCTGCTAGGGAGTGACCGGAAGGAAAGGGGGCATTGCTGTCTTGTTCAGTTGAGGGGAGTTGCGCCATCGTGGCTAGCGATGAGTGCACGCCTGGGAGGAAGCAGATGGTGGAACACGGTTGCACGTGAAGATTGGCGGAGGTTGGCATCTCGAGGTTGGCATGCAACCGTTGGTGGCGAGCTTGCGGGGGAAAGGGGAGCAGATTTCGCTTGCAGGAGGAGACTCTCTCGCCGGAGCCCTGTATTTTCCTGTAATACAATTTTACTAAGAATGGGAAATCAATATGTGTGCCAAAAAGTTATGGGCATAGCGAAGTTCACTGATAAAGTTGTTGATTGTTGCTATTGTTCTGATAACCATGATGGGCATCACGATATATGCCTCTGCCCGTTTTTTATTTTTATTGCTTGAAGAGATTGAATTGTATGAAATTCAAAGTTTAGAACCCTCTTGTTTGAAGAAGTGGTTCTGCCAGAAAATTATAATTATTTCATGTTTTGAAAGAGAAAGTCGGTGTTCTGGGATGAAAGCAAATTACAAGGTAGCTTAATTGAATTTTCAATGATGATGCGCAAAAGGTTTTTATGTGTTTTGAAAAAAGTGTGCATCTCGAACAAGAAACTAATGAGTAGGTGTTGCTTAATTTAATTCGGTGTAATGAATATACAAGGATAATGGTAAGATATCACCTGGAATTTTGAATTAATTGACACTAAAGAGATACTTTGATAAGGATTTGTTTCCTTTCTCCTCCTTCCAACATTCATGTTTTCAGGAAATCAAAAAGAAGAAGCACATGATTAGTAACTAGGAGAATTGTATGGATTCCAGTTTCAGAATCTCTGCATTTGTAAGATCATGGTGATTTAGTGTGTTTTGCAATAAAGAATAGAGATTGAAACTTTAATCTTGTCCCAACAGGGTTTTCTATAATTCTATTGAAGGCAGTATATTGCCGAATTTGAAGCAAATACATGATTGTAATTTCGAATTCTAGGTATAATTGCCAAGGAAGAGAAAACCAACTGGACATTGAACCTTTAAATTCCTTAAAGGTTAGAGAACCGTTTTTTTAATCCTAATATAATAAAAAATATATATAAATATATACATATGATTAATTAGAATATAAATAAATATATTAAATCATTAATATAATCAACAAAAAATATTTATAGGTTTATAAAATAAACATCATCCGTATAAAATTTCTCTAGTTTCAGTCTCACAACACGGTCACAAAGCATTTGAAAATAATATTTGTTAGTGACCAACGAGATTTGGTGAGTAGTTTGTGAATAATGGAGAGAAAAATAATAACCCAACAATTTTGTTAGTGTCCTTTTTTGGTTTTATTATTTTTTTTACTCTATGACTGTCATAATATATCAGTATTTAAGCTTTAAAATTTTTTTTAAAAATGGAAAATTAAAAAAAAAAAACTGGTCCGCCGTTTCCCTTTCCCTTTACCTTTGATCGGTTTTGACTTCCCAGTTTTTGAGCTTAACTTCTGGTCAGGTGACCTTCCGCCTGCGGATTCCGCCAATCCATTTTCTCTTCCATGATAATTGTACAAGTTAATGTGCAAAATATGATTATATGTCCAGTCCTTGTAAAAGGAAAAGAATTGATAGATATAACATGGAAATTTGATTTGATGGTGGAAGAGAGTATCGATGAGGATTTGTGGTCTGGCTCGCTCTGGAGACCGTGGTGGGGCTTGTTTACCCCCCATGGTGGGCACCAATGTTCTTACCTATAAATGTGGCAAAAATGCAAGTAGCTCCAACATTCATACAAGTACTTGAGACCTGAAAGACACTCTGACACTCAAGTCAGTGAATAAATGAGGTATAAAGTGGTAAAATAGTAGCATGTAATAAGCTTGTGATACCTGGGCGTTGGGCCCCTTCTATAGTGTGAGGTAACCATGTGATAAGTTAGGAGATAATCTTTCCTAAATGGAGGAGATATTCCAGGATTTAGTAGATATTAGATATATTCGTATTTGAGGAAATATGACATAATATATGAGATATGATATAATAATAACAAGAGATAATAAGATAGAGAGAGATCCTATATGGGATTTAGGAGATATCCGCAACTAAATCCAAGATAAATCCACAGGAGACACTATGTCATGTGGACAAGTTGTGACTCGAGAGTCCTCTAAGATTCCTTGAAGCCCATATTTCTAGTCCTATATATATATATATATATATTAAATTATTTATTTTAATTTGTATGATATATATATAAATTTAGATAATATATATTTTCTTAATATTTAATAATATATTGATTTAAAATTAAAATTAATTTTAGTAGTACGTTCTTTTAACTGACTTTCAAGGATTACTTTATTGCAAAATTAATATTATTTAAAATTATAACATATGTCAATTTTTAAATTATTCTTGAATACTATATCCATTTTATATTGGACTACTAATTATTTTAAATGATCCTTAATAATTAACATTACATCTATTTTTAAAAACACTGGAATATCATATATCCATTCTAAATTAAAATAAAAACATATTTTTTTCAATCTTTTATACTATATTGATTTTAATTGATTGATTGATGATTGACTCGAAATTTCGTTATATGTATTATTATTTGATATCAATTTCTTAATATTATTATTGCAAATTAACATTATTTAAAATTACATCGATGTCTATTTTTTAATCATTTTTAATATTATATTTGTTTCTTAATATTATATTATGTTAGCTCCAGAACCCTTCAAAAAGTGTTAATACAAAATGTTTTAAATGATAACATAATCAATTTAGAGAAAATATTTTGAAGAACGACTAATGTTTATCTTGAGTTTCTTGACGCTATAAACAGGCTTCTTGTTAGCATAACAAGGTTCCTAAAGCGAAAATAATTTCACTTTATATAAGCAAACATGATTTATCTTGTCTAAAGAGATGAGAACTAAATGGGAGTGAAAATTATATCGTGAAATGAACGTATATATGCTTAACGGACTGAAGAATTTATCGTGTACAAGAAACCAAGGCTCGATTTTCAGAAAGTAGCACTCAACTTTAGAAAGTATGCTTCAAGTGAAGATTTCAATCCATTTCTGAAGCAAATGTGTTCTACAACCTTCAATCATCATCATTGCAATCATATCATCATCTACAAGCTTTGATTGAAGTCTAGAAGATCAAAGATATATTAAGGAATTGATACCACAACTTAGAAAATTCACTTCACAATGAAACGGTGCATTTTGCAAGAAAATGAGAGAAATTTAAAATTTAAATTTAAAGTCAAGCCCAGTTATAGACGACATATCATCTCTTCTGTCAACTTTTTCAACTACTCCAGCTTCTAGAAGGAAGAGTTCAGAAACCTCATTCAGAAAGTAAAAAGTAGTATGAAGGTAGCCTCAGAAACTACCTTTTCACAATGGCTTCTACAACAACTCTGACACACAATGAGCTATTCCTCTAGACTACATTTTCCAAGGCATAAACAGATGATCAACATGTGTTACTTGGACAATAGATCAAAATGTAGATCGTCTATAAATAGAGATGCTGTGCTTTCAAGATAAGTGACTTTAGTGGATAAGTGCTGAAACGCTGAAGGTTTTCCTCCTCATCTTTTCTATAAAGTTCATTACATCTTGTAATCAATTTCCTTATTTGTAAAAATCTTCTTTCTACGTTCTTAATAGATCATACGCTCTTCTTAGGAAGAATCGTTAGAAAGAAGTCATTCAAGTTTTCCAGGTCTATTATTATATACTTTACGAAAACTTGAGTATTGGTTAGTTTGAGTGACAAACCCAAACACAAATTTTTGTATCCTCGATCCAGGACTGATCGCCTGAGGTAGCTTGGAGAGGCTAAGTAAAAACTACTTGCAACGTGACAGGAAAGTTAGCTACTGGTCATGGTTTAGCTTAGAGAAGCTAGTGAAAAACTACTCGGTTGTGATGGTAGAGTAACCGGTCATAGTTTAGCTTGGAGTGGCTAGTGAAAGACTACTCAGATTGTGACAGGAGAGTGTACTTGCTAGTCATGGTTTAGCTTGGAGAGGCCGGTCAAAGACTACTTAGATTGTGATAGTAGAGTGTACTTGCTAGTCACTGGTTTAGCTTAGAGAGGCTGGTCAAAGACTACTCAGTTATAACAGGAGAGTTAGCTACTAGTCATAGGTAAGAGCTTAGGAAGGCTACTACAAAGACTATCCAACTTCTCGGGTTAGAAAGGTTTTTAGTGGAACTTAACAGTTGTTGATAACTAGATATAGGCAAGTTTGATCGAACTAGTATAAAAGCTCCTGTAGGATCTTCTTCTCCTTTATCTCTCTTTTACTGCCTTGTGACCACTATTTGTGTTTCTTGAAAAACTTTCCTTTACGCATTTTTATTGAATATCTTAGGTTAGAAAGTTACTTTCTGACGTAACTAACGCTATTTCCACTGTATTTCAAGTTACACTCTTGATAGGATATTGTTTATGATTTTCAGAAACTAAGAAGGAAAGAAAAGTGAAGTATGATTCAACCCCCCTTCTCATGCACTTTTCTACTTACAAATGGTATCAGAGCCTAGTTTCTAAGAGGTTGAGCATTCTAATGACCACAAAGGATAAAGATCCCAGGGACAAATGACACAGAATATCCATATAGCAGAAAAGCACTCCATTAACAAACCACTATTCTTTGATGGTGGGGACTATGCATCTTGGAGATAGGATAAAGCTATTCATTAAATACACAAGTCTTGACCTATGGGGGAGATCATACAGGAAGGAGACTACATTCCAGTGGAAGAGGTTTCCAAAATAGAGAACTCACCGTCCACCTCAAGAGAAGTCCCTCGAGTAGGTGAAGAGTAACACAAAGCCAGAGTTTAGTTGAACTCTAAAGCTAAGTACATACTCATGTGTGCAATAACCAAAGCAGAATATGACAAAATCATTGCTTATGACACGGCCAAGGAGATATGGGATATGCTATATATGTTGCATGAAGGAACCGATATGGTCAAGGAAATAACAATCAGCTATAAGTAGAAAAGCGCATAAGAAGGGGGGTTGAAACCTTCGCTTTTTCTTTCCTTTTTTGCTTATGAAAACCTTAAACAATATACTATTAAGCTATGAGCTTGAAGTGCAGCAAAAATAGCATTAGTTATTTCAGATAGCTACTTTCTAAACTTCAGCGCATATGATAAAAACATGTAAATGATAGATATTCAGAGAACTTAGTTTGATGTGCACAAAGTAGTGAATATAAAAGAGTTAAATGAGAAGAAGATATTGCACATATGTTTTTATACCGCTTCGGCCAACCTCCTACATTCAGTTCTTAACAACAGTTGAGTTCCACTAAAACCTTTTTCAACTCAAAGAAAAAAAAAGGATAGTCTTTATAACAGCCTTCCCAAGCTCTTACTTGAGACTAGTAGCAAACTCTACTGTCACAAACCAAGTAGTATTTGACCAGTCTCTCAAGCTAAACCAGTGACTAGTAGCTAACCCCTACTGTGACAAACCGAGTAGTATTTGACCACCCTATCCAAGCTAAACCATGACCAGGAGTTCACTTCTCCTCACGTTGCAAGTAGTCTTTTCCTTAGCCTCTCCAAGCTATCTCACACGATCATTACTGGATCGAAGATACAAAGATTTGGGTTTGGGTTTGCCATTCAAACTAACCTACACTCAAGTTTTCATAAGATGTACAATAACAAACTTGCGAAATACTTGAATGACTTCTTTCTATGACTCTTCCTAAGAAGAACGTATGATTTACTAAGAACATAGAAAGAAAATTTTTACAGACAAGAAACTGATTACTAGATGTAATGAACTAAGAGATGAGGAGAAATTTTCTAGCGTTTCATCACTTATGCAACGTCTTCATCTATTCTTTTTAAGCAAAACATCTCTATTTATAGATGGTCTACATTTATGACCGTTGCCCTTGATCATTTGTCCAAGTGACATGTGTTGATCATCTGTTTGTGTCTTGGAAAAATAATCTAGAGAAGTAGCTCATTATCTGCGAGCTATTCAGAAGCCATAGTGAGACAGAGGTTTTTGAGTTCACCTTCAGAAACTATTTTTTACTTTCTGAATGAGGTTTCTAAACTCTTCCTTCTAGAAGCTAGGGTAGTTTACCAAGTTAGCAGAAGAGATGACATGCCAGTCTACAACTGGGTTTGACTATAAATTTGAAATTCAAACTTCCCTCCTTTTCCTGTAAGGTGAACTTTTTGAAGTGTGCTATCAGTTTCTTAATATCTCCCTGATCTTCCAAGTCTTCAATTAGTGCTTGTGGATGATGAAATGTCTGATTATGATGATTGAAGGTTGTAGAAAACATTGGCTTCAGAGCTGGATTGAAATCTTTACTTTAAGCGTACTTTCTGAAGTCGTGTACTACTTTCTGAAGTTCGTGCCTTGGATTCTTGTATACAATGATTTTCTTCAAATTGTTAAGCATGTATACATCCATTCCACGATATAAATTTCACTTGCATTAAAATCCTATCTCTTTAAAAGAGATAAATCATGTTTACACATGTAAAGGAAATTATTTATGCTTTAGAAAACATATTATGCTAACAAAAAGAACCTGTTTGCTTCATCAAGAAACTCAAGTGAAACATTAGTCATTCTTCAAATATTTTCTCTTAATTGGTTGTGTTATCACTCAAAATATTTTGCATTAATACTTTCTAAAGGGTTCTGAAGCTAACAATCTCCCTCTTTTTATTTTGACAAACCAATTTGAAGAAAATCTTTTCCAGAGATATTGAAAGAAATATAACAGGATATATAGCTTGATAACCAATATTCTTTCAAATCATCATATGATGTGATTTTCAGAGAGTCTTTTTCTTAAGGCGTAATGTAGGTAGAGTTAAAAACATTTCATAGCCTTAAGTGACTTAAATCATAGCTGTTTTTATTATTCATGAGGTTTCTAAAGTTACTCAGAGTACTTTCTGAGAGATATCAGAGCAATACCAAAAAGGATATGATCATTTATGCTTTTCTGAAAGAAAAATAGCTTGGTTTTTAGTCATAATGACCTTTATGAAAATACACTAAAATGAATAAGACAAGTAACACTTGTCATATTTCCTGTTGATTTGATTTCTTATTCAGCACAACTTTATCCAAGCGTATTTTTAGATGCGATGCAAATTTTTGGGCATAAAAACTTGCAACATATAAACTTTACACAAGAGGTTTCTGAGGCTCTAAAAAGAAACTGAACTTAGTTGTATCAGAGCATGTAAGCGATATTTCTGAAGATCAATAGAAAGTGATCACAATTGTATTCAGAGCAAGTTATATTGCTCATGACAACATCATATATGTGTGTTAGATTATATGTTTTATGAAAAGCTTTTCAAGTGTATAGCATACATATCGAAGCACAAAGAGATATGTATATCAGAGCAAAGAGATGTACATGTGCTTAATAGATACGTGCCAATGCTAATCATAAAATTGCAGATATGTTGAATATCATAGTGTGCTAGGGAATAAAAAGTCGGCATGAATGCTAAGAGATAACAAGCATACATCTCAGTTAAGGTATAAGATTAGCTAACCATGATAACATAGGGCATTGATATGTATCAGAGCTTAAAAAAAAAAAATAAAGCATAGATATCTAGAATAAGGAGAAAAAGATTGATTATATATCAAAGTACTAGAAACAGAGAGATTAAAACCAAAAATTGATCATTCTTCAGGAACAAGAAATAAGGTATCAGAGTAAGGATGAGGAAAAAGAAAAAAATTCCAAGCAACAAAAAAATGATGCATCCTGAAAGGAAAAAAAATTCAGAGCTCCTTTGAGTTCCTTGCACAAGATTTTCTTCTCTTTTCTTCTCCCCTTTTTGCCATCAACAAAAAGGAGGTGTGTTGTAAACTAGTAACACCATCATCAACCGATGCCTCACTTCTTTAAGAATCTCCTGAGTATTCTAAAGAATCTGAAGCAGGAATTCTTAATGACTTTGAAGTTGAGTGCCTTGCTCAATGTTGGTGGCTTCAACCTAATCCAACCTGGAGGCTATGGTCCTTTGATTTTGCATAAGAACCTGATTTTCTGAGAACTTGTGGATGTCTCGTTGAAGGTTGGTATGGCAGATGGATGGTTGCTGTTGTGGATGGAGCAGATTTGGGAGTAGGCTCAGGTATGTCTAGAGCTATGGTTTCCCTAGACTTTAGTGATTCAGCCTCAACATCAGTGGGTGGAGTAGCAGGTGGTGGAGAGGATGGGATATGAACAGGTGGTGGTAGGAACAAATGGGAGTAGAAGCAAGAGCTTCTTCAGAATGAGGAGAGGAGTTTCTGAGGTCTTGCCCTTTCTTCTTCCAATGCAGTTATACGAATGGAAAAAGGTGGTTGAGGCACCATCAAAATGATAGCAATCTCTGTTCAGCTACATCCTTATCTAGCTTTTCTATGATTGGCTCCACTAAAGAATTCACTCATTCTAGCATTTTTACTCTTGAATAGGTTTTCCTCTTCCTAGAATGAGGATGCTTATGCTTATTCTTCCTCTTTTTCATCTTCTTCAGAGTTAATGAAGATAACCTTGTAACCAGCCTGTTGATATTTTATAACCTCTTTTAGAAGCATACAAATCCTTATCTCATGCTTAGGAATACAATTAAGCTTGGACTCAATATATTTTCTTCTAATGGTTCCTACTGGTTTACTAGGCATCTCTTCTGATCCTTTTTGTAGCCCATTGTCTAAATCAGAAGAATCATTGTTGGTTTCTGAAGAAGGTGGTAGTTTATGAGGTTCTTGATGTTCCATTCTTTTCTGTCTCATCTTCGTTCTCTCTCTCTTTTTAGAGGAATTTGTGCAGAATCTTCTTCTCGAGTTCTTAGCTTCATTTTCCAGAAGGATTAACTTCCTTTTGCCTATTGCCCTTGTCTTTTCAGACTCAGCCTTTTTGGAAGTTTTGCTGGCTTGCTCTCCTCTTATCCTCGGACTCTATCTTGTTGCCTTAGACCCTGAGGTCGTAGACTTTTCCTTTGAGGTTTTAAAGGAGGCAGCTGAGTATACAGTACCTTCAATGAACTCATACCATTCCTCAATAAGAGGAAGGCGTATATGTTAGAACAATTTTGTTAGCAACATACCATACGGTACACTAGTTATCTTCCTTTTATCTTTGGTGATTGCACTAAGCATGTAATCCATTATAAGTCTTAGCATATTCACCTTTCTTTTGGCCATAAGACGGTATAAGAGGATGCAATCAATGCCTACCAGTGCATCTATGCTCCTATCTTAGGCAGGATGGAGAATTGTACCACCATATATACTTTTCTTGCCCTTGCATTGAGCATGGCAATAATAATCTCGCTAGGTTTGAAAAGGATGGAGTAGTTAGATACCTTGATATATCTCCTTCATTTATCCCTAGAGAGCAAGCCCATGTGGGTGAAGAGTGGCATACAATGCCTTCACAAGGTGCCTTGATAACCCTTGACAATCCAGGGGATGACCTCTATCTAAAAATCACAAATTACCGTCTTTAACAAGGAGTTGAAGTTGCCTTTTAGCTATGAGTAAAAGGTCATTACTAACCCTGGAAAGACTTTGTCATTGATCTCTAGATATTCTTCCCATCCTTGATAAGAGAAGACTTCGTTGAAAATGGATACGCTTTCACGAAGGTCTTTCTTTAACATATTTCCTAGTGCCATTTTTCGTAGAGTGAAGTTTTTTTCATAGAAATCTTGTATCTCTATATTGCCATACATGTGGAAAGTTGCCCTTTTGTTAATGGATCAGTCAAGTTTCGTTCCTTTAGCCACTTATAGGTTGTATATGAGAGGATTGAATGAAAAAGATGAGGGTTTGAAAGAGAAAGAGATTATATGGTTACAGAGAGGGTTTGTGTGAAAATAAATGAAGCAGTTGAGGCTCTCGGTTGCATGAGGTTGAAGATGAAGATAAAAGTGTTGACGTGTGAGGAATGGTAAGTTATTTAAGTGACAGGGTGTGAATAACTGAAGTTGAAGAGACGTGGGAGAGAAAAACTCAAAAGAGTTGGAATTATCCCGCCTTTTTCATTCTTTTAAAAAGAGTGGTTTCTGATGCTTGAAATCACTTTCTCAACATGTTTACTTTCTAAACTCTATTTCCACTTTCTAACCCATCGGAGTAATACTGTATTCTCACGATTAACTCATCTTCAGAATCTGAACCCTATGAGACCATATGTACCTTATTTTCTGATCTTCTAACCTTTTTTTCTGAGCTTGCAAACTGACTTTTTGACCTTGAAACTGATTTCTGTCTGGAAATGAATTTCGTTCTTGCAAACTGATGTCTTCGGTTTGGGCTTTAGTTTAGAGCAAAAAAGAAGGGTACCTAGAGATGTTTGTGCATGTATATTTATGCAGATTTAAAAACCTTTAAGTTCAAAAGTTTTTTCAAAACACAAAACGGATCTTCAGCTAATGGTTTGGTGAATATATCAGACACGTGGTCTTCAGGATTCACAAACATTAACTCAATATATCCTTTCTAAACATAATCCCGAATAAAATGATGTTTAACATCGATATGCTTGGATATAGAATGCTTGGATAGGATTCTTAGCAAGATTAATAGTACTAGTATTATCACAGACGATAAGGATTTTGGAATACCTCAGGTGATAATCTTCTAACTAGTTCCTTATCCACAACATTTGGGTGTAGCAATTTGCAGTAGCTACATATTCAATTCAGCCGTAGATAGTGTAATGGTATTCTATTTCTTACAATCCTAAGAAACAGCATCATTCGCTGTGCTCTTCCTCTCTACTCTATCTCTAGCGAAGTCAGCATCACAATAACCTACAATCTCACAAGATATACCTTTCTCGTACCATAAGCCAAGATTAGTAGTACTGGATAAATATCTAAAGATATGCTTAACAACATTTAAATGTGATTGCTTTGGGTTAGATTGAAATCTAGCATAAATCCCCACACTTAATTGAATGTTTGGTCTACTTCCTGAAGATACAAAAGTGAACCAATCATTCCTTTGTAATTACTTTCTGATACTTTTTCGCCATTCTCATTAGCATCGATGATTTGAGATGGATGCATGGGTACTTATAGGTTTAGCTTGATCCATATTAAACTTCTTCAAAAAGTCTTTTGTATATTTTTCTTGATGAATTAAGTTTCCTTCTTCTTGTTGTTTTATTTGAAGACCTAGGAAAAACTTATGTTCACCCATCATGCTCATCGCAAATTCACTACGCACTAATTTTGAAAACTTTTCAGAGAGAATAGTTAGTGGTGCCAAATATAATGTCATCAACATATATTTGAACTATCAGAAAGTGATTATCTTGTTCAAGAGTAAAAAGAATTGTATCAATGTTACCTCTCTCGAACCCTTTCTTTAGTAAGAAGGTACTTAGCCTTTCATACCAAGCTCGAGGAGCTTGTTTCAGAGCATAAAGTGCCTTTGTTAGCTTGAAGATATGGTTAGAAAGGTTTTCACTCTCAAAACTAAGAGACTACTTCACATATACTTCCTCAGAGAATCCATTTAGGAATGCAAACTTAACATCCATTCGGTAAAGAGTAAATCCTTTGAAGGTAGCAAAAGCAAGTAGCATTCTTATGACTTCTAGCCTAGCTACTGGTACAAAGGTTTCATCATAATCAATTCCCTCTTATTGATTATAACCTTATGCAACCAATCTTGCTTTCTTCTAGATGACTTTGCCAGCTTTATCAAGCTTGGTTCTGAACACCCATTTTGTCTCAATGATGGTCTTCCCTTTTAGCTTTTCAACGAGCATCCAGACTTTGCTTTTCTCAAATTGGTCAAGTTCTTCTTGCATAGCATCCACCCAACTTTGATCAGTCAAAGCTTCTTCAATGCAATTAGGCTTGATGGTGGAGATGAAAGCATAGTTTAACATATTTCTAAGGGAGGATCTAGTTTTCACACCCTTAGAAATGTCTCCGAGAACTTTGTTCTAGAACTGCTTTTAAATCATAAACTCCTTTATAGTTTCTAAAGTTGTGATGTTCTTCAATTTCTCTTTCATCTTCAGACTACTCTTTTTCATGTTCAGAAATATTACTTTCTAATGGCTTTGGAGTCCTGAGCAAGCTTTCTGAAGTATCCATGTTCTGGAGTTTACTTTCTAAAGGTTGAGCTTTCATCTGCTTGCCTTTTGAAGAATCCTTGAGGTTCAATTTCTCAATATTCTCATTCACCTCTTCAAGATCATTAGCAAAGTCCTTCTTGAGTTCCTTGAACTTGATGTGGATGGTTTCTTCAATGCATAGCGTTCTCTTGTTGTATGCCCTATAAGCTTTAGAGACCGAGAATGTCCTAGAAAAATGCCATCATCAGACTTGGGATCAAACTTTGCAAGTTTGTCCTTGGTGTTAAGAATAAAACATGATGAGCCAAAAATATGAAAAAAGAATGATATATTGGGTTTTCCACCTTTCCATAGCTCATAGGGAGTCTTCTTGAGGATTAGCCTTAGAAAGATTTTGTTTTGGATGTAGCAAAAGGTGTTTATAACCTCTGCCCAAAAACCTTTTGATAAACTACTTTCTAAAAGCATTGTTCTAGTCATCTCTTGCAAGCTTTTATTTTTCCATTCAGCAACACCATTTTGTTGGGGAGTTCTAAGTGCAAAAAACTCGTGAATGATGCCATATTTTTCACAAAACTCTTCGAAAACATGATTTTCAAATTCTCCTCCATGATCATATCTAATATAGGTGATTTGAGAATCTTTTTCAATGCAAATACGTTTTGTAAAAACTTTAAATTTTTCAACCACCTCATCCGTAGAAGCTAGGAAGATAACCCAGGTAAATTTTGAGTAATCGTCCACTATGACAAGACAATATCTTTTCCCAGCAAGACATAAGTTTTGGTAGGTCCAAAGAGATCCATATGCAAAAGCTCAAGTGGTATAGTGGTTGGAACCACATTCTTATTGCAGGAAGAAGCCTTGATTTGCTTGTCTTTCTCAGAAATCACAAGTTAAATCCTTGTCAAATATGATCTTTGGTAGGCCTTTGCTCTTTCTAAGATAACTTAGAAATAAACTTCATATGATCATGTTTAAGCTTTTTATGCTATAGCCATTTATCATTCGTGAAAGATGCGAGACATTTTACATCTTGATCTAAAAGGTCATCCAAGAATAATTACATGTTATTCTTATAAGTCATGTAACACCCTAATATTTAACCCAACACGCCTAGGACGTATTAAGATTAATTATTAGTCATTACTTCCCTTTGAAAACTCATTTGCAAAATTACTTAGTGGAAAATATGGGTAATTTTTTTTTTTTGAAATGAGGTGCGTAAAACAAGATGCAAGCCATCACGCACATCATAAACAAAACGTAAAGCGGAAGAACAAATAAATTATTCAAAACAAAAGCATTAAAGGACACCTCAATCATGGAGACAAACATCATAATATTAAATCTCATAGTTTAGTACAACAACGAAAATATAATATAAAGTCTTACCCATACGAGTGGGAGAGTTGCAGGATAGGAAATATAAGGTACAGGAAAGCATAAATAGGAGACATAAATAATAGATGCACGAGAAGCCCTCAAGAGATCAGTCCCAAGCTATGACTACCCCTCCCTCGATCTACGGATGACGCTCCTCCTCGTCCCTTGATGGTACATACCCAATAAACTGAGCAAGCTCCTCGGGTGCGTGTAGACGGAAAGGTGGACGAGCATGGCCTCCTCAACGTGGATGCATCTTCTGCAACGAGCTAATCTTTGCTCACCGTATCCTCACTACCCATCCCGATGTCCATGGGTAGGAGGGCAGACCCTCCGAAAAGAATAAGAAGGGGAATCTTCTGACGGGTCGGTCTTCGAACGCCTCAGACAAGGAACGTACTCGGGTAGCCTCGTACCACCGAAGATGAGGATAGGCACGACGTTCTGCCATCATGGGGTCGCGTCCTCTCAAAAATCAGATCATCTCCATAGGGAGAGGTCGGGGTGAAGTGGAAACTGGAGACCAGAAAAGCAAATGGGCGTCCTATGTATGCAAAAATGCATACGCGCAGCGACCCTCAAAATGATAGGACTGATGATCCGGTCATAATGCACCTCCCACACGGGTGTCAACGAAGATCACGAATGACGCCATCGCGGTTGGAGACTTAAAGGAAAGAGAAACAAAGAGAGGGGTGAGAATCTTGCTAAAGAATCTCAGGAGGGAAACCTCCTATCTTAATGTCATCGTTTACGTCCCAGGAACCTTGGGTTTATTATAAAAAGGTTACATAGGCAAAGGTTCATTATGAGGTTTTCATAAAAGATAATTATCCAAGGTCCGTGTCTTTTATAATGAATCTTTAATGCATGTATGCATCATAGTAGAACATGTATGCATGGCAATACTTAGCAATAATAAAACATATCTTCAACAATTGAATCACAAATAAGTGGCATGTAACTTTCCATAATCAACCTTTCGCTCTCATGAACAAGATATTTCTCAGCATTTCTCATTTCCCAAACTTCTAACATCATGATCTTTAAAACAATAGTAACCGACCCCTGATACTAGGCTATGAGCTCATACCTTAACTAGTCGTCACTAGTTCTTACTTATCCTCTTGATAAGCGAATCATAATCATAATCATAAGAATAATAACCCCGACTCCTAGAGTATGGCAGGGGACCTAAGGAATCACCCATCATGGGACTTTCTTCTTTCTCTGAAATGCATCAACTGGTTAAGACTAGTGACTTTGTCGCTTTGGCAGGCTGATGTCGATGCTCTCACGGTTTTACCTTCTCCTCACTGGAGCAAGAGAAGTACGTCTCAGTCTGCGAAACACATTATCTGGTTAAGACCAGTGACATTGTCCTCTTGTATGATCCCCACGACCATACCCTCCATGGGTTTCCTTTCTCCTCACCGTAGCAGGAGAAATGCATCTCGGCATGTCACATATAAAATCTTTCTTTTCAAAACTTTTCTCAAGTCCCTCAAATTTGATGGAAATTTGGCAACATAACAACTACACTCCGAATTTCCTCAAATTTGAGCCATGCCATATAACTCAATCACACATATCATTCTCATGGAACTTCCTCAATTAAATAGATCTCTAATTCACAAGAGCATATTTTTCTAACTCATTCATATTTCGAAATCTCATGCGTATCAAAACATGGCATAACACTTCATCACATCAACATGCCAATTATAAACATAAAGTTTCATGCTCAAGATGTTAACATAATCACATCATTAAGAATATACCCACTCGGTCTCATGCTCACATCACACCTCCTATCTCATGGTGTCTTATGCTTTGGCCCTTACGGGTCTTAAACTTGTGTTCCAATTATCCTAACTTCATTATGGATTTTTATAACACCTAAGGGATCATTACCCATAATTCTTTCTAACATTATGCTCACTAGCTCATCCAATCAGCATTGTATAGATTAAACATCACGATCATTATTCGACCATAGGGATTCTAAGATTTACACCTTAGACCCTCTTCTACGTTCCTTTGCCTAAGATCCTATGTTTAACTCCTAGACACAAACACTAATTATGAACCATCTTCCTTAAGCTCAATTATGCTGGGACAAAAGTTATTATTCTTATGTCTAAGTGTTTTAAGATCCTGGTTCTCAAACTTTTCTATTTACATAATCCTTCCTATCCTTCGAAATAGTTCCTCACTTTGCTCAAACATAAGCTTACGCAATTTAATTCCTCTAAACAGAATTCATACAGTGGCTAACAAGAGAAACCAAAGGTATGCATCACACATAATCGCATAAAATCATATTATAAGTGCATACAAGTTACTAGCCTTTCTCTTGGAATAATTTCAGGAGCTAAAAGGGTGTTCTGGTAATCGATTACATGTGCCTGGTAATTGATTACCAGAGGCTAAATTTTGTTCTGGGTTAAAAAAACAACTAGGTAATCGATTACATAGGATGGTAATTGATTACTTAGGGTTAAATCTATTTCCGAAAAATGAAGAACATTTGAGTAATCGATTACAGATAGGTAATTGATTACAGGGTTTTAAAGATTCCTGGCATTAAGAACAGCCCTTGTAATCGATTATATTGTATGGTAATCAATTACCAGAACCAAAACCCCTCGAATATCATTTGGTAATCGATTACATAAGCCGGTAATCGATTACCAAAACCTCCGAATTTGAGAAAACATGATTTTTGACACATCCCAGGTTATCTAAACACCTTGAGACCTCATAAAACATTTTTCCAACATTTTCCTGAAATCATCCTTACATTTTACAAAATCAAACCATCATTTTATCATACTAAAACACATCCACTTTTCATGGTTAAAGTTTCCCTTTGAAGATACTTAGGGCAAGTCTTTGAGCTCTAGGGTATTTAGGTGATAACATAAACTTAAACATGCTATGCACTTATTTTACTCTTTTATAAAATAAAGTGAGTGCATAAAATAAATATGAGATGCAACCTCATTATTATCTTTGAGTTTAAGTGATGACTTGAAATGTAAACGTGAAATGCAAGCTTGGTGAAATTAAACATGATAATGCAAGTTCATTTAGTTGTTCTTGAGAGTTTAGTGATGGCATCAAAGTAAACATGTTATGCAAGGCATAAACTTAAACATGAATGCAACTTGTTTTTATCTTTACTAGAGCTCTTGCAAGACTTTTAGAGGGACATTACTAGCCTAACCCAACATGTATCTTGAACAAATGGGGGATAAGCTTTAGAGTTCTTAGCACCAAGTCTTCAAAGAAGTCTTTGATTTGAACTTCATCATCAAGCTCATGAGTGTGGACTAAGACGAAAACACCAACACTCAACAAAAGATCATAAATAAAACTAATCATATTCTTTATTTTATTGCTCATGGGCTTCAATCTAGAGTAAACTCTTAGAACGGCCGACTAACTTTAAGGTTGGCAAGGGTAAGCTTTGAGCTCTTTGAAAACATGTGATAAATTTTCTTAACAAAACTTTTAGTGATCTATTCAACATTTTTATCAAACCTTGCATAATAAAAGGAATAAAATCGAAATCTTGAGAGGGTATAAGGAAAGGAAAAATCAAAATCATGTATGGTCCAAGACCAAGTTTCCAAGCTTTAGAGGTTTTTCACATAGCATCACAAGACCATTATCTTGAAACCTCATCATTAAGCCAAAGTTTTTCTCAACAAGGGCTCTAGGCCGAAAATAAAAGGAGAGAAGAACTTGGAAAAGAAACCAAGAGAAAAACTAAAACTCTTCCTTAAAGGAAGCACACAAAACTTGGAAAATAAACCCCTACCTAAAGAAGTCTTGAAGAGAGGAAGGGAAGCTTTGTTTCTTGAGAGCAAAAGAGAAGGAAATCCTTCTTGGAAACTTGATGAAGAACTTGGCCAAGGGAGGAGGAAAGAGGTTCTTTGAGTTTGGGAAGAAATCGTGAAGTTTGCTCAAATGTGTAAAC
The DNA here is from genome assembly GCA_030441495.1 of Dalbergia oliveri. Classification (NCBI taxonomy): domain Eukaryota; kingdom Viridiplantae; phylum Streptophyta; class Magnoliopsida; order Fabales; family Fabaceae; genus Dalbergia; species Dalbergia oliveri. The sequence goes on along the minus strand of JAMLFY010000003.1, from coordinate 34,294,536 downwards.
ATTCAAAGAGCTTTCAAGCTAGTGTATTTATAGAAGATTGAGAGCTCATGGATGGATTAGAGGAGGGAGGAGTGGCCGGTCACTTTGAGGGAGAAGGAGAGAAGAAATATCTCTTACAAGGTATGGCTTTGAGTATAGGTTCAAGCATGGTTGAATATGGGCATAAGTATGAGCAATGCATGGTCTTTGGAGTGAGGAAAAATTCAACATGTGGCACCTTTATTAGGCCATGTATTCGGCCAGATTGGGCAGCCAAGGGAGGAAGAGAATTGGTCATGTAATTGTGGTTTAGTGATGTGTTTAGGGGTTTCTTTGGTTTAGGTTTTGGTTAGGAGTTGTAAGAAAGTGTTTAGGTGAGGTAATTGACTAATTAAGGTTGTTAAGACTTGATTAGGAGGGTAATCTTGCTAGATTAATAATTTAAAATCATTCTTTTGGTCAAATGAGGTATGGCACAATTCCTTAATTTAAGGAATTAGAGAGAAAATACTATTCAAGATTCCATGACTAGGAATCTTGAATTAAAGAATGCAATTTAGAGTTTAACTAAGCAATCTTAGGGTCTAATTAATCTTAATAAATTATTTTGACTCTAGATTAATTATCGAAATAAATTAATCTTCGATTAGAGCCTAATATTGCTTAGGTTTGCTTAATTGCGTCATTAGGCCCACTATACACGTTCTAGGGGCAAAATGGTAATTTTGTACTAAAACTGCCCGGACCTCCCATGCTCGACTAGATAACAAATATCACCCATAAACATCATTCCAAACTTTCTGGAAAGTTTGGGCTCAAACGACATCTTTTACCCGTGTAGAACACAGGAGGGTATTTTAGTCATTTTGAGCCGAAAGTTAAAACGAGATTTTCACCTCTGATATCAAACATAACAGTTATAATCCCCTTCAAACATTGAGTTGACCCATTCGAGGGCTGTCGGGTGACTGTCTTTAATTCCGTAAAAATGACCTTAGGGGCATTTTGGTCATTTATACTCAAATAGAAAAATAGGGGCATTACAAGTCAAACCATCAACAAGCAACAAATCAAAAATTTGGTGGGAATCATCCTTACCAACATTTCCTATGCCTGTGACCTTGGCCTTACCTCCATCAGCAAACTTGACTAATCCAGAGTTCTTTGGCTTAAGGTTTCTGAACCACCTTGGATTGAACATGTGTCCTGAGTAGCCACTGTCAATATACTACTTGTTGTTGGTTCAACGTGTGTTCTCAAACTCACTTGCAACAAACATAGTTTTTAATTTAGGTACCTAGACTTTCTTAGGTCCTTTTGGCTTAGTCTTTCAAGGGGGAAGTTTCCCAACCTTTTTGACAAATTTCCTCCTCATGAAGCACTTGTCAGGTGGGTGTCCCTTCTTATGATAGAAAGTACAAGAAACTCGATTCTTTACTTTCTTTGGCTGAGTTGCTTTTCCCTTATCATCCATTTCCTCCTTATATCCCAATCCAGTCATTTGAAAATATGGCCTCTGACCTCCAAGCATCAGTTCAAGGTTCTTTAAACCATTAACCATCTTTCAAGGTCAGATTTGAGAAACTTTGAAGTTCTTTCTAATTTAGAAATAATTTTCTAATTTTTTACATTTTTCTTTGAGACTCTAGCTTTTAAGGCATTTAACTTGATATTTAAAACTTTGTTTTCTCCATTTGTTTCTTCTTTTTCAAGCCTTATATTCTCAGCTTCTGATTTGGCCACTTCTAGTTCTAAAACAACCTTCTAGTGTTTCTTCTTCAGGTTGAGATAGTGAAAGGAAAGAGTTTAAGAGTTTTCAAACAATTCATCATATAAAGTTCACAATTCATCATAGGAAATATCAGAGTTAGAGTTATTTACCTCAGGTTCACCTTCTGAAGCATAGTCTGTCATGAAGCATAGGTTGGCAATATCTTCTAGCTCTTCCTGGTCTTTTGATCCTTCATTCTCTTTTTCTGAGCCACTCTAAGTAGCTAGAATGCCTTTCTTTTTGGACGTGAACTTCTTCTATGGACCCTTGAGCTTAGGATGTTCTAATTTAAAGTGTCCTTTCTCACTATAGTAGTAGCAAGTGACACTTTCCAACTTTCCCTTGCCCTTCTTGTCCTTTTTGAGGTTGTTGTCTCTTCTTCTCTTTGGTCTGCCTCCCAGGCTTTGGACATCTTCCTTACTAGTATAAAGATCTGTAACACCCTAAAAAATTATTTAAAAATTAATTTGAGCTTTATTAATCATAATTTCAAAAATCTAGTTTTAGCAACGATGAGGATGGCCCAATGGACATGTTAACAAAAATTTTGGGCCGTGAGTGAATAGTAACTTCTACCAATCATATATTGCCAAGTGGATGGTAAGGATTGAAACTTGAAAAGTAAGTTTTAATCTTGACCTTTCACTTATTATATTTTATCTAGGAGCCAATATCACACCCGTTATGAATTTCATGTGCGATTTTAACAACGAAAAATATACTTGTCCACCAAGCTAAAGTAAGCCACTTATCTTGAGTCAAGTAGATGACCAAGATTCATTCTTGGACCATCCAATCAAATCCTAGCCATTCATATAATTTCTTTTCCAAAAAGAAAGAAAATTACACTTTACTTACATAAATACTACATTTATATCAAGAGAAAGATAAGTTGCCCAACCTTATCACTCAAAGACCAAACATTTCAGCCAAACCACCCAAAATTACAGCCTCCATTATTCTATCTCTCAAAACTCCATTAACAAGCTTCAAGCTTCAAAAACCCTAGCCCAAAGTTAGTAAAATCACAAGACCTCTTCACAAAATTTACTCCCCTTATCAAAATCTATCAAACTAACTGATTAGAATTTGAATCCATCACCCTTTTTCCATCTTGAGAGATCATCCTTTACTGTTTAAGGGAGAGATTAGATGTTGTTTGGAAGGTTTGAAGTGAGAAAAATCATTCTTGGAGCATCCTTTGGAGCCAAGATCTCTAAAGCTCCAAAGAGTAGGGATTTTAAACCTCTTTTGATTCAAATTCATTTGTCGTTTTAACCATTGAATAATTTGATATTTTTGGTTGTATTGGTTGATAATATATGCATATTGATGTGCTTAATTTGGTGGAGTGTTTGGATGGTGTTATAAAACTCTTTTTTTCAAAATATGTTTGAGCTATGTTGCTGTGAATCCTAATTTTAGTCAGACATGTTATGCTTCACGATTTTTCTGAAGTATTTGTAGATGGATTCATGGGCTAAAAATTTTATATGATAAAGCTAACATGTTAAGGTGTTTTCAATATTTTTCTTAGGTCTTAAAAATAATTTTTTCTATTTTCTAAAAATAAAAAATTGAGATAATTAGGTTTTTGCCTGCACAACCAAATTTGAAGCTATAAATTTGTGTAATTTTGTTACCATAGCAAATTATTGATTTTTTCTTTGAAATTTTTACAGCGTGTCGAGAATATATTGAAATTTAACCCTGAATTTTTGTAGGACTTTATATGATCATTTGATGGGGTAATAAAATTGAGACACTTGTCTGACCGAAAACAAGTAGATTCTGACCTCCGAATTTGTCTAATTTTGTTAACATAGTTAGAGAATGATTTTTGCTCTGAAATTTTTACAATACCTTGCAGACACATTGAAGTGTCTTAGAGAATTTTTATAGCTCCTGAATTGGTTGTTTGTTGTGCAAATTAAATTGTGCTACAAATATGTGAAATTTGCCCATAGGCTGTATTTGTGCTGGAATAAACTCAAGTATTGATTTGGTGATATAATGATTCTTAATTCAAGTATGATGAGTATGAATGCATGCTATATAGTTTAAAGATTATGAGAATTACATTGTAAATGAATGCCTACATGTGGCTTATGCATGCATTTGAGAAAGGAAAGTACATAATGCAATTATGTGAGAAAGAGAATGTATAAACTTCAATCATGCATGTTCTGACATATGGACAAAACAGAAACAAGACTTATGTTGGGTAAAGGGAGGACAAAAAGAGGAACTTCCCTAGAGAAAGGGGAAGGCAAAAAGAGGAACTTCCCTAGAGATATTATGAGTCGGTAAACGTATAGGCTAAGAATAGATCTGTGTGATTAGAGAGGAAAAATGAAGTCTAATGATCACGTATAGGAATGAGTTCAATCCTGATACGTTTATTTCCCATTGTTGCCTCGCTGGGGATGGCGATACATAATGCCCAGACGTGATCCACTATAAATACCATGTGGTATAAACTAAGTCTTTTTTATGTTGATAAAAAGAGAAAATGCACCGAGTTTAGTTCTATGGTCACAAGTAAAACCAGAGAACCCCTTTGACATATCAAGTGCAATTAAAGATCATTACATTTATCATATGCATCCTCATAACATATTGAATTATTTGCTTAGTGTGATTTACTATGACCTTAAACATTGTGATATACATGCATTAAGTGAGTGAATGCTAAAAGAAATCTACTTCAAAAAAATAGTTTTTGAACTTTAAAATGAACCTTTAATATATGTTGCATGCTCACATTTTCTTATTAAACCAAAGTGGTTGGGATGATGATGATGACATGGAGTTTGTTATGAATTTTAAGGATGCCCTACTGAGAATTTTAGGATTCTCACCCCTATATTTTGTGTTCCTATGTTGTCTCCAAGTTGATGCAGAAGGTGAGGCTGTTATAGGAAAGATTAAATGGGAATTGCAGTAGTTTAGTAGTGGAGACTTGTATCTATTGCATTTAGTTATATGTCTATGCCTATAAATATAGTAAAGAACATATGTGTATTAAAGCTCATAAAAGAGCTTCTTTTGTTCTCGACTTTGTATTAAATGAATGTTTTATTTTTTTGTTATATATGTTAATAGAACCACGATTTAGTTACTACCCGATTTGATTGATCTTACTATAGATATTTAAGAAAGGTCCACTAACCTATAAGTAACAACTCCCGAGTCCGATGTCATGGTTTAAGATTAATGTTGTACTTGGTGGATGTTACGGATCTCATCTCCATCTTTTTCTTCTATCTCATCATTAGAGATTTCAGCAACTTTCATTGCCTTGGCTTTATTCTTCTTGATGAGATGACTTCAAGGCCATGAACTTGCTCTTTTTTATGAATTCACCATGCATTTTAGAGAGCACAACCTCATGCGTTTTGAGAAACCCAATGAGTGCGTCTATACTGAAAGTTTGAAGGTCTTTAGCTTCTAATGGCTGTAACCTTAGGCAGTCATTTGGCAGAGAGGCTTCTCAAAATTTTTCTAACCATTTCAGAGTTAAAATATCTTTTGCCCAGTCCCTTTGGCTAGTTTATAATGTGCACAAACCTTGTTGTCATGTCATCAATACTTTCCTGTTCATTCATCTTGAACATTTTGTGTTGATGGACTAATATGCTGATCTTTATTTCTTTACCTTGATCAGTTCCTTCATGCAGCATGTGTAGCCTGTCCCATATCTCCTTCACCATGTCACAAGCAATGATTTTGTCATATTCAACCTTGCTTAGTGTACACGTGAGTAGGTACTTAGCTTTGGAGTTTAACTAAACTTTGGCTTTGTGTTATTTTGTCCACCTACTCCTGGGGACTTCTCTTGATGTCGAAGGTGCATCATCCGTTCCAAGCACTTCTTCCATCGGAACATAGTCTCCCTCCTGGATTCTCCCACAAGTCAAGACTTGTGTATTTAACGAATAGCTCCATCTTGTCTTTCCAATAGGCATAGTCTCCACCATCAAAGAATGGTAGTCGTTGACGAGTGTCCTTCTACTATGTGGATATTCTGTGCCATTTACCCTTGGGATCTTTCTCCTCTACAGTTGTGTTAGAATGCTCAACCCCTTAGAGGCCTAAACTCTAATGCCACTTGTAAGTAGAAAAGCGCACAAGATGGGGGGTTGAATCATGCTTCGCTTTTTCTTTCCTTCTTTGCTTCTAGAAAACTTAAACAATAAACTATCAAGCTATGAGCTTGAAGTGCAACAGAAACAGCGTTAGTTATTTCAGAAAGCTACTTTCTAAACTTCAGAGAATATCATAAAAATATGTAAATGATGGATATTCAGAGAACCAGTTGATGAGCACAAAGTAGTGACTATAAAAGAGTTAAAGAAGAAGAAGATACTGCATAAATGTTTTTATACTGGTTCGGCAACCTGCCATATCCAGTTCTCAACAATCGTTGAGTTCCACTAAACCTTTCTTAACCCGAGAAAGAAAAAGGATAGTCTTTACGTTAGCCTTCCCAAGCTCTTACCTGTGACCAATAGTGAACTCTATTGTCATAAACTGAGTAGTATTTGACCAACTTCTACAAGCTAAACCATGACCAGGAGTTCACTTCTACTGTCGTATTGTGAGTAGTCTTTTGCTTAGCCTTTCCAAGCTATCTCATACTGATCACTATTGGATTGATGAAACAAATATTTGTGTTTAGATTTGTCACTCAAACTAACCTACACTCAAATTTTCATAAGATGTACAATAACAAACCTGAGAATACTTGAATGACTTATTTATATGATTCTTCTTAGGAAGAACATATGATATACTAAGAACGTAGAAAGAAGATTTTTACATACAAGAAACTTGGGTAGTTATAGATGGTCTACAATTATGACCGTTGCCATTGATCAGTTGTCCAAATGATACGTGTTGATCATCTATTTGTGTCTTGGAAAAGCAATCTAGAGAAATAGCTAATTGTTTGTCAAAGTTATTCAAGTTGTTGTGAGATAAAGGTTTCTAAGTCACCTTCAGAAACTACTTTTTACTTTCTGAATGAGGTTTCTAAACTCTTCCATCTAGAAGCTGGGTAGTTGACCAAGTTGATAGAAGAGATGACATGCCAGTCAACTAGGTTTAACTTCAAATTTGAAATTCAAATTCCCCCATTTTCTTGTAAAGTGCACCGTTTCACTTGTAAGGTGAACTTTTTGAAGTGTGCTATCAGTTTCTTGATATCTCTTTGATCTTCCAATCTTCAATTAGAGCTTATGGATGATGAAATATTTGCAAATGATGATTGAAGGTTGTAGAACACATTGACTTCAGAGATGGATTGAAATCTTCACTTTAAGTGTACTTTATGAAGTCGTGTACTACTTTTTGAAGTTCTGTGCCTTGATTTATTCTATACGATGATTTTCTTCAAACCATTAAGCATGTGTACGGCCATTCCACGATATAAATTTCACTTGCAATAAAATCCTATCTTTTTAAATGAGATAAATCATGTTTGCACATGCAAAGGAAATTATTTACGCTTTATGAAACGTATTATGCTACCAAAAAGAACCTGTTTGCTTCATCAAGAAACTCAAGTGAAACATTAGTCGTTTTTCAAAATATTTTCTCTCAATTGGTTGTGTTATCACTCAAAACATTTTGCATTAATACTTTCTGAAGGGTTTAGAGCTAACATCAGCATGTTAGTTAATCAATATGAAATGTTCAACATGAATGAACAAGAAAGTATTGATAACATGATAACAAGGTTTATGCATATCATAAACCAGATAAGGGACTAGGCAAAAGATACTCTAACTCAAAAATTGTTAGAAAGATCTTAAGAAGCTTCCCTACTAAATGGCTGACCAAGGTCACAGCCATCACAAAAACCAAAGGCCTTCAAACTCTTGGCTTGGACACATTCATTGGGTCCCTCAAAACCTATGAGGTAGTGCTCTTTGAAATGCATGGTGAATCCATGAGGAAGAGCAAGTCCATGGCATTGAAATCATCTCATTAGAAGCAAAATAAAGGTAAATCAATGAAAGTTTTTAAAGCCTCCGATCATGAGGAAGAATCTGATGATGAGATAGAAGAAGAAGATGGAGATGAGATCTTCATGCTAGTGAGGAAGATGTCTAAAGCCTAGGGCAGAATAAAAAAAGAATAGACATTAACCTTAAAAAGGACAAGAAGGGCAAGGAAACTTGGAGAGCATCACTTGCTATAACTGGTAACAAGGGACACTTTAAACCTGAATATTCCAAGCTCAAGGTGTACGTCCCATTTTTCCGTTGAGTACAAATGACCAAAATGCCCCTAAGGTCATTTTTACCCAGAATTTAGGAAGCCGACCCGACACTCCTTGAATGGGTCAACTCAATGTTTGAAGGGGGTTATAACTATAATGCTTGATATCCGAGGTGAAAATCTCGTTTTCTAACTTTCGACTCAAAATGATCAAAATACCCCTGGAGCGTTTTATGTGGGTAAAGGTGCTGTTTGAGCTTAGAACTTTTCTAGGAAGTTCGGGATGATGTTTATGAGTGGTTTATGATGGTTAGTTGGGGGAGGTCCCAAGCAGTTTTAGTGCAAAATTACCATTTTGCCTCTAGAAAAGTGTACAGTGAGCCTAATGACATAATTAACCAAACTTAAGCAATATTAGGCTCTAATCGAAGATTAATTTATTTCGATAATTAATCTAGAGTCAAAATAATTTATTAAGGTTAATTAGAACCTAAAATTGCTTAGTTACAATCTAATCTCATTCTTTGATTCAAGATTCCTAGTCATGGAATCTTGAATAGTAAATTCTCTCCAATTTCTTAAATCAAGGAATTGTGTCTATGATTTAATTTGCCTTAAAAAGAGTTTTAATTCTTTAATCTAGCAAGACCACTCCCCAAATCAAGTCTTGACAACCTTAATTAATCATTGCCTCACCTAAACACTTTCTTACAAACTCTTAATCAAAACCACAATTAAAACCACAATTACACTCTTAATCAAAGAAACACTTAAACACATCATTAAACCACAATTACATGAACAATTTCTTCTCCTCCCCTTGGCTGGAAATCTGGCCGAATACATACCCTTTGTATTGTGTCAAATGTTGATTTTGTTTCACTCCAAAGACCATGCCTTAAGCCATGCCCTGCCCATACCTAGCCATAACTCCAACCATGCCTTTGAATGACAAGTTTTTGAAGATATTTTTCCTCCCCCATGGCTAAGAGAAACCGTCGACTATCATCCCCAAATCAGCCTCCATTGTTTCATTTTTCTATAAATACCAAGTTTTAGTGAACTTGGTTACACTTTAGATCATTTGCCAAGTTAAGCTTTCTTGCAAATTTTCTCTATTTTCCTCTCAAATTCTCTTCATCTTGTTCTTCTTCCTCCACCATCAAAGAAGCCTTTCCACCACTACAAACAACCTTGAACCACCACTCCCCCACCTCAAACCACCTCTCAAACACCAAACCTTTCCATTTCCAAGCTTACTCTTTCAAGGAAAATCCATCTTCCTTGTGTTCTTCCCTTGGCCAAATTCACATCATCATCCAAGAGAAGATTTTGTCTTCTCATTTCATCAAGAACACAAGCTTTCTTTCATCTCTTTCAAGACTTCATTTGGTAGGGGTTTATTTTCAAAGTTTTCCTTGCTTTCTTTAAGAAAAGTTCTAGTTTTCTCTTGGTTTTCAAAGCTCTTCACCTTCCTTTTTCATTTCGACCTTAGGGCCCTTTGTTAAGAAAAACTTTGGCTTGATGATGAGGTTTCAAGATAATGGTTTTGTGATGCCATGTGAGAAAACCTCTAAAGCTTGAAAACTTGGTCTTGGACCATATATGCTTTTGGTTTCTTTCCTTTTCCTTGCTCAAAGATTTCGGTTTTTCCTTTCCTTTTTCCTTCTCAAGGTTTCATTTCTTTCCTTTCTTTGTACCAAGTTTGATAAAAATGTTAAGTAGCTCACTAAAGGTTTTGTTTAAGAAAATTAATCATATGTTTTCAAAGAGCTCTAAGCTTACCCTTGCCAACCTTAAAGTTGGTCGGCGTTCTAAGAGTTTACTCTAGATTGAAGCCCATGAGCAATAAAATGAAGAATATGAGTAGTTCTTTTATGTTTGCTTTGATAAAGTGTTGATGTTTATTTCTTAGTCCATTTTCTTGAGCTTGATGATGAAGTTCAAACTAAAGACTTCTTTGAAGACTTGATGCTAAGAACTCTAAAGCTCACTTTATATTGCTAAGATACATATTGGGTTAAGGTTGTGATGTTCCTCTAAAGTCTTGCAAGAGCTCTAGTTAAGATAAAACAAACTTGCACTCATGTTTAAGTTTATGCCTTGCATACCATGTTTATTTTGATGCCATCACTAAGCTCTCAAGAATAAATAAATGAACTTGCATTATCATGTTTAAATTTCCAAGCTTGCATTTCATGTTTATATTTCAAGTCATCACTTAATCTTTAAAGATAATAATGAGGTTGCATCTCATATTTATTTTATGCTTTCACTTTACTTTATAATGAAGAGTAAAATAAAGTGCATAGCATGTTTATGTTTATGTCCTCACCTAAATACTCTAGAGCTCAAAGACTTGGCCAAGTATCCTATATAAAGTTTTAGAAAATGGAGGCATCTCAAGAATGCCATTTTAGCCTTGTGATGATGATGATGGACTTGATATGAGTCCATCTAATCATAAGTGCCCATAGCCTATATCTTGGAATTTTTCTAAGCTTAGGTGAACTTAAAGAACATTGTGAACAAGATTTGTGTTTTAAATCTATTTCATGAACAAAATAATTTAGCTACTGACCTCACCTATATTTATATGATTTTAATGAGATGAATTGGTTTCTAAAAGAGTTTTGAGTTCCTAAAATTATTCCAAGAGAAAACTAGCAACTTATATGCATTTAAATCATGAAATTATGTGATTATGTGAGCCATATCTATTTGGTCCTGCCTTGGTTGTTTGGCCACTGTATTAAGTCTGTTTTATGGTGTTAAAATGTGTAAAATTATGTTTGAGTGAAGTAAGGAATGATTTAGGGAAGTTAGGAAAGAACAAGTAACTAAAAAGGACTTAAAATGAGAATTTTAGAACACTTAGATACAAAAATTGTAAATTCTGTTCCAGCATAATTGGACTTAAGGAAAATGGTTGATAATTAGTGGATATGTGTAGGAATCCCTCATAATTGGTTTAGGAATTGAAAATAGAGCCTTAGGCGAAGACAGAACTTAGAAAGGGTCAAAGACGTAGATTCTAGAACCCCGTAATCAAATTATAGTCATCTTGCTTGATTTATGCAATGCTATTTGGAAGAGTTAGAGAGAATAAAAATTAGAGAGAACTACAAGTATTAATCATTTAGGTGTATCCAAGGTTCATAACGGGCATTAGGATAATTAGAACATAAGATTAAGACCCGTAAAGGTCAAAGCATAAGACATTGCAAGATAGGAGATATAGCGTGAGTTAGTGACCAAGTGAATGAGTGTATTTACATTATATTGAGAGTATTAATGTTGTGTGCATAAGATTGTGTGAACTTACCACGTAATTGATGTGATAATACGACATGCTATGATTGGGGTGCATATGGATATAAGATGATGATGAAATGAATGAATATGTTTATATGGCTTTTAAAGATTTGATTGATTGAGACAATGAATGAGATGACATGAGTTGAATGAGTTATGTGGCATGACTCAAATTTGAGGAAATTTGGTGTACAGCCGTTGTGCCTTCGAATTTCCGTCAAATTTGAGGGACTCAAGAAAGTTTTTAAAAGAAAGATTTTGAATGTGACATGCCGAGACACATTTCTCCTTACCCTTAGGAGAAAGTAAACCCATGGAGGTATGGTCGTGGAGCCATACCGAAGCGGACAATGTCACTTGTCTTAACCAGTTGATGCATTTCAGAACCGAGATGTACTTTTCCTGCTACGGTGAGGAGAAGGTAAAACCATAAGGGCATCAACATTAGTCTGCCAAAGCAGACAAAGTCACTGGTCTTAACCAAATGATACGTTTTAGAAGGAAAAAGTCCCATGATGGGTGATCTTTAGGCCCCTACCCGTACTTTGGGAGTCGGGATTATTGTGATTATGTTACGCTTATCAAGAGGATAAGTAAGAACTAGTGACGACTAGTTGACGTATGAGCTCATAGCCTAGTTTTAGGGGTGCGGTTACTATTTTTGATACCTTGATGTCACAAGTTTGAGAAACGAGAAAAGATGTGAAGTATCTTGCTTATGAAAGAGAAAGGTTGATCATGAGAGGTTACATGCCACTTATATGAGGATTAATTATTGATGACATGTTTATTGGTTTGTTGCATAAAGTATTGCCATGCATTCATGTTTCGCTATGCTACATACATGCATTAAGATTCATCATAAAAGACACGGACCTTGGATAATTACTTTTATAAAACCACATAATGAACCTTTGCATGTTACACTTTTTCATAATAAACCCAAGGTTCCTGGGACGTAACGATGACATTAGCATAGGAAGATTCCCTATTGAGATTCTTTAGCAAGATTCTCACCCCTCTACTTCTTTTCCCGTTACGTCTTCAGATTCCGATGGCGTCGTTCGTGATCTTCATTGATATGCCGGTTTGGGAGGTGCACTACGATCCGAGCATTAGTCATAGCATTTTGAAGGTTGTTGTGCTGTTTGTATTTTTGCGTACATGGGACGCCCGTTCACGCATCCAGTTCTAGCTTTCGCTTCACTCCTATCTCACCGTTTGACGAGAACCTGATCTTCGAGAGGACTCGACCCCATGACGAGTAGACTCATTGTGCCCGCCCTTCAGCTTCGGCAGTGCGTAACTACCCCGAGTATGTTCCTCGCTCGAGACGTTCAGAGGCCGAACCCTCAAAGGATTCCCCCACTCACTTTTATTCGGAGGGATTTGCTTCTACGGTTCCCATGGACATTGGGAAAGGTAGCGAGGACACAGTGACGCAACGGAGGCTAGCTCGATGCCCGAAGATGCGCCCACGTCGAGGAGGTCACGTCTCCCCCTTTCGCTTGCACACACCCGAGGAGCTCGCAGGTTCATTGGATACATACCTTCTAGGGATGGATCAACGTCACTAGTAGGATCGAGGGAGGGGTAGCTATAGGGGTTTGATCTTTTGGGCTCCCCTGTACTTGTTGTTACGTTTACTTTCTATTTTATGTTTTATGTACTACAAGCTCTGCCCATTCTTATGTGGGTATGACTTTATGTTTTTATATTTCATAAGATGTATCAAACTATGTGATCTAATATATTATGGCATTTGCTTCCATGAATGGATGTGTTCTTTATTGCTTTCAATTGTATGTTTAATTTCTCTACCACTTTACGTTTCGCTCGTGATGTATTCGATGGCTCGCATTTTGGTTTATGTGTTTCAAAAAAAAAAATTTATCTGTATTTTCCGCTAAGTAATTTTACAAAAGAGTTTAAAAGGAAGTAATAACTAATAATTAATCTTAATACGTCATAGGCGTGTGGGTTAAATATTAGGGTGTTACACAAGGGTCACAGAAGAAGTCATTCTCTAAGAAGAAAGGGATGTTGGCACCTGGAGTGACTCTAAAGGAGAGAAAGAAGGATCAAAGAGCCATGACGAGATGGAAGATATTGCAAAGCTATGCTTCATGGCTGGCTATACTTCAAAAAGTGAACCTAAAGTAAACATATCTAACTTTGATCTTTCTTACGATGAGTTATCAACCTTATATGATAAGTTGCTGGAAAATTCTGAAACTCTTTCTAATGCCCGACTTTTGCTATTGTGTAAAATTACCAAAATGGCCCTAGGCAATTTTACACGAGGTCGAATAATCCTCAATAAAGGAATATAACATTAGAGAAACATTATGAGAAACTTGAATAGCGATTTGTGAAGAGTCGCAAACCAATTTTTCTATACATGTAAAATGACCAAAATGCCCCTGAAGTCATTTTTACCTAGAAAATCAAAGATAACCAATCTAGATTATCTTTGAGGGGTAAGTTTAAATACTTGATGGGAATTATATGTGCCTTGGAGATAAAAATCTCAATTCTAAATTTTTACTGTACGTAAAATTACTATTTTATCCCTGCAAGTAATTTTACATGAAATTATGTAATATTTGAATTTGGTTTTCACCCAAAGGTTCAAAATGACTATTTCAAGTACAATTTGAGAATGCCCAGGAATTACAGGGAGTTTTTACATGAAATTACCTTTTTACCCCTAGTAGGTGTTTAATGAGTTTACTTAAGTAATTAAAGCAATATTAGACTCTAATTCAATTTGAATTGATTTCATTCATTAACCTTGAGTTAAAAATTAATTACCTAGGGTTAAAAATAATTACTAGAGGAAATTAGAGCTTAAGATTTCTTAAGGTAAAATTAAATTTCCTTTCCTTAATCACAAGAACTCATAAAATTAATTATTTTAAGTTTAAAGTTATGATTTTGGTTTAGGTAAAATCTAGTACAATTATATTTTCTTATCCTAAGTTTAGAACTTATATTACAAATTGATATTAACTCATTTGAAATTAATTTCATTTACTAGTGTATGATTATTATTTTTACCTTGCCTTGATTTGTCCTAAACACTTAACCTTTTACCATTTTTCACTAATCTATCAATTCTTAATCTTTTACCTCAGTAATTAGGCATCTAATACATATTTTACCACTTGCAAATAATGAGAAATCTGATCACAATGCAATAAGAAAACTAGCGCCCTTTATGCCCCATTTCATCATATTTTAATGGTTTTTCCAATAAAGAAACATATCCAACCTTATTACCATTTCTTTTCTTTAGCTTTCTTTTTCATTATTTATGGTTATGTTTAATCAAAAGAAAACCCACCCATTTCAGCCATGAAGTGATCAGCCACAATGTCTCCCATTAGCATCATATTTTAGTATTTTCATCCATTATACATGAACAAAATTATTACAACCACAAAGCATTTTTTTTCTAAATTTTTCTTTGATTAAAAATGAAATAAAACCTCCATTTTCCAGCCATGATGCAACGGCCAAACAACCCTCATATGGCTATAAATAGATGCTCTTCCATTGCCAAAATGTTCACATAAACACTCTTAGCGTTAGCACTTGCTTACTTGATACTTTTCTTACTCAAAGTTTCTCAAAGCTCTCTAATTCTCTCAAGACTTCAAGCTTTCTTCTTCTTCCTCATTCACATTCAAAACACTCCATTCTCAACCTCTAATCAAGCTCTAAACCTCAAGCATACACATTCCAACCATAAATCAACCCCTAAAAACATAGTCTTTCCATTGTCAAACACAAAAACACAAGAAAAATTCTTCCTTCGCTCTAACCCCACTTGGCCGAATTCATCATCACCATTAGCATCAAATTTTCTTCTTCTTACTTCATATAAGATCAAGCTTTATCTTTTGTAAACACGAAACAACTTGGTAGGGGGTTTATTTCATGTTCTTTCTCTTGTTCTTTGCTTTAAATTTCGAGTTGGCCATGGCTTGATGATGAGGAATCATGGTGGTGGTTGTGAATCCATCATATAATGGACCTCTAAAGGTCAAGGTTTAGTTTTTGTTGTCAAAAGATTAATGGTATAATTGTTAGTTTCCTTTAAATTGATTCTTTTTGAGCTTGATGATGAGTTCAAGGAATAAGGTTCTTGGAACCATGGTAATAAGAATTCTGAAGCTTACTTTCTTTTTGTTAAGATTAGAGTTAAAGAGTTCATTCTTTAAAAAGTCTTGAGTTTTGAGCTTAACAAGATATAATAAGAAACTTGCATTCATGTTTATATTTCAAGCTCTTGCATATCATGTTTAAATTTCTAGCCTTGCATAATCATATTTATATTTCAAGCAATCAAGTTAATTCTTGAAGATAATAATGTGGACTTGCATATCATGTTTAATTTTCCAAGTCTTGTACATCATGTTTAAATTTCAAGTCATCACTTTAATCTTAAAGATAAGGAAATAGACTTGCACTTCATGTTTATATTTCAAGCCTTGCTCATAGTTATATTCCCAAGTTACCACCTTATAATGACCAAGATTAAAAATGAGATTTGCATGGCATTTTTATGATTCTAGTTATCACCTAAATCTCTAAAGCTCAAGGTTTGCTCCTTTTATCTTAAATGAAAAATTTCACTATGGACATATTTGCAATATATGATTTCGGCCTCATGATGATGATGGGCCTAAAGTGAGTTTATCTTATGATTTCATAGGTTTTCTTTGTCTTGAAATAATTCTAAGAAAAAGTAGTAACTAGAAATGATTTATGATACAATTTTCCAAGTTCTTAGAAATTAAAATAAACGATTCTGATTTGTTTTCATAAATTCTGTAATATGTTGTTTGGGATTGTCTAATTGTGTAAGAATTGCTAATAATTAGTGTAATAATTAATTTTAGCATCTTAAGAAATGCCGATAATTAGAAAGGGTCAAAAACGCAATTTTTAGAACGCTTAAGATTTAATTTTCTAATTTTTGCTCAATGCTATTTGATACTATTCATGAGGCTAAAAGTTAGTGAAAATTATTGTAATAATCACTATTGGTTCCTTTGAGCCATAAAAGAATAATTTTAAGTATTAAATTAAATCTATTTGTAGCTTTGACCCATTTAATGGCTAATGAGTAATTACCAATGGCTTAAGGTTAAAAATGAGAATTGGGTTTGTGATGACCTTTGGTGCATGATGAATGTCTTGATAAAGCATAGCATGTGCATTAACTGAGCCTGGTCCTTAATTTCCGGCATAGGGTAGAAGCATGTTTACTTTTCAAGAAGATGTTGATAATAGCATGCCTATGTGAATTATAAGTTGCAATTATGATTTAGGTCTTTGAGATGCATAATTGATGTGTTCTATGAGCATGAAATGTGAATTCATAAGTTACAATGATGTAATGCTCAGGTTTGCACTCTAATGAACATGCTAAAATTAAGGTGACATAAGACACGTGGAAATGATCCTCTAGACTCCCAAATTAAAATGAGAGGTGATCCAAAAAGGACCCTTTAGACTCCAGGAATTAATGGTTATGAAATGTGTTCCTATGCCCCCTAACCCGCACTCTGGAGTCAGGAATTTAGCTTATCCTGGGATACATGTAAACTAGTGACGACTAGTTAGGTATAAGCTCATAACCTAGAACTCTCAAGAGAGAAGATATAGGGTGGCCCCAAGGTAAAAAGAATAAGAAATTTAAGTCACCTAAAAGAATAATGAGGAGAAATCATCTTAGAAAGATTTATGTTCATTATATCATGTACATTGGTTGTGATTTTTATGATAATTGGCATATGGTATTGACATGCATTCATGATACAGTATGATGCATCCATGACATTAAGATTTATGCTAAAAGATATGGACCTCGTCTAAAGGTATTTGGAAATTAATAAATGAACCTTATGCATGCTCACAATTTCATAATGAAACACGAGGTTCCTAAGGATGATGATGATGATGACACACGCATTAGAAGGCGAAAGCCCTATGAGATTCTTTTACAAGTTTCTCATTTCCTTTTTTTCTTCCATCTCGTCTTCAGAGGTAGATGGCAACGTTTGTGATCTTTGCCGATGCCCGACGTGGGAAATGTGCTATGACTCGATTAACCGATCGTATCATTTTGTAGGTCATTGTACAGTTCGTTTGTATATCTTTATGGATCATCCTTTCACGCACCCCATTTCTAGCAACTGGTTTTCCCCTTGCCCCTTTTCCAAATGATCTCGCCTTCTAGTGTTCGTGTCTATGCTCAACAGTTTCCACATGCTCACTCTGTTGCATCTTCTGTTGAGATTTCCCCAATTATACTCCCGGTCACCACCTCGTTCACTGGGTCTTGGTCAATCCATCAGAGGATTTACCCTCCCACCATTCTTTAGGTAGATCTACTCTTGTTGTATCCATGAAGGTGGGAGGTGATAGTGACGAGAGACTACGGTTAGGCAACGATGAAAGGAGTTGAGTCTGACGGAGAAGCACTACCCGTCTTTGCCGAGATGCCCATGTTCGACCCATGGGACTTTATGCCACACGAGACGAGTTGATCCGTGGATTTTACGAGGCAGGAGTAATGAGAGGAGGGACCTTATGATGGCTTATTCTATTTTGTAGTCGTTTGTCTGTTGTTCATCTTGGATTACTGGACTTAACTTAAGCTCTGTTGGTGGATAGTGTATTTTGGTGCTTGATGTAGAACGGTTAATACTTATGCTATAATTATATATGATGATGTGGTTATGTTCATGTGATTGTTGTGCACGTATGTAACTCGTTTTTATTCTCCTCTATATGCGCGACAGATGATAGGTTTTACTTAGTATGCGCGGCTTACGTTTTGTTCTTATGTTTTAAAAAAAAAATTACCGGTAATTTCATTAAAGTATTTTCAAAAGTTTAAATTAAAGAACTAACAAAAGAGTAATAACTAATAATTAACTTAAATACATCCTAGGCGTGTTGAGTTAAATATTAGGGTGTTACATTTTGTTATCAGGGCAGTTTCTTCACGAAGCCTGAGGATTGAATTGACTATGCTTCTTAAGCATGATGCGATAGTTATGTCATGTGTAGTGCTTTATTGGTAGAATAAGCTATAGTATAGCAATGCATGACCCTTGTCTGTGCGTGTATGCCATGGTAACTTGCTCACTTTGCATGAAGTATTGAGCTTGATCACCTCAGTGTTACCGTTTTGTGTGCTTAGGAACCAATGGTGCAACCATGTTAGGAAATGACCGCGAGCTCAGCGAGAGAGTAGGGAGACGGAGAGGCCTTTCGAGACATAGCAAGGGCCATGCAGATAATGTTTGAGCGTATGGACCTTTAGGGCAACTCTGGTTGTAATACTACAGAAGACTTGAACACGCCCGATTCGGGTAGTTTCGAATGGCAAACCTCCCCGTTTAGGGGAACCCTAAACCCCAACCATGCCGAGTAGATCAAAAGCATGGAGAAGATTTTCTCGTGATTGCCTATACTGAGGAGCAAAAGGTGACCTACGCCACCTACATGCTGGAGGTAGATGCCGAGTTCTAGTGGACTGGCACTCGGAGATTGCCTGAGGCATCCTGGACACTGATTGATTGGGAGATGTTCAAAACCCTTCTACAAGAAGTATTTCCCAGGGAGGAATGCTAAGGACATAGAGTTCATGCAGTTGGTTCAAAGGGGAATGAGTATTCACAGGACACGTAAAATTTGAGGAACTGATCAAATTCTCCTGAATCTTTCAAGGTAACCCTGACGAATTTTGGAAGTGGGTCAAATACGAGATAGGGCTGAAGCGGAGATCAAAGTTGCTGTTGCACATTTGGAGATTAGAGATTTCCCCACCTTAGTCAACAAGTGCCACATCATCAAAGATGGGTAGAAGAGGCAGCGCACCAAGGGTAGAAAACTTCACCAAGAAGCTGGCGCTACAAGCCCCAAGTTTCAAGCCGCAGCCTAGACCTTAGTTCAGATCACATTTCAGGCCACAGGACAAACCACAAGGCCTCTAGAGAAATTTCCATCATGGAGGATCAAGTGGTCCCAAGGGCAAGGCACCTAGAGAGCCCCCGTACCCCGAGACTTGCACCTGTTGTTGTATTACCCAAATATAGGAAATTACACTGGATGACCCCGCTGCCGGGCCAGGGAGTCGCTTCAAGTGCGAAAGTCGGGACACTATGCCAGAGAGCAGAGAGAACCCGACGCCCCTCATCCCCGACCACAACACCAAGGAAGAGTTTTCACTGTCAATGCAGAAGACTTGACAAGGTCCAGAAGCCTCATAGAGGGTAAGTGCGAAATGAGCAGGAGTACCTTAACTGGACTATTTGATTCTGCACGACCCATTCATTTATATCACATACTAGTGTCGAGTCTTTACAACTATATGTGTCTGAACTTCCTTTCCACTTACCGTTTCCACCCTTACCGGCAAAGCTATTAGGACTTGTAGGTGTTGTTTAAATTGTTATTTCACTATTAAAAATAGACCCTTTATTCTGATTTAGTCCGTTGCTTATGCATGGTATAGATATAATTCTCGACATGGATTGGCTTCACACCAATCGTGTAATGTTAAATTGCTATACCAAGTCTGCTATCTTTCTCCCTACCCCGTTGTGTCTAGCAAACCTTTGATCCTTTATCGAATACCGTAAAAGTCAACTATTATGGGGAAGAAAATAAGGGATATGTTCTCCTAGCCGCTAGCGAAGTAGACTTTGAGCAAGACATCGACAAGGTGCTTGTAGTGTCATACTATCTTGAGGTGTTTCCGAATGATATACCTGAGTTCCTCCTGGAAGAGAGATAGAGTTCTCCATAGGATTGGTCCTAGAGAGGCCAATATCCATAGCACCCTATAGGATGTCACCTTAACACCCTAATATTTAACTCAATGCACCTAGGATGTATTTAAGTTAATTATTAGTTATTACTCTTTTGCATCAGCTTTTAGTTTTGGTTTTGGAAAATACTTAGGAAAATATGGATAGAATTTTTTTCTTTTTAAAACAAAAACGTGAGCCATACTTATATGGGAAAACATAACAAGACAGATCTGAATATAAAGTCATGAATAAAAACAACATCACAGTGATATATATAAAAATAGATAATCCATACACCAAACAAGAAATAGTAGCGTTAGTATAGTCATCCGTGTAGAAAAGAAAGGAAACGTAAAAGCAATACATCAGAAAACTCCCTACTATATTAGTGCATCTACAAATAGATAACCTCTAAAGCAAAAGAAGGCTATCCTAACATATGTGAGCGTGCGCGCTGAAGTCTACTGCCGACTCCTATCTTGCCTATCAAGGGAGGTATATACCAAATCCACGAGACACTCGGCGGGGTGGCCAAGTGGTAAGCAGGTCGGACATGTGCTCCATGACCATCCTCACCCTGCCTCCTCGACATGGCGCGTCAGAGTGTCCTCGCTACCTAATGCCATAGGAACAGGGGGAGGAACCCATGGAGGGAATGTCTGTCTCTGAGGGGTCAGACTTCGATGAGAGAGGGGGATGTACTCTGGGTAGGCGTGGTTGGCGGAGGCCGCATTGGGGGCACAACGGTTGTGTTCTCCTTGGAGGCGGCGCGGAAGAGTAGGTTGTCGAGAAGGGTGAAGTCGGCGTGAAACGGAAACTGGTGACGGGCTGGCAAACGGGCGATCGAGGAACATGAACAAGTGCACGGAACAACGTCCAACGAAGTGGTATGACTGGTGTGTGGCATCAAAATGGAGCTCCAGGTTGGCACATCAACGTAGATTACGAAGGCTGCCGTCAATCTCTGAAGACATGACGGAAAGAAAAGATAGAAGGAGTGAGAAACTTGATGAAGAATCTCAGGAGGGTTTCCTCCTACTTTGGTGTCATCATCTACGTCCTCAGGAACCTCAAGTTTTTTTATAGAAATGTGAACATTCAGAAGGTTCAATTTTAAAGTTTTAAAGTACCATTTACCGAGGCCCATTTAATTTTAGTATGCGTCTTGGATGTTGAATGCCATATACCTTATCATGAAATTCATGGCATTGCAAGGTAGAAGATACTAATTTCAATCATAAAAGATACTCATGGATCATAACAATTTTAACATGACCTTCTTCCACTTATCTTTTAGGTGACTTAGATTAATTCTTTCTCTCATTTAGGGCCACCCTATTTCTCTCGCCTTTTGAGAGTTCTAGGTTATGAGCTCATATCTCACTAGTCATCACTAGCATAATCTTATCCTATGATAAGTTAACACCGACTCTTGGAGGGCAGGATAGGGGTAATAGGATCACCTTTTATAACCTTTAATTCGGGAGTCCAAAGGATCACTTCCTTATTGGATCACCTCTCATAACCTTTAATTCGGGAGTCTAGAGGATCATTTCCATGTATCTTTATGTCACCTTTATATTAACATATTATGTTAAGATGAAAAGCCATAACCATATCATATACTTTTCTCATGCTCTTTTGAACCTATGCAACTTTTAAATATTCCAAGTGAAATTATAACATGCCATATCCATTCAAAATCAAATAACTAAACATGTAAGACCTCAACTTCACATAATTCCTTAAGCAAATGGAAAATCATAACATTGTATAGGATAAGTATTTTAATTTGGATCCTTATGGCAACACAATAAGTAACCTTAGATTAGTAGCGAAATTGGAAAGCTTAATAAAAGGATGTCTACACTTGATAAGATATATATATTCCATGAGTCAAAGTTCTCATGTGAGTTGAAATGGTAAGTCTTGAGCACTAGGTTAATCAAGTGATGGCAAGAAAACATAAATATGCTATGCAAAGCTTTGAATTTAAATATGAGAAAGCAAGCTCTAGTTTTAAATCTTTAAGTTTAGGTGATGACTTGAAAAAATAAATATGCTAGATAAGGAAATATAAATATGAATGCAAGTCCAATTCTTTATTTTAGTGCTCTAGGCCTCTTAGAGTATTCACTTTAAATCACATTTCAACTTTAAGGTTGAAATAGGTAGGCTTCGAGATTAATCATTTAGGTGTTATAAAAATGCAAGCTCTCGTTTTAATCCTTAAATTTAAGTGATGGCTTGAATATGAATGCAAGTCCAATTCTTTATTTTAGTGCTCTAGGCCTCTTAGAGTATTTACTCTAATCACATTTCAACTTTAAGGTTGAAATAGGTAGGCTTTGAGATTAATCATTTAGGTGATTATGTAAACATGAAATGCAAGGCTTAATTGTAAATATGTAATGCAAAGACTTGAAATATAATTATGGATGCATTTCTTTGAGTCTTAGGCTTAAGACTTCCATAATATCATCATTTACTAAAAACTCTTAAAAGTGAAACCTTCAAAATTTAGAGGTTAAATAAATGATGGTTTTGCAACCACCATCCAAGACTTCATCATCAAGCCATGCTTTCTTCATGATGTAGGCCATAAGGCCGAAATCAAAAAGAGAAGGAAAGGAAAACAAAGAACCGAAAATGGTGTAATGAGAAAGGAAGAACATCTTAAACCAAGAGTAATACAAGAGAAAAGAATAGCAAATCCTTAAAACAACTCCCTACTAAAGATGTTTTTCTTTTTAAGAAGAAATCTTGGTCTTGGAATGAGATGAGAAGAACAATTTCTTCCTTGGTGCAAAGGTGATTTGGCCAAGAGGAAAAAGAAAAGAAAGAAATGTTTGCCTTGAGTTTTTAATCTTGGAAATAGAGAGATTATGTATTTAGAGGAATGTTTGTGGTGTTTGTGTGATGGTTTGTGGTTAGGAAATGGTGGAGGGTAGTGGCTCTTGGAAACAAAAATGAAGAAGAAGAAGAAGAATTCTTGAGTTTGAGAAAGAAAGCTTTGAGGTTGTGAAGATGAGCAAGTGTTATAAGCTTTCCTTGATGCCTATTTATGGAAAAAATGAAACGCATGGAGGTGGAAATGGAGGAGGAGGCCAACAGCTTCTTTGGGGAGGAAGGAGGAGAAAAATATCTCTTTGCATGGTATGGCTTTGGGTATGGTTAGGTATGGTTCAAAGCATGGCTTAAGGTATGGGCAAGCATGTTTCTTTAAATATATTTTAATTAAATTTCAACATGTGATGGATGAAGATGAAGGAGAAGTGGCCGGTTATGATTAAGGAAAATGGGGGAGAAAATCTCATTTTAATGTTGGTTTATGAGTATGTTTAGAATTTAATTTGATTAGGCAATGAATTAGGGGTTATAATCTAGTGTTTTAGGTGAAAATGGGTAAATAAGGTGATTCAAGACGAGATTAAAGAGTGCTCTTACTTGATTAATGCAAATCCATCTTTATTAGGGAGGAATCTCATCACATGACCATTTCCATAATTTAAGGAAATTGGAATAGGGATTTTACTATTCATGAAAATGTGACATAAAGTCTTAAATCAAAAAAAGGATTTTGAGTTTCTCTAAGCAATCTTGGGTTCTAATTAACCTTAATTAATTATTTTGACTTTGGATTAGTAATTAGAATTTACTAATATTTAATTAGAGCCTAATATTGCTTAGGTTTCGTTAATCGTATCATTAGGCCTAAAATGCACTTAGTCGGTAATTTTTCGCAAAAACCTCTCTGGGCTACACGGCGCAACCCAATGTTAAACATTACTTGAAAACATCACTTGAAACCTTTGGGTGAAGTTGGCTAATCGGCACTTAATTCGGATTACTCAGCCATAGGGCATTTTGGTCATTTTACGCATCGAAACTCAAAAATGAGATTCTTCTACTCTATTAACACACATAATCCCTTTTCAACATCAAAACATCCCCTGGAGGATGGCCGAGGCTGGTGATCCTCATTTTCCTGGTAAAACAACCTTAGAGGCATTTTGGTCATTTGTACACGGGAAAATCGGGCGTTACATTACCCATGGAGTTAACCAAGTTAAAGGCCCAGTTAGAGGAATTGTTGGAGAAAAAGTTTGAGACCGAGTGCTTCACCATGGGGAGCCTTGGTCTTGTTTGTGAAAAAGAAAGATAGGAGCATGAGACTATGCATAGATTATATGAACCGAGTGATAGTGAAGAATAAGTACCCCCTGCCTAGGATTGACGACTTCATGGACCAGCTAAGGGGAGTGGTGGTGTTTTCTAAGATTGATTTGTGGTTAGGATATCACCAGATTAGGGTGAAGGATGAGGACATACCTAAGACCTTTTAGGACACGGTATGGCCACTTTGAGTTTACGTGATGTCGTTTAGGCTAACAAATGCTCCTGTTGTGTTCATGGACTATATGAATAGGATCTTTAGACCCTATTTAGACCAGTTTGTGGTGGTTTTCATAGATGATATACTCATCTATTCAAAGACCCACAAGGAGCATGAACGTCACTTGAAGTTGGTTTTGGAGATCCTAAAAGAGAAAAAGTTTATGCTAAGTTATCTAAGAGTGAATTTTGGTTGGAGGAAGTGAAATTCTTAGGTCATGTGGTGTCAAAAGGAAGTATTGTTGTAGTCGTAGTAAGATAGAGGCCGTGATGAGCTGGGAGAGACCTACCACGGTAATGGAAATAAGGAGCATTTTGGGATTAGCTGATTATTACTATAGGTTTATTAAAGGATTTTCCCAGATATCGTTACCCTTAACCAAGATCACTAGGAAGAATGCCCCTTTTGTTTAGACCCTAGAGTATGAAAAGAGCTTCCAGGAATTGAAAGTCAAGTTAACTACGACCCAAGTATTAGTTTTGTCTAACCCAATGCACCATTTGAGGTGTATTGTGATGTATCGGGAAAAGGATTGGGATGTGTGTTGATGCAAAATAGGCAAGTGGTGGCCTATGCATCCAGACAACTCAAGCCTCACGAGGCAAACTACCCCACCCATGATCTCGAGTTAGCGGCCATGGTGTTTGCCTTGAAGGTGTGGCAACATCATCTATATAGAGTAAAGTTTGAGGTGTTCTCTGATCACAAGAGTCTCGGGTATCTTTTTGATCAGAAAGAGCTAAACATAAGGCAGAGGAGATGGATGGAGTTTTTAAAGGATTATGATTTTGGGCTAAACTATCGTTCGAGCAAGGCCAATATAGTGGCTAATGCTTTGAGCCGAAAGTCACTGCACTTGTCTCATATGATGGTAAAGGAAGTGAAGTTGGTCGAGAAGTTTAGAGACCTGAACTTAGGGATGTCATTGACCATTGAGAGCATGAAGATGTGCTATCTCAATATAATGAGTGACTTCAAGGAGAGGGTCGCTCAAGCCCAATAGGAGGACGTATAGTTTAAGGAAACCCTGGAGGCAGGAAGGAAAGGGAAGTTAAAGGGTTTTACCCTAGGGGTAGATAAGCTATGGAGATTCGAAGGCCGGATTTGTATGTCGGCGAGTGGTGACCTCTGAAAGGAGATCTTGGAGAAGGCTCACAAGAGCCATTTCACCATTCATCCTAGTACTACCAAGATGTATCAAGACCTGAAAAAGATGTTTTGGTGGCTTGGGTTGAAGAAGGATATGGCCATGTAGGTGAGTAAGTGGTTAGTCTTCAGAAGGTGAAGATTGAGCACCAAAAACCTTCGGGGAAGTTGTAACCCTTGTCCATTCCCGGATGGAAATAGGAAAGTATCTCGATGGATTTCGTGATAGGCCTATGTAAGACCCAAGCTGGCCATGATGCCATATGGGTAATCATGGACCGACTAACGAAGTTGGCTCACTTTTTGCCTATTAAGGTAACTTATTCTTTGGATAAGTTGGCTCAGCTGTATGTCCAAGAGATTGTGAGGTTGCACGAAGTGGACGACGATAATCTCGGATCGTGATCTGCGGTTCACGTCATGTTTTTTGGGAGCCTTTCAGAAGGCATTTGGTTCAAACTGTGCTTAAGCACGACATACTACCCTCAAATGAATGGGCAGTCGAAGAAGGCCATCCAGACCCTGGAGGATATGTTAAAGGCATGTGTGTTGGACCAAAGAGGGAGCTAGGATAAGTATTTGCCACTAATCAAGTTCGCATATAACAGCAGTTATCATGTGAGCATTGGTATGGCACCGTATGAAGCCCTACGGACGGAAGTGTCAATCACCCTTGTGTTGGTATGAACCCAGAGAACAAATCATGTTAGGACTCGAAATCATAAGGGAAACAACAGAACAAATCAAAAGGATTAAGGATAGGATTCTTACCGCTAGAGTAGATAGAAAAGCTATGCGAATAAACGGCAAAAGCCGTTGGAATTTTAGAAAGGAGAGCATGTGTTCCTTAAGATCACCCCTATAACAAGCATAGGGCGAGCAATGAGAGTTGAAAAGCTAGCCCCAGATTTCTTGGTCCCTTTGAAATCCTTAAAGAGTAAGGTAAGTAGCCTACCAAATAGCCCTACCACCCAATTTGTCCAACCTCCACAATGTCTTCCATGTCTCTCAATTAAGGAATACCAATCCGACCCTAGTCATGTGCTAGAGCCAGAATAGGTACAATTAAAGGAGGACTGACTTTCAACCTACCACCTATAAGAATCATGGACAGGAGAGTCAAGCAATTGAGAAACAAAGCCGTACCTTTGGTTAAGGTGGCATGGGGACATGATAGAGCGGAGGGTGTCACATGGGAATTGGAATCAGAAATGAAAACTCAGGACCTAAGCTGTTACAGGTAATGAATTTCGAGGACGAAATTCTTTTAAGGAGGGGAAAAATGTAACACCCACTTTTGCTGTTGTGTAAAATTACCAAAATGCCAATAGGTAATTTTGCACGAGGCCGAATAATCCTCAATAAAGGAATATAACAGTAGAGAAACATTATGAGAAACCTGATAGCGATTCGTGCGAGAGTCGCAAACCCTAATTTTTCTGTACGTGTAAAATGACCAAAATGCCCTTGAGGTCTTTTTACCTAGAAAATCAAAGATAACAATTCTAGATTATCTTTGAGGGGTTAGTTTAATACTTGATAGGAATTATATGTGCCTTGGACATTGCCAAAAGCGCTCTCGGCGGTTTTTACCGTTCAAGAAACCGCCGCTAAATTCTGTGTTTTCCTGTGGTTAAGATTGACCATCACAAATTGAACTATTTAGCGGCGGTTAGTTTTGGAATTGAGGCGGTTTAAGAATTCGCGGCGGTTTTATTTTGCTCCAACCGCCAAGAATTGAAAAAGGGTGACAAATTAGAGGGTAAAACCTAATTGAAGAGAGAGAATTTCCTCCTCTCACTCTTTCAGACTCTGGAAGTCCCGTTTCTCTTCTTCCCTCTCTGGATCTCTCGTGGCGCTTGCTGTTAGCGGCCGTCTCCGTTCAGCGACTCCATCTCCGTTCAGAAGCCGTCTTCGTTCAGCAATGCCGTCTTCCTTTCAACTTCCGTCAGCCGCTATCTCCGTTCAGCAATGCGGCCTTTCCGTCTTGGTTCAGCGACGCGACCTCTCCGTCTTGGTTCAGCGACGCAGCCTCGTCATCTCCTCCGTCCAGCCGCCGTCCCTTTTACTTAGCCTTAGTTGAAATTAATGTTTTTGTACTGGGGAAGAACATACCCTGTATATTATATTCCCTGCCTCTCTCTCTCTCACTCATTTTTTCTTCTTTCATTCATGCTGTTCGTTTGTGCAGGTACATGCCTCACAAGGCGTTAGGTGCTTTGGGCGATATCTCAAAGATCAGATCCTGTGCTTGCATCTAAGTACCAAGACCATCCTTTTTGTCAAGAGCTCAAGCCCTCTCTTCCTTTCTTTTAGAGTCGCGATTACTGTAGCAAAAGAGGGGAGAAGGATCTTCCATATCCCTCGGAGCTTCAAGAAGCTTTGTCCATCTTCATCTCCACCTTGAGGTAGGGGTTCTTGTTATTTGTTTGGTTATGTTGTCATTGGAATGCTTGGATTCTAGAGGTTTTTCTTTGATCTTATTGAAAAATATTTTAAAGGAAATGGATTTGTATCAGTTGAAGTGCTACCCTTGAAGTATTATTATTGTATAAAAATCTTTTTTTAGACCTCATGCCTATCCCTGTGTTTCGGCCATATAGGGCATGCTCTTGTAGAGAATACTTTAGCAATTGTTGGGTTCCTGCCTTGTAAAGTATTATCACACAAGGTCAAGGGATTTTAGCGAATGCTTTTACCGGATTAACTGCTAGGAAAACCTAATTGATGGTGTCTTGTTGTTTAACAATTTACTGTGAATGCTAATTTCACAATACGCACCAATCACTCCTTTCCATATACTATGCTTTGTTTTGGAATTTCATATTTTTGCTGGTTCAATATAAAGTACAATTTCTGTGTTTTTATTGGTAGCAGTGGTGTGGTATAATAATATATGGGTTTCTAATATACTCAATGATTCTGTCATACTCACAATAGCTTTCCTGCCAAATGATAACTGGGAGTTTCTGTTTGTCACCTCTTGAATTGGATTTGGGAGAAAGAAAAATAGGGGTAGCTGGAATTAATGAAGGGGTGGGTTTTTATCTCAGCTGACCAAGTTGGTTGTCTTTAGTTTCTTTGAAGGCTAAAGTTAGACAAGGATCTGCTCTTTTGACTGCTCAAGTTTTCCTGATGCAAGATAGATAGTTTACGTAGTACATTTTATTTATCTTCTTTGGCACCCTCATGCTTCATTTAGCTCCTTTTCCTTCTACTTTGTTAACCTGTCTGTTATGCATTAGCCATGTTGCATGCTGCATGACCACAAGATTGGAGTTCTCCAGAATGGGCACTTAATTGTCCTAATTTATTTTCGTTGTTCCATTTGTTTTTGTGACAAACATGGTTAGTTTGT
The DNA here is from genome assembly GCA_030441495.1 of Dalbergia oliveri. Taxonomy (NCBI): domain Eukaryota; kingdom Viridiplantae; phylum Streptophyta; class Magnoliopsida; order Fabales; family Fabaceae; genus Dalbergia; species Dalbergia oliveri. The sequence goes on along the minus strand of JAMLFY010000003.1, from coordinate 34,265,512 downwards.
TATATGGTAATCGATTTATGAATGTTAAATTTCTTTTTACAGGAATAAGAGTGGTTGGTGTTACTTAGCTCTTGCATTTATATATGAAATGGCTATAATGATTCGTATTATATGTATATATTATGTTTTGAGTCATAATGAGTTCATTTGATTAGTCTTGATAAAGTGATTTTTATACCCTAATAGAGGGAATGTTTGATGCCATAAGGTTGATCGGTGTATGCAATATAAGGAATTCAAATTCGCAAGAGGATACTTGTGTGGTAGAATAGCTTTAATTTCCAATGAGGATTATTTTTGTCTGAAACGATGTGGAGATACCTCATTACTCATTAGATTGAAGTAAAAAAAAAAGCATCATCAAACAGATTTAACTCTAATTGTCAGTCAGAGTTTCCGTAAATTAAGATTCATTGTAGATGGTCAGCCTTACATTTGTTTCTACGAAGCAAGGCCTCAAGACAGTATTCCATCATCAAGGCTCATCGTGGAAAATCTTAATATTGAATGGCTAAAAGAAAGAAAATGGAGGAAATGAATGGAGGAAGCAAATAAATTCACGTCATAGGAAAGCATATCTATCACATAGCTATTTTTATATGCATACATGCCTATTTTTATATGCACACAAGGCTGTAGGATATCTTTGGGTTCCTGCCAGTCCCCATAAATTGCTAATTTGTAGGCTGTAGAGAGGCTTATTTCAAGTGAAGGGAAACTCAAAACATATCTTGAGAATTTTCGTAGGGACCCTAACATATCAAGTGAGAAACTCACTTAGCAGGAAGGAGAGGTTTTTCTGATCACTATACAATACGTCATTGTTGTATTGTGGTGTGTTTGGGAGGAATCATCATTATTCCCTTTTGTAGCTACTGTCATTTCTTTCTCTAAGCCCTAAACTAGGTTTTCATTTCATTCTCCACTGTTAGTTCTTGTTTAACATATACAACCCCTTTTGCTTGATGGTACGTATTTTAGAACTTCTAAAATTAATTAGATTGCTTTTGCAATTTATAATTTCAGGCCCCAGATGAAGGGGTGCACCAATTTCACTTAGTGTAAGATTGTCTTCCTCAGTTAGTCATGATGCTCAACACAATGATGGTCATTTTAACCGAAGTTCAAGATGAATGCATCATAGCTCAGGTTGCTACTTTGTTTAGCTTTCACTCGACACTTTTTTTTTTTATTGTTATGCTCTTTTAGCTTTCACTATTTTTTTGAGACACTTTGGAACTATTTAACTATTGATGAATATTATATTTATGACATTTGATATACACATTATTTGTTTAAAAGTTTAAGAATTTCTATGCAACTTTCCTTTATGTTTATGATTATTGACTACTACTGTTGTATAGGATACCAGTTACTATTTTTTACTTGTATGGTTCAAAATAAAATATTGAAAAGTAAAAAAAAAGTGGAAAAAGAGTGGCTAACATTAAGCTAATTTGCAGCGATTTGAAACTGCCAGTAATTGGCATTTGTGGCGGTTCAAAACTATTAGTAAAAAAGGATAAAAGAACATGCGTTGAGCTTTTTGCGGTGGTTTCAAACTACCACTAAATGTGATAATTTGGTGCCAAAGATCCATTTCGCGCGATTATAAACTGCCACTATTTAGATCAAACTGCCGCAAAAAATCTTAAGTGCCAACTGTTAGGAGGGTTTTTCAGCGGTTTCAAACTGCCACTAAATCTAAGGAACCACCGCAAAATAAACCCCACGTGAACCACTGGGAAATCTAATTTGGTGGCGGTCGTTCCAGCGGTTGCTGGAAACCGCCGCTAAATGGTTTAAAGACGCGTTATCGGCGGTTTCAGGCGATAAATGCTTTTGCGGCAGTTGAACCGCCGAAAAATCCAATTTAAATCGCCGCTAAACATCATTTTTCTGGTAGTGGGAGATAAAAATCTGAATTCTCAATTTTTACCATACGTAAATTACCGTTTTACCCTTGCAAGTAATTTTATATGAAATTATGTAATCTTTGAATTTGGTTTTCACCCAAAGGTTCAAAATGACTATTTCAAGTACAATTTGAGAATGCCTAATAATTCAGGGAATTTTTACGTGAAATTACCTTTTTACCCTAGTAGGTGCTTAATGAGTTTACTCAAGTAATTAAGGTAATATTAGACTCTAATTCAATTCGAATTGATTTCATTCATTAACCTTGAGTTAAAAATTAATTACCTAAGGTTAAAAATAATTACTTAAGGTAATTAGAGCCTAAGATTATTTAAGGTAAAATTAAATTTCCTTTCCTTAATCACAAGAACTCATAAAATTAATTATTTTAAGTTTAAAGTTACGATTTCAGTTTAGGTAAAATCTAGTACAATTACATTTTCTTATCCTAAGTTTAGAACTTATGTTACAAATTGATATTAACTCATTTGAAATTAATTTCATTTACTAGTGTATGATTATCCTTTTTACCTTGTCTTGATTTGTCCTAAACATTTAACCATTTACCATTTTTCACTAATCTATCAATTCCTAATCTTTTACCTAAGTAATTACACATCCAATACATGTTTTACCACTTGCAAATAATGAGAAATCTGATCACAATGCAATCAGAAAACCAGTGCCCTTTATGCCCCATTTCATCATATTTTAATGGTTTTTCCAACAAAGAAACATATCCAACCTTATCACCATTTCTTTAACTTTCTTTTTCATTATTTATGGTTATGTTTAATCAAAAGAAAACCCACCCATTTCAGCCATGAAGTGATCAGCCACAATGTCTCCCATTAGCATCATATTTTAGTATTTTCATCCATTATACATGAATAAAATTTACCATAAAAGCATTCTTTTTCTAAAGTTTTCTTTGATTAAAAATGAAATAAAACCTCCATTTTCCAGCCATGATGCAGCGGCCAAACAGCCCTCATATGGCTATAAATAGATGCTCTTCCATTGCCAAAATGTTCACACAAACACTCTTAGCCTTAGTACTTGCTTACTTGATAGTTTCTTTACTCAAAGTTGCTCAAAGCTCTCTAATTCTCTCAAGACTTCAAGCTTTCTTCTTCTTCCTCATTCACATTCAAGAGACTTCATTCTCAACCTCTAATCAAGCTCTAAACCTCAAGCATACACATTCCAATCATAAATTAACCCCTAAACACATAACCTTTCCATTGTTAAACACAAAAACACAAGAAAAGTCCTTCCTCCACTCTAACCCCACTTGGCCAAATTCATCATCACCATTAGCATCAAATTTTCTTCTTCTTACTTCATATAAGATCAAGCTTTATCTTTTGTAAACAAGAAACAACTTGATAGGGGGTTTATTTCATGTCCTTTCTCTTGTTCTTTGCTTTAAATTTCAGATTTTATGGCTTGATAATGACCATGGCTTGATGATGAGGAATCATGGAGGTGGTTGTGAATCCATCATATAATTGACCTCTAATGCTCAAGGTTTAGTTTTTGTTGTCAAAAGATTAATGGTATAATTGTTAGTTTCCTTTAAATCGATTCTTTTTGAGCTTGATGATGAGTTCAAGGAATAAGGTTCTTGGAACCATGGTAATAAGAATTCTAAAGCTCACTTCCTATTTGTTAAGATTAATTGGAGTTAAAGAGTTCATTCTTTAAAAAGTCTTGAGTTTTGAGCTTAACAAGATATAATAAGGAACTTGCATTCATGTTTATATTTCAAGCCCTTGCATATCATGTTTGAATTTCTAGCCTTGCATATTCTTATTTATATTTCAAGCAATCACCTTAATTCTTGAAGATAATAATAAGGATTTGCATATCATGTTTAAAATTCCAGCCTTTCATAATCATATTTATATTTCAAGTAATCACCTTAATTCTTGAAGATAATAATAAGGATTTGCATATCATGTTTAAATTTCCAGCTTTGTATAATCATGTTTATATTTCAAACAATCACCTTAATTCTTGAAGATAATAATGTGGACTTGCATATCATGTTTAATTTTCCAAGTCTTGCACATCATGTTTAAATTTCAAGTCATCACTTTAATCTTAAAGATAAGGAAATGGACTTGCACTTCATGTTTATATTTCAAGCCATACATATCATATTTATATTCCTAAGTTTTCACCTTATAATGACTAAGATTAAAAATGAGATTTGCATGGCATTTTTATGATTCTAGTTATCACCTAAATTTCTAAAGCTCAAGATTTGCTCCTTTCATCTTAAATGAAAATTTTCACCATGGACATATTTGCAATGTATGATTTCAGCCTGATGATGATGATGGGCCTAAAGTGAGTTTATCTTATGATTTCATAAGTTTTCTTTGTCTTGAAATAATTCTAAGAAAAACTAGTAACTAGAAATGATTTATGATGCAATTTTCCAAGTTCTTAGAAATTAAAATAAAAAATTCTGATTTGCTTTCATAAATTCTATAATATGCTGTTTGGGATTGTCTAATTGTGTAAGAATTGCTAATAATTAGTGTAATAATTAATTTTAGCATATTAGGAAAAGCCGGTAATTAGAAAGGGTCAAAAATGCAATTTTTAGAACGCTTAAGATTTAATTTTCTAATTTTTGCTCAATTCTGTTTGATACTATTCATGAGGCTAAAAGTTAGTGAAAATTATTGTAATAATCACTGTTGGTTTCTTTGAGGCATAAAAGAATAATTACAAGTATTAAATTAAACCGATTTGTAGCTTTGACTCGTTTAAGGGCTAACAAGTAATTACCAATGGCTTAAGGTTAAAAATAAGAACTGGGTTTGTGATGACCTTTGGTGCATTATGAATGTCTTGATAAAGCATAGCATGTGTATTAGCCGAGGTTCTTAATTTCGGCATACTGGGTAAAAGCATGTTTACTTTTCAATAAGATGTTGATAATAGCATGCCTATGTGAATTATGAGTCGCAATTATGATTGAGGTCTTTGAGATGCATAATTGATGTGTTCTGTGAGCATGAAATGTGAATTCATAAGTTATAATGATGTAATGCTCAGGTTTGCACTCTAATGAACATGCTAAAATTCAGGTGACATAAGAGAGTGGAAATGATCCTCTAGACTCCCGAATTAAAGGTTATGAGAGGTGATCCAAAAGGGCCCTTTAAACTCCAAGAATTAATGGTTATGAAAGGTGTTCCTATGCCCCATAACCCGCACCCTGGGAGTCGAGAATTTAGCTTATCCCCAGGATAAGTGTAAACTAGTAACAACTAGTTAGGTATGAGCTCATAACCTAGGACTCTCAAGAGAAGAGAAGATATAGGGTGGCCCCAAGGTAAAAAGAATAAGAAATTTAAGTTACCTAAAAAAATAATGAGGAGAAATCATCTTAGAAAGATTTATGTTTATTATATCATGTACATTGGTTGTGATTTTTATGATAATTGGCATATGGTATTGACATACATTCATGATACAGTATGATGCATCCATGACATTAAGATTCATACTTAAAGATACGGACCTCGCTAAGTATTTGGAAATTAATAAATGAACCTTATGCATGCTCACAATTTCGTAGTGAAACCTAAGGTTCCTGAGGACGATGATGATGACACACGCATTAGGAGGCGAAAGCCCTACTGAAATTCTTTTGCAAGTTTCTCATTCCCTCTTCTTTTCTTCCATCTCATCTTCAAAGGTAGGTGGCAACATTCGTGAGCTTTGCTGATGCCCCAACATGGGAAATGCGCTATGACCGAATCAACGGATCATATCATTTTGTGGGTCATTGTACAATTCGTTTATATGTCTTTATGGATCGTCCTTTCACGCACCTCGTTTCTAGTGACTAGTTTTCCCCTACCGCCCCTTTCTAGATGATCTCGCCTTCGAGCATTCTCGTCGCATGCTGCGATTTCCACATGCTCACTTTGCTGCATCTTCTCGAGATTTCCCCAATTATACACCCAGTCACCACCTCGTTCTCCTGGGTCCTGTCAATCCATCAGAGGATCTACCCTCCCACCACTTTTCAAGTAGATCTGCTCCTATTGTCCCCATGGAGGTTGGAGGTGATAGTGACAGAGAGACTATGGTTAGGCAACCGATAAGAGGAGTTGAGTCTGGATGGAAAGGCTCTACCCTGCCCTTGCTGAGGTGCCCATGTTCGACCCACAGGACTTTATGCCACATGAGAGGAGTTGATCCATGGATTTTACGCTAGGCAAGAGTAGTGAGAGGAAGGACCTTATGATGGTTTATTTTGTTTTGTAGTCATTTGTCTGTTATTCATCTTGGATTCCTGTACTTAACTTAAGCTCTATTGGTGGGTAGTGTATTTTGGTGCTTGATGTGGAACGGTTAATACTTATGCTATAATTATATATGATGATGTATGTAACATCCTCCCTAGTACAACTCCATCCTTAAGCCATGGCATCGTACTTGAAGTCGTTACTTATTAATTAGCGGACCTTTCTTAAGTATCTATAGCAAGCTCGATTAACGAGTATAATAATTAAGCCAAATTCTAATAAAACATATTACAAAGAAAACACAACATTTATTGAATACATATTTACGTGCAAGAGGAAGCTCAAAGAGCTTTAGTTCATATATGTTCTCTAATACATTTACATAGGCATCTATTTTACTAAGTATAACATAATAAAAACATTAACTACTACACTATCGCCATTCTAGTTCTTTTGCGTATCCATCGTAGTCCTTTGGCTTAACCTGAAGGCGACACGGAAACACAAATACATAGGGATGAGAATTACACAATTCTCAGGAGGGCAACTCCCAGTTACACACTTATAATGTCATCATCATCGCCCAGCCACTTCGATTTATTAGAAAAATGTGATCATGCAATATGTATTAACGGTTCATTTTTAAAGTTTCAATTCATACTTCCGAAGTGGGTTGTTTTTAAAAATCAATCACTTTGTATATATTTACCATACGGTCAAATTCATAGTAAATAATATCAATTAAAATGATTTGATAAGATACAAATATGAATATATTGAATATAGGGAAATTATCTTTCATTGCCCCTGATAAATTGAAGAGGACCTCTTTTATCTCTATTTTCCCTCTACAAGTTGAACAAGATCTCATCCCTCTCTATTTGCCCTCGACAAGTCGAAATGATCTCCTCCCTCTCTATTTGCCCTCGACAAGTCAAAAGGATCTCACTGCTCCCTATTTGCCTTTGACAAGTCGAAAGGATCTCATCCCTCTCTATTTGCCCTTGATAAGTCAAAAGGATCTCATGTTTCTCGTAGCTATAGAACTTAGTTCAACATATCTTTCACTTTTCTTTTTCCAATACATGCATAAAGCATGTATAGGCACTCATTCACAGTGCAATTCTCATTTGTATCTCATAAATCAATCTTTTAAATTGTCTAGCATGTCTTCATATGTCACAAGTCATATAGCCAAAAAGTTAGCATTAAGTATTCATGTCATACTAAAATGTCATTACTTAATCCATTCAAAGCATTGTTGCATTCTCAGCATAATGGCAGATTTCACATTTCATAGCACAATTTATTTGCATATCAAACAATTAAGTCAGAGGCTATAAAAATTCTCAAGAAAACTTCAATGTGTCCCCAAGGTCCCATGAAAATTTCAACACAAATGGAGGTCTCTAGCTCCCTCAATAAATTGTACAAATTCATGGTCAGGGACCACCAATTCACAGCTTTAACGAGAGTTCTCATCATTTTTAACCCTAGCAAATGATTGAATCACAATAAAATTACAGTTATACTTCAACATGTTATTAACTTTGTGTAAAAATTAAAAGGGCTAATTCAATCATTTGCTATGGTAATAAAATCCAACTTTATTGCTTCAGTTTCAACATTTCAGGCAGCATCAGTCTCATTTCGGTTTCTGGTTTTTTTGAGGTAGTAAACCTTAAATTCAACATTCAAGAAAACTCATGTAGTTAATTTAAGATTTTAAATCTAACATATAATTTTTATAGCTCATAAAAACACCCACAAATATACCAAAAAATTTGTGCACAACTAATGCCTCAGGAAACCGAAAATCCAAGCCTAGTCTAAACTTCTTTTCATAAAAACCATTTTCTAACACCGTCCAAACACAACACCAAAATTAATACATCAATATCAACATAATATCAATCAATACACCAGAAATTTTGGACCTAGCTCAGCCCAAAACAGATCAAAGAAATTTGACAAAGAAAGGCAACGAAAACCCTACTTGGAGTGTCTTAATGGCTCCTTGGCCCCAAGATGCTTTAAGATAGCTTCCTTTCACTCTGAAGCTCTCCAAATCAAACCCAAATCTTCTCTAAAACAGTGAGAGTGAGGTAGCAAGGTAGGGTTTGGTGAGGAACAAGGATTCTAATCGGTTAGATTTGTAGGGCTTGAGGTGTAGATGAAGTTTAGTAAAGGAATCTTGAAACTTTAACAACCCTAGCTTAGGATTTATGGACTTAGAACTCAAAGTGAAGCTCAAAAGGATGAAAATGGTGGCCGGTTCTTCTCTCCTTGAAGGCTGCATGAAAATTGAGCTTAATGAAGGAGGATTTGGCTTCTTGAAGAAGATTAGAACATGTGTTGATCTTATAATGGATGTATAAAGATATTTTGTGATAAAGCAAAATGGATGGCTACGATTTAATCTTGGATTCCAAGATTAAATCTTGGCCTTCCACATGTCCTAACTAGATGGATATTATCCATTGGTGGTGATGGAAATATCTTCCGTGTTAAAAAATCGCACGAAATTTTACCGAACGGGTAAAACACCGCACACCAATTATTAGGGATTCCTACATATATCCACTAATTATAAACCATTTTCCTTAAGTTCAATTATGCTGGAACAGAATTTACATTTTTTGTATCTAAGTGTTCTAGCATTCTCATTTTAAGTCCTTTCTAGTTACTTGTTCTTTCCTAACTTCCCAAATTCGGTCCTTGCTTCACTCAAACATAATTTTACACAATTTAACTCTATAAAACAGAATTAATACAGTGGCCAAACTATCAAGGCAGAATCGAAAGTATAGCTCACATAATCACATAATTTCATGATTTACATGCATATAAGTTGCTAGTTTTCTCTTGGAATAATTTTAGGAACTCAAAACTCTTTTAGAAACCAATTCATATCATTAAAATCATATAGTCAGGAGCTAAATTATTTTGTTCATGAAATAGATTTAAAACATACAATCTTATTCATAATATTCCTTAAGTTCACCTAAGCTTAGAAAAATTCCAAGATATAGGCTATGGGCACTAATGATTAGATGAACTCATATCAAGTCCGTCATCATCATCACAAGGCCGAAATGACATTCTTGAAATGCTTCCATTTTCTAAAACTTTACTTGTGATACTTGGGCAAGTCTTTGAGCTCTAGAAAATTTAAGTGATGACATAAACATAAACATGCTATGCACTTTGTTTTATTCTTCATTATAAAATACAGAGAGCATACATTATTATCTTTAAAGATTAAGTGATAACTTGAAAAATAAACATAAAGTGCAAGCTTGGAAATTTAAACATGAAATGCAAGTTCATTTATTTATTCTTGAGAGCTTAGTGATGGCATCAAAAGTAAACATGATATGCAAGGCATAAACTTAAACATGAATGCAACTTATTTTATCTTAACTAGAGCTCATACAAGACTTTAGAGGAACATTAATAGCCTTAACCCAACATGTATCTTAACGATATAAAGTGAGCTTTAGAGTTTTAGCACCAAGTCTTCAAAGAAGTCTTATGGTTTGAACATCATCATCAAGCTCAAGAAAATGGACTAAGAGATAAACATCAACACTCATCAAGGCAAACATAAAAAGAACTACTCATATTCTTCATTTTATTGCTCATGGGCTTCAATCTAAAGTAAACTCTTAGAACGCCGACCAACTTTAAAGTTAGCAAGGGTAAGCTTAGAGCTTTTTGAAAACATATGATTAATTTTCTTAAACAAAACCATGAGTGAGCTACTTAACATTTTTATCAAACTTTGTACAACTAAAGGAATAAAAACCGAAATCATAGAGGAGAAAAGGAAATGAAAACCAAAATCTTGCACAAGGATAAAGAAAGGAAAACGAAACTATGTATGGTCCAAGACTAAGTTTTTCAAGCTTTAGAGGTTTCTCACATGGCATCACAAGACCATTATCTTGAAGCCTCATCATTATGTCAAAGTTTTTCTCATCACAAGGCTCTAAGGCCGAAATGAAGAAAGGAAAAGGAAAAGCTTTGAAAACCAAGAGAAAACTAGAACTTTTCTTAAAGAAAGTAAGCAAAACTTGGAAAATAAACCCCTACCAAATGAAGTCTTTGAAAGAGATGAAAGAAAGCTTGATTCTTTGAGGAAATGAGAAGACAAAATCTTCTCTTGGATGATGATGAGAATTCGGCCAAGTGAGGAACTCAAGGAAGATGAATTTTCCTTGAAGATGTAAGCTTGGAATGGAACGTTTGGTGTTTGAGAGGTGGTTTGAGGTGGGGAGTAGTGGTTCAAGGTTGTTTGTGGTGGTTTGTGGTGGTGGAAAGGTTTCTTTAGTGGTGGGGAAGAAGAACAAGTTGAAGAGAAATTGAGAGGAAAGAGAGAAAATTGCAAGAAAACTTAAACTTGGAAAATGATCTAAAGTGTAACCAAGTTCTCTAAGGCTTGCTATTTATAGAAAAATGCAACCATGGGGCTGCCAAGGGGAGGAAGGCCGACGGTTTCAAGGCCTTGGGGGGAAATATCTTCAACAATTTGTCATTCAAAGACATGGGTGGAAGCATGGCTAGATATGGTCCAAAGTATGGCTTGATGTATGGCCTTTGAGTGAAACAAAATTAACATGTGACACAAATGGGAGAGGATGGATTTGGCTAGCATTTCAGCCAAGGGAGGAAAAGAAATTGTTCATGTAATTGTGGTTTAATGATGTGTTTATGTGTTTCTTTGATTAAGGTTTTGATTAGGAGTTTGTAAGAAAGTGTTTAGGTGAGGTAATGGTTAATTAAGGTTCTCAAGACTTAATTTAGGGAATGGTCTTGCTAGATTAACAAATTAAAACTCTTTTCAAGTCAAATTAAATCATAGATACAATTCCTTGATTTAAGGAATTGGAGAGAATTTATTATTCAAGATTCCATGACTTGAAAAGAATAAGATTAGAATTTAACTAAGCAATCTTAGGTTCTAATTAACCTTAATAAATTATTTTGACTCTAGATTAATTATTAAATTAATTAATCTTCGATTAAGCCTAATATTGCTTAGGTTTGATTAATTACATCATTAGGCTCATTGTACACTATTCTAGGGGTAAAATGGTAATTTTGCACTAAAACTACTGGACCTCCTAGACACTAACCATCATAAACCACTCATAAACATCATCCTGAACTTCTAGAAAATTCCGGGCTCAAACGGCACCTTTACCCGTAAAACGCTGCAAGGGTATTTTGGTCATTTTGAGCGAAACTTCGGAAAATGAGATTTTCACCTCATATATCAAATATTATAGTTATAATCCCCTTCAAACATTGAGTTGACCCATTCGAGAACTCCTGTAGCTATCCTAAATTTCGGTAAAAATAACCTCAGGGACATTTTAGTCATTTGTACTCAAAGGAAAATTCTGACGTTACATTTTACTTGCCATGGTTGGCCACAACCTATTGAGTATTAGCCAATTCTTGACCAAAGTTTTAATGTTTTATTTAATGTTTATGCATGCAAGATAGTAAATCCCACTTGGACAAGTCATCTTATCCAGGAAAAGGCATGATAACACTTATGTGTTATTCTTGGATGACCTTCTAGATCAAGAAGTAAAATGTCTCACATTCTTCATAGATGATAAATGGTTGTGGCACAAGAAGCTTGGACAGGCTCATATAAAGATCATTTATGAGATTTTTTAGAAGGAGCTCGTTAAAGGCCCAAAGATCAGATTTGACAAGGATTCAACTTGTGATTTTTTTGAGAAAGTCAAGCAGACCAAAGCTTCTTTTCTACAACAAGAATGTTGTTTCAACCACCAAGCCACTTAAGCTTTTACGTATGGATCTTTTTGACCAACCAAGACGCTCAGTCTTGCTAGGAAAAGATATTATCTTGTCATAGTGTATGATTACTAAAGATTTACATGGGTTATCTTCCTAGCTTATAAGGATAAAGTGGTTGAAAGATTCAAGGTTTTTGCAAAATGGGTTTGTCCTTAAAAGATTCTCAAATCACCTTTATTAGATCAGATCACAGAGGAGAATTTGAAAATCATGTTTTTGAAGAGTTTTGTGAAAAACATGGCATTTCTCATAAGTTCTCTGCACCTAGAACTCCCAAACAAAATGGGGTTGTAGAAAGGAAAACTAGAAGCTTATAAGAGATGGCTAGAACCATGCTTTTAGAAAGCAATTTATTAAAAGGTTTTTGGGCTAAGGCCTAACACCTCATGCTACATTCAAAACAAAATCTTTCTATGGCCAATCCTCAAGAAAACACCCTATGAGCTATGGAAGGTAGAAAACTCAATATATCATATTTTTATATCTTTGGCTTATTGTGTTTTATTCTTAATACCAAGGACAAACTCACAAAGTTTGATCCTAAATCTGATGATGGTATTTTTTTAGGATATTCCTTGGTCTCTAAAGCTTACAGGGTGTATAACAAAAGCTATGCATTGAGGAGACCATCCACATCAAGTTCAAAGAGCTCAAGAAGGAATTTGTTGATGATCTTGAAGAGCTAGAAGAGAACCTTGAGAAGCAAGCAGATGAAAGCTAATTTTTAGAAAGTAAGCTCCAAGACATGGATACTTCAGAAAGCTTGCTCAAGACTCTAAAGCCCTTAAAAAGTGATCTTTCTAAGCATGAAGAAGAGCACTCTGAAGATGAAAGAAACTGAAAACTTCAGGGCCATTGAAACTACAAGGGAGTTTCTGACTTAATGATAGTTTCTCATAACAAAGTTCTTAGAGACATTTCCAAGGGTGAGACCAGATCCTCCTTTAGAATATATCAAACTATGCTTTCATCTCCACTATCAAGGCTGAATGTATTGAAGATTCTTTGAGTGGTCAAAGTTAGATGGATGATATGTAAGAAGCTTGACCAGTTCAAGAAAAGTAAATCTGGACACTCATTAAAAAGCTAAAAGGGAAGACCATCATCAAAACAAAATGGGTGTTTAGAAACAAGCTAAATGAAGCTGGCAAAGTCATTCGAAACAAAGCAAGATTGGTTAAACAAGGTTATAATCAACAAGAGGGAATTGATTATGATGAAACTTTTGCACTAGTAACTAGGTTGGTAGCCACAAGAATGCTAATTGCTTTTGTTGCCTACAAGGGATTCATCTTTACAAATGGATGTCAAGTCTCATTTTAAATGGATTCCTCTTGAGGAAGTTTATGTGAAGCAACCTCCTAGTTTTGAGAGTGAAAACATTTCCAACCATGTCTTCAAGTTGACAAAGGCACTGGATGGTCTAAACAAGCTTTGAGCTTGGTACGAAAGGCTAAGTACCTTCTTGCTGAAAAATAGGTTCAGGAAGAGGTAATGTTGATACTATTTTTTGCTCTGGAGGAAGATAATCACTTTCTAATTGTCCAAATATATGTTGATGACATTATATTTGGTGCTACTAAGCATTCTCTCTCTGAAAAGTTTTCAAAATTAATGCAGAGTGAATTTGAGATTAGCATAATGGGTCAACTTAAGTTTTTGGTCTTCAAATAAAACAACAAAAGGGAGGAACCTTGATCCATAAAGAAAAATATACAAAAGAGCTTTTGAAAAAGTTTAACATGGATCAAGCCAAACCCATCAGTCCCCATGCATCCCTCTCAAGTCATTGATACTAATGAGAATGGTGAGAAGTATTAGAAAGTGATTATAGAGGAATGATTGGTTCACTTTGTATCTTATAACAAGTAGAAGACATTCAATTAACTGTGGGATTTGTGCTAGATTCTAATCTAACCCAAAGCAATCACACTTAAATGCTGTGAAGTGTATTTTTATATACTTATCCAATACTACTAATCTTGGCTTATGGTACGAGAAAGTAGATCTTGTGAGATTTTAGATTACTATGATGCTAACTTCTGAAGACAGAAGTAAGAGAGAAAAGAGCACAAGTGGATATTACTATTTCTTTGGAAAAAGCCTTATCACTGATCATTCAAGAAGCAGAATACCATTGCACTTTCCACGCGAAACTAAATATATAGCTACTTGCACCCAGATGCTATAGATAAGGAATCAGCTAGAAGATTATCATCTAAGCTATTCCAAAATCCCTATCTCCTGTGATAATACTAGTGCTATTAATGTTGCTAAAAATCTTATCCAGCATTCTAGATCCAAACACATCGATGTTGAACATCATTTTATTCAGATCATGTTCAAAAGGAGATGTTGAGTTAATGTTTGTGAATATTTAAGATCAAGTGCCTTATATATTCACAAAACCATTAATGAAGATCGTTTTGTGTTTTGAAAAAGCTTTTGAACTTAAAAGTTTTTACATCTACATAAGTATTAATGCATGAACATCTCTAGATATTCCTCTTTATGGCTCCAAACTGAAGTCCAAAGAAGACAATCAGTTTGCAAGATTCGGAGAATCAGATTGCAAGGCCAAGGGAATTTTATTGAAGATCAGAAAGTTAGTCGCTAGCTCAAAAGTAGACAAAATGCTCAGAAAAAGAACAAAGGATCAGAAATTAGGGTATATACGCTCTCATAGGTTCAAAATTAAAAGTTGTGTATGGTGTGAGAAATTTGTGTTATCTCAATGGTCAAAGTGAAGAGATGTTAGAAAGTGGTTTCAAGCTTCAGAAACCACTCTTCCTTAGAAGTATGAAAGGAAGGATAATTTCCTACTATTTTGAGTTTCTTTCTCCACATCGCTTTACATTTAGTCATTTACATCCTATCACTTAAATAACTCCCTATTCCTTACACATCAACACTTTTACCTTCGTCTTCAACCTCACATCCCCAAGCTTCAATCGTTTCATATTCTCTTGCTCACAAACCCTCCTCTATAACTGACCCTTGTTTTCTCAAACCTTTATCATCTTTCATTCATCCTCACACACACAAACTATCAATGGTTGAAGGAAAACACTTCAATAGAAACAGTTCTGGCATGGAACTCTTCTCATGTATGATGAACCATTGCATCAGGACATTATGCGTAACTTCTCAGTGAAAGATAGCCCCAGGAGGCTTGTGTCAAGAACTAATGACTCAGGTTCTCATTTGCTCTAGGTTATCTACTTCCGAGGGTGGGAAGGGTTTTTCAACATCATCGATCGTGTTTTCACTAGGATAGTGATCGCCTTTACTCTTAGTTGGTGTAAGTGTCTAGTCTATGCTGACAATATTAGAGCAATGACATGGAGTTAAGATTAATCGACTTCTCCAATATCATCCAAGCACCTAACAGGGACACGGATGCTGCCACGAAGGGAACTGGTGTATAACTCTTGGAGTCTCAGTTGATAAGGTCTCTATATGTCTCACGGACTCTCCCAAACACTAACCTAGATAACTACTGCGATGCTAAACACTAGGGCACGATAAGTCTTTACCCTACTAGTTCTCTTTCCTCCCAAGGTTGGAAGCACGCACTTGTTGGTTGGGATGGACTGCATGTTACCATTCTGTCCGTTGGCAAAGAGGAAGGTGAATCCTCCTAGACTAATCGTCGACTTCATGCTGAGTGCCATTTCTCCAAGAAAAAGGGAACAACTATTGTCCCTTACCGAGTCTTGCGACCAGGATCTTCCAACACTTGAAGTACTCCCTTGCAAATGAGTGGTATGAATATATGGAAGGTACTGAGTATACTATGAACTCTTCAAGACACTAAGGAGAGCTACGTGCCGCCACAACCTGTTGATAAGAGAGAGCTTGACAAAAAGAGACACAGCTTTGAAAAGGCCACGCTGGGCTGAGGGAAGAGGTAGACAAAGAAAACTTATCATTCTTGAAATTAGCTCTGAGGATAACGGAAAACCTGAAATAATTATAAGGTATAGGGGAAAACCTCGTGCTCATCCATGTCCTCATACTCTAGGGAAAAATCAGCTCAGAAACCCTTAGAATGTCCATGTTATCAGGGTCAAGCTAAGGTAAGAAGAATCTTCCTCCTTATTTGAGTCTTTAGATTCTGGAGAAAAGCCCTCAGAGGATGAGAAGAAATGAAGACTCTGAGAATGGTCAACTCATGTTGCTTCACTCCTAGCTCTGCGGAGAACCTCAAATCCCATCTCCTATTGTCCTTGAACCACCTTTCGCTCAGGATGTTGATCCTTTATCAAGCTAACCTCAACCTGCACCCTCTAACCTACTCTGAAGTTCAGCGATTGCCGTGAACAGCCTTTCAACAAAAGCGGACCAGATGGAAGCTTTGTCACAAAGACATGAAGCCTCGCGTTGGAGATACTTCATGAAATAAGGCGTCGAGGCTGATGATGGTGTTTCCTAGTTTCCAGCACACCTCTTTTTTGCGATGTCAAAAGGGGGAAAAGAAAATATAAGAAAATCTTATGTTGAGGAGCTCAGGGAACGTCATGCTCTTGGGGAGCTCTAATATGTTTTTTTTTTTTCATGCATCATTTTTTTTAACAATTAGTTTTTATCTTTATCTTAGCCCATTTACTTTTTCTTTTTTTTGGCTCTGGAACTATATCAGTTCTATTTTTTTTAATCTTCTACGTTTTTTATTGCTTTGGTATATAGTCAGTTTCTTTATCCTTATTCATGATATCTCTGTTTTTTTTTTTTTTTTTATCTTTAAGCTCTTATATATATCGTGCTCTAGTACATTGATGCCCTGTTTTATCTTCCTTAGCTAATCATATATCATGTTTGAGATGTTTGCTTCTTAACTCTTAGCATTTGCTCTGATCTGTTTTATTCCTTAGCACGCGTGGTACTTAGCATATTTGCATTTTTATGATTAGCATTGGCACATATCCGTTAAGCACAATTACCTTTCTTTGCTCTATACACATATCTTTTTGTGCTTCGATGTATGGCATGTTACACGCTTGAAAAGTTTTTTCATAAAACATATATACTCTGACACACTTATATGAATGTTTTCATGAGTCTTGCATAACCCTCTAATACAATTGTGATCAGTTCTATTGATCTTCAGAAACATCTCTTACGTACTTTAATACAACTAAGATCGTTTTGTGAGCCTTAAAAACCTCGTGTGTGCAAAGTCTATATGTTGCATGTTTTCATGCACAAAAATTGCTTCACATTTCAAAAATACGTTTTGATAAAGATGTGTCTGAATAAGAAATCAAATCAATAGGAAATATCACAAGTCTTTCTTGCTTTATTCAAACTCTTGTATTTTCAAAAAGGTTATTATGACAAAAAAATCAAGTTTTATTCTTTCAGAAAGCGTAAATGATAATTGTTTTTTGCATTTCTTGATACCTCTTAGAAAGTACTTTGAGTACCTTCAGGAAATCTCATGGAAAACAAATACTTCTTGATTTAAGTCATCTAAGGCTATGAAACACTTTTCACGCTATCTATATCATGCCTTCAGAAGGACTCTCGAAAATCATATCATATGATGATTTGAAAGAATATTGGTTATCATACTATAGATCTTGTTATATTTCTTTCAATTTCTCTTCAAAAGATTTTCTTCAAATTGGTTTGTCATCATAAAAAGGGGAGATTGTTAGCTCCAAAACGCTTCAGAAAGCATTAATGCAAAATGTTTTTAATGATAACATAACCAATTTAGAGAAAATATTTTGAGGAACGACTAATGTTTATCTTGAGTTTCTTGAAGCTAAAAACAGGTTTTCTCATTAGCATAACAAGGTTCCTAAGTGAGAATAATTTTACTTCACATGTGCAAACATGATTTATCTAGTTTAAAGAGATGGGAACTAAATGGAAGTGAAAATTATATTGTGAAATGAATGTATATATGCTTAATGGATTAAAGAATTTATCGTGTACAAGAAATCAAGGCTCAAATTTTCAGAAAGTAGCACTTGACTTCAGAAAGTATGCTTCAAGTGAAGATTTCAATCAATTTATGAAGCAAATGTGTTCTACAACCTTCAATCATCATCATCATAATCATATCATCATCTACAAGCTTTGATTGAAGTTTGGAAGATCAAAGATATATCAAGGAATTGATATCGCACCTTAGAAAATTCACTTCAATGAAACGATGCACTTCATAAGAAAGGAGGGAAATTTGAAATTCAAAGTTAAAGTCAAACCTAGTTACAGGACTGGCATGCCATCACTTCTGCCAACTTGGTCAACTACTCCAGCTTCTAGAAGGAAGATTTTAGAAACCTCATTTAGAAAGTAAAAAGTAGTTTCTAAAGGTAGCCTCAGAACCACCTTTTTACAATGGCTTCTGTGTACATCCCGCCGCTTTATGAATTGACAACTATCCCCACAAACCAACACTGGTCTTTCAGCATGCTTTGTCCTCACTCACACGCTTCCTGGGAAAACTTCCCAGGAAGTCACCCATCCCAAAATTACCCCAAGTTAAGCACGCTTACCTGCAAGTTCTTTCGTGATAGGCTACCGAAAAGAAAGATGCATCTTGTGGCATAGGTAGTACCAATCAATTCATATAAGCCCTCATTAACTATATAGTCTCATACCTATACAGACTCAAGATCCCTCTTATTCTGTGTAATTGGCTCATTCATGTACCCCCTCGCTCGCAGGCAGAAGCCGCTCCTTGCTGTTCTCGCACGACGATTACTTCCTACCTCATCCCTGGGTGTTACATGCCCACCAGCTTCTGCCTTGTTCGCCCCAAACCTAGCTCTATACCACAATATAACACCCTATATTTAACCCAACACGCCAGGACGTATTGTGATTAATTATTAGTTATTACTATTTTGATCCATTCTTTTAAATTTACTTTATCAAAATACTTAGCAAAAATATGGGTAAAATTTTTCTTTTTGAAACAAAAACAAAACGTGAGCCATATGCGCGTGTGCTACCAAAATCGAATACTAAGAGCCATCAAAGTAAGCAGAAAACATGCACGTACACAACATTCGTGATCATGTAACAAGCTTTATATTACGTAGCATGAAATAACGTAGTTCTTAATTCACAGAAATTAAAACGACGGAGTCACACCTATATTGGGCTAGCTTCGACATAACTACGGAAATACATCAAAAACATAAATACAGGGAATCTCAAAATCCTAGATACCAACTACCGTCTCCCTCCCTCAGCCTAAGAGTGCTCCACCAAAAGTCATCCCTATCGAAAGATACATAAAAAAGGGAATCCTTGCAACAACTCGGCACTCAGGAAAGGTCCTACATCACAATCTACCGATAGGGCTGGTCCTCTACGGGGGTGGTATATACCTGATGAATTGGGCAAGCTCCTCGGACATATGCAAGAGGAAAGGGTGACGAACATGACACCCTCGTCCGACGCATCTCCAAACATCGTGCTAGCCTCCGCTATGTCACCGTGTCCTCACTGCCCTCTCCTGTTCCATGGGGGCCGTGGGGCAGATCTTCCGAGTAGATATGAGTGGGGGAGTCCTTGGATGTCGTCTCCGAACACCTCAAATGGGAAACATACTCGGGGTAGTCGCGCACCGCCAAAGTGAAGGGCGAGCAGACGAGTCCGCTCGTCGCGGGGTCAAGTACGCTCAAAAATCAAATCATCACCATAGGGGAAGTAAGGGTGAACTAAGCTGGAACTGAAAAGAGAAGGGGCATCCCATGTATGTAAAAATGCGTATCGCACAATGACCCACGAAGTGGTAAGAGAGTGGTCTGGATCGTAGTGCACCTCCCAACTGGCATCAACGAAGATCACGAACGTGGCCATGGTCCTGGAAGACGTGACGGAAATAAAGAAACATAGAGGAGTGAGAATCTTAATAAAGAAACTCAGGAGGGAAACCTCCTATTAGGGTCATCGTTTACATCCTCAGGAACCTAGAGTTTTCTAAAGACAAGCATGCATAAGGTTCAATTTTAAAGTTCTAAAGCGATTTTTTTTTTAATTAGGCCCATTCCTTTTTAATATGCGTCTTGGGCATGAATGCACATACTTCATTATGAAATGCATGTTCATGCTATAATCAAGAAATAAGTTAGAACACATAATCATGGCAACACATCTCAACATAACTTATTTTAGGTGACTTAATCTTCTCATTTTCTTTTTCCTTGGGGCTACCCTAATACTCTCCCTTTTGAGAGTTCTAGATTATGAGCTCATACCTCATTAATCGTCATAACGTAATCTTATCCCTTTTGATAAGTTGAATTCCCAACTTCACGAATGCGGGTTAGGGGTAAGAATTACCTTTTCATCACCTATAGTTTGATGAGTCCAAAGGATCATTTTCTTATGTTTTAAGTCACCTTAAGTCTTAGCATGCTATATCAAGATGCAACATATAATGGATAAAGATCATAGCTCTCCATGTATTTCTAGCATAAGTGTTTCCAAAGAAACTATAACATGCAAATGATGGATTCTATCTTTAGAGATCAAGTACTCACATAGCATCAAATATCACATGAATTCATCATCTCAAATCATCAACACATAAAGTCATTCTAACATACTTGAGGCACATATTTTTGCACATTTGGGTTCCTGGTAATCGATTACATATGATGGTAATCGTTACCAAATCAAAAACTTGTTCCGAACTCAAAAAGAAAGCGGGAATCGATTACTGGGCCTGTTAATCAATTACCATAACCTAAATTTTATCCTGGGTATGAGGAACATTTAGGAATCGATTACATGGAATGGTAATCGATTACTAAGGCTACAATTTTTCTGAAAAATAAGAACATTATTGTAATCGATTACATGAACTGGTAATCGATTATAGAGTTAAAATGGTTCTAGGTATGAGGAAGCCTTGGTAATCAATTACATTATCTAGTAATCAATTACCAGAACCAAAAATCCTTCAAATAACCATTCTGTAATCGATTACATAAGCTGGTAATTGATTACTAGAACCTCCTAAATTTGAGAAATCATGGTTTTTTCAACACATTCTAAGCTACTTTAACACCTTGAGACCACTTAAAATATCTTTCTAACATTCCTTTGAAAACATCTTCACATTTTTACAAATCAAGACCAATATTGTATCATGACTAAGGCACATCCACTAGTCATGGTTAAAATTTCCATTTGGATACCAGGGCAAGTCTTTTTGAGCCCTAGGAGTTTAAGTGATGGAATAAAGATAGATGTAACACCCTAATATTTAACCCAATACGCCTAGGACGTATTAAGATTAATTATTAGCTATTACTTCCCTTGTTAAACTCGTTTGTAAAATTACTTAGTGGAAAATACGAGTGAATTTTTTTTTAAAAGGAATACATAAAACAAAGTGCGAGCCATCGCGTACAACATAAGCGAAACGTAAAGCAGGAGAGAGAAATAAATCATACAAAACAAAAGCAATAAGGAACACCTCGATCATAAGAACATTCATCATAGCATTAATTATCATAGTTTAGTACACAACGGAATAATAACATAAAGTCATACCCATATAAGAATAGGCAGAGCTAGGATAGAAACATAAAATACAGGAAACATAAACAACTACTACATGGAAAAAGCCCCCAAAAGTACTACTAGCTAAAAGCAACCCTCCCCTCTAAAGCCTACCGATGATGCTAATCCTCGAACGGAGAGATGTAGCCCGCAACTGCCGAAGCTCCTCGGATGCATGCAAATGGAAAGGTGGACGAGCATGGCCTCCTCGACGTGGATGCATCTCTGGCGACGAGCTAGCCTCCGTGAGTCACCGTATCCTCTGCCCTCTTCATCCATGGGAAGTAGGGCAGACCCTCCAGAAAGGATAAGAAGGGGAATCCTTTGACGGATCGGTCTCCGATGCCTCTGGGCGAGGATCGTACTCTGGTAACCCGCACCGCCGAAAATGAAGGATCGGAACGAGTTCTGCCGTCATGGGGTCGTCCTCTCGAAAATCAAATCATCGCCGTAGGGAGATGTCCTGGTGAAGCGAAAGCTGGAACTGGAAAAGCAAACGGGCATCCCATGTATGCAAAAATGCACACAGCACAACGACCCTCAAAATGATAGGACTAATGATCTCGGATCGTAGTGCACCTCCCATATCCTGTCAACGAAGATCACGAATGACGTCATCGTGGTCTGAGACGTAACGAAAGAGAAACAAAGAGAGGGGTGAGAATCTTGCTAAAGAATCTCAGGAGGGAATCTCTATCCTAGTGTCATCGTTTACGTCCCAGGAACCTTGGGTTTATTATAAAAAGGTTAAACATGCAAGGTTCATTATGAGGTTTTCATAAAGGTAATTATCCAAGGTTCGTGTCTTTTATAATGAATCTTAATGCATGTATGCAACATAGCAGGACATGAATGCATGGCAATACTTAGCAACCATAAAACATATCATCAACAATTAGAGCACATATAAGTGGCATGTAACTTCTCATGATTAAACTTTCACTTTCATAAGCAAGATACTTCTCATCTTTTCTCATTTCTCAAACTTGTGACATCATGATCTTTAAAACAATAGTAACCGACCCTGATACTAGGCTATGAGCTCATACCTTAACTAGTCGTCACTAGTTCTTACTTATCCTCTTGATAAGCGAATCATAATCATAAAAATAACAATCCCGACCCCAAAGTACGGGCAGGGGACCTAAGGAATCACCCATCATGGGACTTTCTTCCTTCTCCAAAACGCATCAACTAGTTAAGAGCAGTGACTTTGTCCGCTTTGGCTAATGTCGATGCCCTCACGGTTTTAACTTCTCCTCACCGTAGCAGGAGAAGTACGTCTTGGTCTGCGAAACGCATCATCTGGTTAAGACCAGTGACATTGTCCGCTTTAGGATAGCCCCCACAACAATACCTTCCACGGGTTTCCTTTCTCCTCACCGTAGCAGGAGAAATGCGTCTCGCATGTCACATATAAAATCTTTCTTTTCAAAACTTTCTCAAGTCCCTCAAATTTGACGGAAATTTGATAGCATAACAACTACACTCCGAATTTCCTCAAATTTGAGCCATGCCACATAACTCAATCATACATATCATTCTCATGAAACTTTCTCAATTAAATAAATCTCTAATTTACAGGAGCATATTCCTCTAACTCATTCATATTCTCATTCTCATGCATCTCAAACATAGCATACCACATTATCACAACAACATGCCACAACTACACATATAGTCTCATATTCATGATATTAACATATTCACATCATCACGAGTATACTCACTCTCACATCACACCTTCTATCTCATGGTGTCTTATGCTTTGGCCCTTACGGGTCTTAAACTTATGTTCTAATGATTCTAACTTTCATTATGGATCTTTATTACACCTAAGGGATCATTACTTATAATTTTCTCTAATGTTTATGCTTCAAATCATAACCAAACAGCTCTACATCTTTGACCATTTCTAAGTTTTGTCTTCGCCTAAGGCTCTATAATCAACTCCTAAACCAATTATGAGGGATTCCTACATATCCACTAATTATAAACCATTTTTTTCTTAAGTCCAATTATGCTGGAACAGAAATTACAATTTGTGCATCTAAGTGTTCTAGAATTCACATTTTAAATCCTTTCTAGTTACTTGTTCTTTCCTAACTTCCTAAATCGTTCCTTGCTTCACTCAAACATAATTTTACACATTTTAACACCATAAAACAGAATTTATACAGTGGCCAAGTGCACAAGGCAGAATCGAAATCATAGGCATCATATAATCACATAATCTCATGATTTAAATGCATATAAGTTGCTAGTTTCTCTTGGAATCATTTTAGGAACTCAAAACTCTTTTGGAAACCAATTAATCTCATTGAAATCATATAAATATGTGCTAGGTCAGTAGCTAAATTATTTAGCTCAAGGAATGTATTTAAAACATAAAATTTTGTTCATAAAGTTCCTTGAGTACACCTAAGCTTAGAAAAATTCCAAGACTTAGACTATGGGCACTTATGATTAGATGAACTCATCTCAAGTCCATCATCATCATCACAAGGCCGAAATGGCATTCTTGAAATGCCTTCATTTTCTAAAACTTTATGTAAGATACTTGGGCAAGTCTTTGAGCTCTAGGGTATTTAAGTGATGGCATAAACTTAAACATGCTATGCACTTATTTTACTCTTCATTAGAAAATAAAGTGAGAGCATAAAATAAATATGAGATGCAACCTCATTATTATCTTTAAGATTAAGTGATGACTTGAAATATAAACATGAAATGCAAGCTTGGGAATTTAAACATGATAATGCAAGTTCATTTAGTTATTCTTGAGAGTTTAGTGATGGCATCAAAATAAACATGCTATGCAAGGCATAAACATAAACATGAATGCAACTCATTTTATCTTAACTAGAGCTCTTACAAGACTTTAAAGGAACATCACAACCTTAACCCAATATGTATCTTAACAACATAAAGTGAGCTTTAGAGTTCTTAGCACCAAATCTTCAAAGAAGCCTTTGGTTTTGAACTTCATCATCAAGCTCAAGAAATAGACACAAAGCTCAACACTTTGTCTAAACAAACATACAAAGAACTAAGTCATATTCTTTATTTTATTGCTCATGGGCTTCAATCTAGAGTAAAACTCTTAGAACGCCGACCAACTTTAAGGTTGGCAAGGGTAAGCTTAGAGCTCTTTGAAAACATGTGATTAATTTTCTTAACAAAACTTTTGTGATCTACTTAACATTTTTAACAAACTTTGTTCAAACAAAGGAAGAAGAAACTGAAATATTTAAAGGAAAAGGGAAAGAAAAGAACCCATTCAAGAGCAAAAGGAAAGAAAGAAAATGTAATCAAGGAAAAGAAAGAAAACACAAGCATGTATGGTCCAAGACCAAGTTGTTTCAAGCTTTAGAGGTTTCTCACATGACATCACAAGACCATTATCTTGAAACCTCATCATCAAGCTAAAGTTCATCTCATGAAAAGGCCTCATGGCCGAAAAGGAAAAAAAAGAGAGAAAAAGAGTTTTGAACCAAGAGAAAACTAGAACTTTTCTTGAAGAAAACAAGTAAAACTTTGAAAATAAACCCCTACCTAAGGAAGTCTTGAAAAAAATGAAGGAAAGCTTGAGTTCTTGAAGGGTTAAGAAGACAAAATCTTCTCTTGGATGTGGATGTGTGTTCGGCCAAAGAGGAAGCTCAAGGAAGATGATTTTTCCTTGAGTTTCTAAGCTTGGAAATGGAAAGTTTGAGTGTTTAGAGATGGTTTGAGGTGAGGGAGTGGTGGTTTAAGGTTGTTTGTGGTGGTTTGTGGTGGTGGAAGGATTCTTTGAGAGGAAGAAGAAGATGAACAAGATGAAGAGACATTTGAGAGAAAATGCAAGAAAGTGCAAGAAAACTAAACTTGGCAAATGATCTAAAGTGTAACCAAGTTCTTCCAAGCTTGGTATTTATAGAAATTTTGCAACATGGAGGCTGCACAAGGAAGAATGGCTAACGACCTTGCTTGGTCTTTGGGGGAGGAAAATATCTCTTTGATTGGCATGGGCTAGGCATGGGCAAAGCATGGTTGAAAGCATGGCTAGGTATGGCTTGAGGTATGGTCTTTGAGTGAGAATTAAAACAACATGTGACACTTTTCTTTGGGTGAGGATTCGGCCAGCTTGCAGCCAAGGGGAGAGAAATTTGTTCATGTAATTGTGGTTTAGTGATGTGTTTAGGTGTTTCTTTGATTAAGGTTTTGGTTAGGAGTTTGTAAGCAAGTGTTTAGGTGAGGTAATTGGCTAATTAAGGTTGTCAAGACTTGATTAGGAGGGTAATCTTGCTAGATTAACAATTTAAAACCATTCTTTTAGTCAAATGAGGTATGGGCACAATTCCTTAATTTAAGGAATTAGAGAGAAAATACTATTTAAGATTCCATGACTAGGAATCTTGAATTAAAGAATGTAATTAGAGTTTAACTAAGCAATCTTAGGTTCTAATTAACCTTAATAAATCATTTTGACTCTAGATTAATTATCGAAATAAATTAATCTTCGATTAAAGCCTAATATTGCTTAGGTTTGCTTAATTACGTCATTAGCCTCACTGTACACTGTTCTAGGGGCAAAATGGTAATTTTGCACTAAAACTGCCTGATCTCCTGGCTAACTAAACATCAAATACCACTCATAAACATCATTCCAAACTTTTTGGAAAAGTTCCGGGTTCAAACGGCACTTTTACCGCATAAAACACAGGGATATTTTGGTCATTTTGAGTCGAAAGTTCAAAACGAGATTTTCACCTTATCAAACATAACAGATATGATCCCCCAAAATTGAGTTGACCCATTCAAGGACTGCGGGTCGGCCTCCTGAATTCTGGTAAAAATGACCTCAGGGCATTTTGATCATTGTACTCAAAAAAAAAAGTTACAATAAAAATTCTATGCAAGCTTCATTTTAGATCTTTACCATTATTAGGTGATGACTTGAAACTTAAATATGCTAGACAGGAAATGTAAATATGAATGCAAGTTCAATTCTTTATTTTAGTGCTCTAGGCCCCTTAGAGTATTTACTCTAAATCACATCTCAACTTTTAGGTTGAAATAGCGGGCTTTGAGTTAATTACTTCGGTGATAACATGAATGTAAACATAAAATGAAAAACTTAAATATAAACATGCAATGCAAGAACATGAAATAAGAACATGGTGCAAGTTCATTTCTTTATCTTGCTAGAGCTCATTTCAAAACTTTAAAGGATAAACTTTCAACCCCAATCAATCTTAACCAAATGGAAATGAGTTTTAGAGCCTCTTGACAACATGGTTCTATGGACCTCATTTGTCTAGTCTCATCATTAGACTCAAGGAAAAACCAACAAAGACAACCAAAAACCTTCTTATTTTCATCATTCTTTCAAAACCAAAGATGAAGCCAACCTTAAGCTCTAGAGGTCTATACATGGTGGTCTTTACAGCCAACACAAAGATCTCTCATCATCAATCTATGGTTCTTCAATCATCTAACAACAACAAACCAAAGAAGGAGAAAGAAAAGGAAAGATCAAACTGAAAAAGAAGAAGAAAAAGAAGAGGAGCAACTCAACCACATCATCAACTAAGAACTCATCCACTTCATGCATCATTAAATCCGAAAACATAAAAGAAAGAATAGAGAAAGAGAACACAAAACAACTCCCTACCAAGTTGTGTCCCTTGCTTGAAGAGAGAAAGCTTTGATCTTGCAAAGGAATGACTATGTGTTTAAGGGGAAAGCTTATGGTGTTTGTGTTTAGAAAATGGTAGGGGATGATGACTCTTTTGAAAAGATGAAGAAGGAGTAGAAAAAGAACTCAAAGAAAGGAAACTTTGAAGCTTTGCACAAGTGAGCAAATGTTTTCAAGCTTTCTTGGATGCATATTTATAGAAGAATGAAACACAATGGTGGTGCAAAAAGAGGGTGGAAAGCTTACGTATTTGGGGAGGAGAAAAAGAAAAATATCTCTTTGATAGGTATGGGTTTGAGGTATGGCTAGGTATGGGTTGAAGCATGGTCCAAGGTATGGTTTAGAGCATGGTTCTTTTGTGTGTAAATTAATCAACATGTGGTGAATTAGGGGGAGAGTGGCCGGTTCCTCGAGGAGGCTTTGGGGAAAGAAAATCTCATTTTAATGTTGGTTTATAAGTGTCTTTAGGAGTTGATTTGGTTAGACTATGAATTAGGAGTTGTAATTTGTGTTTTAGGTAAGATAATGGGTAATTAAGGTGGTTCAAGACAAGATTAAATAGTGGTCTTGCTTTATTAATTCAAATCCACTTTTATTAGGAAGGAATCTCATCATATGACAACTTCCATGATTTAAGGAAGTTTGATTGAATCTTACTATTCATAAAAATGTGACATAAAGTCTTAAATCAAGAAAAGGATTTTGAGTTTCTCTAAGCAAATCTTAGATTCTAATTAACCTCAATTAATTATTTTGACTCTAGATTAATAATTAGAATGTACTAATCTTCAATTAGAGCCTAATATTACTTAGGTTTTGTTAATCGTGTCATTAGGCCCAAATGCACTTAGCCGCGGCAAAATGATAATTTTTCGCAAAAACCTCCTGGGCTACCCGCTTAACTAGTTGCTACACATTGCTTAAAAACATCATTTAAAACCTTTGGGTGAAGTCGGGTTCAATCAACACTTCATTAATGTTAATCAGCTAAGGGCGTTTTGGTAATTTTGTGCATCAAACTCAAAAATGAGATTCTTTGCTCTATTAACACACAAAACACGTATAATCCCTTATCATCATCAAAATATCCCTGGAGGATGGCTGAATTGGCGATCCTCATTTTCCTGGTAGAATGACCTTAGGGGCATTTTGGTCATTTGTACACTTGAAAATTGGCGTACATTAAATGGTATTAGAGTAGTTCGGTTTCATCTAGCCTAGGATTCAACTGACTATGCTTCTTCAACATGATACGATAGATATGTCATGTATAGTTTTCCCATCAATAGGATAAGCTTAAGGATTAGAAAGGCATGACTCCTGTATGTCCTTCGTGCCATGGTAACTATGCCCACTTAACATAGGATGTTGAGCCTGATCACCTTGTTTGTGTTGGTGTGAATAGGGACCAATGGCACCGTGACAATAGAATAGGACCTTGACTCCAAGCTAGGATAGTGAGACTGCTGAAGCCCTCCGAGGTGGCTAGAACCATGAGGGCAATGTTCAAGGATGGACCAAGATCGCAGGACTCCTGCCGTGAAAATTCCCGAGCATGCCCATTTTGGGGAATTTTGCAAGGCCAATCCATCCTCCTTCAAAGGAATCTTGAATCCGAGCCATGCCGACGAGTGGATCAAGAGCATGGAGAAGATCTTCAAGTGATTCCATGCACGGAAGGGCAAAAAGTGACTTTTGCCACCTATATGCTGGAAGGTGATGCCTGGTTTTGGTGGATTCTGAACTAAAGACTGCTAAAGGCATCGGAAGAGAGATCGACTGAGAACTATTCAAAGCTCACTTCTACGAAGTACTTCCCAAATTCTCCAAGGAACGCTAAGGACATCGAGTTCATGCAACTGACTCAAGGAGGCATGAGTATCGCTCAGTACAAGGCCAAGTTTGAAGAGCTCATCAAGTTCTCGAGGATGTACCAAGGGAACTGGATGAGTCCTGAAAGTGCATCAAGTATGAATCCGGGTTGAAGGCTGAAGTTAACGTTCCAGTGGCTCATTTGGAGATCAGGGACTTCCTACCCTAGTTAACAAATGCCGTATCATTGAGGACGTCAAAGAGAAGCTGAGCATGTCAAAGGCCAATGGGTTTGCAAGGAAGCTAGCACCACAAGCCTCGAAGTTCAAGCCGCGTCAGACCACCATTTCAACCGCCACAAGGACCACCATCTCAACCCTCATTGAGACCCCAAGGTTCCTAAAGAGGTTTCAACCAAGGAAGGCCTCATGACAACCACGGGAAAACACCTCTAAGGACCCAGTGGCATCACCAAGACCTACACCCGCCACCGTTTGTGCTAAGTGTGGGAAACCACACGGAGACCTGCCTTGCCAGCAGGCCTAGGAGTTTGCTACCGATGCGGAAGCCCGACCACTTCTCGCGGGAATGCACAAAGAGGAACCCGACGGTCCTTAATCCCAAGCTGTAACACCAAGGGAGAGTTTTCACTGTCAATGCCAAAGAGATGACGAAGTCAAGGAACTTCATGGAAAGTAAGTGTGAAATAAATGGTAAAACCTTAATTGTACTTTTCTCTGCGCTACCCATTCTTTCATCTCAAATTCTCGTGTTGAATTCCTTAAATTACATGTGTTTGAACTTCCATTTGACCTTCCTCTTCCACCCACAGGAAAGCCTGTTAGAACCTATAAATGTTGTTTGAACTTAGATTTATTCTTGAAAATAGATCCTTTATCTTAGATTTAATTTGTTTACCCATGAAAGGTCTAGATGCAATCCTTGGCATGGATTGGCTTTACGCCAACCATGTAGTGCTAAACTGCTATGAAAAATCAATCTCTTCCTTCCTATTCCCTATGAACCTAGGAAACCCTTGAACTTTTACATAAATGCTATAGAGGTAGACTGTTAAGGGAGAGACTAAGGGTTATGTACTCCTGGCCGCTAGTGATGTGGACTTTGAGCAAAGTATTGACGAGATTTCTAGATGAGATACCAAGTTTCTCCCAAGAGAGAAATAGAATTTTTTATAGAATTACTTCTGAGAAGGACCCATATCCATAGCCCCATATAGAATGTCCCTTTTGGAGTTGGCCGAGTTGAAAACTCAGTTGGAGGATCTCTTGGAGAAAAAGTTTGTTAGGGCCAGTGAATCACCGTGGGAGCTCTGGTTTTGTTTGTGAAGAAAAAGGATGGGAGTATGAGAATGTGCATCGATTATAGGCAGCTAAATAGAGTGACGGTGAAAAATAAGTACCCTTTGCCTAGGATCGATGACTTGATGGACCAATTGAAAGGTGCGCTAGTGTTTTCTAAGATCGATTTGAGGTTAGGTTACCATCAGATTAGGGGGAAAGATGAGGATATACCAAAAATAGCCTTTCGTACTCATTATGGCCATTTTGAGTTTGCAGTTATGTCCTTTGGTTTAACCAATGCTCCAGCCGTGTTTATTGATTACATGAATAGGATCTTTAGACCCTATTTGGATCAGTTCGTGGTCGTCTTTATAGATGACATCCTCATCTATTCTAAGACCCACGAGAAGCATGAACGTCTCCTAACCATAGTGTTGGAGATCTTGAAGGAAAAGAAACTATATGCCAAGCTATCTAAGTGTGAATTCTCATTGGATAAGGTGAAATTTTTAGGGCATGTAGTATCCAAGGGAGGAATTACTATAGACCCTAGCAAGGTGGAGGCTGATGAAATGGGAAAGGCCTACAGTGGTAACGGAGGTTAGAAGCTTTTTGGGTCTAGCTGGTTATTACCGTAGGTTTATCAAAGGGTTTTCCTAGATTTCCTTACCCTAACCAAGCTGACTAGAAAAACACCCCTTTTTCATGGACCTCGGAGTGTGAAGAAAGCTTTCAGGAGCTAAAACTCAAGCTAACCTCAACCCTTGTCTTGGTTTTACCCAACCCCAATGTACCTTTTGAGATATATTGTGATGCTTCTGGAAAGGGTTTGGGTTGTGTACTGATGCAAAATAGGCAAGTGGTGGCCTATGCATCTAGGCAACTCAAGCCTCATGAAGCGAATTACCTACCCATGATCTAGAATTAGCCACCGTAGTGTTTGCTCTAAAGATATGGAGACACCACTTGTATAGAGTGAAGTTTGAGGTGTTCTCCGATCATAAGAGTTTGAAGTACCTCTTTGATCAAAAGGAGCTAAACATGGGGCAAAGAAGGTGGATGGAGTTTTTAAAGGATTATGATTTCGGGCTAAACTACCACCCTGGCAAGGCCAATGTAGTGGCCAACGCCTTAAGTAGGAAAACCTTGCACTTATCCCACATGATGGTTAAAGAGGTGGAGTTGATCGAAAAGTTTAGAGATCTGAACCTAGAAATGACCTTAACCACTAAGAGCATAAGGGTATGCCATCTTAGTGTGATGAGTGACTTTAGGAGAAGGATCACTCAAGCCCAATAGGAAGATAAAGAGTTTCAAGAGACTCTAGAACCTGTAGGGAGAGAAGTTGAAGGGTTTTGCACAGGATGTCGAGGGGTATGGAGGTTTGAAGGTTCTACATCCCGGTTAGTGGTGACCTCCAAAAAGAGATCTTGGAGGAAACCCATAAGAGCCATTTTACCATTCACTTGGTACCACCAAGATGTACCAAGATCTAAAAAAAATGTTTTGGTGGCCCAACATGAAAGGGACGTGAGTGCGTGGGTAAGTAAGTGTTTACTCTCAAAAGGTGAAGATTGAACACCAAAGACCCTGGAATGTTACAGTCCCTGTCAATCCCCTGGAAGTGGGATAGTATCTCAATGGACTTTGTAACTACCCCAAAGACCCAAGCTGGTTATGATGCCATATGGGTAATAGTGGATCGAGACCAAGTAAAGGTAACTATAAAGGTAACTTACTTCTTGGATAGGCTGGCTGAGTTATATATCCAAGAGATCGTAAGATTGCAAGGAGTACCATCGACAATAATTTCGGATCGGGATCCGATTTACGTCACGGTTTTGGGGAGCTTTCCAAAGGTGTTTGGATCCAGGCTGTGCCTAAGCATAGCTTACCACCCTCACAGTGGGCAATCCGAGAGGACTATCCAAACACTAGAAGATATGCTAAGGGCATGTGTCTTGGACTAGAAAGGGAGTTGGGACAAACACCCATTGATTGAGTTAGCGTATAACAACAGTTATCATGCAAGCATTGGCATGGCACCATATGAGGCCCTATATGGGAGGAAATGCCCGTCACCTTTGTGTTGGTACGAGCCCAGAGAGCAAAGCATGCTAGGACCCGAAATATGAGGGAAACAACGGAACAAATCAAGAAATCAGAGATAGAATTCTCACTGCTCAAAGTCGACAAAAAAGCTACGCGAACAAATGGCAAAAGCCGATAGAATTTCAAAAGGGAGAACATGTGTTCCTTCGGATCACTTCTACCACAAGCATAGGTCAAGCGATGAAAGTAAAGAAATTGAGCCCCAAATTTCTTGGCCCGTTTCAGATCCTTAAATGAGTCGGGAACGTAGCATATCGCATAGCCCTACCCCCAACCTATCCAACCTTCATGATGTTTTCCATGTTTCCCAGTTAAGAACATATGAGTCTACCTGAGTCATATTCTAAAGCCAGAGAAAGTATAATTAAGAGAAGACCTGACATTTAACCTACCCCTACGAGAATCGTAGACAGTGGTCAAACAGCTAAAGACCAAGACGGTACCTCTATTTAAGGTAGCGTGGGGACGAGGGAAAATAGAAGAATTCACATGGGAGTTAGAGTTAGATATGAAGACGCTTTATCCGGGCTTTTCTCAGTAACGATTTCGACGCGAAATTCTTTTTAAGGAATGGAGTAATGTAATGCCCAATTTTCCAGTGTACAAATAACCAAAATGCCCATGAGGTCTTTCTACCCATGAGATCGTCCTTTGGCCATCCTCCAGGGGACGTTTTGATGATGATAGGGGATTATATGTGTTATGTGTGTTAATAGAGCAAAAGAATCTCTTTTTGAGTTCCGATGCGCAAAATTACCAAAACGCCCATGTGGTGATTAACACTTAATGAAGTGCCGTTGAAGTCGAACTTCACCCAAAGGTTTTAAATGATGTTTTTAAGCAATGTGTAGCAACTGGTTAACCGGGTAGTCCCAGGAGGTTTTTACGAAAATTACCATTTTGCCCCCAGCTAAGTGCATTTTGGGCCTAGTGACACGATTAACAAAACCTAAGCAATATTAGGCTCTAATTGAATATTAGTAAATTCTAATTACTAATCTATTGTCAAAATAATTAATTGAGGTTAATTAGAACCTAAGATTTGCTTAGAGAAACTCAAAATCCTTTTCTTGATTTAAGACTTTATGTCACATTTTTATAAATAGTAATATTCCAATCAAACTTCCTTAAATCGTGGAAGTTGTCACATGATGAGATTCCTTCCTAATAAAGGTGGATTTGCATTAATCAAGCAAGACCGCTCTATAATCTTGTCTTGAACCACCTTAATTACCCATTATCTCACCTAAAACACAAATTACAACTCCTAATTTATAGCCTAACCAAATCAACTCCTAAACACACTTATAAACCAACATTAAAATGAGATTTTCTTCCCCTAAAGACTCTTAGAGGAACAGGCCACTCTCCCGCTAATTCACCACATGTTGATTAATTTACACACAAAAAAAACCATGCTCTAGGCCATACCTTGGACCATGCTTCAACCCATACCTAGCCATACCTTAAACCCATACCTATCAAAGAGATATTTTTCTTTCTTCTCCTCCCCCAAATACCGTCGGCCTTCCTCCTCTTTTTACACCACCATTGTGTTTCATTCTTCTATAAATATGCATCCAAGAAAGCTTGCAAACATTTGCTCACTTGTGCAAAGCTTCAAAGTTTCTTTTCTTTGAGTTCTTCTTCTACTCCTTCTTCATCTTTTCAAAAAAGTCATCATCCCCCACCTGTAACACCCTAATAATGAACCGAATACACCTAGGTTGTATCTGATTAATTACTAGACTTTACTCTTTGCTTCAGTTCTTTCATCATACTTTGAAAATACTTAGTGAAATTACGAGCTATTTTTTTTTAAATATAATTAAAAACGTGAGCCGCGCATAACATGAACGATAATCGGGATAAAGTAGAAAACGAAGAGACATATCATGAAGAACACATCATATTGTCTCCATCATATAACATCCATAATTACATTTCACATAGATATTTTGCCTACCAACAGAGTTAAGCTAGATGTAGGCAATCGAACAAAACATAACTAATATATGGATGGAAAAACATCTATTAACGACACCTATTTATAACACTTCAGAGATAGGAATAGGTATGAGTTCATGCTCAAGGTCTAGCAATATGTTCCTCAAGGATAATAAGTCGGTTCACAAGATTATGTGCATCTACCAGATGAGAGCATCAACGAATCACGAACATCACCATCACTTTCTGAAGACGAGATGGAAAGAAAGAAGAGGAATGAGAAACTTATAAAAGAATCTCAGAGTACTCACCTCATATGCATCGTGTCATCATCATCGTCCCCAGGAACCTTGGGTTTCATTATGAAAATGTGAGCATGCTAAGATTCATTTATTAGTTCGAAAATATACTTTACCGAGGTCCGTTCATTTTAATAATGCGTCTTATAATGCATCATAAACTTAGCATGTCATGTTTATAATGAACTTTTCCTTTCATATATAATAACATAATTATGCATAAGACCACATCATATTCCTCATCATCATATCATAAATACTATGCATAGAAGAACATCATATTTCTCATCATCATCTCATAAATGCTATGCAGAAGAACAACATACCATAATAGCTATGCACAAGATATGGTGCACATATTTCATTTCTTTAGTGTCCTAGGTGACTTAAAATCTTGTCATCATCATCATTATTTTCCTTGGGGCCACCCTATACTCCACCCTTTTGGGAGTAATCTAGGTTATAAGCTCATACCTTTCTAGTCGTCACTAGCATATACTTATCCCTTTTGATAAGTTAAAATCCCAACTCTACCCTTTTGAGAAAACGGGCTAGGGGCAAGAATCACCTTTTCACCACCTATAGTCTGATGGGTCTAAAGGATCATTTTCTAGGATCATCTTTCACCACCTATAGTCTGATGGGTCCAAAGGATCATTTCCTCATAAGTTTAAGTCACCATTAAGTCTTAGCATGTTATATCATAATCATCAAGATGCATGAACATTATCATTGTTTGCAATAGCAACTATAACATGCAAGCCATGAAATCATTCAATAATATCAAATTCTCAGTAGGCATTACATCATCATATAACTGACATTCCAAAGCATCAAAAGATGTCATCTAAAATTCTCACAGTAAAGCTCCTTAAATAACCGAACTCTAAGGGATTTATTACCATCAAAAAGTCTTGGGTAACCTTAATTATCAAACTAATTACTTATGCATCTAAGGGATTTATTACCATCAATTATAAGCCTTAAGAACATTATTAGACTATATGGGGTAGCATAGAGTAAGTTGTTCTTAAGGTTTTACCCTAGAAGTTACGTTTTTAACCCTTTCGTTACCGGTTTTCCCTATGATGCTAAAATTAATTACTAAACCAATTATGAATCATTGTCCCTTATCTAAACATAATAAAATCTGGTTCTTAAGGCTACTAAAGGTTCTGGACAGAATGCATAAATTTCATTCTCTAGAGTCCTAGAAATCTTGCTTTTATGGTTTTCTAGGAAGCTAGTTTTATTTCTAACATGCATAGAATCATTCCTTTAGCAATAAACCATAATTATCACAACTTCAAACATATTAAACCATCATCATACAGTAGTACTAAACTCAGATTAGTGGTCGAATCATGAACCTCATATAATTGCTTAAAATCACATTTCAAGTACACATGTGATACTAGTTTCCGTAAAATATTTGCAAAACCTTAAAACTCCTTTAGAAACTAATTCTTTTTGTTAAAATTGAAAGACGTCATAGGACTTTAGGCCTTCCTTAATCATGAGGCCGTTTTATACATTGAAAGAATGTTCATGATTAAAATTTTCACTTAAGATAAAAGGAGCAAGTCTTGAGCTTTAGAGATTTAGGTGATAACTAGAATTATAAACATGCTATGCAACCTCATTTTAATCTTGTCTTTATAAAGTGATAACTTGGAATTATAAACATGATGCAAGAAACTGGAGGCGGTAGTCCACACTGGACCAGTGGAGGGAGAAGAATCTTAAGAAACGGAGCGGTGGTAGTCCGCATTGGACCTGAAGGGAGAAGAGAACTCTTATTACATCTTATTAAGCTCCAAACTCAAGACTTTTTAAAGAATGAATTCTTTGACTCCAATAATCTAAAGGAAGCTTTAGAGTTTTTATTACCATGGTTCCAACTTTGCTTGTGATACTTGGGCAAGTCTTTGAACTCTAGGATCTTTAAGTGATGACATAAAATAAACATGTCATGCGTTGATTCTTTTAGCCATTATAAAATAAAGTGAGAGCATAAAATAAATATGAGATGCATCCTCTTTATTATCTTTAGAGATTAAGTGACAACTTGAAACATAAACATGAAATGCAAGCTTGGAAATTTAAACATGAGGTATGCAAGTTCATTTATTCATTCTTGAGAATTTAGTGATGACATAAAAGTAAACATGATGTGCAAGGCATAAACTTAAACATGGATGCAAGTTCATTTTATTTCTTTACTAGAGCTCCTTCAAGACTTTAAAGAAATATAAATTCAACCCAATATATCTTAGCAAGACAAAGTGAAAAATACATCTTTCAAGTTCTAAACTCAAGATCTTTATTTTTACATCATAAAAATATCATTCTTTAAAGTTTTGCATCAAGTGGAATTTTCAAGCTTTAGAGGCCTAACTTGTGATGGATTTACAACCAACACTCAAGGTCCTCATCATCAAGCTATCATCATATTCCCATATAGGCCTTATGGCCGAAATGTTAAAGGAAAAGAAAGAAGAAAACCGAATGGAAAAGCTAGAGAAAGTCCATGAAATCATCATTTTGAACCAAGAACAACACTTAGCAAAGCATAGAAATAAGCTTAAAGACAACTCCCTACCTAATTTGGTTTGAAGGAAAGGAAGAGAACTTGGTTTCTTTGAGTGAAATGAAACAAAATCTCCTTGAAAAGTTGAAGAAAGAATTTCGGCCAAGGTGAAGGAAGAAAGAAAGTTTTTGAGCTTTGGAAAAACTTGAAATTGTGCAATTATGAGCAAGGCTTCTAAGACTCCTTAAGCATGCCTATTTATAGAGATTTTGAGCTCATGAATGGACAAATGGAGGAGGCATGGGTGGCTGATTTTGAGGGGGAACAAAGGGAGGAAAATCATATTTTTGTTTAAGGCATGTTTTATGCCATGTTTTAGGGAATTTTTTATTTTTTCTTTACATGAAGCTTTGTGCCAAATTTGCCAAGTAATCTAATGCATGGAGGCCATATAATTTCGTGCATTACAGCCCAAGGAGGAGGAAATTTGTGTGTTCCATGTATTATTTAGGTGTAGGTAAGGTATTCTTGCAAATTAGAGAATTTGCAATTAAGGGCTTAGGTGAATTAGTAAGCAATTTGGGTGTTTTTAAGCAATTTTAGGTTCTAATCAATTTAAATAAATAATTTTGACTCTAGATTAATAATTAGAATTTAATAAGCTTTAATTTGAGCCTAATATTGCTTATGTTTTGCTAGATGAATCAAAAATCTCAAAATTTGCAAAACTGCACAAAGACGGGGCAAAATCGTAATTTTACTTAAAAATTCGGGGCCATCCGAACTTAACCAATGGTTAATCATAGCTTAAAAACACCTTTTAAAACA
This sequence comes from Dalbergia oliveri, assembly GCA_030441495.1. Lineage (NCBI taxonomy): Eukaryota > Viridiplantae > Streptophyta > Magnoliopsida > Fabales > Fabaceae > Dalbergia > Dalbergia oliveri. The sequence continues at coordinate 34,227,446 of JAMLFY010000003.1, read as the reverse complement.
TTTTAGTGAGGTTCGGGCTAGTCGGCACGCAATCAGAATTAAAAGGCCGCATGGGCGTTTTAGTCATTTCGCGTCGAAACTCAAAATTGGGATTCTTCTCCTCTATTAACACACATAACACAAACAATCCCTATTATCCTCAAACATCCCCTTGAGGACGGGTGGGGCCCACAATCCTCATTTTCTGAGTAAAATAACCTCAGGGCATTTTGGTCATTTTACACGTCAGAGAAATTTGGGGCTTGCGACTCTTGCAGGAATCGCTCATAACCTCTTTTCTAATGTTATATTCCTCTATTGAGGATTGTTCAGTCTGAATTTATATAAGAATTACCTAGGGTAATTCGGTAATTCTAAATGACAGTAAAAGTTGGAGCGTTACACTACCATTTTCTAAACACAAACACCATAAGCCTTCCCCTTAAACACATAGCCATTCCTTTGCAAGATCAAAGCTTTCTCTCTTCAAGCAAGGGACACAACTTGGTAGGGAGTTGTTTTGTGTTCTCTTTCTCTATTCTTCCTTTTATGTTTTCGAATTTAATGATGCATGAAATGGATGAGTTCTTAGTTGATGATGTGGTTGAGTTGCTCCTCTTCTTGTTCTTCTTCTTTTTTAGTTTTGATCTTTCCTTTTCTTTCTCCCTCTTTGGTTTGTTGTTGTTGGATGATTGAAAAACCATAGATTGATTATGAGAGATCTTTGTGTTGGCTATAAGGACCACCATGTGTAGACCTCTAGAGCTCAAGGTTGGCTTCATCTTTGGTTTTGAAAGAATGATGAAAATAAGAAGGTTTTTGGTTATCTTTGTTGGTTTTTCCTTGAGTTTGATGATGAGACTAGACAAATGAGGTTCATAGAACCATGTTGTCAAGAGGCTCAAAAACTCATTTCCATTTGGTTAAGATTGATTGGGGTTGAAAGTTTATCCTTTAAAGTCTTGAAATGAGCTCTAGCAAGATAAAGAAATGAACTTGCACCATGTTCTTATTTCAAGTTCTTGCATTGCATGTTTATATTTAAGTTTTTCATTTTATGTTTACATTCATGTTATCACCGAAGTAATTAACTCAAAGCCCGCCTATTTCAACCTGAAAGTTGATATGTGATTTAGAGTAAATACTCTAAGGGGCCTAGAGCACTAAAATAAAGAATTGAACTTACATTCATATTTACATTTCCTATCTAGCATATTTAAGTTTCAAGTCATCACCTAATAATGGTAAAGATCTAAAATGAAGCTTGCATAGCATGTCTATCTTTATGTCATCACTTAAACTCCTAGAGCTCAAAAAGACTTGCCTTGGTATCCCCAAATGGAAATTTTAACCATGACTAGTGGATGTGCCTTAGTCATGATACAATGTTGGTCTTGATTTGTAAAAATGTGAAGATGTTTTCAAAGGAATGTTAGAAAGATGTTTTAAGTGGTCTCAAGGTGTTAAATTAGCTTAGAATATGTTGAAAAAACCATGATTTCTCAAATTCCGGAGGTTGGTAATCGATTACCAACTTATGTAATCGATTACCAGAATGGTTATTTGAAGGATTTTTGGTTCTAGTAATCGATTACCAATAATGTAATCGATTACCAAGGCTTTCCTCATACCTATAACCAGTTTTAACTCCTGTAATCGATTACCATTTCATATAATCAATTACAATGATGTTCTATTTTCCGAAATATTTTTTAGCCTTAGTAATCAATTACCATTCCATATAATCAATTACCTAGATGTTCCTCGTACCCAGGATAAAATTTAGGTTCTGGTAATCGATTGCAGGCCAAGTAATCGATTACCAGGCCCAAGTAATCGATTACCAAGCCATCTTTTTGAGTTCGGAACAAGTTTTTGATTCTGGTAATCGATTACCATTATATATAATCGATTACCATAACCCCAAATGTGCAAAAATATGTGCTTCAAGTATGTTAGCATGACTTTATGTGTTGATGATTTGAGATGATGAATTCATGTGATATTTGATGCTATGTGAATACTTGATCTCTAAAGATAGAATCCATCATTTGCATGTTATAGTTTCTTTTGGAAACACTTATGCTAGAAATACATGGAGAGCTATGATCTTTATGCATTATGTGTTGCATCTTGATATAACATGCTAAGACTTCAGGTGACTTAAAACATAAGAAAATGATCATTTGGACTCATCAAACTATAGGTGATGAAAAGGTGATTCTTGCCCCCTAACCCACACTCATGAAGTTGGGAATTCAACTTATCAAAAGGGATAAGGTTACACTAGTGACAACTAGTGAGGTATGAGCTCATAACCTAGAACTCTCAAAAGGAAGAGTATTAGGGTAGCCCCCAAGGAAAAAGAAAATGAGAAGATTAAGTCACTGAAAATAAGTTATGTTGAGATGTGTTGCCATGATTATGTGTTCTAACTTATTTCCTGATTATAGCATGAACATGCATTTCATAATAAAGTATGCTGGATTCATGACCAAGACGCATATTAAAAAGGAATGGGCATCGGTAAAATAAAAAAAAAAATTCACTTTAGAACTTTAAAATTGAACCTTATGCATGTTCACTATCTTTAGAAAATCCGAGGTTCTTGAGGACGACGATGACCCTAGGATAGGAGGTTTCCTCCTGAGTTTCTTTATTAAGATTCTCACTCCGTCTATCTTTCTTTCTTTCTGTCACGTCTTCAGAGGATCATGGCCACATTCGTGATCTTCGTTGATACGCCAGTTGGGAGGTGCACTGCGATCCGGACCACCGCTTCTACCACTTCATGGGTCGTTGTGCAATATGCATTTTTGTATACGTGGGACGCCCTTTGCTTTTCCAATTTCTAGCTTCCGGTTCACCCCTACTTCCTCCTATGGTGATGATTTGATTTTTGAGCGTACTCGACCCCACGAGCGGACTTGTCATGGTCGCCCTTTGACTTCGGTGGTGACGACTACCCCTATGTTCCCCGTTCGAGGTGTTCGGAGACCGACTCATCCAAGGACTCCCCCACTCATATCTACTTGGAAGGATCTACCCCACGGCCCCCATGGACACCAGGAAGGGCAGTGAGGACACGGTGACACAGTGGAGGCTAGCACGACATCCGGAGATGCGTCCACGCCGAGGGGTCATGTTCATCCCCTTCTGCATGCATACGTCCGAGGAGCTCGCCCAGTTCATCCGGATATACCAACCCGTAGGAGGACCAACCCATCGGAGATCATGATGGAGGATCTCTATTGAGTGCCGAGTTGTCGCGAGGATTCCCTTTTTGCTGCATCTTTCGATAGGGATGACTTTTGGTGGAGCACTCTTAGGCTGAGGGAGGGGAGACGGTAGCTAGTATCTAGTATTTTGAGATTCCTGTATTTACTGTTTTTTATGTATTTCCGTTGTTTATGTATTGAAGCTACCACTATGAGTGTGACTCTCATTTTAATTTTTATGTATTAAAAACTATGTTATTTCATACTACGTAATATAAATTTTGTTACATGATCATGAATGTTGTGTACGTACATGTTTCTCTGCTTACTTTGATGGCTCTTAGCATTCGATTTAGGTAGCACGCACATGTATGGCTCACGTTTTGTTTTTGTTTCAAAAATAAAAATTTTACCCATATTTTCTGCTAAGTATTTTCATAAAGTGAATTTAAAAGAATGGATCAAAAGAGTAATAACTAATAATTAATCGCAATATGTCCTAGGCGTATGGATTAAATATTAGGGTGTTACATTCTGACAGCTCAAACACACAACGATCTACTCTTCTAAACGCTTTTTCCAAGACACAAATAGATGATCAACACGTCACTTGGACAATAGATCAAGGGCAACGGTCATAAATGCGGCTGCCTATAAATAGAGATGTTGTGCTTTCAAGATAAGTGACTTTTGTTGATAAGTGCTAAAACGCTGAAGGTTTTCCTCCTTATCTTTTCTATAAAGTTCATTACATCTTGTAATCAGTTTCGTTGTCTGTAAAAATCTTCTTTCTACATTCTTAATAGATCATACGTTCTTCTTAAGTCATTCAAGTTTTCCAGGTCTATTATTGTATACTCTATGAAAACGTGAGTGTTGATTAGTTTGAGTCGCAAACCCAAACACAAACCTTTGTATCCTCGATCCAGTAGTGATCGCTATAAGGTAGCTTGGAGAGGCTAAGTAAAAACTACTTGCAACATGACAGGTAGAGTTAGCTCCTGGTCACGGTTTAGCTTGGAGAGGTTAGTGAAAGACTACTCAAGTTGTAACAACATAGTGTACTTGCTGGTCACTGGTTTTGCTTGGAGAAGCTTGTCAAAGACTACTCAGTTGTGACAGTAGAGTTAGCTACTAGTCATAGGTAAGAGCTTAGGAAGGCTACTACAAAGACTATCCAACTTTCTCGGTTAGAAAGGTTTCTAGTGGAACTCAACGGTTGTTGAGAACTAGATGTAGACAAGTTTGACAGAACCAATATAAAAACTCCTATGCAATATCTTCTTCTCCTTTATCTATCTTTCTTTTATTGTCTTGTGACTACTATTCTGTGTTTTGAAAACTTTCCTTTACGTGTTTTTATTGAATATCTAGGTCAAAAAGTTACTTTTTGACATAACTAATGCTTTTCCGACTTCAAGTTACACTCTTGATAGTATATTGTTTAAGTTTTTCAAAAACTAAGAAGGAAAGAAAAAGTGAAGCACGATTCAACCCCTTCTCGTGCGCTTTTCTACTAACATATTACTAGTTATTTTACATGATTATTAATCTTTAAAATTATATATGTTTTAAAATAAAAATATTATATCCATTTTTTACAATATTAGTATGTCATATCTCCATTTGAAATTAAAAATTCAAAATTGATTTCTTTACAATAATGTTAATTTTAAAATGAAATTAGTCATTAATGTTATTTTGATTCTAGACATTTTTTTATTTGATTATATCAAAACGGTATCAAATAAGGAAATTGATTAGAAAATTTTAATTGATTGTAGTTATTTATTTATTGAAATTGATCTAATCTTTGCTTAATTAAAGAATTAAAGAATTGATTGATTGTATATTGAAACATAGTCAATTCAAATAAAATAAAAATTGAATCAATGAAATAAGGTTGGCTTAAAATCAATTTAAAAATAATTAAATAATTAATTTTGATAAAAAAAAAGATTAAATTATTGGGTATTAGCTTGATTTTTTCTTTTAGTAATGTGGCATTTTTTTTTTGGTAATGGTTTCGTATATACTAATTTTCTTTTCAATTAGATATTTATTTTAAACAATATTTTATATAAGACATGAAAAAATAATATAAGATTTTTTTTGAGTAATTTTTTTAAAAGAATGTATCATTTATAATGATTGTAATAAATATAATTAAGTATATTATATTAAAATCATTATTCATAAATTTTTTATTAAATCTTTTTTAGAGAATATAACATGTTATTTTTTTAATCAACTATATTTACTTATATTAATACATGAATTTCTCAGTGCACCAAAAGATCTTCGTTCATGTTATTTATTTTGATAAGAATTATTTTTTGGTGAACAAAATATCTATACGTAATGTCAATTGTAATAAAAGATAATAAATTTAATTAATTATAATTTATTTTAATATTTTACTTCAATTTGATTAATATTTGTTATTGACCTTATTTATATAAGGAATAAACTAATTATAATAATAAATATAATTTATTATAATTGATTCTAGTTTGATTATCAACTGTGATTCCTGATTTTTTATTTAATCAGATACTCTAAATTTTTTTTCATATTAGATATTTATTTTAAAGATTAGTGTTTAAAATAGGATTTGGAAAAAAAACATATTTTCTTAAAAAAATGCAATAAAGTTTATATTTATTTTGAAAATTACATTATAATTTGAAATAAATTATTTCAATCAAATCTCACAATTACAATAATTGTTGTAATAAATACAAGTAATTATAATTTATTGAAATCATATATATAAATATTAAAATTGAGTTTTGGAGAAATGAGAATAGCTGATATGTCATCCAATCAAGACACCTATTTTTCATCCATAAAATGGTTATAAATGAAATAATTATATTGAAGCACAATTATTTCTTAAATATATTTAACTCTAATTTAATCAATGTGTTATATATTTTCTACATATTATATGGATTAAAATAATGCCAGACGTATGATTAACTAACATCTATATGTTGCTATTTTGTAGAACATGAAGAGATGATGTTATGATGCTATAGTTTATTGTCATCGTAAAGTTGATTATTAATTATGGTTCTCTTTCCTTCATAATATCTATGCCACATGAATGATATTGAATAAATTATTTATGTACTTGTACTTAGTTTTTTCTAATTATTTATTTTGTATTTTATTTTATATAAATTATTATATTTTTTAAAAGGAATGCAGCAACTGTTTTCTTGCACAAATATGTATGGAGTATAATTTTTTAAAAGCATGTAAATAAATTTAATATTTAATATATGTTTTTCGCTATTATCATCTTGTGCATTGCACGGATAATAAATTAGTTTTAATAGTTAATTCTATGGTGACTACATAAAGGATTGTGATGTTTGGATTTTACATAAATGGTTGTATGATTATAAAATTATTTTTTAATGCAATCAATTTATGAAAAGGTGTTATAATGATCTAATTTGAATATCTATGTTAAGTATGAAAGTATATTCTAATATAGAATTTGATGTCAAATTATAAAAGGATATTGTTATGTGAAAAAAGAATTAAAATGACTAAAATTTAAATTATGACATGTATGACTCATTTTCACAAATAAAAATCCTTATCTTACATATAATTTAATTTTTAAACACGTGTTTTATATATATATATATATATATATGCATTGCTTTTAATTGACGTATGTAACAAAATATTATTATCTTCAGTCACTTAATCTTCTATAAATGCTAGATTCAAAATGTTGTAAAGAGTTGCGATAATGAAAACAACCATAACTATGGTGCCATCTTTCTTCTTTTATAAGGAAAAGATACCAAAAATGTATTTTATGCTCATGAAGCAAATTTCTACAATGCTTTGTCATTGGGGAAATATTTGTTTCAAATACACACTTTGTTCGGTGAATTCAATGCAAGTTGCACACGTGTGTATAATATCGCTTCTTGGTAATAAGCTTATTCTGATTCCTTATCATTAAATTTCTATAATTCAATTTTCTTTTATATGTGGTTTGTAATTAAATAATTTTTTATACTTTTCAACTTGGAGTTTGCCTGATGCATATGTGTGATGACTCAAGTTCACCAAGAAACTAATATTGTCATGGACACTTTGATAATATTATATTATATTTTAAATGTATTTTTTTTTTATCATGCTATTATGAAATTTTGAATGCTTTGACATTTTGAATTGTATATATCGTTAAATATATTTTATATACACATCAATATAAACCCATGCATCGCCCAGGGAATCATACTAGCTCTTTGTACATCATTGAAGTAACATTGCTTATAACATTGAAAGGACTTTTATGCCCTTATCCAAACACTGAAATTGTACCAACTTCATTACTCGTTGCTCTGTTTACCATCGCCAACAAAAGCAACCAACAACACAAGCCCATGAAAAATAAAAATAAGATTTTTCTAAATATAAACAAAGTAAAGCAATATAACAAAAAGCCAACAAAACAATATTTAAAATCCCTAAACAAGCACTACATAGATGTAAAGGAGGAAGAAGAAGGAAGATTGAACTGTGGAAAGTGAATGAGGGTAATGATATGAGGCGTTTAGAAGATAGGTGGTTGCTCATCAGGAAGGGTGTTGCACGGTTGTAGAATATGGTGCACGACGGTAGTGCACTATGACGAATGAAGGTCATGACCAAGATTGAAGGTGGTGTGGTATCAAGGTTGGTTGTGTGGCTGACCACGAGTACAAGAAGAAGAACTACTTCGGTTGGGAGAGGAAGAAACAATAGAGGTTATGCTGGAAGCTGGGTAGTGGTGGAGGGGTGAATGCTAGTTGTTTTTTTTTTTTTTAGAGTAAACTGGTCCGGACAAGTTCATTGTCCAACAATTTCATCTCTAACAAAAATAAATTACCTAGTTGGTTGTCAATGCCAAATATCGAACACTTATTAGTGGTCCTTGGACACCAAGAAAATATTAATTGTATTTCTGACATACTATTGCTTAAGCAAAATGATATTGTTTTTCTGTCAATTCAGAAGAAAAAAAAAAACTCCATCCCTCGTCACTTCCCTTCCTTCACCCTCTTTATCCTCACCACATCCTCCATAACCACCACCACCAACCTTCCTCATCACCTTCTACTCCGACTTCATCTCCCACGGAGAAGCGCTAACCTTCTTTTGATCTCTTCCCCTCTCTTACTCTCACGGCACCACCGCAGATAATAATAAACACAGAAATCAATCATAAATATATAAAAAAAACACAACACAAAAAAATGAGGCTAAATGAAAAAGGGCACAAAACACATTCAGCACTCGCACTTAGTGATTTAGTTTGTTTTCAACCATGACGCAACAGAGAAGGAAGTAGGGGTTTGGGATACATGAGAGAGTGAGAGATAGAGAGAAAGATGGCAGCTGCCCATGGAAAGACATGAGGATGTTGTGGCTTCACGGTGTTTGCAGGGCAAAGGACGCGATGCTGGCGCTGGATCACTGTGGAGGGATGGCGTTGAGATGAGGGGGTGGAGGAAGATGGTGGTGTGACGCCTATGTAGATCTGGTGTCAGCCATGGTGGGAGACACGGCAACTTCGCGGTGGTGGTTTACGAACTGTGAAGGTGCTGATGCTGGGGAGTTGCACGATAGTGGTTCATGGTGACTTTGAGATAAGGTTTAGTTTGATTTTGGTTAAGATTAAGGCTCTATTAATAAAAAAACCAGAGGCTATGAGCGAGATTCATCTTTTTTGTCCAGAAATTCTTAGATACTCTTAGAATAAGATAAAACATTTACTCTGTTCCATTTAGTAATTTGGAATTAGCTATTGGATTAAAAATGGAACGAGAAGAGAATAATAATCCATAAAACTTATATGTCAATTAATAAATCGATCAGAATAATTTATTTATTACTTCCTTGCACCTAAGTATTTTTATTTTTGGTCACTATGTAATACCATGACTCCTGCATCGATTATTCAGTTAATTAGGAATCATTTGCCAAGGTGTGCTTTGGATCGACAATACCTTCGTGCTTTGGATGAGTTTCAAGATTCTTCCAACACCAAATTATTCGCTTTTCTAACCGTCCTGAGGAAATTCGTGTTGTAATTTTGATTAACAATTATATTATATTTCAAAGTTAATTTACTATTTAATAATATTTACTAATTATCCTATGTCTTATTTGAGTATGTGTTTATTGGTTTTCAGTTAATAAACTATAGCATTACAATATTATACGTAATAAAACTTTTAATCTTTTATTCTTGTTTTTTAAATAGAATTTTATGTTTTCAGTTTTTAATTATTATCTTTCTCTAATATAACTACAACATAGACGTTGCTACTTACACATTGCAAATCAACATTCATTGTTCGTTACATTATTGTATTATTAAGCTAATTTATGAGATTTGTTTTGTACTTCATTTTTTTACGCTGGTCACTAATTTGGATGCATGCCTGTTAAAATAAATTTTAATAGGTTTCATTAACAAAAATTATGAGCATTCATTCTTATTGAATAGAGCAACGGATATGTAATATTCATCAAGCCACAAATTTTATTTTGATTAACTATATAAATACTAGCACTGGGGAGCAATTCTAGAGCAGAATATAGTTCTTTACTTGCGCTCCTATTTTCAACCTCTGTAGGATTAGTGCACATAAATATTAGTATATTGTTTCCTTGAGCAAATTCTTGCAAGCTATTTCTATTATCTCACTAGATCAAGTGTAGAGTTAGTGAGAAGTGGCTGTTGTATCCAAGTGTTAGCCGTGATCACCATCTATAATTTACTTGTGGCGGTGAAATAAATACTCTTAAACTCAATACCTAGCACGTCTCAATCAATCCTGATTAGCAATATTTTATTTATCTCTAATTATTTAATTTATTATTCATGCATTTAATTATTTTATTATTCACTTATTCTTATTCTTATTTTATTATTCATGTGTTTTATTGTTTAGATTTATTTTTTTTATTTTATTTCATAATATTTGTGTTATTTCAACTAAATTTTCCAACAATTCGTTCTTTCGGACAAGGTGATCAATTTGTTATAAGCTATTTTACTATATTGAAAAACTTACTTCATGAATTATATAATTTAATAATGTTGATTCATGCTGGTAATTGCACCCATAATGCATTGCAACAAGTCAAAGATCATAGAAATGCCATAAAAGTTTCTTGATTTTTAAGAGATATCCATCTTTCGGTCTTTTCAATGACTAAAATAACATATTTGTAAGCTCCCAGAACTATTGAGAAATAAATTTCATAGCTTATTAGTTTTTAGTGACAACAAATCAAGGTTTGACAGAATTATTCGAGAAAATGACAAATCATATGTACAAGTGCTTGTATGATAGCACAAGTTTATATTGTATTACTTGCACCCAATTTCTTTATGAAACTTAATAAGAATGTTAAAATGCAATTCAAATTCTACAGTATATATATATAACAAATCTTAATTCTCACAAGTTTTGGATCGGTTTAATGTCTAACATATCTCAAAAAGTAATTAAAGTTATCAGAAAATTAGAATGCACTTTATAAAGATAAATGACACCACTAGAAAGAACTTTAAGAAATATGTGATTCCTTCACAAAGATAATCCTATTGATCATGATTGAAACCCAATATCTTAAGAAAGTTTCTTAAACATCAAGAAACTTGGATCATAACCAATCTCGATTAAAAGAATCATCTTTGAAGCAAACATGTGCCACGTCACAGACATTAAAGTACAATAGTATTGTTACAATTATCAAAAGTACTGTGCCAACAGGAAATGAGTGCTTGCTTGCAAATGTATCTCAATGACCTCTCTCCTCACAATTGCTTGAATAAGGACATGTGTAGGGTGCTCCAACAATCAATGGATAATGATTATTTTTAAATTTCATCTATAAAAGGATCATCATTTGACGATCAACGGCTTGTTGAATCTATCACGATCAATCCTAACATTCTTCCTCTTTAGAAAGCTTCAGAAATTTCTCATTAAAAGAACAAAATCTTTTAGAAACCCTCTTACATTCTTTATCTGAGCAAATATTCTCCTTTGTGAGTTATTTCTTTGTAAGAAGTCATTCGAGAGACTCTATACTCGTATGGTAATATCCTTAGAGCTTAAGTGCTTTTACTTAGTGAGTGGTTCTTAAACACAAACCAAATCATCTCAACTTATAACCTTAACCCATTAGTGATCGATAACCGTTAGCTTAGAGAGACTAGGACAATACTACTCCTAGGGCAGCTGAGAAAGCTAGAGAAAGACTATCATGTGTAAGCTTGGAGAGGCTTGTACAAGAATACTCATTGTTAGTGGAACTCTAGGGACCAGATGTACGCATGCTTAGCCAAACCAATATCGATCTATTAGTGTGATTTTCTATCCTTCTATTTCTTGTATGCTTGCATTGTGTATGTTTATATTAAGTCTATTTAGTTTTTGTTTTCTTTAGAAAGTTCATCTTTCTAGAGAACTAATATTGCTTCCACTTTTCTAAGTTCTAAGAACTTTAGAGTACCTATTTAAAATGTTTTTAGAAAGCGAATTTCCTTGCATGGTTCAATCCCCTTTCTTGTGCCCTTGCTTTCACCTACAATATTTGCTCAAATATATCCCTTACCCATATCTGTTTAGGAACAAAAGCATAAGCATTTGCTCTTAACAAATTATGGTGTGTTTGGTTGTGGAGGGTAAAAATTGGATTTATGAAAATTTTCACCCCATTTTTCCACTTAGCCAAACACATGTAGGTAAGAATATGCACGAGAAGAGGGTTAATCATGCTATCCTTTTCTTTCCCTGACTTCTAGAAAACTTACTCAAGATACTATCAAGCTATGAGCTTGAAGTGTGGCAGAAACAACGTTAGTGACTTTAGAAAGTGAACTTTCTAAACTGAATACGAAAATAAAAGCGTGAAAGAGAGTTTTCTATAACTAACACAGTAAACAAATCAAATACAAAAATAAAATAAGAGATGAAGGAGAAAAAATACTACTCAAGAGTTTTTATATTGGTTCAGCCACCTTACATCCAATTCTCAGGAACCGTTGTGTTCCACTAAACCTTTCTCTCACCAAAGAAAGAATAAGGATAGTTTTTACAATAGCCTTCCCAAGCTCTCACCATGACCACAAAACAACCCTTACCTCACAAACCAAGTAGTTATTCACCAGCCTTCCAAGCTGAACCAAGTAGTCTTTGACTAGCCTCTCCAAGTTAAATCAAGACTAGTAAAACACTTTTACTGTCATGTTGTAAGTAGTCTTTGACTAGCCTCTTCAAGCTAAGCTCATACTGATCACTATTGGATCGAGAATACAAAGGTTTGTGTTTGGGTTTACAATACAAACTAACCTACACTCAAGTTTCGTAAGATTTACAAAGAAAGTTCTGAAAACACTTGAATGACTTCTTTCTAAATATTCTTCCTAGGAAGAACGCATGAACACTGAAGGAATGTAGAAAGAAGATTTTTATAATAAAATGAAATGATTACTAGATGTAATGAACTCTACAAGCAGATGAGGAGAAATTTTCACAGAATTTTTGCCCTTTGTGCAGCGTCAATCTTCTTATCTTTGAAAGCACATCATCTCTATTTATAGATGGTCTTCCTTGTGACTATTGCCTTTGATCAAATCTCCAAGTGACACGTGTTGGTCATCTATTTGTGCCTTGGACAAGCAATCTAGAAGAGTAGCATGTCTATTTGTCAGGACTGTTGCAGAAGTCGTTGTAAGATTGAGGTTTCTTATACTACTTCAGAAATTACTCTTACTTTCTGAACATGATTTCTAAACTCTTTTTTCTAGAAGATGAGGTAGCTGACCATGGTGGCAAAAAAGATGACATACCAGTTCAGTCATTGGGTTTTGACTTTTCAAATTCAAATTTGAATTTAAAAAATTCCTTTAATTTCTTGTAGAGTGCACAATATTACTTAATTGAGCTTTCTGATGTGTGGTATCATTTCCTTGATAATTCTTAGGTCTTCTTCTCTTCAATCATGGCTTGTTGATGAACAAAACATTAGGAGTGTGATAATTGAAAGTGGTAGAACACTTCAATAGTTGATAGATATCTTCATTTATGGTGTACTTTCTAAAGTCCTGTCCTACTTTCTGAAGTCCTAGTCTTTAGTTTCTTGCCCTTGATATGATTCCCTTTCATTCATAAGGCATGTATGCATACTTTGAACAATATAATACTCACTTTCTATTAAGTATCTCTTTATATGAGACAAATCATGTTTGCACATGCAAAGTGCAATTATTCTCATTTTCAAGTCCATGTTATGCAATCCTGAAATACCTGGATGCTATGTCAAGAAACTCAAAGTAGACATTAGTCGTTCTTCAAAATATTTTCTTTAAATTGATTTTATTGTCACTCAAAACATATTACTATGAAGCTCTCTGAAGGATTCTGGAGCTAAAAACATACCTTTAGTAAAATGATGCTCATCTATGAAAATTTACACCCTATTTTTATCCCTTTTAAACCCCTAGCTCTCCTTCTACAAGGAAACAAATGAGGATAATGATAAAAGCCTTCAATATGGCATGGCTTTGTAATGTTTCATGTCCACGTGTCCTTAGTTAAGTCTAATACAATCTTAAGATACCTTTAAACTAGCCCGATAATAGAAAAAAAAAAAGCTTAAAATGAAGGAAAAAACTAGCCTTTTCTTTAATGCAAAACACTCGCTGTAATGACCGTGTTGTTAGTTTCAAGATACGCCACATTCGGCCATCCTCGCTCTAGTGAGTGCATTCTCGCTATAGCAACCCTTGGATAGAAGAAACCCTCCAAAAATAGCAAAATTTCATTTTCAACACTCCAATGCTATAAACACACATTATAACTGATCAAAATACCTCAAACTTGAACCCTATTAGCCCCAAGGTGGTTTCCTCTCCACTCTTACAAAAATCCAAGCTTCTCCCACTTTTCAATCCTCTTGGGTAAATTTTTTTCACTTTTGCTAATTTCTTCCATGTTTATGCCTTGGGTTATTGTATCACACTTTCTACTCATTTGTTTATCCCTAAATCTATTTTTCCATGGTTTATGGTTGTTTTATCGTTGTTTATGTCTCTATAGTAGTTGTTGATGCTATTCATAGCTCCCAAGGTCAAGTTGGTGGTGACTTTACACATTTGGCCCCTCATGGTGAGCAGATTTAAATTCATGACCCTCTTTTTTATTATTATAGTTATTTTCCAAGCATCATGGTTATTATACATGGTTTTAGAAGTTTAGATATGCTTTGCACATGATTTTACGAATTATGTCAAGCTTGGAAAAAATATATTTTTTATTATTTCATGAAATCCTAATTTTGGAAATACATGGGACTATTGTTGACACTTGTATGCCATCTAGAAATGTTTTCTTCCTAAGCCATGATTTTTTTTGAAAATGTTGAGATAGAAATGATCTATTAAAATTATCAACTATAAATTGTTGGATTTTCTGATATGATGGTTAAGATTTTAAGTTGATAAGTTTTCTTTTAGCATGAACATGTATGTCTAACTGGAATTAGAGAGAAGCATAGCTACGAGTTAACGGAAAATCCGTTAACCTTGATATACCATGTTGCCCATGAGGGGCAATCACCCTTTAAAACTTCAAACATGTTATTGAGGCCCCTTGTAATACCCTAGGTATACTGTTCCTAGGGAAGTTTAGTATAGTACATGTGTCCCTAGGTAAATCCAAGATCGCCATAAGGTTTCTTGGGACCCACTCATATTGAGGATAAACCCCACTTGAATTATCGCTCAAAAATGTGAGAAAAATAGCTCTAGATAGCGCTGAGTGGTCGTGAATAGTAAAGAGGTGCAAGTTAGGAAAAGTGACGCTTTGGTGAGCGATTTAAGCACTATAGCGCTAAAATTTTTATAAAAACCCTCTGTTTCGGGGTTCAGACCAACAAACACGACTCTCCACCACCCCAAAATGCAAAAACTTTGTCTTCTACCCCGTTTCACCCCAAAATTCCTTTTCTTTCATTTTCTCTCAAAACCAACTTCAATCTTTTACTTCTAAGGCTTTAAGGTATGTTGTTTTAGTGTTTTTGCTTTAATTCATTCAATCTTTCCTTGTTTTTAAAGCTTAGCATAAAGGTTTCCATACCCTTCAAGGAAGTGAAGTTCTTCCATTTTGATAGAGTTGTATCTATGTAATCAGGGGTTATTAGAGGTTAATCTAGGGTTTTATTGCTTTCATGGAGATACTGGTGTCATTCCTGCTCAAAGGAACTTTGTTAGTGTTGAACCCTCATCTTCTACCACTCTAGGTGAGTGAGTTCACATATGTACTCTCTATGTTTGTCATTATAGCTATTTTCATCAAAATAGGAAACGATATTCTAGAGTTTATTTTTAAGAATAATTCAAAATTATATTGAATTGAGAATTTATGGTTTTCAAACTAGCATAAACTGTATTTTAAGAAAACTCATGGGACCATTATTGATAAAATGAATTTATAGATAATTGGATTGAAATTTTAATTATTTAGAGCTGATCTATGACCATATAATTTATAGTACTGAATATTGTTTATGGATAAGTTTTGAACCCTAGGATAGAAGACTTTATGAGACATAGTGAAGAGATTTAGAATTCCTGGTTAAAGCATAATAGCTATAGAGAAGCAAGCTACGTGTTAATGGCAGTTTCAGCAAGAAAACACATAAATTAAAGTCACACTTGGGGACGGTAATACGAATGCCCAGATATGACCAGAGATTTATAACAAGAGATTTTTTTATGTCACATATATTGTACATAACCAGAGTAAAGATTTTTGTTTCTCTATTAGGGTACTGTTGGGTTGATTTATAGGAAAATCTCTTATTATAAGCATGAAATGTTTTAAAGCATTGCTACTATTATTGTTATTATGATTTTGTGTATCTTCCCTTAGTGTCTCCATGAAAGAGGGCCCCAGGTGAGGACTCACTTATGAGTTTTGGTAGCAAGACTCACTTACTCATAGCTACTTGATACTTCTCAATTATCTTCTTCCCAGGCATTACATTTCATTGGCGAGCCTCTATTGTGAACTTTTGTCATGTGATCTAGGAATGCTCCAGTATAGGTGTGGGCACCCCATCCCATAGAGCATAATCTTTATTTTACATATTTTGTATTTATATGATTTTACCATTTTAGCTATTTGTATACGATAGACTTTACATAAATTTGATGGAATTATAAACTCCACTTTTAGAGACAGACTTTGGAATTTTAGTTTGATTATCATGATTTACCAGAGCAAGTGATTAGTTTTTGGAAAATAAAACTATAATTTAAATGGTGTTACAATTTCCTATACATATAGAGGAAATCCATGTCACGAGGCTTACATGGGAATAAGATTTCTCACGTACACAAGTGGTGCATCGTTTATGTAAATGGAAACGCGCCCATTTGCATTAATGAAGCATCACTTAAGGCCTTTAGAATGGTCAGCGCCTAGGCCCATAGATAGAGTCCTTTTTCCTTATGATTAGTATTGCTTACCGTATGTGCTCATGTCTTTTAGTTGGATCCAATATGCTTCCCCTCACATTCTACCTACGTCACCATCATAACAGAGTCTTCCAGTTCTAGTGGCCATCTTAGAGGCCTAGAGGCTGTAGCCACACTTTTTGATGTACTAGCTAGACAAACAGAGGCCAAATTGTAGCCACCCTAGTCTAACCTCTAGTTAGAAACTTTGATGATTCGTCTTTAGAGCACTTCAGAAGGAGGGATCCAGCCATCTTCCAGGGGAGCCTTACTGGAAGGATCCCCAGGCTTTCCTTAGAGAGATAGAGAATATCACTAGGGTCATTCATTATTCATCAGAGAGAGTAGCAAAGTTGGTCGGTTCCCAATTGGGAGGCCAAGTAGTTATTTGGTATGATGAGTTTATACAAGGGTATAATGACTTAGAGCCACCCACCTGGGAGCAGTTTAGGGTTGCTTTTTTTAGGAGTTTTCTCAGAGAGCCAGCATGCTCATATGGTAAAGGAGTTTCTGAGGCTTCGTATAACTCCAAGGATGACAATGGCCGAATATGATGAGAGGTTCACATACTTGGCTCGGGTAGCTGGAGGCATGCTAAAGGAGACTAAGAAGGTTAGGTGGTTTATTCAAGGACTCTCTAAAGACATGTTCCTCACTCTAGCTGTATGTTGGTACTATGGATTATGCTCAAGTAGTAGATACGGCCATCGAGTTGGAGGCAAGACTAGTAGAGAGGAGAGCTGCTTCTGAGTCCAGAAAGAGGGCTAGGAATCATGGTACACTTTTTGAGGGAGCTAGCACTAGTAGATGACCTGGCAGCAAAGTCAATAGTAGGCTCAATCGAGTAGGGTTGCTCTTTTAGACCCCACCTCAGGATGGTCTACAACTTCCCAAAGTCAAAGTAGAGGAGATAGTCAGCATTCTAGCCAGAACAGTTAGAGTTACCCTATATGTCAAACCTGTGGGAGGAGGCACCTGGGGCAGTGCTTGATTAGTATATTTGTATGTTATGGTTGTGGTCAGCTGAGCCACAAATGAGCAGAGTGCCCATTTTGGCAAGGGATGTCCAGTTAGGGGTCAGTGAACACCACCGTTTCAGGAGTTTTCAGCCAACAATTGAGGGTGGTTCTACTGTTCCAAGCTAGTAGATGTGTAGGGGTAGAGGCCCTGGGCAAGAGGCTTCAGAGGTAGAGGTTCAACAAGCAGGAGAGGACAGCCTAGATAATATGCATTGACTATAAGTGAAAAAATGCACAAGAAGGGGGCTGAATCGTGCTTTACTCTTGCTTCCTTCTTTAGATTTTTGAAAGTTTAAACAGATTACTATCAAGCTTTAAGCTTGAAGTGTAGTAGAAATAGCATTAGTTGCTTTAGAAACCTACTTTTTAAAATACCAAAAGATTGATAAGCTAGCATAAAAGATAGTAGGAAAGTAAACACAAACTAATATTCACCAAGCATAGAATGAAAAAGAGTTAAGGGAAGAGAAAATACTGCATAAATATTTTTATACCTGGTTCAACCAATCCTGCATACAATCCCCAACAACAATTGAGTTTTACTAAACCTTTCTCAAACCAGAAACAAATAGGATAGTCTTTTCAATAGCCTTCCTAAGCTTTTACCCATGACCAGGAGACAACTCATACTGTCACAAACCAAGTAGTTATTCACCAACCTCTTTAAGCTGAAATGAACAATAAGTACACTTTACCTGTCACAAACCAAGTAGTTATTCACCAGCCTCTTCAAGCTGAACCCAAGTAGTCTTGTACTAGCCTCTCGAAGCTAACCTTAAACCTTTGACCAACCTCTCCAAGCTAAATCATGATTAGCAAGAGCACCTTACTGACGTGTTGCAAGTAGTTTTATTGTAGTCTCTCCAAGCTAACTTACACCGATCACTACTGGATTGAGGATACAAAGGTTTGTGTTTAAGTTTGCCACTTAAACTAACCTACACTCAAGTTTCCTAAAGATATACAACAAATGGATCTGGAAACTTGAATGACTTTTTTCTAATGATTCTTTCTAGGAAGAACGTAAGATTTGCTAAGAATGTAGAAAAAAGATTTTACAAGCTAGGAAACTAATTACAAGAAGTTATAAACTTCACGGAAAAGATAAGGAGAAAATTTTACAGCGTATCAGCACTATGTAACATTCTTCACTTCTTTGGAAACTTAGCATCTGGATTTATAGATGATCCGCCTTTGTGACCGTTGCCCTTGATCAGTTCTCGAGTGACACGTGTTAATCATCTATTTGTATCTTGAAAAGTAGTATAGAAGTTTAGCTTGTATTTTGTTAGATCTTTCAGAAGCCATTGTTAGATAGAGGTTTTTGAGACTACCTTCAGAAATTACTTTTTACTTTCTGAACGTGGTTTCTAAACACTTCATTCTAGAAGCTGGAGTGATTGACCAAGTTAGTATAAGAGATTACATGCCAGCTGTAACTATATGATTTCAAATTTGAATTTCAAATTTTCCCTCCTTTTTCAAATGAGTACAACGTCTTACTATGAAGTGTACTTTCTGAGGTGTAGTATTAGTTCCTTGATATGTCCTTAGTCTTTTGGTCTTCAATCTATGCTTGTTGATCATAAACTGATTATGATCATGATGATTGAAGATGGTAGAATATGTTGGCTTCAGGGATGGATAGATATCTTCAATTTAAGTCTAGTTTATGAAGTCCAGTGCTTCTTTTTGAAGACCTATGCCTTGGTTTCTTGTACTTGTTGAGTTTCTTCAACCCATTAAGCATTTATATGCATATTTCACGATATAATTATCACTTCCATTTAGTTCCCATCTCTTTACATGAGATAAAATATATTTGCACATGTAAAGTGAAATTATTTTCGCCATAGGAGCAGGATTATGGTAATGGTACGACCTATTTGCTACTTCAAGAAACTCAAGGTAGACATTAGTCATTCCTCAAAATATTTTCTTTAAATTGGCTTTGTTGTCATTCAAAACATATTGACCTGAAGCTTTTTGAAGGGTTCTGGAGCTAACATTGACACAGGAACGCGGCAGCATCAGAGATGTAGTAACAGGTAATATTAGAGTCTTTGCTTTTGAGGCTTTTGCATTGATTGATCGTGGGTCCATGCATTCATATGCGTCCCTTGTCTTTACCACAATATTTGAATGATCGACCGTTAGTTTAGAAAAGCCTTTTCTAGTAGGGATACCAGGAGGAGAACCCCTCCTGTTCTGAAATTATAGAGAATGTGAGGTCGAGTTGGGGATATGAAGACTCGTGTAGACTTACACATGTTAGACATGTTAGAATTTGATGTTATCTTAGGCATGGATTGGTTAGCTTCATGCCATGCTATGGTGGATTATTAAAGTAAGTCAGAAGTTTGGGGCTTCATGAGGTGAAATCCAAGAGTTTAAGGGCACCAATTGTTCAGCTTTAACCAGCTTGATCTCAGCCATGGGTGCCTTGAGGCTTGTGTGTAAAGGTAGCTATAGATTCTTAGCTTCAGTCTAGATATGTAGATGCACTAGTGCCAAGTATAGAGTCAATTCTAGTAGTCTGTGAGTTACTATATGTGTTTCCAAAGAACTGGGATTGCCACCAAGAAGAGAGATAGATTTAGGATAGACCTTGAACCTAGAGTTTGGTCTATTTCTATACCCCCATACCTTATGGCCCCAAGAGAGTTATAGGAGTTGAAGAAACAATTACAAGATTTCATAGATAAGGGGTTTATCCAACTGAGTACTTCATATTGGGGTGCTCCGATCTTGTTTGTAAAGAAAAAGGATGGATCTGAGGATACGCATAAATTATCGAGTCAATAAGGTGAGTTATGAACCTGGTACCTCTTGCCATGCATTGATGACTTATTTGATCAGCTTCAAAGAGCTATATGCTTTTCCAAGATTGATCTTTGGTCAGGCTATCATCAGTGAAGAATTAAGGGCGAGGATGTGCCCAAGATGGCTTTTAGGACACGCTATGGGCATTATGAGTTCCTAGTGAGGTCCTTTGGGCTTAAAAATACTCCTGAGCTTTTGTCCATTTGATGAACTGGGTCTTTAAGCTATTCCTAGACTACTTTGTGATTGTCTTCATTCATGAGATCTTGGTGTACTCTAGGAGTAGAGCACATGAGCAGCATCTAGGATTGTCCTGAGATGCTTAGAGAATACTAGTTGAATGCCAAGTTCTCTAAGTGTGAGTTTTGGCTAGAGCAGGTGGCATTCTTTGGGCATATAGTGTCTAAGGATGGTATTATGGTATACCCAAAAAAGGTTGAGGGGTCTAACAATGGCCTAGACCTTCTACAGGATTAGAGATTCATAGTTGTTTGGGCTTGGCAGGATACCACAGGCTATTTGTTAAGGATTTCTCCAAGCTTACAGCACCTTTGACTAAGTTGATCCAAAAGAATGTTGAGTTTCAGGAGTTAGATGCTTGTGAAGAAA
The DNA here is from genome assembly GCA_030441495.1 of Dalbergia oliveri. Classification (NCBI taxonomy): domain Eukaryota; kingdom Viridiplantae; phylum Streptophyta; class Magnoliopsida; order Fabales; family Fabaceae; genus Dalbergia; species Dalbergia oliveri. Next base: position 34,206,243 of record JAMLFY010000003.1, on the reverse strand, counting down.
GTTTCCAGAAGTTGAAGACTTGTTTGACTACAGTTCAGCTTTATGTTGCCTTCAGGTACGAATGGTATTTCAGGATACTGTGATGCTTCTAGAGTTGGACTTAACTTGTCATTATGCATTATGGTCAAGTTGTAGCTTATACCTCACAACTCAAAAAGCAAGAGAGAAATATCCTACTCATGATTTAAAGATTGTAGTAGTAGTCTCGCTTTGAAGATTTGGAGACATTATCTGATGGAGCAACTTGTGGGATTTTCACATATCACAAGAGTCTGAAGTATATCTTCCAGCAAAAATTTGAATCTCGGGGTGTAGATGGTTAGAGCTATTAAAAGATTATGACTTGACGATTTCCTATTATCCATGTAAGGCTAATGTAGTAGCTGATGCTCTAGAGGAAATCCATAGGCAGTTTGGCCTATATAGCACCTTTAAGGCAGCCCTTGAGAGAGGATATTCATAAGTTAGAGGCAGAGGGAGTCTAGTTTAGGCTGATGATTCAGGAGCCTTTCCAGCTGAATTATGGTGATTTTCTAGGTTCATTACGACCATTTTTTTTAACTGCCTTAATTTACTGAATAGCGTTGTTAATTACGGTGGTTCTTTAAATCGCCTTTCCTAAAAATAGCGGAGTTAAACCGCCACAAATCCCCAAAAAAAGCTTCCATAATTTACTTTTTTTTTTGTAGTGATCCTAAGTTCGTTAAGCTTATAGAGTATGTGCACAAAGGAGAAAATCATGAATTTTTAGTATATGTAGAAAGGGTGTTGCATTTTGGATATAGATTGTGTATGCCTAATGTAGATGAGCTGAAGAAAAAGGTAATGGAAGAATCTCATGGTGTAGCATACTCAGGACATCCAAGCCTAACTAAAATGTATCATGATCTCCTGGAGTTAACTGGTGGGAATGTATGAAAAGAGATAGAGGTAACTTTGTAGCACAATATTTAGTGCGTCAGCAGTTAAAGCTGAACACCAAAGACCTGAAGGATACTTCAGCAAATAGAGATTCTAGAGTGGAACTGGAAGGATAACCATGGACTTCGTAGTTGAGTTACCTCGAACCACTAAAGGTTTTGATTCTATATTGGTGATTATTTACAAAATGATTAAATCAACTCATTTCCTGCCAGTGAAGATGAGCTTTAGTACAACTCAGGATGCCCAGCTCTATATAGACAAGATTGTCATACTCCATGGGATGCCATGTCCATCATATTTGGCAGAGGGTCCTAGTTCACTTCACGGCTTTAGAGAGCATTTCAAGAAGCTCTCAGGACTTTGATGGACTTGACTATGGCTTTCCATCCTCAGACAAATGGCCAGCGAGAGAACTCCAGACTTTAGAAGACATGCTTAGAGCTTGTATGTTAGACTTTGATGGGAGTTGGTCTGATCATTTGCCACTGCAGAGTTTGCATACAATAATAGTTATCAAGCAAGTATCCAAATGGCACCATTTGAAGCATTATATGGCAGATGCTACAAATCTCCTATAGGATGGTTTCAACTTAGGTAAACTAAAACCCTAGGTCTAGATCTAGTCCAAGAGACTTTAGAGAAAGTCCAATTGATCAGAGAATAATTGTTAGCAGCTCATTCCAGGAAAAAGCTTATGCTAACAATCACAGAGAATTAGAGTTTGATGTGGGTGATTATGTGTTTCTAGAATATCTTTCATGAAGGGAGTAGTGAAGTTTGGTAAGCAGAGGAAGCTAAGTCCTTGCTATATCGGCCCATTTGAGATTCTAGAGAGAGTGGGAGTAGTGGCCTATAGATTGGCATTGCCTTCTAGCTTATCAGCTATACATCTAGTCTTTCATGTTAGCATGCTCAAAAAGTATCTGCCAGACCAGTCTCACATGCTCACGCCACAAACAGTTGAAGTTTATAAGAGTTTATCTTATTAAGAGCAGCCGATTACCATAGTAGACGGACAGATCAAAAAGCTCTGTTCAAAGGATTTAGAATTCTAGTTGAACTACACAATAGCTATAGAGAAATAGCCTGCATATTAACGACGTTAGTCCATTAACCTTAGTATCAAGTAGCCCAGGGTTAGAGAAAACGAGAAATTATTGTCACACTAGGGACAATAATATGTAACGCCTAGATATGACCATAGATTTGCAATTAGAGATTTTGTTATGTCACATATATTGTGCATAACTAGAGTAGAGATTTCGTTTCTCATTAGGGTACTGTTGGGTTGATTTATATGAAAATCTCTTATTATAAGCATGAAATGTTTTAGAGCTTTGCTACTATTATTGTTATTATGATTTTGTGTATCTTCCCTTGGTGTCCCATGAAAGGGGGTTTTAGATAAAGACTCACTCACTGAGTTTTGGTAACAAAACTCACTCATCTCTTCCTTTTCACATTTACAAATATAGTTGCTACTATGGATACTTCTCAAGCATCTTCTTTCCAGGAGCGTTAGATTTCAGTTGGCGGGCCTATTTCGTGAAGTTTTGTCATGTTCTCTAGGAGTGCTCCAGTGTAGATGTAGGCAAGATCCTAACTCGTAGAGTATAATCTTTATTTTGCATACAATGATACTAGTGTGGGTTGTATTTATATGATTTTACCATTTAATTTTAGCTATTTGTATACAATGGACTTTACAGATATTTGATGGAATTATAAATTCTACTTTTAGATATAGACTTTGGAATTTCAGTTTGATTAACATGATTTACCAGAAGGTGATTAGTGGCAGCCAGCCATTGTCAACACTAAGTTTAAAAGGAATTTAGATTCCCAAACCAAGTTGCACAAGGCACCTATATAGTGGTGTGCAACCTGGGCCGTCTCACAAGGAAGCTAAACTCATTAGTTGGAGTTTAAGGGAGGTTTGGTTGCATGAGAAAATGAGATAGCAAGTAATTGAAATTAACAATAATAAAAGAGAGCTAGCCTAGGGAATTCTCAAGTTAGGGAGTGCTAATTATCAACATAAACAAATGATCAAACATTTGATGAGGAACTATTTGTTAATCATGCAATCACACAATTAACTAGTAATTGTCCTTAAAGTCAATCAATTAAAGGATAAAATCAAGAATATACACTTCAATAATTGCAATCACAACACCCAAATGTACGAACTAAATTAAATGTTAATTGCCATAGCCTAATTCTCAATCAAAAATTAACTCTATTCTCTTAGTTAATTCAATGCTCACTAATCAATCAATTAGTATGCATTCAATTAACAAGCTAAGACATGTATGCTCACAAATCATGCTCATATACACATAACAACACCTTACTCAACATGCATATCAATCAATAAACATAAGAATAGAAGGAAACACAAAGAGAAAGAGAATAACACCAAGGATTGCATTAAGATCAAAATGTTTCGAAATACAACCCTAGCTCTTGAATCCCTTGAGCTAGCAAGAGAACTACTCCTCCATAAGGGAGGTTACAATAGAGAAAGAGGAAAACAAAAGAAATCAGAGATAGAAATCTGCATAAAACTAACAAAAGTTATGTGCAGGAGTGTATTCTTCAAGGAGGAGAGAAGAAGAAGAAACAAGAGAGTTATCTCTCAAAACCTAGTTATATTTCCCAAAATGGCAAGGAATGCCTCCGACTTCATGCCTACAGGTATTACATCATCATAGACTACAATTGCTTATCAACTCCCCCACACTTAGGCAATATTTACAAAATGTAAGAGGAAAAGTATTTACAAAATGTGTGTTTATCAACTCCCCCACTTAGGCAATTGTATGTCCTCATGCAAGGAGCATCAAGACAAAACAAAGAAAAACAAGGAAAGCAAAAGGAAGAAAGGGATAGACTCTATTGAAAAACATAGGAAGAAGGAATATTTAAAAAGAGTTAGAAAAAGAAGATAATGAAGGCCAATTGGTCACAATCACAGGCGATAATAAAAATTGGCAACTCAACCATCAAACAAGAGCTTAAAACAAGCATAGAGCAGATCAAAAAATGACTGATTGGATTTGATTCTCACATGGATGTATGTCACTTAGTTCACTTAAGTGTGTGTGGGAATGCAACACTCAAACACTTCACAATGCAATGCCCTCCATAAGCTTGCCCTTAATCTCAATCACCACAATTCAAACACGAGCAAAAACATGCATCAAGAGGTCTTATTCAAGGTTGTAGCGGCTTAGATTAAGGAAGGATAGAATTTGGGATATGTGAACCAAACTTAAGTCAGAGGAAAGCAAAGGTGTGTGCTGATATGAAGGATATGTAAATAAAAAGCCAAAATCAAACCAATGGTGATCCAAAAAGAATCATTATTGATGCAACCTTGCACAAGTGATGCACTCTTATTCAAGCAATCAGTGAATTGGTGATTTCTCTCTTTTTCTATTATTATTTATTATTTTTAAAAAGATAAGACTAATTACAAAAACTTTCACCAATTCACCTAAAGTTCTTTTTTAGAGGCCATAACTGGTTCAAAAAGGCTTCCCCCTACACTTGATTTCTAGCAAACCAACTTCACCAATGCTTCCTAGGCTCAAGTTATGTATTTTTCATTGTTTTTCACTTGAGGTTATGATGGACAGGTTAAGACAAAGAAAAGGTGTTAACGGCTCAAAAAGGGGGTTATGCAAGGGTTCATGCAAAAGGGTAGGCTTTTTAGGCCAAGTGGTTAAAGAAAAACAAAATAAATGGCTCAATCACATACATGCCATGCCCTGCATTGAAAAAGCTTTGAAAAAGAATTAAGCAAGTTCTAGAATGACAAGCAATATGAGTGTCCATACTAGAACAAAAAAATGAGAGTAATCAATTCAGGCAATTATCAATTAGGCTCAAAAGCTCACAAGTTAATTCTAACCAATCAATCAAAATCAAGATCAATCTAATGCTTATTGCTCAAAACAGGAATTGAGTGCCAAAAATTTTAAATAAGTGCTAACTATGATTTAAAGTATAGATGTGACCAAGAAAAACTCATTAACTAAACAATTTCCAAAACTCTCTTCTTTTTTATTTATTTATTTTTTAAGAGAGCAACCTAACATAAACTAAAATAAAAAAACATAAAATAATCAATTCATGCACAGAAGAAACATAAAAACACAAAAGGTACTATAAAAGCATTCAAAAATAAGGTCCAAACATAAATAACTGAGCATGACAAAAAAAATGAGAAAAGGAAGGAGAAAAGAATCCGCATGTGAGCAGGCAATAGTGCAGGAGAGCATTGTTCAAACCGAGGTCAGACATCTGAGCATGGGCTAATATGAGAGAAAAGCATCCATGCCTAAGCCTCTAATGTCAAGTGAGCACTAAGGAGCAAGTGGGGTCTCTTCTCCTATACACCCATTCACTCTAGGTGAGTCAGGTAGTCCTTGATCATCTCCAGGTCAATGTTCTAGATATTAGCCAGAAGCAACTAAAACTCATCCGGCTCCCCTCCTTTGAATCTACAGGCAAGGCCAGGAATGGCATGGATGCTGAGGAGAGAGGGAACCTGCCTCCTTTAAGATATCAGCAGAATGATCCTATAGGTTCGCATAGAACTCACGAACCCATGAGATGTTGGCCGATGACATGGCCTCATCCAGCAAAATCCCCATCCTTAAGCCTCGATGTCATCAAGCACCCTCTTTAGCTTATTCTCCTACGGATCCTCATACAAAAATTTATTCTCAAATAAGCACAGCCTCCTATGCATGGCCCGTGGAAAGCACTTCTAGGAATGTTTTCAAATTTGAATGAGTCAGGAGGGAGTGGGAAAGCAGCTCCCTCATTAGAGGAACTATGGTGGGGCATTAACACTTAGGGGCCATGGACTTGGATGATGTACGCAAGCGATGAATATGAGCCCAGCCTCGCCTAGCAAAAGTAGCGATCTCATTTCACTGCAACCATTGCATAGTGAAACATACCGTTTCACTAAGGCACGCCTTCTTTTTTTTCTTTTTTTTTTTATGGTTCGTTGTAGCGAGACTACAGCTTGGGTTTCCTTCCCTATGAAGAACATCCTCACTAGAGCAAGCCTAGTTATGCCTAGGAGCTCAAACCTCCTTCTGGATGTATACAAAGCAGAGGACATTACCCATCTACAAACTACAAAAACAAAAGTACACTTGGAAATTTAAGAACTACAAAGAAAATGAAATAAAAGGAAATCAAGGAGAAAAGCAAGGGCAGAGATATAGTGGGTTATCTCCCATCAAGCACTTGGGTTTTAACATCCCTAAGTTTGATGCTTTGAACTCTTATGGTGAGTAAGTGGCTTCAACTAACACCATTTCTGCCTCAACCCTTGGTGCCAGGAATCCCTCATGATAAACCTTCAAATGGTTTCCATTAACACATAATCTTGCCTTCAAACTTGGGTCTTCCAACTCCAGCACCAAATGAGTGAACATGGGTCACACGAAATGTCCATCCCACGGGAGTGCAATTTTCCTGGCATCAAACGTAAGCGGGAGTTGTAAAGTATCACCAATTGGCTTATATGGGACTCTTTCTCAGGATATTCTTGTCATGGAAAGCCTTGGTCTTTTCCTTGTAAATTCTTGAACTCTCATGGGCTTCCATTCTCAACTCTTCCAGTTCTAGTAATTAGAGCTTCCTCTCCTGTAAGTTTCTGGCAAGTCCATGTTGCATTGTTTCACCGCCCAGGAATGCTTCAGCTCTTACGAGTAAGTGGCAAGCATTTCCAAAGACAATCCTAAAAGGACTCATCCCAATAGGTGTCTTGTAGGTGGTCCAATATGCCCATAGGGCATCAGGTAAGCGTACACTCCAATCCTTTCGGTTTGGCTTCACCATTTTCTCCAAGATGCACTTAATTTCGCGGTTTGACAAATCCTTGCTTGTTAGTTTAGGGATGGTATGGAGTGGATACCCTATAAACAATCCCATATTTATGGAGCAACACATCCATGCTTCAGTTGCAAAAATGATTGCCTTGGTTACTGAATGGTAGCATGTGTTGTTCCAAATCTACCAAAAACAAAATCCACAACAACTGGAGAATCATTAGTCCTAGTGGCAATTGCTTCCACCTATTTGGATACATAATCAACAACCAGCAAAATGTAAATATAGCCAGAAGACATTGGAAAAGGACCCATGAACTCAATACCCCAAACATCAAAGATTTCACAAAAAACAAGGGTTGCTGGGCATCTCATTTTTCCAAGATATGTTTCCTGCCTTTTGGCATTGTTCACAAGCCTTGCAGAATTCATAGGAGTCATTAAACAAAGAGCACTAATAAAAACCAGAATCTAATACTTTTCTAGTTGTGTGGTGGGGCCCAAAGTGGCCTCCACATACAGAAGAATGGCAAAATTGCATAATGGAGTTGAACTCTATGTCAAGCACACATATCTTAATTACTTGGTCTAAGCAAAATTTCTACAAGTACAGGTTATCTCACACAAAATATTTACAATCACTCTTCAACTTAGCAATTTAAGATTTTGTGAAATGTGGTGGATAGACGACGACCAAATAATTAGCAATATGGGCAAACCAGGGTGTAACATCCACATGCATTAATTGGTCATTAGGAAATGCATCATTAAGGGGAATACGATCATGCTCAACATGCTCCAACCTACTTAGGTGGTCAGCAACCAAATTTTCAGCTCCACTCTTATCTTTAATTTCAATGTCAACCTCTTGAAGAAAGAGCATCCATCTGATAAGGTAGGCTTGGCCTTGGATTTTTCAAAAGGTACATTAATGCTGCATGATCCAAAACACAACCACTTTTGCCCCAAGCAAATAGGACCTAAACTTGTCCAGGAGCAAAACAATTGCTCAAAGTTCTTTCTCAGTGGTAGTGTAGTTAGATTATGTAGAATCTAAAGTCCTGGAAGCATAATCAATGGCATGAGGGATCTTACTAACCCGCTATGCAATAACAACACCTAAGGCATAGTTGGAAGCATAGTTTTCAAGGCTTTGAACCTGATTGAGTAGGTCGAGTAAGTCATTGGGTCATGGTTCAAGGGTAGGTCATGGTTGAACCTTAAACTGGATTTATACAAAAAAAATATAAAAATTTAAATAAAATATAATAAAATGACAACTAATTAACAATTTGACACTCTTTAAGGGATCCAAATACAAAAACATAAATAAATAACATAAATTCCTAAATATTGTTCATATTTCACATCATGAATCACAATTGACAAGTTCAAAATATAATTACACAAGCAAACTCATAAAGTTTTATATCACAAACTCACAAGTCATGACAATACAAATAAAGTAACTGCATTTTTCTATAAGTTAGATTAGAAATTTTTTTTAAGGTTTTGAAAAAAGACATTATTCAGCAAAAAAAGCAAAAAAAAAAAATGACACGGTCCAGTTTCACTAGCCAAGTCGAATTGGGTTGCACGGTTTCAATGTGGAATCAAACAGTGGCTGGACCAATTTCATGAGAGTTCATTGATTTTCCAGTTGAATCAGGTCAAGTCGATTTTTAATACTTTGATTGGAAGCATCACACATCAGCTAAAAGGAAGGCTCCAGTCTAGGGTGAATGATAGGTGTTGTGGTCAAAGCTACCTTCAAAGCTTCAAAAGCCTCCTTGCATTTATCATCAAACATAAATTCTGCATCTTTTTACAGCAAGGAAGTGAGAGGAATAGCCAGTTTGTTAAAACCTTTGATGAATCTCCTGAAAAGCCAATATGGCAAGAAAAGAACGACATCCCACGCATTCAGGGTTAGGTAAATAGGAGGTAACATCAATCTTAGCTTTATTAACAGGAATTCCTTCAGATGAAATGATGTGTCCTAAAACTACACCTTGCTAAACCATGAAATGACATTTTTCAAAATTAAGTACAAGGCGAGTTTCAACACAACGTTTCAAAACCTTAGTTATGCTATCCAAACATGAGTCAAATGAAGGACCAAAAACAGTGAAATCATCCATGAAGACCTCCATGCAACTCTCAAAGAAATCACAGAAATACTTATCATGCATCATTGGAAAGTACCTAAAGCATTGCATAAATCGAATGGCATGCATTTGTAAATGAAGATACCAAATGGACAGGTACAGGTAGTCTTCTCTTGGTCTTCAGGAGCAATATGGATCTAAAAATACCCTGAGAAGCCATTCAAAAAGCAGGAGTAGGATTGGCCTCAGTACTCAGGATTTACTATGAAGAGGAGTGGGAAGTGATCATTTCTTGTGGCTTAGTTCAACTTCCTATAATCAATGTAAACTCGCCAACTATTTTGAACCCTTGTAGGCACCAATTCATTCTGATCATTCTTTACCACCGTGATCTGGACTTTTTGGGAACAACCTGGAATAGGCTGACCCATTGGTTATCAGAAATTAGGTATATGATACCTGCAACTAATAATTTTGTGATCTCCTTCTTGACAACATCTAGAATGAGACGATTCAAGCATCGTTGAGGTTGTCTCATAGGTTTAGCACCCTTTTCCAAGAAGATACGGTGAATGCATGTGGAGGGGATAATGCCCATGATATCAGCTAAGGACCAACCAATGGCCTTTTCATGGCTCTTGAGGACTCCAAGCAACTTTTCTTCTTGATCCTTTTTGAGGTCATTGGCGATTATCATAGGAAATTCCTCATTCTCCCCTAAATATGCATATTTTAAATGGTTAGGGAGGGGCTTCAGCTTAAGGGTGGATGATGGTTGTAATGGTGAAGTATCTGACCTGACCTCATACAAACTTGAAACAAGTGCATCATCATACCCAATAAAAGAAAAGGTAATAGAAAAATTAGGATTTGCATTAGCAAGAGATAGTGAAGAAAGGGAATTTTGCGTTTCAAGGTTAGAATATGAGTCAAGGGTGCACAGACACCCAGAAACTTCCTAGTTGTGCCATTCTATAGAATCCTGGAGACATGCTCGTTGAGCAAGTGTGTGTATCAAGTTGTTTGCTTGCAACAAAATTTTCTTACTAAGTGAGTCTATTTCAGACTCTCATTCTAGAATTCTCAGAAATAGTAAGGGGTGTACTAGACTTGCCTTCCACATAACAATTCAACAATGTTTTCAAAAGCGTTTTCAGTTAAAAAAGCATCAACTTCAGCATACTCCTTACACAAATTTGATATTCCATCATAGTTAGGGCATTCAAAATCATTTTCAAACTCCAACATCCCTGAACATTTGTCCACTTGATCACCACATGCATTTTCTATCTAAGAATCAATTATATCAATTGCAAAAGCAGAATGGTTTTCTAGGGAAAATTTCATGGCATCATGTAAATTAAATTGTGCTTTCAAATCACTGCATTCCAAGGAAAGTGTGCTAGCATACACATCAACCTTGGCCTTTCCAATTTTCAAAAATGGCCTTCCTAGTATCAATGTATGTTGGTGCATTTCCTCATCATTAGCCATCTCTAAAACATAGAAATCCCCAGGAAAAGATAAGATCATTTACCCTCACAAGGACATCCTCAAGGAGTCTATCTGGTTGCTAAATGCTTCTGTTGCAAACTATTAGATCACTCCAGGAGGCTTCAACTCTCCTACATGAAGAGCACGGTAATCTGAACGAGGCATGACATTGATTCCCACTCCAATATCTGCTAGGGCTTCTCCAAACTTAATGTTGCCAATGGTACATAGGATAGTGAATGTGCTCATATCTTTACACTTCTGTGGAAGACTTGGGTTGATGATAGAAGATACATGCACTCCAAGCTCACCTTCTCATTGCCTTTAAGTCTCCTCTTATTCATGCATAATTCTTTTAGAAACTTGACATATTTTGGAATTTGTTTGATTGCATCTAGGAGAGGTATGTTTACGTCAACCTTTTTGAATTTCTATAACAATTCCTTGTCTAGCTCAACTTCAGCTGTTCTTTTTGATGAAATGGCTTTTTGAGGAAAAGGCAATGAGATAAGGGTTGTCTATTCATCAACTGGAGTCACTAATAGTTACTTCTTCTCATGAGTGATGGTCTCATCCTTTTGAACCATTTCTCTTCGTTCCTCATGTTTCTCCTTCACATGTGGGTTCTTAACTTCTGTAAGACCATCCCGACCTTAGGGTGAGAGAACCAACATTCCTCTAGGATTTGGGATAGTCTAAGATGGAATCTAGGAGGAGCTAGGCTGCTTAGTCTGAGAAGAAGAGTTTTTAAATTGATTGAGTTCTACACGCATCTCTTGCATGGCCAAGTATGTGGCATCAATCTTCTTCTGCTGATCCAACAACTTTCATAAGCTCTTGCATAGTTGGTTAATCTGAAACCTCCTGGAGGTGGTAATGCAGGACCTGTGGTGGTGGTGGGAGTTATTGCCTGACGTCTCTGATGGGGTGGCCGGACCTTTGCTACCGTTTATATGGGGCTGATTCTAAAATTGTTTGTTTGAGGAGTTCCCCTACCTCATATTTGGATGATCTCTCAACCCTGGGTTGTAAGTGTTACTGATTGATTTTGAGGTCTCCTAGGAAAAACATATGTAGTAGAAACATTTGTTTGATCATCTTGCAGCTGAGGATAGGTATGTTTTGTAATAGCCCATGCTACTTTATGGATTGACGACTAGTCCCCACAAACCAACACTGATCTTTCAGCGTACTTTGTCCTCACTCACATGCTTCCTGGGAAACTTCCCAGGAGGTCACCCATCCTAAAATTTCTCCAAGTTAAGCATGTTTAACCATAGAGTTCTTTAGTGATAGGCTATCGAAAAGAAGATGTATCTTGTTAGTATAGGTAGTACTAATCAATTCATATAAACCATCCTCAACTGTATAGTCTCATACCTTTAGATCTAGGATCCTCTCATTCTAGTGTGTAATTTGTTCATTCATGTACCCCTCTACTTAGAAGCCTAACAGAACCCACTTTTTGTCCGTGCCTTCTTGGAATCGATCACTCCTTTCCCTCGTCAGAGCATTACATGCCTACCAACTTCTACTTAGTTCATCCCCGAACCACACGTACTGGAGAGGTTTTGCTCTGATATCATTTGTAACATCCTCATCTACTTTATGGATTAATGATTGTCCCTACAAACCAACACAGTTTTCTCAACATGCTTTGTCCTCACTCATACACTTCCTAGGAAAACTTTCCATTAGGTCACCTATCTTAAAATTTCTCCATGTCAAGCATGCTTAACCATGGAGTTCTTTAGTGATGTGCTTCCAAAAGAAAATGCATCTTGTTAGTATAGGTAGTACCAATCGATTCATATAAGTCATCCTTAACTGTATAATCATACCTATACAGTCTCAGGATACCTTTCATTCTGGTGTATAATCTGTTCATTTATGTACCCCTCCGCTTAAAAGCCTTAGGAGCCGCTCTTTGTCTGTGCCTTCTTGCATCCTGATCACTCCTTGCCCTCGTCACCGAGCGTTACATCTATGGTATGAGTATGGTAAGAATAAATGCCACATGCCATGGCTGGTATAGGATGAACTGGGAGTTGTACTTGGCCTAGAATTAACTACTTCATGAACCCAGAAATCTCCTCAAGTGTTTGCTATAAAGTTAAAAAATCTATTTGGGCTACCCCATGCACACTCCTAGTACCTGAGATGGCTTTAGATCCAAACTCGTGAATTCTCTACCATGTTCTCAATCAAGGCTCTTGCTAGCTGAAGTCTTGTCAACCAAAGCAACCCCACTAGCTACATCTATCATACTCAAGTCCATCGACATGAAACCCTCATAGAAGTACTAGATAAGAAGCGCTTAAGGATCTGGGGATAAGGGCAGCTAGCAGATAACCTCTTAACCTTCCCAATACTCATATAGTATCTCCCTTGCAGTTACCTTATCCCTCAAATGTCCTTTCTAATGGCAGGAGCTCTAGATGCTAGAAAGTACTTCCCCAAGAAGAGCCTTCTTAACCTAGCCCAACTATTTGCTGATCCATGTGGAAAGTAGAAGAGCCAATCCTTGGCAACTCCCTCAAAAGAGAAAGGGAATGCCTACAGCTTCACTTGGTCTTCATCCACCCCAAGCGGCCTCATGTTTGAACAAACAGCATCAAATTCCTTGAGGTGCTTATGTGGATCTTCACTCGCATGCCATGAAACTTTGGAAGTAGATGTATAAGCCCAAATTTGAGATCAAAATCCACCTCCAAGTCAGGATAGATAATTCCCAAGAGTTGCTAGTGCATGTTAGGAGCTCTAAGCTCCTTAAGAGTTCTCCCTTGGTCAGCCATTAAGTTTAAGCTTCCTAAAACACTAACAAAGGAATCAAAAAGTTCAGGAGAAGCATAAACAGTTTCTAAATCAAAATCAGAATTAAAAGCAAAACTTCATATGATTCCCTAAGAATGAACAACTATCTCTTAGTCTATCTCAATTGCCTAAGAGTCTTCTCAATTAGGATCAAACGAGCTAATCAAGTTAGGATCGAGTCATGCATAGGAACCAACATAAAGAAAACTAAAAGAAAGATAAAATTAACAACTATTTTTGGATTTTTCTTAAAATGAAAGAAACAAAAGAAAACAAGAAAACAAATATTCACAAATTCACAATATAAACACAACTAAATAGTGTAGCATTCCCAGAACAACGCCAAAAACTTGGTAGCCAGCCGTTATCAACACCAAGTGTAAAAGGAATTTGACTCCCAAACTAAGTTGCACAAGGCACCTAGATAGTAGTGTACAACCCGGTTCGTCTCACAAGGAAGCTGAACTAATTAGTTGGAGTTTAAGGGGGTTTTGTTGCATGAGAAAATGAAATAGTAAGTAATTGAAATAATAAAAGAGAGCTAGCCTAGGGAATTCTCAAGCTAGGAGTGCTAATCATCAACATAAACAAATTATCAAACACCTGGTGAGGAACTATGTGTTAATCAAATCACACAATTAACTAGCAATTCTTCTTAAAGTCAATCAACTAAAGGATAAAATCAAGCACATACACTTAGATAATTGCAATCACAACACCTAAATGTACGAACTAAATTAAATGTCAATTGCCATAGCCCAATTCTCAATCAAGAATTAACTTCATTCTCTTAGTTAATTAAATGCTCATCAATCAATCAATTAGCATGTATTCAATCAACAAGCTAAGACATCTATGCTCACAAATCATGCTCACATACACATAAAAACACCTTACTCAACATGCATATCAATCAATAAACATGACAATAAAAGGAAATACAAAGAGAAAGAGAACAACACCAAGGATTGCATTAAGATCAAAATGTTTCAAAACACAACCCTAAACTTTCAGACTTGGCCTGCAAAACGCTGCGAGTGGACTTCAATATCTCTACTAGAGCCAACTCACAGGCTTGCTGGAGTGACCATTGTTCACTTGCAGCGAGCCCTTTATTCCTGATGAGCCCCTAGACTTAAATCCAGCTTTCTCTCTCTTCAGCGTATGCTCCAAAGCACCACTCTGCAATGCACTCTCAAGGATGACCCTTTGAATATCAACAAATCACTTTGTAAGAAAAATAGGATTCGTTAGTGATAAAGCCAAAATTGCATAAAGCTACTGAATTAAAGTCACAATGCAAAATTGAGTGCAAAAAGAGTTAGATGCAAAAAAAACCCAATAAACTCATGGAAGTAAAGCTCAGAAAGAATGCAAAAGCACCAAGTATAAGAGGGAAAATATTTACAAAATGTGTGTTTATCAACTAGTTTTTGGAAAATAAAACTATATTTTAAATGGTGTTACAATTTACTGTGCATATAAAGGAAATCCAGATCATAAGCCTTACGTGGAAATGGAATTTCTCACATATCAGTCATGTGCCCAAATAGGGTTGTGACAGCCCCAGGGATGGTCTTCATAGATCACTCAGAATTACATATAGATGCGCCTTAAGAGGAGTTCCCATAACTTGTCCGTGAGGGACGCGGTTACGAGACTGCTCTTTATAAGCAAAGTGCTCAATTTGTGACGGGGAGTATCAACTTTCAAAATAACATGTTTAGCATTTTGTTTCATCCCAAATTATCCAGAATAACTTAAGGAATGTTTTCATTACAAGAATGCTTGATTTTACTAAATATTATGTATGTATATAAAAAATGATTTATGAATGCTACATTATTATGTATGTAATTATTTAGTTGTTCCATATGAGTTATGGGTAAGAATTTACTCATTGAATTTGATGACTCACCCCTCTTTTCTTCCCCAAATACAACTGTTGCTCAAAATACCTTTCAAGCTCTTTCCTAGTAGCGTTTGTAGATCTTAGTGGTGAGCTTCAATTTTTGGCCAAGTGATGTTTACGCTTATGTTAGATTAGAGTGCTTTGGTAGTTCTGAAATAGGATCTAACCATGTATTATTTTGATTACATTATAAGGTAGTTTACGTATTTATCTTTTGAAAGGCACAAACTATAATGTTTTAAATGGATCTATGACTATGTATGCTTGGAGTGACTAGGGTTTTATGGATTTTATGAATATAATTCTAATTTGAAACTTATTTATTAAATTAATTTAATTATGTTTTGAGATAAAATTACATTTTTCATGCATGACATGTAACCAAAAGACTTTCATAGGGAAAGTCCTTCACGAGGTAGCTTGAGGCTGAGATACACCAACCTCTAACTTAAGGCATTAACGACTAAACATTGGAGCACTTCACAATGATGGATCTACCCACCTTCATCAAGTTCCACATAAAGGTGGATGAGATTACCAAGTTATCTATATACATCGGAGATAACAATAGAGTTGGAAGCTGGAAGCCCAACCCAAGCTCTAGTCCCAGGAGTTTCTAAAGAGGCGTGACATTTCAGATCCACCTACTTGGGGAGAGTTTAAGGCAACTTTCATGTAGAGGTTTCTTCCAAGACAACTGAAATCCCATATGGTAGAGGAGGTCCTGAAGCTGAAGTTGACTTTGGGGATGACAGTGGCTAAGTATAATGAGCGATTCACATACCTAGCACAAGCGCTTCAAGCTTGATCCCTACAAATGTCATGACCAATAACATAAGGGATATTGTCCCTTATGGAAGCCTTCTGGAATTAATTTGATGCAATAATGCATAGTACATTACTAATTTAACGGTCATAATAAATCATAAAAATAAATAAATAACTAAAAGAAAATTCTCAAAACTTCTAGGAAACTCTATTCTTAAAATACATCAAATATTTGATTCTTCCAAATTGTTCCAAAATCCATAACTCAAACAGGCAATCTTAAATTATGTTCCTAAAGAAATTCCATAAAATATCATCATAACAAAATAGCATAACTTTAAAATAATCATGCTAAATTGTAACGTCATTTTCCCGTGTACAAATGATCAAAATGCCCCTAGATCATTTTACCCAAAATGAGATCGCCGGCCATCCTCAAGGGGATGTTTTGATGATAATAGGGGATTATATGTGTTATGTGTGGTAATAGAGCAGAAGAATCTCATTTTTGAGTTCCGATGCCCAAAATTACCAAAACGCCCATATGGCCGTTTAACGTCATTTACGTGCCGGTGAGCCCAAACTTCACCAAAAGGTTTTAAAAGATGTTTTTAAGCTACATTTAGTAACCGGTTAAGCCCGGTGGCCCGAGTAGCTTTTGTGAAAAATTACCGTTTTGCCCCTAGCTTCGTGCGTTTTGGGCCTAATGATGTAATTAGCAAAACCTAAGTAATATTAGGCTCTAATTAAAGATAAGTAAATTTTAATTACTAATCTAGAGTCAAAATAATTAATTAAGGTTAATTGGAACCTAAGATTGCTTAGAGAAGCTCAAAATCCTTTTCTTTAATTTAAGACATTATGTCATTTTTCATGAATAGTAAGATTTCAATCAATTTTCTTAAATCATGGAAGTTGTCACATGATGAGATTCCTCCCTAATAAAGATGGATTTGCACTAATCAAGCAAGACCACTCTTAATCTTGTCTTGAACCACCTTAATTACCTATTTTCTCACCTAAACACTTACTTACAACTCCTAATCCATGGCCTAACCAAATTACCTCTTAAACACACACATAAAACAACATTAAAATGAGGATTTTTCCTCCCCCATTGGCCTTAATTATAACCGGCCACTCCTCCCCAATAAATCATCCATCACATGTTTCATTTCCAATAAAATATGCTTAATGAAACTTGTGTGCCCATGCCTTGCCCATGCTTTCCACCATACCTCACCATGCCTCATGGAACAAATTCTCTCACCTCATGGAACATGAGGTCAAGGCCTTCCTCCCCAATCAGCCACATGGTTGCAATTTCTCTATAAATACCATGCTTGGATGAACTTGGTTGCATTTTGTTCATTTGGTAAGTTTAGCTTTAAAGAGTAACCTTGAGTTCTTTCTTTTTCTCTCAAAGTTCAAGAGTTCTACCATCCTTCTCATCTTCTTCTTGCTCACAAAGAACCATCACACAAACACCATAAACCTTCCATTAAACACATAGACTTTTCATTCCCAAGCTCAAAAACTCAAAGCAAACATTTTTCCTTTTCTTTTCTCTTGGCTGAATTCCTTTAAGCATCAAGGAATGAGTTGTTCTTCTCATCTTGTTTCAAGATCAAGCTTCCATCTTTCAAAAATAAAATATCTTTGGTAGGGGTTTTATTTCAAAGTTTTCCTTATTTCCTTTGAGAAAAGTTCTAGTTTTTCTCTTGGTTTTCAAAGCTTTCCTTTTCCTTTCTTCATTTCAGCCTTAGGGCCTTTGGTTGAGAAAAACTTTAGCTTGATAATGAGGTTTCAAGATAATGGTCTTGTGATGCCATGTGAGAAACCTCTAAAGCTTGAAAAACTTGGTCTTGGACCATGCATGCTCTTAGTTTCTTTCCTTTTCTTTGATTAAGTTTTCGGTTTCTTTTCCTTTTTCCTCTCAAAGGTTTCAGTTTTTCCTTTCTTTTTCTCCTCAAAGGTTTCGATTTTCTCTTCTTTTTTCCTTTGATGGTTTCGGTTTCCTTTGCCTTTATTTGAACAAAGTTTGGCAAAAATGTTGAGTAGATCACTAAAAGTTTTGTTAAGAAAATTAATCACGTATTTTCAAAGAGCTCTAAGTTTACCCTTGCCAACCTTAAAGTTGGCCGTTCTAAGAGTTTTACTCTAGATTGAATCCTATGAGCAATAAAATAAAGAATATGACTTAGTTTTTGTATGCTTGTTTAGACAAAGTATTGAGCTTTATGTCCATTTTCTTGAGCTTGATGATGAAGTTCAAAACCAAAGGCTTCTTTGAAGACTTGATGCTAAGAACTCTAAAGCTCACTTTATGTTGTTAAGATACATATTGGGTTAAGGTTATGATGTTCCTCTAAAGTCTTGTAAGAGCTCTAGTTAAGATAAAATGAGTTGCATTCATGTTTATGCTTATGCCTTGCATAGCATGTTTATTTTGATGCCATCACTAAGCTCTCAAAAATAATTAAATGAACTTGCATTATCATGTTTAAATTTCCAAGCTTGCACTTCATATTTATATTTCAAGTTGTAACACCCTAATAATTAACCCAATACACCTAGGCGGTCTGATTAATTACTAGACTTTACTCTTTGCTTCAGTTCCTTAATCATGCTTTGAAAATACTTAGTGAAATTACGAGCCATTTTTTTTTAAACATAATTGAAAACGTGAGCCGCGCTTAACGTGAAAGATTTAGCAAAATTTAAAAGACACATAGGAATTTACAAACATCACATCATAATATATTGGCTCCATCATACAGCATCCATAATTACATATCATATAGATATTTTGCCTACCAACAGAATAAGACTAAGTGTAGGCAATCTAATAAAACATAAATAATATATGGATGGAAGGACATCCATTAATGGCACCTAGTAATAACACTCCAGGGATAGGGATAGATATCTGAAATATACGAGTGAAACTAGCAGGATTCAAGTTCAGCTACCCTGAGCCTCAATGTGATTCACGAACGCTTCCTTCTTTCTGAAGACGAGATGGAAAGAAAAATAGAGGGAGTGAGAAACTTATAAAAAGAATCTCAGTAGGGTACTCACCTCATGATGCATTGTGTCATCATCATCGTCCCCAGGAACCTCGGGTTATTATGAAATAGTGAGCATGCTAAGATTGATTTATTAAGTTCGAAAATATACTTTACCGAGGTTCGTCGGTTTAATCATGCGTCTTATAATGCATCATAAACTTAGCATGTCATGTTTATAATGAACTTTTCCTTTCATATATAATAACATAGTTATGCATAAAATCACATCATATTCCTCATCATCATTTCATAATACTATGCATAGCAGAATATCATATTTCTCATCATCATCTCATAAATACTATGCATAGCAGAACATCATATTCACATAATGCATTTACTTAGTTTCTTAGGTGACTTAAAGTTACTTTCATCATCATTTTCCTGGGCCACCCTATACTCCACCCTTTTGGGAGTAATCTAGGTTATGAGCTCATACCTTGCTAGTCGTCACCAGCACATACTTATCCCTTTTGATAAGTAAAAATTCCGTCTCTACCCTTTTGAGAGAACAGACTAGGGGCAAGAATCACCTTTTCACCGCCTATAGTTTGATGGGTCCAAAGGATCATTTTCTCATATATTTTGAGTCACCTTTAAGTCTTTGCATGTTATATCATAATACAATTCTTCATTCATAATCATCATAACATTTTCTCATTTATAGTCTTATGCCGAAATAATATATACCAACTGTAATCATGCATCTGGAGATTCCAGGAAAGAGAGGTGGGTCACAATGGACACGCTTAAATACCAAATCTTTCCTTAGTCAGAATCTTTCCAAATTGCACTCTTACAGGAATACACTTTCTTCCAGGAACAGAATATGTCTTTATTTCATGCATAAGTTTTCATTGTTTGCAACAACAACTATAACATACAAACCAGGGAATCAATCAATGACACCAAATTCTTAATAAGCATCAAATCACATTTTAAGTACACATAAATTACTAGCTTCCCATAAAATTCTTACAAAGTTTTAAAACTCTTTTAGAACTAATTCCTTTTGTTAAACTTGAAAGAAGTCATAGGACTTTAGGCCTAAATTAACCATGGGACCGATTTATAACTTGAAAGAATGTTCATAATTAAATCTTTCACTTAAGATAAAAGGAGCAAGTCTTGAGCTTTAGAGATTTAGGTGACATCTTTGAATTATTACCATGCTATGCAACCTTATTTTAATCTTATCTTTATAAGGTGATAGCTTGGAATTATAAACATGATATGCAATTCCATTTCTTTATCTTTAAGATTTAAGGTGATAACTTGAAAATTAAACATGATGCAAGAACTTGTAATATAAACATGATGCAAGAAACTGAACGCGGTAATCCGCATAGGACAAGTGAGGGAGAAGAGAATCTTAAGCAACCGAAGCGGTAGTCCGCATAGGACCGGTGAGGGGATGAGAATTACATTTTTTAAGCTCCAATTCTCAAGACTTCTTAAAGAATAAATTCTTTAACTCCAATTATCTCATTTCTTCGCTTATGATTCATAAGCAAGTCTTTGAGCTCTAGGATTTTTAGGTGATGACATAAAATAAACATGTCATGCATTGACTCTTTTAGCCATTATAAAATAAAGTGAGAGCATAAAATAAACATGAGATGCAACTTCTTTATTATCTTTAGAGATTAAGTGACAACTTGAAATTTAAACATGAAATGCAAGCTTGAAATTTAAACATGAGATATGCAAGTTCATTTATTTATTCTTGAGAATTTAGTTATGACATAAAATAAATATGGTTGCAAGGCATAAACTTAAACATGGATGCAAGTTCACTTAATCTTTTTACTAGAGCTCCTTCAAGACTTTAAGAGAATTATGTTTTCAACCCAATATATGTATCTTAGCAAGACAAAGTAAAAATACATATTTCATATTCAAACCTCAAGATAAAAACATTATTCTTTAAAGTTTTGCATTAAATGGAATGTTCAAGCTTTAGAGGCCTAACTTGTGATGGATTTACAACCCATATTCAAGGTCCTCATCATCAAGCCATCATTTCATTCCTTCCTAGGCCATTTGGCCGAAACCATGAAAGGAAAATAAGGAAAGAAAAACTGAAATTTTAGAAGCTTTGGAAACTAGTGAAACCTTCAAGTTTTAGAGATCTAACTTGTGAAAGCTTTGCAACCAACACTCAAGAATCTCATCATCAAACCATGGTCTCATCATAAGCTAGGCCATATGGCCAAAATACTTTAAAAAGAAAGGAAGAAGAAACTGAAAATGAAAACTTAAAAGAAAGCTCATGAAAACATCATTTTTGAGCTAGAAACATAACTTGTCTTAGCATAAAATGAACTTAGAAACACCTCCCTACCTAATTTGATTTGAAAGAAAGGAAGAGAACTTGGTTTCCTTGAGTGAAATGAAGCAAAATATCCTTGAAAAGCTGAAGGAAGAATTCAACCAAGAGAAAGAAAGAAAGAAAGCTTTTGGTGCTCCTAAGACTAGAATTTGTGTAAGTTATGAACTAAGCATCTAAACTATCTTCAAGCATGCCTATTTATAGAGATTTTGCAGCTCATAAATGGACAAAGGAAGGAAAGAAATCTGACCAAAAATTAGAGAAAAAAAATAAGGAAGAAAAATCATTTTGTTTGGTGGCTTAAAACATGGAATCATGTTTCCATGTTTTCATGATTCTTTGTTTTCATTCTTTGGATTTTTGTGTAATAATTTTCTGACTTATTACTCAATAATTTCGTGCATTACAGCCTTGTGGAAGAGGATTTTGTGTGTTCCATGTATTTTTTAGGTGTAGGCAAGGTATTCATGCAATTTAGAGAATTTACGGTTAAGGGTTTAAGTGAATTACTAAGCAATTTGGGTGTTTTAAGCAATTTTAGGTTCTAATCAATCTAAATAAATAATTTTGACTCTAGATTAGTAATTAGAATTTAATAAGCTTTAATTTGAGCCTAATATTGCTTAGGTTTCGTTAGACGAATCAAAAATCTCAAAATTTGTAAAACTTGCAAAGAGGGGCAAAACGGTCATTTTACTTAAAAATTGCCCGAGACCACCCGAGCTTAACCAATGGTTAATCATAGCTTAAAAACACCTTTTAACACATTTTAGTGAGGTTCGGGCTAAGTCGGCATGCAAAAAGTTAAAACGGGTAAGGGCGTTTTGGTCATTTCGCGTCGAGCTCAAAATTAGGATTCTTCTCCTCTATTAACACACATAACACAAACAATCCCTTATTAACATCAAAACATCCCCTTGAGGATGGGTGGGGCCCACGATCCTCATTTTCTGAGTAAAATAACCTCAGGGCATTTTGGTCATTTTACACGTACAGAAAATTGGGGTTTGCAATACTTGCACGAATTGCTCCTAACTTCTCTTCTAACGTTATATTCCTTTATTAAGGATTGTTTGGTCTCAAATTTTATATAATATTTACCTACGGTAATTCGGTAATTCCTAATGATAGTAAAAATTGGGGCGTTACACAAGTCATCACTTAATCTTTAAAAATAATAATGGGGTTACATCTCATATTTAATTTATGCTCTCACTTTATTTTATAATGAAGAATCAAACAAGTGCATAGCATGTTTAAGTTTATGTCATCACTTAAATATCCTAAAGCTCAAAGGCTTGCCCAAGTATCTTACATAAAGTTTTAGAAAATGGAAGCATTTCAAGAATGTCATTTCGGCCTTGTGATGACGATGGTGGACTTGAGATGAGTTCATCTAATCATAAGTGTCCATAGTCTAAGTCTTGGAATTTTTCTAGGCTTAGGTGTACTTGAAGAACTTTATGAATAAAGTATTATGTTTTAAATCTATTCCTTGAGCTAAATAATTTAGCTACTAACCTTACCCATTTTGTATGATTTTAATGAGAGGAATTGGTTTCTAAAAGAGTTTTGAGTCCCTAAAATGATTCCAAGAGAAACTAGCAACTTATATGCACTTAAATCATGAGATTATGTGATGATATGATGCTTGTATTTTCGGTTCTACCTTGTGCAATTGACCACTGTATAAACTGTTTTATGGTGTTAAAATGTGTAAAATTATGTTTGAGTGAAGCAAGGATCGATTTAGGGAAGTTAGGAAAGAACAAGTAACTAAAAATGACTTAAATTGAGAATTCTAGAACACTTAGATTCACAAATTGTAAATTCTGTTTCAGCATAAATGGACTCAAGAAAAATGGTCCATAATTAGTGGAAATGTGTAGGAATCCCTTATATTTGGTATAGAAGTTGATTATAGAGCCTTAGGCGAAGATGGATCTTAGAAAAGGTCAAAAACGGAAATCTATGACCCCGTAAACATATGATAATTTTCAGACTAAGTGATGCAATGCCGTTTGGATATGTTAGTAGGCATGAACATTAGAGAGAATTATAGGTGATGATCCCTTAGGTGTGATAATAATCTATAATGGGTGTTAGGATAACTAGAACACAAGTTTAAAGCCCATGAGGGCCAAAGCATAAAATATCTTAGGATAGGGAGATGTGATGTGAGAATGAAATCGAATAAGTATGGTTTTGATGTATGTGAATCATTTAAATACCATGAGTATGAAAATGTATGGATGTATGGCATGTTGCTATTATGACGTGGTATGCTATGTTTAAAATGCATGAGAATATGAGATATGAATAAATAATATGTTATATGATGTTCTATGGTTGTATGCTCATGTTGCATCCATACAAGATATGATAATGTAGAAATGATCCCATTATGACTTCCTGAGTTAAGAGTTGTACGGGGTGATCCAAGAAAGAGATAAGCTAATGTAGAAATGATCCCATTATGACTTTCCAGTTAAGGGTTGTACGGGGTGATCCAAGAAAGAAATATGATTGCCCCTTTTTTTTCCCCATATGAAATCTAGCGACAGCTAGTTAGGTTTGAGCTCATTCCTAGGCGATAGGTGTATTTGGAGTTTTGGTGACCATGAGAAATCGCGAGGTGGCAGGTTAGGTGGATTTTGGAGACCATGATGAGGGTGGAAAAGTTAAGAAAGGAACTCGAAGAGTTCATGAATGATAAAGTAAAAGACGCACATGCATATGTTTCGTGAATGTTCCATTGGTGCTTATGATTAAGTGATACATGTTAATGTACGTGACGTCATGCTCAAGCATTGTCATGTATACATAAAATATCTGCTGCATTCATACCATCAAGTCTCATGCTAAAAGAAACCCACTTCGGATAATGGGAATTGAGAAATTAAAACTGAACCTATGCATGAACACCTCTTTTATAACAAAACCCGAAGTGGCTGGGCGACGACGATGACACTTGTGTTAAAGTCGAGGGCCCTACCTAGAATCTTGAATAAGTATTCTCACCCCTTTTGTTTTCCCTCCCGTGTCGTCTCTAGACGGATTAATGCGGATGTTCGTGATCTTCCTTGAGGCGCGGGCATAGGAACCACGTCATCTAGTCAGATCAGAGGGCGTAGCGAAACATGAAGACTCCTCTAGCCTTGTTAACATTTTGTTTTGTGTCAGTTTAAGTTGTTTGGTGTAATCGATACCCTAGGTGTCCTTATATTTATAAGGGCATCGTTGTTATGTTATGATTATAATATGCTACTGCAAATTATGTTGTGATTATTCTATATGGTTTATTCATGGTTGTTATGATGACGTATATATGTTTGTTATGTTTTACGTACAATAGTCGAAATTCTATGCGTATACGCACTCACATTTTAAGTCTTAAGTTCAAAAAGAAAAATTTAGTCATATTTTATTAATCGTATTTTAAAGAAAAGTAAGCCAAGATCTAAAACAAAGGCGTAACGACTAATAACTAACCGAAAATGCGACTCGAGCGTATGAGGTTAAGAGTTAGGGTGTTACATAAATGACGTCGAGGAACCTGCTTGCACACTATTGAAGCACTCTATTCTATCACGATTTTAATCTAAACTTCACTACGAAGTGAAGCTCATCATGGAATAGCTACAAGACAACTAAGGTTGAGCCTGATCAATAACTAGATTTGCAACTGGAACTTAAAGGGGAGTAAAAGATGGATGAGTTCATCAAAACTAAATGAGTAGGTCTCTATGTACAACGCACATGGGACAACAAACCAAAGTGCATATGATATATATGCAATGTAAAACATTTTAATATTTATATACATGGATATACTGGGAAAATATTTAAAATTTCATAATTAGCAAATCATGTAATCCTCAAAAAGCAATATAAACTACTCTAAGGGAATTCAGGAAGAAACAGAATTCTAAGTAGGTTATAAAAAGGCAATATTCAATCCCTCATGAACATGAGCATCTAATTGATAACAAATAGAACCTCACAAAATGTGTCCCTTGCGAACCGTGTCCCTCATGGACAAGTTATGGGCATCTATCTAGTTCCATTTACCTGTAATCTATGTAAAAAGGGTGATTGCCTCGTGGGCAATATTGTATACCAAGGTTAACAATCACTGTCATTGATTCACAGCTTTATTTCTCTCTAACTCCTATCTCAAAACTAACTTCAAATTAAACTAAATAAATCTAAAAGTTCTAAATTCATATAATTCTCACAATCAAGCTGTAACATAACTGGTTCTAAAATCATGTTCAAGAGATCGCAGTTTGTAGATATGGTGATTTTAGAAACCCAGAGATGTATTATTGGTTATTGTTATGAATTGTACTTTATTATGTTGGATTTTTTTAATTTAAAATATATATTTCAAAAGGTTTATATTTTTATCTAATTATTTAATATCACTTTATTTAACATTACCAGTCATATTTTGATTGCTCATTAACTTTTAAAATCAAAATAGGTCATGATTTGATTTCGGTTTAATTCCTTTTATATCAAGTTTTCTTAAATGTCATTGATATTGGTTTTGATGTTTTTCTCTTTAGTAATTTACCAACGTTATATAACAGTTTTATGACTAACGAAATAGAATCGTTTTCATTGACAAGCATAGTGATGTTGTGATCCTTCCTTACTTATAAAAAGAAAAGGTCTCGTTATTGGAAATATATAACAAGTGATTTCACTCAAGAACTATGAGAAGTCTTGAAGCAATTTTTGGTTACACACTATTATTCTATTTTCTAGGTTATACATAAGAATATATCTTCATTATAGTTCTTGAGCTCCTAGCCCTAGAAGACCCTAATATATCCTGAGATTTCTTTACCAATAAAATAATTTTTAAGGACATTATATACATGCATGCCTTAAACTTAATATATCACTTCTCTATTTTGCTTTTTCACGATTGGAGATATATTTTCCAATAATTTTAAGCATTATTCTTATTGAAAAGCAACCTTCGATTTATGTAGTGTGACTTGTGTAACATTAGCATGCTTGTAGGTATGTCGTCTGTCGCTTATGCTTTCCCAAAATTTCATCGTGTTAATGTCAAGTGTAACACCTTAAAAATTATTTAAAAATTAATTTGCGCTTTATTAGTCATAATTTTAAAAATCTAACGTTTATCAATTATGAGGATGGCCCAACGAACTTGTTAAAAAAAAAGGCCGGATAAATAGTAACCTTGCCAGCCTCACGGGCCGCGGGGCAGCCAAAACCCAAAATTCGGACAGGAAATGCCTGGACTGAGAAGAAAGGGTTAAGGTTAGAAATGATAAGGAATGGGAAGTTATACCTAGAATTAATTTTGGGTAGTTTGACTACCCATGTACGGTTTTTAATTTCGGAGAGTTTTGATGTGCGGTTTTTAACACCATATAAGTTATTGGTGGCTAAGTAACTTTTACTAACCACTTTATGCCAAATGGATGGCAAGGATTAAAACTTGAAAAGCAAGTTTTAATCTTGACCTTTTATTTATTATATTTTACTCGGAGCCAATATCTCATCCGTTCGGTGGAATTTCGATGTACAATTTTAACACCAAAAAAGCTACTTGCTCCCCAAGTTAAAGTGAGCCACTTATCTTAAGCCAAGTGAATTGATTCAATCATTTTCTATGGTTAAAAATTATGAATTTTGGGTTTTGAGCTAGGTTGAGTGATTTCTGACCACCAAATTTATCTAATTTTGTTAACCTAGTTAGAGAACTCTTTTTACCTAAAATTTTTATGCAGCCTTGTGGACACATTGAAGTGTCACCGAATTTTTATAACCTTGGATTTGATGGTTTGAAATGCAGAATAAATTGAGCTACGAATATGTGAAATCATCATTGTGCTGAAAATGAATTAATGCATGGAATTGATAATGTAATGGCATTTTGGCTCCAAGATGACATGAATACTTGATATTAACTATTTGGCCACGTGACTTGTAACATATAAATGCATGCTAGAGGAAGTAAAGAGAGGTTTATGAGGCATGATTGAAATTGTATTGTGAATGAATGCCTACATGTGCTTTATGCATGCGTTTGGAAAAAGAAAAGAGAATGTATAAACTAATCGTGCATATTCTGACATATGGACAAAACAAAAACAAGACTTAAATCGAATGAGAGGAAGACAAAAAGAGGAACTTCCCAGAAATATTATAAGGGAAGGCAAAAAGAGGAACTTCCCCAAATTTATTTTGAGTCGATAACGTATGGGCAAGAATAGATCTATGTGTGATTCAGAAATGGAAAAAAAATGAAGTCCAATGATCACATATAGGAAGGGCTCAATTCTGACAAGCGCCTATTTCCCTTGTGTGGTGTGATCCACTATAAATACCATTTAGTATAAACTATCTGTTGTGGGGTTGTCCGTGGCAAATACCAGTTAGGTATAAACTAAGTCTTTCCTATGTCGATAAAAAGAGAAAAATGCACTAATTTGATTTCTATGGCCATAAATGAAACCATGTCATGTTGAGATAAGTTCACTGCATGTATTATATGCATACTCATGTTATTTTGAATTGTCTACCTTGTGTGATTTACTAATTGTTGGAAGATTATAAGATATATGCTTTAAGTGATTAAATGCTAAAAGATACCTACTTCGAAGGGATGATCTTAGAACTTTAAAACAAAGCTTTAATATGTATTGCATGATCATATTTTCTTGATAAACCGAAGTGGCTGGGGCAATGATGATGACATTATGATTATGTCACTAGGGAGTTGCCCTCCTGGGAATTGTATAATTCTCACCCCCTATGTGTTTTTGTGTTCCCGTGTCACCTCAGGTTAATCCAGAGAATAATGGGGCTGCTACATGAAGAGCTTGGGATTGTGGTAGCTTAGTAGTTGATGTTTTTATTTTACTGGACTTTATTGGAGTTATATATATGTAACGTAACTAGTTGACATATATGTATTAAAGCACATAGAAAAGCTTCCTTTTGTACTTGAACTTGTAATTCAATAAATGTTTTATTTCTTTATTATATATATATATATATTAATAGAACCACGAATTAGTTACTACTCATTTGATCGATCTTGCTATAGATAATTAAGAAAGGTCCGCTAATTTATGAGTAACAACTCTTAAGTATAATGTCATGACTTAAGAATGATGTTGTACTTGGGAGGATGTTACATCTAGATTATTACTCTAACTCCTTTGTCTGAAATTTTTTCATGGTTTGTGGATGAGTTTGCTTAAGTCATGTCACTTGATAAATGTGCATTATGCTTGGTATTTCTTGCCCAATTTCTTTTATATCGAATTATCAATTTCAAATACATTGAGTTTTATAAGCGGTGAAGAGCATGATTGAAATGGTCACCAGAGGTGAAGAGTAGGTTAAGGCGGTGGCCACTCCCAAAAGTCGCATCACTGTGCCTAGGCATTGCTGGTGCTTTATTTTAGAAATGAAAATATGTGAAAAAATTATTAATTTAATGTGGGATATTTTTAAAACTATATATATGGCCACATCATATCGTTGTTTGAATCCTTGTGACTATGATAAAAAAAAATTGTTTACTTTAGTACAATACAGCATAGCTTTCAAAACCAGACCAATAATTGATTCGACCATGGCATCGCGTTCCTGGTTCAATCAATGGGTCACTGGTTGAACCAAATATATAATTAAATCAATATGTTAAAATATAATTTAATCCCACTAGACATATAATATATATAAAAAATGAAGTATAATAACACATGCTCATGGTTGGCCTAGTGGAAGGACCTAGGTTTGAGTCACATGTTTGGCATTTTTGGGAAAATTTTAGGATTTCCAACTGGCCAGTCGCATGGTTCACTTGGCTGGTTCGGCTACAACTCATCGATTTGCCCTCGGGTTTGACCATGTTGATCGATTCTTGTGCATAACCTGACTTGTAAATCGAATTAGACTAGTGACCGGTTCACTGATTTTTCTAAGCTGTAGGTCCAATTGGGTTCTAAAAACTATGCAATCCAGTACATTGGTATTTCCTTAGATTATATTATTTTGCACTATGTTCATGGTAGAGCTTGGTGGGAGGAGGGGCCACCCCTCCCCTCCCCAATAAATTTTTTATAAATTTATATTTATATATAGATAAATTAAATTTATGAATGTGTATATAAAATTTTATTTAATAAATATATTAAACTTGAATAAATTATTTTATATAAATGATATTGCCTTATCTAAATGAGTCCTTTCCAACTAAAAGGTTCATTAACATATTTTTAAATTTTTTTAAAAAATTATATCACAATTTATCAATATTATTCCATAGTGCAAATATATTTTGTTACAATAGATAAACAACTACAAGAGTTGGATAACATATCCAATGATCATACAATTAATTTGTTAACTCAAAACTTTGTTTTGATTTCTAAGGATGTTGCAAAATGTTTGATATTATCATATATATGTTTGACAATGCAATTCTTTTCAATTAAAAGTTGCACTGAAATAATTTTATATATTTCAATAAAATTTTTGAATAGTTAACAATAACAAAAGAATATAGTTTTAACTGTAAGATTCCCTTATAAGTAAAAACATATGTTTAAAACTTTTGATTACAAGTAAAAAAATTTATTTTAGAATCTTATTTTTTTTTCAAATATAGGTATCGAATATTGTAAAATAAATAAAACTATTTCATTATTTTTTAGTATCTAAACAAAATCCACTACTCAAAATTATGGTTAATACATTATTCAATCATAAAATTTATTTTAAATAATTAATTTTTAAAAAATCAATTATGTGCATTTTTATTTTTTTGAAACAATTTAATCTCATAAATAATTTAGATACATATTAACATTGTGATATTAGTTATTTGCTTTAAAATTTATATATAATATGTAATTAATTTTAATCTAATTATGATCATCTAAATATCTACTTCCTTTATTTTGCTTTCTGCTAGAAGTCTTCAAGGCTAAGATTTATTTTTCTTCATGGCTTCACCATGATTTCAGAGAGTACAACCTCATGGGTTTTGAGAGACCAATGAGAGCATCTAAGTTAAGGGTTTGAAATCCTTAACTTTGGTGATTGCTATAACCTTCAGAAGCTGCTTGGATAGAAGGCCTCTCAAGATTTTCCTCATCATCTCAGAATTTTAGTATCTTTTACCCAAGTCCTTGAGTTGGTTGATATTGTGCATGAATCTATTTGTCATTTCATCAATATTTTCTTGTTTAGTCATTTTGAACATCTTATATTGATGGATTAAAATTCTTTTCTTAGTCTCTTTAACTTGATCTGTTCCTTCATGGAGCATGTGTAGCATGTCCTAGATTTCTTTGGCTGTGTTACAAGCAATGATTTTGCATATTCTACTTTTCTTTGTGCACAAGTATGTAGATATTTAACTTTGCAGTTCAATTGAACTCTAATTTTATATTGCTCTATTCATCTACTTTTGGGATCTCTCTTGAAGTGGAAGGTCCATCTTTAGTTCTTGGTATATCCTCCATGGGAATGTAATCTCCTTCTTGAATAATCTCTCACAAGTCAAGACTGATGTATTTTATGAATAACTCCATCCTGTCCCCCAATAGGCATAATCACCACCATCAAAGAATAAGGTATGTTTATGAAGTGTTCCTCAACAATGTGAATATTATTTGCCATTTTTCCCAGGATTTTTTCCTCTCCAACTATTTGGATGCTCAACCTCTTAAAGGCCTGAGCTCTTATTCCAATTGTAAGTAGAAAATAGCATGAGAAAGGGGGGTAGAATCGTCCTTTAACTTCTGTAACACCCTAACTTTCACCTCACACGCTCGAGTCGCATTTGGCTAGTTATTAGACGTTACGCCTTTTGTTTCAGAACTTGACTTATCTTTATTTAAAATACGGGTAATAAAATATGACTAAATTTTTCTTTTTGAATTTAAGATTTAAAATGCGAGCCGCGCGTGCGCATACATAATGATTAATACACACATAATATAGCCAACATATACACATTATCATATCATAGAGAAACAAGTCATGGAATAGTCACAACATAATTTATATTAACATATCATAGTCACATCATAACGACGATGCCCTTCAAACATGAGGACATCTTCAAGATACTAAACATAACAAAAGATGAACGTACACGAACCCAACGCTAGACATTACTATAACTTTACTCGACTAATCTTTCGCGCTTCCGACCTGACTGATGGGTAGCGTGGTTCCTAAACTTGCGCCTCACAAAGGATCACGAACATCCGCAGCACTCGCCTCGGAGACGACACGGAAGAAAGGAAAAGGGATGAGAAATCTATATAAGATTCTCAGTAGGGCTTCCGACTCTAACACAAGTGTCATCGTCGTCGCCCAGCCTCGGTCTTATTATGAAAGGGTGTGCATGCATAAGATTCAATTTTACATTTCTCAAGTTCTTTTATCCGAAGTGGGTGTCTTTTAACATGGATCTTAATGACATGAATGCAACATATATTCTATGTATGCATGGCAATACTTGAGCATGACAATACACATAGATAACACATATTACTTAATCAAAGCATCAATGAAACTTCAACGAAACATATGCATGTGCATCTTTTACTTTATCATAATTGAACTTGTGAGTTCCTTTCATAACTTTTCACTTTATCATTTTTCTCATTTTCCACCCTCGTCATAGCCACCAAAATCCATCCAACATGCCGCCCGGCGATTTTATCATAGCCACCAAAACTTCTAATCACCTATCGCCTAGGAATGAGCTCATCCTAACTAGCCGTCGCTAGATTTATACGGGAAAAAATAGAGGGGAAATCATATCTCTTTCTTAGATCACCCCGTACAACCCTTAACTCGGGAAGTCATAATAGGATCATTTCCTCATTAACATATCTCTTTTCTTTCTTGGAAACGCATCAACTGGTCATTAACATATTTTGTATGGATGCAACATGAGCGTACAATCATAATACATCATATAACATATCATTTATGCAACATGAGCATGGAATCATCTTAAAACATATCATATACTTTTCTCATATGCAACGTTATAACATTTCAAGTAACATTTATCACGTCATATACATTTCAAGTAAATAATCAAGTAAGACTTCAATACACATAGGCATTCTCATCATAATATCATTTCATCATATCATGTACATTCCCATTAAGTAATCATGTAACAAGGCAACATCACATAAGCATCTATATCATAGGTTCATCCCATTAAAATCAAAACACTCATTTCTGGCACATATAGGTCCTGGTAATCATTCCAGGTGATGGTAATCGATTACCAAGACAAACTTGTTTCTAGGAAAAGAAGAACATCATGGTAATCGATTACATGAACTGGTAATCGATTACATGAGTCTGAACTGGTTCTGGTACAGAGAACACCTTGGAAATCGATTACACCTCTTGGTAATCGATACTAGAACCCAGAATCTCATAAATTGCTTCCTAGTAATCGATTACATAGCCCAGTAATCGATTACCAGAATCCCTTTTTCAAAAAAACTAAACTTTCTAACACATTTTCAAGTATCCTTCCTTTCCAAAAACACTTTATCACACCTTTCTAAAAACTCTTTGAAATCATTATCATATTTCCACAATTTAAAACCAACATTGTAACATAACTAAGAAATAAATTTCAACACTCATAAAAACAAACATAAAGGAAACTACTTCATATTCTTTATTTTATTGCTCATAGGCTTCAATCTAGCGTGGATTCTAGACGGCCGACCAACTTTAAGGTTGGCAAGGGTAAGCTTGGAGTTTTTTGAAAACATGTGATTAAGTTCTTCAAACACCTTTTAGTGATCTACTTAACATTTATATCAAAATTTTCATAACAAAAGGAAATGGAAACCGAAACCATTAAGGGAAAAAGGAAACAAGAACCGAAAACTTTGAACAAGGAAAGGAAAGGAAACTGAAATCATTTATGGTCCAAGACCAAGTTTTCAACTTTAGAGGTTTCATTGTGATGAACTCCAAGTCATCATCTAGAACTCTCATCATCAAGCTATCATGAAACATCATCAATGGCCTTGAAGGCCGAACATGTAAGGAAAAGAAAGAACTTGAAAGAAAACTCCCTACCTAGTGGTGAAGAGGAAAGCTTGGTTCTTGAAGCAAGTTGAGAAGAACAACTTCTTCCTTGATGCTTGATGATTTTCGGCCAAGGCAAGGAGGAAAAGAAGATGAGATGTTTTCTTTGTGGGCTTGAAGAGATGAAGAAAAGGAAAGGAACTCTTGAGTCTTGAGAGAAAAAGAAAGAACTCAAGATTACTCTTTGAAGCTAATCTTGGCAAATGAACAAAATGCAACCAAGCTCATCCAAGCATGGTATTTATAGAGGGAATGAGACCTTGTGGCTGATTTGGGGAGGAAGGCTTGGCCTCATGTTCCATAAGGTGAGAGAAATTGCTTTATGGAGGCATGGTGAGGTATAGTGGAAAGTATGGGCAAGGCATGGCATTTTTGTGTGTAAAAATAAATCAACATGTGAGAAATGGGGAGAATTTTTGGTCAGATTTTGCAGCCAAGGGGGAGGGAAAATCTTTCATTTAATTGTGGTTTAATGATGTGTTTAGGTGTGTCTTTGATTAGGCTTTTGATTAGGCATTAGTAAGCAAGTGTTTGGGTGATAAAATGGCTAATTAAGGTGGTTCAAGACTTGATTAAGGAGTGGTCATACTAAATTAGAAAATCAAAACCATACTTTAGTCAAATCAAATCATAGACACAATTCCATGATTTAAGTAATTGAAGAGAAAACACTATTCATGAAAAGGTGACATAATGTCTCAAATTCAAGAATAGGATTTTGAGCTTCTCTAAGTAATCTTAGGTTCTAATCAACCTTGATTAATTATTTTGACTCTAGATTAGTAATTAGAATTTACTAATCTTTAATTAGAGCCTAATATTGCTTAGGTTTCGCTAATTGTGTCATTCGGGCCAGAATGCACTTAGCTAGGGGTAAAACGGTAATTTTTCACTAAACTGCCGGGGCCACCCGGCTTATCCCGACACAAAACATTACTTAAAAACATCATTTAAAACCTTTTGGTAAAGTCAGGTTCACCCACGTAAACGAGGTTAAACAGCCACAGGGGCGTTTTGGTAATTTCGTGTTGAAACTCAAAAAGTGAGATTCTTCTCTATTACCACACACAACACATATAATCCCTTATTAACATCAAAACATCCCCTTGAGGATGGTAAACGGCGATTTTCTGGGTAAAATGACCTCAAGGGCATTCATCATTTGTACATGGGAAAATCGAACGTTACAACTTCTCTTTAGATTTTGAAATGCTAAACAAAAACTATCAAGTTTACACTTGAAGGCATCAAAAACATGAGTCAATGTGCTTCAAAATGTAACTTTCTAAATACGGAAATAAATAAATTTCAAAACTTTTAAAATGTTTTAGAAAACACACAGAAAAAAAAATGCTGAAAGATAAAATGATGAGGAGAGAGATGTTACTCAAGGATTTTATATTGATTTGGCCAACAGTGCCTATATCCAATTCTCAACAACCTTGTTGAGTTCCACTAAGAAGATACTTTCTCAGCCTTGAGAAGAAAGAAATTCTTTGAATAACCTTCTCAAGTTATCTCCAATGGCAGTAGTTCCAATTTACTCTCAATTACAAGTAGTCTTTGTCCTAGCTTCTTCAAGCTCAACTCACTTAATCACTGCTCGATCAGGGTACAAACACATGATTTGGGTTAGAATACTTCCAACAGAGAACACTCAAGTCTTTTTAAAGATAAAGCGGTGTTTTGAGAAAGACTTGAGAAACTTCTTTCTAAATTCTTCCTAAGAAGAAAATGTTAGCTAATAATCACAAGAAAGAAGATTTTCTATACAGAAGCTGATCAAAATATGTAAAAGTTGAACTTCAAAAAATATTATATGGTTTCAGCATTTTCGTGCAAAAGTATTCTTCACATCTAATAAAGACTTCATCCTTTTATACTTGGATTTTGAATTAGACTTGTTGTCCCTTGATTTTGCCTCCTCTTGACACGTGTTGAACTTCTTTTTGTGTCATAGGCACTGTCTTTTAGAAGGGTAGCCGTGTTAGACCATCCTTATTGGAGCAAAAACGTTGACATTTTAGTTTATGAATAATCCTTCAGAAACAACTTTTACTTTCTAATCGTGGTTTCTAAGTCTTTTCTTCTAGAATACGAGGAATTTTTCAAGTACAAAGATGATGTGTCATTATCAATACTTTGCTGAATGTTGACTAAATTTGAAATTCAAATTTTCTTTAGCTTCTGTTAACTGATGCGGTTTCTGACGTAGACGTGCTCTCTAAAGTGATTTTCTGTAACATCCTCCCATGTACAACATCATCCTTAAGTCATGATATACTCGAGGAGTTGTTACTTATTATTTAGCGGACCTTTCTTAATTATCTATAGCAAAATCGATCGAATCAAGTAGCAACTAAATCGTGGTTCTATTAAAATATATAACAAAGAAAAAAAACATTCATTGAATATAAAATCAAGTACAAAAGGAAGCTTTTCTATGAGCTTTAATACACATCTGTTCTTTATTATATTTACATTTATATACATACAACTAAGTACTACATATACAAGTTTCCACCACTAAATTACCTGTAACTCCAATTTAGTCTTTCTTGTAGCGGCTTCACCGTTTCTGGGATATAATGACACGGGAACACAAACACATAGGGGTGAGAATTATACAAATTCTCAGGAAGGCAATTCCCCAAATACACCATCATAATGTCATCGTCATTGTCTCAGCCACTTTGGTTTATTAAGAAAAGTTGATCATGCATTACGTAACAACGGTTCATTTTTTAAAGTTCCAAATCATAATTCCATAGTGGGATACTCTTATCATTCAATCACTTAATTCATAGGTAACATAAGGCTCTAGGTCATATTAAATAATGCTAAATAACATAACTCAATATTATATAAATATGCGTATGTCAATTATAGTGAAATTATCTTAAAGAGGCCTGCTCTAACTTATGGCCATAGATATCAATTTAGTGGCCCTCTTAACCTATGGCTATAGAAATTAATTCAGTGTATTTTTCTTTTCATCAATATAGGAAAGACTTAGTTTATATCAACTGGTATCTACAGTGGACAACTCCACAATGGGTAATTCATACCTAATGGTATTTGCAGTGGACAACTCCAGAAGGGTAATTCATACCAAATGGTATCTAGTGGACAATTCCACAAAAGAGATAATTCATCTTTTTCCCTTCCCTTTTATAGCCAAGAGCCATTGTTCCCAATTTTATTACCCTATCAAATAAAGATATCAAATCATACAAAAATTCTAGGTTGGACTTAAATATGTCCTCAACATACCTGTTAATTAAAGCCTTCATTAGCATGCTGCCCATTTTAAGGAGAAACACCAATAAAAACAAAAAAAATGATTACAATTCCCCTTGAATTCGAGTGTTAGTAGCTGGTAATTTGGCATGTATCACTTGGTAACACCTTGCAAGGCACTGGCAATTTTGGAAAAACGCAAGAAATAGTATAGGGTGTTTGAAAAAAATGTTTCCTACTCTCGTAGGTCTTACTCCACTACAACAATGGCTTCATTCTCCAATAGCCCTTTCATAAGACCAACACCAATAAATACAAATGCCACTTACGCTAAAATTATTATAATTCCCCTTGAATTTGACTGATAGTGATAATTTATCGTGAGTTGCTAGTATCTTCTTTTGAAGGCCTTGGTTTTTTTTACAAAATGATTGTAATCCTACACATATCATCAAAAAATAATTTTCACTCCCACAAGGCTTACTCATGTTAATTAAAGCCTTCATTAGTATGCAACCCTTTTTTGGGAGAAACACCAATAAAAATAAAAAATATTATTAGAATTCCCCATGAATTGGAGTGTTAAGCTGGTAATTTGGCATGTATCATTGGTAACAACTTGCAAGGAACTAGTAATTATGGAAAAATGCAAGAAATCGTATAGGGTCCTTGAAAAAAAATGTTTCTCACTCCGTAGGTCTTACTCACTGCAACAAAGGCTTCATTCTGCCAATAGTCCTTCTATAGGACCAACACCAATAAATACAACTGCCACTTACGAAAATTACTACAATTCCCCTTAAATTTGACTAAAATCGATAATTTATCATGAGTCGCTAGTATCTTCTTTTGAACGTGCTGGTATTTTTCAGAAAACGATTGTAATCCTATAGGTATCATAAAAAAAAATTTCCATCTTATAAGGTTTACTCATGTTAATTAAAGCCTTCATTAGCATGCAGCCCTTTTTTAGGAGAAACACCAATAAAAACAAAAAAAAATGATTAGAATTCCCCATGAATTGGAGTGTTAGCAGCTGGTAATTTGGCATATATCTCTGGTACACCTTTGAAGGTGCTGTAATTATGGAAAAATGCAAGAAATCGTCCAGGGTGTCTAAAAAAAATGTTTCCCAATCCCTTAGGTCTTACTCCGCTGCAACAAAGGCTTCATTCTACCAATAGCCCTTTTATAGGACTAACACCATTATATACAAATGCCACTTATGCTAAAATTATTACAATTCCCCTTGAATTTGACTGTAAATTGATAATTTATCGTCAGTTGGTATCTTCTTTTGAAGGCCTGGTATTTTTAGAAAACGATTATAATCCTCCAGGTATCATCAAAAAATAATTTCAACTCCAATAAGGCTTACTCATGTTAATTATAGTCTTCATTAGCATGCAACCCTATTTTAGGAGAAACACCAATAAAAACAAAAAAAAATGATTAGAATTCCCCTTGAATTGGAGTGTTAGGCTGGTAATTTGGCATGTAACGCTGGCAACACTTTTACAAGGCTCTGGTAATTATGGAAAAATGCAAGAAATCGTCCAGGGTCTCTAGACGTAGGTCTTACTCCTGCAACAAAGGCTTCATTATGCCAATAGCCCTTTTATAGGACTAACACTAATAAATACAAATGCCACTAATGCTAAAATTATTACAATTCCCCATGAATTTGACTGCAATCGATAATTTATCATGAGTCGCTGGTATATTCTTTTGAAGGCCCTGTTATTTTTTAAAACGATTGTAATCCTAAAAGTATCATAAAAAAAAAAACATTTCTACTCCCATAAGGCTTACGCATGTTAATTAAAGCTTTCATTAGCATGCAGGTTCTTATTAGGAGAAACACCAATAAAAACAAAAAAATG
This sequence comes from Dalbergia oliveri, assembly GCA_030441495.1. Classification (NCBI taxonomy): domain Eukaryota; kingdom Viridiplantae; phylum Streptophyta; class Magnoliopsida; order Fabales; family Fabaceae; genus Dalbergia; species Dalbergia oliveri. Next base: position 34,167,701 of record JAMLFY010000003.1, on the reverse strand, counting down.
ATTAGAATTCCCCTTGAATTGGAGTGTTAGTAGTTGGTAATTTGGCATGTATCTCTAGTAATACCTTTGCAAGGCACTGGTAATTATGGAAAAATGCAAGAAATCGTCAGGGTCTCTAAAAAAAATGTTTCCCACAGTAGGTCTTACTCCACTGCAACAAAGGCTTCATTCTGCCAATAGCCCTTTTATAGGACCAACACCAATAAATACAAACGCCACTTACGCTAAAATTATTACAATTCCCCTTGAATTTGACTTCAGATACTAATAATTTATCATGAGTCACTGGTATCTTCTTTTGAAGGCCCTGGAATTTTTTAGAAAACGATTGTAATCCTACAAGTATCATCAAAAAAAATTTTCCGCTCCCATAAGACTTGCTCATGTTAATTAAAGCCTTCATTAGCATGCAGCCCTTTTTTAGGAGAAGCACCAATAAAAACAAAAAAAGGATTAGAATTCCCCATGAACTGGAGTGTTAGTAGCTGGTAATTTGGCATGTATCGCGGTAACACCTTGCAAGGCACTAGTAATTATGGAAAAAAGCAAGAAATCGTCCAGGGTCTCTGAAAAAAAATGTTTCCCACTCCTAGGTCTTACTCACTACAATAAAGGCTTCATTCTGCCAATAGCCCTTTTTAGGACCAACACCAATAAATACAAATGCCACTTAAGTAAAATTACTAAAATTCCCCCTTGAATTTGACTTAAATACTGATAATTTATCATGAGTCACTAGTATCTTCTTTTGAACGTGCTAGTATTTTTTAGAAAACGATTGTAATCCTATAGGTATCATCAAAAAAAAAAAAATCTCCATGAGGCTTACTCATGTTAATTAAACCTTTTATTAGCGTAGCCCTTTTTTAGGAGAAACACCAATAAAAAAAAAAAGATTGAGTCCCCTTGAATTGGAGTGTTAGCTGGTAATTTGGCATGTATCGTTGGCAACACCTTTGCAAGGCGCTGGTAATTATGAAAAAATGCAAGAAATCGTATAGGGTCTATGAAAAAAAAAATGTTTTCTCCAAGGTCTTAAGCTGCAACAAAGGCTTCATTCTGGCAATAACCCTTTTATAGGACTAACACCAACAAATACAAATGCCACTTACGCTAAAATTATTATAATTCCCCTTGAATTTGATTGTCATGATAATTTATCGTGAGTCGCTGTATCTTCTTTTGAAGGCCCTAGTATTTTTTAGAAAATGATTGTAATCCTACAGGTATCTTCAAAAAAAAAATTTCCATTCCCATAAGGTTTACTCATGTTAATTAAAGCGTTCATTAGCATGCCCTTTTTAGGAGAAACACCAGTAAAAACAAAAAAAAATGATTAGAATTCCCCTTGAATTGGAGTGTTAGCGGTAATTTGGCATGTATCGCTGGCACCTTTGCAAGGCAAGTAATTATGGAAAAATGCAAGAAATCGTACAGGTCTCTAAAAAAAAAGGTTTCCCGCTCCATAGGTCTTACTCGCTTAACAAAGGCTTCATTCTGCCAATAGCCCTTTTATAGGACTAACACCAATAAATACAAATGCCACTTACACTAAAATTATTACAATTCCCCTTGAATTTGGTTAAATGCTGATAATTTATCGTGAGTTGCCAGGATCTTCTTTTGAAGGCCTTGGTATGTTTTAGAAAACGATTGTAATCCTCCAGGTATCATCAAAAAAAATTTTCCCCTCCCATAAGGCTTACTCATGTTAATTAAAGCCTTCATTAGCATGTAGTCCTTTTTTAGGAGAAACACCAATAAAAACAAAAAAATGATTAGAATTCCCTTTGAATTGGAGTGTTAGCAGCTGGTAATTTGGCATGTATCTCTTGTAATACCTTTGCAAGGCGCTGGTAATTATGGAAAAATGTAAGAAATCATACAGGGTCTCTAAAAAAAATGTTTCCCACTCTAGGTCTTACTCCATTGCAACAAAGGCTTCATTCTGCCAATAGCCCTTTTATAAGACCAACACCAATAAATACAAATGCCATTTACGCTAAAATTATTACAATTCCCCTTGAATTTGACTGTCAATCCTGATAATTTATCATAAGTTGCTGCTATTTACTTTTGAAGGCGCTGGTATTTTTTCGAAAACGATTGTAATTCTCCAGATATCATCAAAAAAAAAATTTCACTCTCATAAGGCTTACTCATGTTAATTAACGCCTTCATTAGCATGCAGCCTTTCCCACTCCCGTAGGTCTTACTCTATTGCAACAAAGGCTTCATTCTCCAATAGCCCTTTTATAGGACCAACACCAATAAATACAAATGCCACTTATGCTAAAATTATTACAATTTCCCTCGAATTTGATTCCAATACTGGTAATTTACCGTGAATTGCTAGTATCTTCTTTTTAAATCCGCTGGTATTTTTAAAACGATAGTAATCCTCCAGGTTTTTAGAAGAAATTTTTCCGCTACCATATGTTTTCCACAATCCCTAGCTCCATTTTTTTAACCAAGCCTATTTTCCATTTAAAAAATTGCTTACAAAGCAAAGAAAACCCCCGCTAGTAATTCATATATAGCATAACATACAATATTATAAGGTGCAATAAACATCATGTGTGTATGTGTATGCACACACAATGAATATCAACTTAAAAGACTTATCCATTTGCCTCTAGATTGTATAGGAGATTAATTGGTTGTACATGAACAAAAAAAAACTAAGTATAAACACGAAATAATTTTTCTTTAATATATGCCTATAGATAAAAAAATTATATTATATAAGTTTCCACCTCCTCCAGTTTGTTTAATCCTGATAACGAAGATATATATTACATAAATATACTTGTATGATAATATTGAAACTGTTTGTGGCTTTTTACCTAGCTATGATAACCTTAGGTTTCCAGGTGTGCCTCTCAACTAAACCCTCAATGTCCACAAACAATGCCATATTAAATAATTTGACAAATAAATGCTATTTGAGTATGACCCCAAAACAATAAAATTACCATTTTCTGGTAGAAGAAGTAACAATAATTCACCAACAAATCATAAGTCATATTAAATCATATAATATATAACATAAAAGTAAAATCATGTGCCTTTAGAAGAACTTCTGGTGCAAGCCTTTTTGCTTTGATTCAATCTAAAGCAGAATGGCATCAAATTTTAGCCCTTATTAAGTACTTCCCAACACCTAGGTAAGAAACCTCGCATAATACAAACCAATATAAACAGAAAACAAGTCATGTCTCCTTAGAAGGGGCTTCCTTTGCATACTCAGCTGCTTTGTCAACTTCAAGCTTCAGCTACAATGGCGTAAATTTCAACTTCCTCTTGTTCACGCAGCCATGCTCCTTAGTCACCATAGCAACTTCAATGTTCTTGCCTCCACTCTAACCGACCTAATTTCATATGCCACAAGTAAAAGTAATAACCATTTACATTCAGAGGGTCCTGGTCTACATATATAATGCTCATGCAAAATTATGTGCCACATGGTTTGCAGGAACATGTAGAGTAATCTTCAAAATCCTTCTTATCTGATAGGTTCTTGGTTTATCTAATTCACCTGCCAACTCTTTGGGTAATGTTGTCGTAACATAGCTGTAGTAAAAAAAAATACAATGTACATGGTGAATCCTATACATACACATGTCACTATAAGATTGACAATCATTTGTTTTCCATAAGCACAAGGATATATACATATCAGAATCATATCATAGCACATTCAAAACATCTACAACGCAATGGATTAAAAGAAACCATAACAGAATCTTGCAGATAATACTAATCACTAGGAAGACAATCTGCTATTTGAAGAAGATCAATATTTCAAGGCGCAGGATCAATACTAAAAAAATGTTATTGGACTTCATATGCAACAATTTTTAGTATTTGTCCAAATAAGAACCTACTATAGGCACATGAGAAACAAGCAAAAGGAAAATATACTATACTTTATATTACTATTCGTCCTACCCTCATGCATGATAACCAACATGCTTATGTGACATCAAGTTGAAAGTAAAAAATAATTTGTTATTTTTAATTAATCAGTCTTCCTCACACTTCCATGTAAATGACAAGAGTGTCATGGATGACACAAGTAGGAAGCAGAAGTTGAAAGTATTCCAAGTCTCTTAAAAAATATTTAACCACATATAACCAACAACTATTAAATACTAATACTAATAACAACTAAGAAAATTGCACCAACAAACTGAAAAAATTGTCGGGAAAATCAAATAACTTAGCTTCAAAAGATCAAGCATGATGACAACCTTATGTTGCATTTCAGATGCAAGGAAATATAAACAGAATTAAGTGAAACACAATGTATATTGCATCTGTTTTTGTGCATCGACAACACAGTGAAGGGAATGCCACATTATTGCAAAACTAGGGCAACTCCTCTGAATTGGGACTAACTTGTACATGACAATGTACTACCTAGCAATAAGTGCAAACACACAGCAAATACAACCAAACAGAGTAATCTCATATATGAGCTGAATACAAATGTTGCCATAAAACAAGGAATTATCAAGAGACAAACTTGGTTACGAAGATTTGAAATAGTTTATAGCAAAATCAAGATTCAATATAAATACCACTACATTCCAAGAAATAGTCACCGGCCAAAAAAAATAACATCGAAATTCTAAGAGTCACACAGATACCAAATCCACTATAATGGCTACCAATGCTCTTTCGCTTTTCTATGAAAGGAACACAACATTATTTTGCATTTTATTTAACCTTTTTCCATCCCATCATCAAAGAATGCAAATCAACAAAGGCAGCAAACATGTACCAAGTTAATATTCCAATGTCACACCTTCCTATTAAGGATCTACCCTCGAAGGAGAACACGGTCCTTAGTCAAATACTAAAGTTGTGCGCACTTATCCAACCTTTAAACATTTTGATGCTGCCATTTCGGTTGATATTACCCTAAATCATCATGAAACATAAAGAATTAGTTGTGCATTGTGAGAAACAATTATGATGATTCCAAATAGTAGTTTCACTTACTCAGACAAAAGGAAAGAGATAAGAAGAAGAGGAGACATGCAAGAAATAAAGAGGGAAGGAGATGGAAAAAATCAAAGTAGTGGTATATAGCACATAACCCAAGGGCAACCCATTTCTAAATTTTATTCCTTGGCCTCAAATGGCTTGCAGTGTAAAGGGTATGTTGAAGCGGGCCCAATTTTTGTTTCCTTTGAAATGTCTCCTGCTTAACCCTTGTTCCAATGTTCGATGTAGGCTTGGTTTTCACTTCAGTTGGTTGACCTTCATTTCTATGTGTTTTTTCACCAACATATGCTAAAATAAAAAATCAGTGATAAATAGGTGGTTACACTTGTTCCTAAGTAACCACATAAACACCACAAATTAGTATATATATGCACATAAAACCTATGTCATGAACTTGAAGGCGTCCCTCTCTTCATTGCCTTCCTCAAATAAAGAAGTGGTGCGGGCTTCAACCTAGTAAGAAGAGACCTTCAAAGCATGGGCTAGGAAGCAGATGGCGAAGGAGTCGATATGAGCTCCTCAACTTTTGCTGCTTTGCACGCATGGTCTCTTTGTTGATTTTTCGGATCCAACACCCAATTTATTAACAAATCCCGACGAATGGCAGCAACCTCATCCTACAGGCATTATACATTTACATTTAGAGCAAATAATGTTAATATGTGGTACACACGCAACATACCAACAAGATAACAATTGATGCACCTCACTCCATGTAGGCATGGTATAATCTCCTTCATAGGTTGCAGCATCATCCCATATCTCCATATATTTTATGGTGTACACACCACAATCATAACTGTATGAAAAAGATACAAGCATCGATACAATTCCACATTTAGATCAACATGACACACTAGTAGGAGAACATTCAATAGCCATTCATATATGTGGAATAAAACAATTTACAAACTCACCCATTATGTTGTTTTGGGACCATTGGATACTCAATTTCTAGCTGCACATAAGTAATGTCCAAGTTCTTATCACTCAACACCAATATTTCCTCAAATCGCTTGGCCTACATTATAGAAATATCATTAAGCTTCAACATGCACCAAAATAGTAAGAGCAAAAATGCTTAGTAGGGAATAAGTAAAATTATACATTCAGCTATCCAAAAAGGCCATATTTCCCTTGTGGCTCAGTACAAAGAATCCAACACATATGGCTTCATATTCTACCAATCCACCACATAGCACCACCAATGCATTCCATACATGACTGGCGTAAATATCTATAACGGAACATGGTTAGCATTAACCCTGTGCCACAATGATTAAAAATCCATGATAACCGTTTGAAATTCAATACCAAATCGCAAGTCATGATGCTTGGCTGATTAACAGGAAAAACCCGGGTAACTTGTGCCATGCTAGATGCTTATCCTTCATGAAATTATTCAGATCAGCTTTTACATAATCCTAGGCTAGAGAAAAGAATAATATTACATCATCTTTAAACATATGTTCATGTGAATAATATAAAAGAAGTTGCAATCACCATGAAGTAGGAAGACAGACAATAATGAGACTTTGAAGTTGGGGCAATATTTGTATCATTGGAGATCACACTAGCCAAACTAACAACCTAAGCATGTCAAGACGTCTGTTACAACATTAATTCATGAAAGGACAAATTAACATGGATATGTCTATTTGGTATAGTGCAATATACATTGTTACAAAGTTTTCACCTACATCCCATACTCATCATGTCAACACGATTCAAAAAGTATTCGCACATTGATACCAAGCACCTTAAACCATAAACAAAAAGCGGTTAGTCAACTTAATATTATTGTGCATTAGTTGTAGATAAGCACACTATATTACAAAAATTTATAAAGTAGACATGTAAGCATACTCTTGTTTTGATTGTGGAGTACTTGGCTTCCTAATACAATACTTGTACAAGCATTGAGCATCTTTGTTCGACCATGTCCTTCCTCGGTTTGAACAATAGGAGAACAACGAGAGGAAAGTCCTTCATCACCTTGTATATTCTGATCTTTCTGTTGTGCGTTCACCTACTTTCTCACTTGCCATGCCTCCTTTTGAGCTTGAAATTTCTCTATCAGTACTTGCCATTCCCTTTTGCTTGGAAGCGGACATCGTCGAAGTTAAAGGCAAGACAAGATGATTAGCTGCTAGAGCAGCTTCTTCTTGTGCCTTGAACATGCTAATACTCTCCGCAACCATGTTTCGAAACAACTACATTTACACATTCACTAAAACATTAAGTTTTCGGATAATGAGGCAAGTCAGCACACAATAATATAAACAACAGATATAGAAATTGAGAATACCATTAACCCAAACAACATAGACTAACCTTGGTTTGAAAATTACCTTTCAACCAGACTGGGTCAACAAGATCACCTTTATCCTTTGCATGGTGCAATAGTCCCTATCAAAGTATTTGGTTATCATTCATTACAAATAGATTATGCATTCAGTCCAAGCATTCTAAAATTAAGTTATCCTTCAAGTAATATATTTAAAGTTAACTACAACCTACAAACACAATTAAGGATATTCACAATAGATGATTGCAAATTACAATCTTTTCTTCTCAAAGCCGCTTGTCTAGTATGTCGTCGTCCTAATATTAAACCAGCGAACATTCTATGTCAAATGGGCTCATGCCGAGTGGATGGCTATGGAAATACAAAATTTGTAGCAATAACAAAAAGCAAAAATTTAAATCACATTACAAAAGGAAATTAGGCAACGAGAGGTAAGTATTTATTCCATAATTACGCAACAAGGTGTTGCTAAACTATAGCAAATATGCTACTATACCTTGAGCAAGAAGATGCAACCTCTTATCCCTAGCATCTTACTCTTGTATGCTCTTGAAAGATTTCAAGTGTCTTACAAGCCACTTGAACACAAACAGGCTCCAATTGTACTTTTCTACTTTCTCTATATCAACGATAGATCCCAATAGCTATACAGGGGCCATCTTTAGGGTTGGGCATAAGAAACACGACAACACATACAATATAAATGCTCTTCTAAACTGGTCATCGACTTTACCTTGGGCAATAATGTGGCTTAGTTAGACATCCGTTATCGATTAAATTCCCTTAACATTGCCCTTTGATCCGCGTGGCAAATTCTAGAATCTCCAATCCCATTTCACCCAAAATTTTAGAAATTTCACATGCAAATAAAAAATTGGCTGACAACTTAAGCTTTACAAAATTTTTATTAAAATCATGCAATAACGCAAAATCATGACATAAGACATAAACATTCCTTCCAAGATGGCACTTATTTTATTGGGTCTCATGCTAATTAACTTCTGCAAGGTATTTCAAGGGTGAGCAACATGGAGAAGTAAAATACCATGTTGTGGTAGGCCAAACACTTTGCCTACATCACGATGGTGGGTCGAATCTCCTCTCTTTTAGCATATATGTAGAGTTGCCGTAGATCAAAGCACTTCACCAGTTTAGGGACCCACCTATCAAGTCGTGTACATTTGACATGGAGAAGTCCTCCAAACCCCATCTGCATAACCGTCTATCATTGCTCTTCTCAAGGACTTACAAATCGTTACTAAACGATTCAGTGAGCAACGACTAAGGAAGACAACCTGTATACATGCATTACAATTAAATTGGCAACCATAAAACTTCATTATGAATGATAAAGGGAAAAAGGTTTGATGAATACATACCTTGCCAGATTTCTTCTTCTTCTTTTGTTCAGGTGGAACGCGCGTCCCCATATTCTTTTTTTCTATCTTCAGTGCAAAACGTTCCCGATTTATTTTTGTGTTCATCGGATCAAAGATTCGCTGATTTCTTCTTCTTGTGCTTATTCACGTGTTCAGGGATGTCAACACTTTGAGATTTGTAGATCACCACTCCTATCATCACTATAGGAATGCTCATCTATATGAAACATATTTCAATTAAATATGTTAGTAGACCATAGGTTTTGCAAATCAAAAGTTTAAATTTGTATAGGCTAGCCATTCTCACCATCAGTGATTGCATTAGGATCAAAGTCTTTGTCTAATCCTAAGCTTGTCGAACTCTTCAACTCCAGGTGCAACTAATAATTTAAGACGCCAACATATCAATACATGGGCACAATACGTAGCTATAAAAACTTGCCAGTATCTTATAATCTCTAAACTTTGCTACCACTTTTAATGCATGAAATGTTGGGTACAGTGGAATCACATACCACGTTTAGAACGCCCAGTACGTCCTTTTCCTCGTGCCATTTGGTACGCATGAATGTCAAGACTAGTCAAACACGTGACCTATGAACACAACATCAGCAAATACAAAAAAATTTATATTGAAACTAATTACCCAGTGGTATATATATTTCTACATAGCTGCCTAAGTCAAAAGCAAAAGCATAAAGAAAACCATCTCATAGTTGCCCATTGGTATAAAAATTTGATATACTCAGCTGGCTATAACAAAGTCCAACCATTGCAAAATTAAAAAGTTGGAATAATCTTACAGAAAGTATCAATGAGGCTACTTTGCACTTTACCACAAAACAGGTTTGTGGTTACCATAAAAGTCAGATGTTGTTTAACTAACAGTACACATTAAAGATGGTAGCTTCAGAAAACAATGAGAAGAGATTGACCATGAAATTGTTTGCGTAAGTAGCAAATCCGGTAATCATGTGATTAACCTAGATCAAGAGCAATGTAGCTAGACAATGAGAGATAAGTTCTGAGGGAATCTTCATTTCATTTTGGTCACATGATGAACTTTAATTTCAGCATCTTGTACATGACAACTTCCTAAGGGATCGGAAAACAATCAACACCTTAACACCAACATTCGTGTCACCTATTGTAACTTACCTATCACTTCAACTTAGGTGTACACAATTTAACCATATCTACAACGCAACACGAAGTTGAAACCAAACACGGCAGGATGCAGTACATAATAATATGAAGGAAATTTGCAACCCTTTGAAACAACATGTATTCTACTTCCCTAAAAAATCCAAACTTGCAAGACATAAGTAAGAACAAAGTATGGGAGTACAGGAGGGAACAAACCACGGATAGACACAAAGCGTGCCGCTAAGAAAGGTGGATTCTGCAATTGAAGACGAGGGTGGACGCCGATGAGGGAAGCTGACTGGGGGTATGGAGGGGTGGGATGCCAGGACGGTTGAGTCGAGTGGTGTGGGAAACGGTTTGGGATTCTGAAGGATGGCATGCCGAGGATTCGAGTTGGCGGTGTAGGAGGAGGATTGGGGTTCTACAACATCGATGCGGTTGGAGCGCGAGGAGGGTGGCTCAAAAGTGGGGGAAGTAAATTAGGGGATCTGAAGGGTGGGATACGACGATGGTTGAGCTAGCAGGGGAAGGAAGATTGGTGATTTGCAACACTAACGAGGGTGGCACACAGAGGAGGTGGAACGTGGTGGGGCTTCTCCAACGAATAGATGGGATGTGTTTGGGCTTGAGGTACGAGGAGAGGGTATGAGCCCTTTAAGTTTCAGGGATACAGTGAAGCGGAGAGTGGAGTGCAAGGAGAAGATGGGGAACGAGGGAAAATTTGGTGAGAGGGGACCTTTTAGTTTCAGGGATGCAAGTGAAGTAGAGAGTGGAGTGTAGGGAAGATGGGGAATGGGGGAAAATTTTGTGAGAGGGAGGGAAACCAAATTTGTGGGGGGGGTGTGGAGTTTTCTCATTCCAGGCTTCAATAGGATGGACCAAAATTTTAAACCCCACACGTGTGCCCCTCAACACTTGTATATGCTAGCTACACGCACACACCCAAACTGGGTGTTAAAATAGCATACCTGAGTGCTAAAACGATTGGAATTCCCCTTTAATTGGACCTCCAAATGCTGATAATTTTAGATAATTTGCTGGTAAATCTTCTTATAAGTGCTACTAATTAGTTTAAAATGATAGTAATCGTGTAGGTCTTTTGTAATTTTTTTGCCCCAATCCCATAAGTCTTACTTGACTTAATTAAAGGCTTGCTTAGTTTGTTGCCCTTTTTCTAGGATGAATACCAGTAAATACAAATAACATTGGTGTTAAAATTATTAAAATTCCCTTTGACTCGCAGATGTTGGTAATTTTCATGGTTTGCTAGTGATACCATTTTTATAGTTCTAGTAATCATTGTAACATGCTAGTAGTTCAGGTTTTTTCTACAATTTTTTTTCCCAATCCCATAAGTCTTACTCAACTTATTTAAAGGTTTCCTTAGCTGGTAATCTTTCATACCAAGTCTTATGAATTCAAATGACACCAACACTAATTGGAACACAACTTAAAATGGACTATGAGTAGCTAGTAATTTGGCTTTTTATATAGATCCCATTTTTTTCCAATGACATGCTAATTTCATCTAAGCATTGGTAACTGTAGAAGTTTTTCTAACTTTTTAATTATTTCAAATAGGGATTGCATTATGCAAGGGTTACTACAAGTCTTCTAGAGTCCCTAGCTCTATATTTTGAACCAAGCCTATTGACCAATCCTCTTCAACAAGTTTTACTAGTTAACGTAGAATATTCATGTTGAGGTAGTGATCGAGAAATATGGAGATAATTTTTTCAAAAAACATTAGCAAGTCCAGTTATGAAAATTGTGGGTCCTAAATTACTTGACCAAATAGCATGTGTTAGAGTATCCTTCAAATGAGTTTGAATTATTACCAGATAATAGCAACAGATAGTTGGGCCTTTTTATGAAAATTTTAATTAACCAAGCAAATAATTATTTCTAAACAATGTATGTGAACATTTCTTTCTCAATCAAATCATTTAGGTTTATTAAACAACCATCTTTCTACAAAAGAACAACTCAAATTATTAAATAACAATTTCTATTTTATTAAACAACAATTTCTATTTTATTATTATTTGATTTTATTTAATGTTTAACTAATATATTTGAATTTTTTGTAAATAAATAATATGACATTGCTTAACATAACATCTAAATTTTTATGCAGTGTTATAGCACACATCTATAACCAAAAAAGTGTATCATCATTTATCCTATCTGGTTTTATACTACCAGTCCTTATCTCATTAGCTATGCCAAATGGGATTTTTTATGACACTAATAAAAATTGGATTGAGCTTAAAATATTGGATTGATGCAAATTTTTAAAAAATCAATTTTAACCAATGCTAATGAAAAAAGACAAGGATTTATTATTATTCTTTGCATTTTCAATTTTTCTTATATGCAAAAAGACCGAGACAAAATATAGTGTTTAAAGTTGTGCCAACCACATTTTGAAAGTACAAGGTCTATTGACATTTTAATACCATAAAATGTTTTTCACATCCCACTACCATATTTAATTTCTTTTTCTCTTTTTGGGTTGTTTAGTGTATTTATCATGATAATTATGTTCATTGAATATGCCATTCAGGTATATGATATACTATTTTTCAAATAATTCTAATCTTAAATGATCAACAGTAAATTCTTTATGTTACTTATTTACGAATTTTACTTAAATATTTTTATCTCACAATTTTTTCCTCGCATGTGTCTAATTCAGCTAACACTTCCACATGTTCGCATTTCCTCTGCATTTTCTCCCATTAACACTAATTGCATATTCTAGTTATGGGTTGCAATCATAAATTAAGCTTTTCGCTTCTTTTTGCTTGCAGGGTCATTGTGCAATTACAAGAAGATACCACACTCTTTACCTATACATCAAATACACTATCACCCCTCACAGACCATGGAGCACCTTGTCCATGTTAGAAGGACCCAAGAAGAATAGCAAAAGTAGAAAAGATGATATATTTTAGGGCTAATTATAGCCACCTCCCTTGAGTTATATCAATATTAAATTTACCCCCTTCTAGTTTTTCAAGTTGACACATACCTCCTTTGATATTAACAAACTTTCAAAATACCAATTATACCCTAAGACCCTTTATGACCCTCATCATCCTCCTTCCTTTCTTCCTTACCTCCCTCATCTTCCCTAAAGGGTGTTTGGAAAAGGATGGAATTGAAATCCTTCAAGAATTGGAATTCAATTATTTGCTTTGGAACAAATTTTGATCCAAAAATTACATGGGAATCAGAATTCAATTCCACAAACATCCCTAAAAATAAATCAAACCTAAAAAGGTCTGAATAGGTGGTGGAATTGATTTGAAAAATGAAATTGCCATATTAGCCGTCGTCCTACTCTTTGCTGGAACTTGAAGCCACTCTCCCTCCACTGCGCCTCTCGCCACCGCGGCATCATCAACTGGAGGTAAGTGAAATTCACAAGAAGAAAAGCCATTACTATTTATGCTATCACACACTCATAGCAGCGACCACAAGGGACCTAATTGCCACATGTCTTCGGGTTCCTGAGGTGGAAGCTATTGGAGCGCCCCATAGGGCAAAGGAGAAGAGGAAGTGGGTTTGGGGATTGTTGTAGTTGCAAGGTGAAGGTGTTAAGTTTGGGAGGGTGGGAGACGTGAAGGTTGGAATGTGGGAAATGAAGGTTGGTTTGATAAGAAGGGAAATAGAAGCAAAGAGAATGAGGAGGATGGCGAGAGGACGAGTGAAAGTCAGTTGTAGTGTTGGACAAAATAGTAAAAATAAACAAATCAATTTATTTTTAAATACATTCTAAATCAAGGAATTCAATTCAATTCCTTAATTTATAATTCATTCCAAACATAAGAATTGAATTGAATTCAATTCTATTACTAAAAACTTTCCAAACAGCCTGTAATTATTCCTGTGTTCAAGAAATAACAAAACAAAAGAGAAAAAGAAAAGAAGCCAATGTGACCATTGCTCCTCCATGTGCTTCTGCCTCCGCCTCACACTATACCTTAACCTCCATGGCCGCCATTTAGCCGTTGTGCCTTGGCCTTCCAACAGCCGTGCTAGCCATACCAAAGCGAGCCCTACAGTCGCGACCTTCCCCCACACAACCATTCCCGCAAACTAGCCTTCAAGATCAGATTTGGTTTGCTCTCTTCCTCAAGCTCAGATCTGATGCCTTGACGCGCTTTGATCCATCTCAAGCACGCTGCCCAACACCACCAATGTCCACGACTTCAACAGCTTCCGCAATATCACCCCTCCATCGCCACAGCAAGCTTGCCACAGAGTCATGTCAGCACCTTTGAATGCACAAGTCACCGCCATCACCGTTGACACCATTGCCGCCATGTCCTTTGTTGGTCCGTGATCTATCAACCAATGTTGCTTCATCTCTACCTCAACTACTAGCAGGACCATCATCGTTGAGCCTCCAGCCACCGACGTTGTCAAGCCCACTGTTAGCTCCGTCAATCTCCCCAACCCTCTAGTGTTTATCTCTCCAACCCCAATGCCCGTAAACTCAAGTTGCGTCCTTAAACCAAATCAGAGAAAGTGAACTTTTGATTTTTGGGAGTGATTGAATGATTTTTAATTTCTTATTCTGTTTGATTTTGTTCATATTGAGATTTTTTTTAATGAAAGAGATTCAAAGGGTTCAAGAGGTGTGGGTGGATAGAGAAAGAAATGGCAGTGAATAGAAATTTTAAAAATAATGAAGGATAATATAGTCATTTTATGTGTTTTTAAATTTTTTAAAAATTTAGAATTTAAAGTTAAGGGAGGTTATTGTACATTCTTAAATAATTAAGGGAGATATATGTCAATTTGAAAAACTAGAGGGATAAGTGTAATATTGATATAACTAGGGACTATATTTTATTCTAGGAGTTATAGGCTAACCTAAAGGGCTTCAATGTAATTTTGTATATATATCCATATATATTTCTTCAAGGGCATTGAAGCCTATTCTTAGTTATGAGGAAAAGGGTTTTTGAAGGGTTTATTTGTATAGAAGAGAGAAAGGATAAACCTCAAATTGGGTTCCAGAAGGAACCCGGAGGGTAATCATTGGAATCAGAGGCTAAAGAATCAAAATTGGTCAGAACCGATAAAAACGGGGAAGCGGTCCAGTTTTTAAAGGTTTCCGGTTTGGTTATTTACCAAAAAAAAAAAAAAGGGAAACTCCAATACACTGCCGTTTTGGACCTTGGGACTTTGGGGTTATTTGGTTCATGTCTCACTTAGGAGGCTTAGAGCTGAAAGCCTGAAGAGAAGACAGCACGCTCCGCCGCCTCTGCTCAGCGCCTCCACCCGCTGCTCCACGTCGCTACGCCCTCCCTCTGCTGCTCCTGCTCGTGTTGCGCCGCCCGCTGCTCCGCCCTTGGTCCTCGCGTTGTGCGGCGGTGCTGCTTCGCCCTCTGCTAGCTTCGCCGCCCTTGCTCCTCGCGTCGCTCCCCCCCTCTGCTTCTCTGCTCCTCCGCGCGCTGCTTCGCCGTCGGCTAGCTTCTCCGCGCGAAGCGCCTCTGCCCCGCCCTGGCTTCTCCGCGCGCAGCCCTCGCTTCTCCGCCCCTCTGATCCGCGCGCTTCTCCGAGCCACCTCGCCGCTGCCGCCTCGCCTCGTAGCCAGCTCAGGTGAGTGGTTCACTGCCGCTTCTCTTCTCTGTTACATCTTCATTCCTGTTGTCATAATTTTTAGTGATTGGGCACCTTGCTTTGTATTGGCTTCAAAGGGGAAAGAGAACAAGTGTAGTCTGATGCTTGTCCTTGAT
Source organism: Dalbergia oliveri (assembly GCA_030441495.1). Classification (NCBI taxonomy): domain Eukaryota; kingdom Viridiplantae; phylum Streptophyta; class Magnoliopsida; order Fabales; family Fabaceae; genus Dalbergia; species Dalbergia oliveri. The sequence continues at coordinate 34,152,102 of JAMLFY010000003.1, read as the reverse complement.
TATGCATAGAGTAGCTTGAATGAAATGGGCATTGTTCTTCATTGCATGCTTTCCAATTTTGAGATAAAATATCTTTCATGTAAATCATTTTTGAGACTCAGTTCAAGCTTCAAAATCGAAGTTGTTTATATTGTTGCTGCCAAATTTTTTGCCTTTTGGTTTGTATTGTTGCTGTCAGTGTGATCATGTGAGTTAATGTTTTGGACTTCATTAGAAGTTGAGTAAATGAGACTAGAGATAATTGATTTATGTGTAGGTTATGTACTAATGTTTACTATTATTTTGTGTTGGTTGTGTTAATGTTGATGACTTAATAGAGGTTTTTGCTTTTGAATTTATCATATGTATATATTTATGTATATTTTATTATATTCCGTTGAACCGGTTGACCCTGTGAACCTTTGAAGGTTCGATGCCCGGTCTGGTTTTCTCTTCCTTGTTTATTTGTTAATACTTGCTGTTTCTGGTTACGTTGATGCAAATACTGAAAACGGGTTCAGCCTCCGCGGCTCCATTCTCACTATAACAGGGTTTGAATTGAGCAACAAACCAAGACGCGAGAGAGAGAGCGCACTCGCAAGTAACTGATTCGTCATGGGCCTCAAGCACGAACCTCTGCAACAACCCACCGCGAGTGAGTCATCGTTTCTTCCCTTTCTTTCATTCATTCTTTTTTCTCTTAAACCAGCCCAAAAAAGATTCTTTCACCGTTTCTTCCCACGTTTGTTTTTATTATTTTTGTATGTGCTAATGTTTGTCTGTTTGTTTGTTTCTTATTTTTTATTTTTTCCTGTCAACTAAGGTTGGGTGCGGGCAAGCAGTTACCCAGTTACCCTTTTGGTGATTCTGGCGGCATCGACAAGCAGTTCCTAACTGCCCCAATAAAATCTGCTACTGACAAGTTCCAGCTCCTTCCTGAGTTCCTCAAGGTAGCTCTCATTTGATGATTTATGATATAATAATACTCATGATTGGTTCTCATTGTATAACTGCTTGAGTCTGAATTTGAATCTTGTAGGTTAGAGGATTGGTGAAGCAACATTTGGATTCTTTTAACTATTTTGTGAAAACCGAGATAAAGAAAATTGTTCGAGCTAATGAGCTTATTGTGTCGAGCAGGTTCCCGCATATTTATCTAAGGTACAAATGATGGTTTACTTATACTTTGTACAATTGTGCATCGTATAATTTTCTTTGTTTTTTGAGTTAATAACTTAATATACATTTTGGCCCTGGAAACTGGAAAGAATCCCGGGTTGACAATGATGGCTTTCCCGCCATGTTTAGTGGTTTTATTGATGAGTTAGAGTTAATGTACAATGAGCTGTCTGCAGGTTTCTTGACGTTAGAATTGATCCCCCATCAATAATAGTAGATGGTTCTACTGAGAACATTACTCCACAGATCTGCCGCTTATCTGACCAGACGTAAGATCCATTTTCCTCCAAAATATGATCCGATGTTTTTAATTGGATATTGCTTAGCGATTGATAGATTTATGGTCAACACAAAGTCATTCTCTTAAATTTGTTTGAATGTCTTTGGCGTTTCAATTTTGTTCTGTGCTTATAATGGCCAGATGTTATAGTCAGACCAAATGTACACATTTTGTTGCAGTTGTGGTTAACCATTTACGAATAATGATTCGTTTTATATTGTCTAATAACAAGGTATGCTGCTCCAATAGTGGTTGATGTTGAGTACACTCAAGGAAGTCATGACAACCCAAGAACAGAAAGGAAGGTATTTGAACATTAGTGTAATCTGAATTTGACAAAGTTAATCTGTATTATATTTTTTTGTATTTTTTTTGTTTGACAGACCAATGTTTGTATTGGAAGAATGCCTGTTATGTTGAGGAGTTGTAGTTGTGTCCTGTTTGGGAGAGACGAAGCTGAACTTGCAAAGCTTGGTTCGTTTGGATAGGAAGCATATTTATTTTTATGTCTTTGTGCATTTTTTCCTTTTAGTCCTTTGTGTTCTTCATTCCGTATTAAATCTTACTATAGTTTTCCTATGATTAGGTGAGTGCCCTCTTGATCCTGGCGGATATTTTATAATCAAAGGGACTGAGAAGGTGATATTCTGACTCTTTTCTTAAATGCTTCTCAATGTCAGAGACACAGTCTGGCAGTTAATCTGTTCAAGACTAGTTGATGTTGGTAAAAGATATAATTTAAAAGAGTTTGAATAATTGAAGTAATTGTATAAAAATTGAAATGGACATTGGATTATCTTCACTAGAATAAATGGATGATCATTTAAAATTTTTGGAGATCTGATATTAAATTTTGAATTTTGATTAAGAATCCTTGACAATAACTTTCACTACTTATTTTCTATAATCTCATGCAAATGCTGTTCCTTTTATCTTTTGTCTTGATAGTTTTTACTTTTTACATTTTGAATTATGATGTTATCAATTTATTTCAGGTAATTTTAATACAAGAGCAACTTTCAAAGAATAGAATAATTATAGACACTGACAAGAAAGGAAAGTAAGTACTTCTTCTCAGTCAATCATGCATTATTCTTCACCTTTTCATATGCGCATACACACGGGCATTTGTACATTTATGGTTTGACATTGAGACCTCTCCCTACCTCCCTCCCCATTTTATTCCTACCTGGCAGGCTAGTATGAATGCTTTTGGGTGATACATTTTTTCTAGCATCAGGTATTATAGGGTTGTCAAAGTCACAATGAGGTTCATTCCTCTGGTATTCTCTTCCTCCCTTTAACTGAGGGTAGGTCTGAAGCACATGTTCTGGGAGAACCTCTTGTCGCCAGTGAGGAAATAATGACATAGTTTCATGAGTTGGTTGTTTGGTATCTTATTCAAGACCCTTGATTAAGTCCCTGATTTGATTTGATTTTATCTTTTATGATAAACAAAGAAATTTGTGAAGGCAAAGAGGGAAAAAAAAAAATTGAAGAGAAAAGCGGATGACAAACCCTTCATAACAAACTAGCCAGAAAGAAAACAAGGAAAAATAGATCAATGGCGCAGAGATGCTCAATCCCTTAGTATATTTGTTAGGGAAACCTCATCTAAAAAAGGCCACGTGCTTCGTGCTAAATAAAAGCCAAATGCTTAATTTTATACCAAATCAAGTGTTGTACCACAAAAGCTCCTTAAAAATATGAGATACAGTCCAAGCGGATGTGCTAGTGATTAGCATAAATTGTACATTGCCACAAAAATTGTCTCTTTACTTCTAGCAAAGCTATGGAAGCTATTCATCATGAATTAATTTAGGCATCGTTGTCAAATTGTGAATCATATCTGATCATTGGATCAATTTTGTACCTAGACGATGGTGAACTAAATCAATAAAAAAGTTAAATATACGCGATTCTACACCTTAAACATGAAGAAATATTCAATTGTAAAATAAGTACTTAAATTTCACATGTCAATGAGGAAATAGTAAACAACAGTCATACCATTACACCAGCATTAGCCTTCAGTCATTATAGTAAACTTGGAGTTCATAGGTTGTAATTCTTGACGTATTCTTGCTAAACGGTGTTTCATCCTAAATGCACAATCCTGCATTGTTTGTCTGCAATAATTTACATTTAACATGTAATCTATTGCCCAGAATTGCCTGATGTTCTCAGGTACAATCCTTCTTCCCATTCTAAGCCTTAGGAGTCCATATAAAGTGACAGTATGAAGCCTCTATTTCAGAACCAAAAAAGAGCACTGGAACAGCCATAATAGGGTGTGTATAGTGAGTGACTGCATGTTTCAGAAGAACAAAGCAGAGCACTTGAATGGTCAAATAGGGTGTGTTTAGCAACATCTTTTCAATTCCTTTTTTTAACAGTAAGATTCTTTTGACTCTTCAATTTTGCCTGTGAACTTGCAACATGTAATTGGTATTAATTATTAAGCACCACAGTATGAATAAAGCAATTGATATTGGAGGAAGCTTTAGATTTCCAAAGAGGTTTATCAAGGAGAAAAGTAGCCCTATTCAAGGAATGAATAAGGAATAGAAACAATGGATTTGCACAAAAATCACCTTGGAAAGCTCAAGGGACATACTTTGTCTATCTAGTTTAGAAGCCAAATGAATAGAGTCAGAGAGATCCAAGAGGGAGTCTAATTCAGAAAGCTCCTTGTCATTTAAGTTGTGAAAAAGTGGAATTGCCAATAAAAAGCACAAATCTTGAACACTATAAAAATTCGTAAAGTTTAGATTCCTGTTTCTTGGTTTAGGCTGATGCGTTAATGTTGTAAGATCATAAAGCTTGACTGTTGTTGGAGGATATCATTTTTGTCCCCCTAGTCATGTCACATTTTCCCCTCTATTAATTTTTCTTTGTTCTATTTGAAGAACTCATCGATAAACTAGTCATAACTTGTGCATTTATAGCCACAATATTGTGCATTATTAGTTATATTTTGTTTTATGTTGATTTAAATTATATGTTTCCTACTATGGCTTTCAGCATTGCTGCATCTGTTACAGCCAGCACAGAGAAAATAAAAACAAAAACTGTCATTGTGATGGAAAAAGAGAAGATGTGGTTACAGTTGAATCAGTTTCCTAAAAAGGTTTTCATTTTGCACATTTCAATGAGACTTGTGAACCTAAGTACCTTCTGCTCTCCCTTTCCATCAAAATTAGGCTTTGGACATTTTTGTTTGTTTTATTTCCTACAGGTTCCTCTTATGGTAGTAATGAAAGCTATGGGGATGGAGAGTGATCAAGAAGTTATACAAATGGTTGGAAGAGATCCTTATAGTTTGTTACTTATGCCCTCTATTGAGGTAACTGAATTATATATTTGGTTATGTCAGAACATAAAAATGCTCATGCAGTCATTAAAGTTAAGAGATCAGAGAAACAAGGAGACTTGTATAACAGCTATCTGCTCATTGTTGGTTTGCAGAGAATTTATTGTATTGTTATTTATGCTACTGTTGAACTGTGGAATATGTTTTCCCCATGATCAGGAATGTGCAAAAAATGGTGTATATACGCAAGAGCAAGCATTGGAATACCTTGATTCAAAGGTATGTTGTTTTGTTTTTTGTTGGTTATCCTTGTCTGATTGTCATAATTTGCTGATGGACCACTAATGGTAAATCATCAACTTGTTACTTTTCGAACATCCTTTATTATGTAGACTGAGTACCTCAGATTGATGCAACCAGCAAGAGCAATTTGTTTTGTTTTTGGTGAGGTTAAGTCTATAATATAGTTCTGTTAGGATCCTATTAGTTAGTTAGTTAGTTGCCTATAAATAAATAGAAACAGTTGCGACTGATGTGGCGGCAATGCAAGCAAAGGTCGCATTGGCGCAAGTGGAAGTGATGCCGAAATTGCCACGTGATGGAGAGATGGGTAGAGACGCATAAGGCAGAAGATGAGGGTTGGGTCAAACAGGTGTTGCAATAGGTTCTGGGGCAGCGGCCAGTGAAGTATAGATGTTGGCGACCATGGCACTAGCAGTGGTTGACGAGTCACCAACGTCAAAGAATGAGGCAGAGTCGGTAGTTGCTACGCGACAATGCTCCACTGTCGGCTGTGTGAGAACGGAGAGAAGCTTAGGGTAGATGTGCGAATTTCTCAATTGAGCACAGTTTCTGACCTAATGGGCCAAGCCCAAATCAAGGAAGGGTGGGGTGGGAAGGTTTCAGTGAGAAAAGGTGCTGGGCAAATGGGCCAAACCCATTTCACAGTAAGCAGAAATGAGATTTCAGTAGGCAAGGTCCGCAAGGAGATGGCACCACGTATGGGCCTAGCCCAACTGGGTTCAGCAATTGCAGCTACACAAGCATATTGGATTTGGAGCAATGGGCTGTATTCAACATTAAGAAGGCAATTATTTTGGGCTTTTGCTGAAAAGAATTATCTTTTGAATTTTGCTGTCTTGAGCCCAACTGTAAAAGAGGGCTTCAGCCTTTTATTTTTTAAGCAATGCGACCCTAGTGGACTATCCTACCTTGAGGACAAGGTGGATCTCTTTTCTTTTTTTTTGTGTGTGTGTGTGTGTTTTTTTTTTTTTGGGGGGGGAGGGGAGTAGTGTTAGGATCCTATTAGTTAGTTAGGGGAGTTACTTAGTTGACTATAAATAAAAAGAAATTGAGATTAGTTGGTGTAAAGGGTAAGTCTCTATAACGTAAGGCTGCTGTCTTGTGATCTAGAGATTACAAGTTCAAATTTTGGAAATAGCCTCTTTGCAAAGTAGGAGTAAGGTTGCATACCATTCCTAAACCCCGCTAGGTTGGGGGCCTGATGCACTGGGTTGCCCTTTTGAGCGATTCGTTACTATCTATTGTCATTTGTAAGGAATAGACTTTTAGATAGCTGAGCAGCTCTAACTCTTCATCATATCTTTTTAATCCTTCAAGAAACACCAATAAACACTACTTGGTATCTTTAGATACCAGTCCAACAAGTTCCTTGTTGGAAACATTTGGTGTTAATATAAGCTAGGTGAGTAGGATAGAAGTCTGATTTTGGGGGTAGAGGATCCAAAATGCTGGGAGCTCTTTTCCATGAGCTTAGTGAGGAGTTGTACTTGGGGCTTACTAAGGCTATGATTTGGAGATTTAAAATGGAGCGAAGGGAGTGGTCAATAATGGCAAGGAATGGAAAAGTACAGTATGGAATAGCACCACTTGTTTGAGATTTTAATGGAGGAAGGGAAGGGAGTTAGTGTACTCTTGTTTGGGAGTTGTAATTTTAATGAAGGGAATGGAATAACAACTAAATTTGGTTTTCCAATTTTATCCCTTTAACATAATGTAAACATATATATATCCCTTTTGTTTTGTTGTGTTTTATATGGGCAAAACAGTAACTATGTTAATTTTGGAGGGAAATTCTCCCACCAAATAATAAGTCCTTCCCAAACCTTCCAATTTAGAGGGTCAAGAAGGCTGCCCAATTTGATGGAAAGGAGGGCTCTTGTGTCCCTCCATTGCCACTCCTTACCTTCCTAATTTTTAAACTCCCAAACACACATTTTTGCTAGTGTCCTTCCTTTCCATGCCTCTCCCCCAATTTTTTGCTCCCAATCATAGCCTAAATCATGACCCAAAACCTGAATACATGAGATTCATGGGTCATGCAACTTATTTGGACCTCATTGAAGTCTTTCTTTTCTAGTGTGGGACTTCTTCCCTCACTATGAGTTTCCAACATTTAGATTGGGAGATTTTTTGTATGACCCACAGTTAGTTTGAACTCAGCCTTCATCACTATTAGTAAGCTAGGGTGGAAAATTTCTGTGTATCATTATAAATACTGGTGTCTATAATATCATCATAAGAGTTTGGTCTTTCAGACCGAAACTCAGGGGACTTCTAATTTTGAGCATAAAGTGTTTTTGCAAGTAGGCAAATATTGTATTTAATCTTAGTAACCAGTTTGGTTGTGGACAAGATTGGTGCAGGGAACAATCTTTGACTTTTGAATTGGACTATAAGAAGGTCCATAATAGTGTTTGATGAATCTTATTAGGGGCTACATTTGGTATGGGGGTTAAAGGCTGGTGAAATCTGAGAGGGTAAACTTTAGGAAAGGGAATATGTTTGGTTTAAAGGTAATAGTAAAAATTTAGGAGTTATAACTGTCCCCAATATAACAGTAAATTTTTAACCTATTTCCGAGTAGTGTAAAGTTTCCTCCCCTTTCTCTCTTTTTTTTCCCTTCCCTCTTTTTCTGTCCCACAACAGTCTTGCATCCTCTTTTGGCTCTGCCATGGTGACCTTGACATTGCCAGCCAATGATTCTGCCACTGGAACATGGCAACAGATTGGCAAATTGGTTCAGGAAACTCCATGGACACATGCACATTCATCTCGTACTCTTCCTCACTTCATTGCCAAACTGGGGCATTATGAAATGAATCCAGAAAATCTGTGGAAAACACTTGGAAAGAGGCACATTTCCAAGCCAAGAATTCAGTTCATGTTTTGGAAAATTGCAATGACAATTCTGAGAGATGTTAGATGAGCAGGAGTAAAATTGCCATATGGGCATTATGAACAGAAGAAAATAGGCCTTTTGATTCACAATTCAATTCATGATTTGACAAGTCATATTGACCATTGACAAGATGTTGTTCTAATTCTTGGCAGTTTTGTACTTGCAATTTTGCCAATGATATTTTTCTATTTCTTTCTATAGATACAAATAACCTTTAGCCTGTTTCTAAACCCTGTAGATACAAATAACCTTTAGCCTGTTTTGATAACCTTGTTTGTGATTTTGTTTTTAACTTTTTGGTGATCAAAAGTCACATTGCAACTGTTTGAATAACCTTGGTTGTACAACTTATTACTTCTTGAAAAGTCATTTTTAGTACTTTTTGGAAAATTGAAATATGTTTCACATAAAAGTCTCTGTACAACTTTCTAGGAGCAAACATTACAAACTCAAAACAAGCACTTTTGTGACTGCATCCAAAACACAAAAAGAACTTATTTTCATGAGTTACTTTTTATACAAGATCTTTTGTCTGAAGCTTCGTTTATGGAAGACATAAATTAAGCTATACATTATATCTTTAAGCTAGTTGACTTTTATTGTATTATGCTTGCTAAGATTAGTATAATTAGGATCAATCATATAATCCACGTGCTTCCTCCTCTTAGGTTCTTGTGGTTCCTAAGATTGCGTAGCACGTTGATAATTGGGAGGGTGCATGTTTATATTTATTCTGTTAAGTCACTTTGGTCAAGGAATTCTTGTTTTATATCCCTTCTTTTCCCTTCATCTAGGAGTATCATAGATAATTAAGAAGCTTGATACACCCACACCCCATTTTTTTTCCTTGTCTATTGCTGATTCTCATGATTCCTGTCTACTCATCAGGTGAGAAGTCCCATGTATTCAAGCAACTCTTCTGAAAAGGTCTTCAACTTTCTCTTGCTCTCATGTGTTTTTTTGTGTGTACATTAGATATGCTAATCCATCTTTGATTTTTCCTCTTTATTTTTGTGACTTTGTCATTTGATTCTTTTATATAGGAAGGAAGAGCGTTTTGTATCCTAAGAGATGTATTTCTTGCAAATGTGCCGGTAAGTTTTCTTTGAATGTTAAGCATATCTTGAATTGAAAAAAGTGTGTTTCTTCCCTTACTTTTATTTTCATCTTGGGACAACCTGATTTAATTCTATTTGTTATTGTGTAGCTGGCCTTAGTTGTGTCTTGTTATGTCTGAGTTGCTACTTCTTCTGTTGTCATTAGGTGCATCAAAATAATTTTCGGCCAAAATGTATATATGCTGCTGTTATGATGAGACGCATGATGGATGCAATTCTGAATAAGGATGCAATGGATGACAAGGTAATACCTTCCTTTTAATATATGACAACGTGTGCTTATGTAACTGGAGAAAAGGGACTGGGTCATGTAATAAAAAGTAGTAATGGTTTAATTTACGTGATGGAAAGATCCCATGTTTTGTTTTACTTAGTAGCCGTAACGTGTCTAGTCATAGCCTATCACCATCCAGTATAACTATATAAGTGGAAGGTAATTCGAATATGTCGTAGAAACAAAATAGTTCTGAAGCAGCAATGAAAGATTGACCCATTATATGTAACTGCACTGTTTAGGCAATTGATAGAAACCACAAACAAGCAAAGAAGGATTTGTGAAGTATATTTCACACTCCTTGTACTGATATCAGCGAGAGATCAGCCAAGGGAGAAGAATAAAAAGAAGAGTATAAAGCATAAAATGAGTAACAGAGCCCTGGACACTACAGCAGTCCAGCCTCTTACCAAATGCCAAATACTTGCTTAAACCCTTCCACACTCCCCTCGCACATATATAACAATATTCCCCACTGCAAATCCCATGAAATCCTCCTTCGCTCAACAAACACTGCTGACACAACAGTTGGTTACATGGAAGTTTGTCCCTCACTCTCTCATCTCATATTTTCAGTAATTAATAAAACTTGGGCCCAATTACTGACATTGGTCTGATATCCACACCTGGTATCTAACAGCAATTAAGGCCCAACTATGTGGAACAGAAAAACTTCAGCGATGAAGGCTGGCAGGCATGCGATAGAAATGCAGAGGTTTCAGGGTGAAGTAGAAACTGAAGCGGTCCCAAGATAGAACTACTCTGATACCATCTCAGATTTTAGAAAACAACTTTATTTGTACTGAATAATACATCAATGTGTGAGCTAGATTCATGAAAACCTAAAGCTGGATAGGAAACAATTAGGAAACAATTATATGTTAATTAAATCCCGTGAGTTGTGGATGTTGTAACTGACTTAGGAATACAACTAAATGGGCCTAACCCTATGTATACAGCCTATATTTATATATCTCTCCCAAAATTGTGATTGACTGGACATATATTTTCCACATACAGGATTATGTTGGGAACAAGCGGTTGGAGTTATCTGGGCAGTTAATATCTTTGCTTTTTGAGGTACTATCTCATTTAGTTTATACACATCTGTAGAGATGCTTTACACAATTTTCATTGCATCTATTGTTGTTCTTCTTTCTTTTGTAGGATCTTCTGAAGTCCTTGATAAATGATGTTAAGGTTACTACAGACAAGATATTGGACAAGCCAGACAAGGCTAAGAGTTTTGACATTTCTTATGTAAGTGTCTTTAATGTTTATACTCATGCATCATGCAAATGTGATCAAAGCATTGTTAAACCAAATCCTATCTTGCTGAAGCTTTCTTGAATCCTCAGGCTAGTTTCTCTTAAAGAGTTGCTTTTATGCAATTTTCTTTCCTTCTCATTTACTTTGGACTTTTCAGTCCACAGGACTCTATTTTTTTGTAGTATGTGTGGGTTAGTCCCTTTGTGTTCTGTTAAAATTGTTTGTAATCCAAAAACTAGAAGTTTGTGAACAATCTTTTTCCATTACTTTGATCATGTACATTTTACAATTGTTGCCAAGTGAGTTATTGCGGAGACAAAAGCAGTTATGATTTGTGAGAGCTTTAGCAAATATGAAGTTGAACAGTCGACGTCTGAACATATTGTGATTGTGGTGTTCTGGTTAATTTCTTATTTTCTTTTACAGTGGTTTGTGTACACCAGAAAGAGACACTTCGCCGTTTTCATCATTATGTAATAGGAACCAGAAATAGAATAGCAGAAATGGAAGAAGAACAGTGCTATATTGCACTACAGAGAATTGGCTCAGTAAAGATAATGGAATACAAGAGAGAAAATTAGGACACTATAGCAGTCCAACTCTCCTAATACCAAGATAATATTCTGCCTGCCTTTCACACGCCCTCCCTCTGATACATATAGTCTCATACCTCACTCCCCATGCCAACTCAGCAAAGTTGGTTATAATAGTGTGCCCTCCACTACTGCCTAATTCTCTGTATGTATTTCCCTATTTGCCCTTTACACTAATTATATGTAGTTTCCTAACAATACTCCCCCCTAAACTTCCACCTTGTCCTCAAGGTGGAGCTAATAAACTTCAATCGTAGATTCTGCATGGTTGAACAATGCATTTAGGGTCTGGCTATCCATGGCAGCTTTAGGAGCATCCTCAACAAAAGAAAACCAAAGGAGCAAGTGAGATTGATCCATTTGCAGCAGTGCAGGTACTCCAAGACCTTGAGAACTAGACGATTCTTCTTCAACTCTAACATGTGTGGAAATAACAATGAAGGTTTGCAAAGAACAGTTTAGAAAAGCAAAACAACATTACTGAAACAGAAGACTTCCTCCTGGGTCCCAAATCTTGAAAAAACAAAAAAAAGAGGAAAGTATGCTTGCTGTGAAATAGTGTACACCCGGGTCCCATTGCTTAAAGAACACACTCTCTTCCGAATAAAATATTCCCTGCTTCAGAGTCAGATAATTCTCAGTAATTCTCTGGCAAACAACTTGATCATATGGCTTTATTGTTTCTCCAACAAGCTTGACAACCATCTTGAGATACCAATCTTGATTATAAGCAATCTCTTCCTCATTGCACAGTTTTCTCACAATAGAAATGGCATTGATAGGGTATAATGCCGGCAGGGTCTCTGCCTCCAGGAGAATCACACTAAGGCAAATCAACATGGTCCTGACAGCAACTTGCTCATTTAGGTACTCATCACCCTCTTGTGCCCAGTTAAGAACAGAACCATAATAGTAGGATGCTGGAAATTTTAAATACCAATCTGATGTAGTGGAAAAAGGTTTAACAGTAATGAAATCATGGAAGATTATGTAATCTCCTTTGGCACTGCTAAAAGTCCCTTCATCTTTATGTGCAATCACACTACTCCTTCGTCTGAACATATATCGGAACACTTTAATAGCACAGACAATCCAAAGTTGTTTGCTAGAGCTCATTAGGTGATGAATGGATTTAACTAGGCACATAATGAACAAAAGGTGGTTACCACTTTTAGTACACCCAGCTACTGTTATTGATGCAGCAAAATGGCTTCCATATTGGAGTTTGGTAATTGTATGGGACACACATTTATCCTGTTCAAATCTGCTCTGAGGAGAATATTGAGAAGAAATTTCCCAACCCTCTTTGTAACCTGTTCCCTGAAGAATTTGTTGGTATTTTAGAGCCCCATATTTACTATAAACCATCCTAGCTCCTCCCCCATCCCTCCTTGTGCGGTTGCTGGTGCAGATTTGTGTTGCGGCCCCAATTTCTGTCCCTTCTGTTCGTACCTCCACCTCTAGTGCAGTGGTCCCGTCAATTTGGGCCAGAATTATTAATTTCAAGACACCCCTTTTCTGTTCTACCGTGGCAACAATTGCATCTCGTACAATTCTAGCATATGTAACTTGAGTATCTTCAATTCTCTCACCATCAGAATTAGTTGGAGCTAAGTAGAGGATATGTTGCTTGCTGGGCCTCTTAATAGTACAGACTCCTGAAAGTTGTAGTTGGTATGACTCCTTTCTTTGGACCAAATTCTTCTCATCCTCAACAAGGGCTCATGTGGTGCGCTTTCTTCCTTTTGGGCTTGGCCCTTTAACTTCAAGACATAGTGTGTTGATTCTGAACACTCCTCCAAACCAAGTTGGGCTTGGCCCATTAATTCCAGAAATTGAAGTAGCTCCTTAAATATCAATTCAGCCCTGTTCGCATGACCCTTCATTAGTTGGGTAGCGTTCTTATTTTGGGCCCCATCCCTTTGGTCCTGTTTTCTTCCTTAAAAAGATGGGTCTGGCCCATTAGGTCAAAAGTCTGACCCGCGAACCCAATTGCCCCTTCTCCCTTCAAAGTTGCGCAGCTGTTGCCAAGGGAATGTTGCACAACCACCCTACTCGCCTGAACCTCTACCAACATCAACCCCTTAGCATCGGTACTCACCGGGCGCCGCCGTCTCTCTGTCTCGGTAGGTTTCTCTGAGTTCCGCCGGTCAGGCGATTTGGTGGCGGTGGTTGAACATGTTTGACGCAACGCTGGGGTGGCATTCAGCCGCCATCATCTCCGTTCTCTTCTCGCTCCGCTCGAGGCTTATGATTCGGTGGTTTGCGCGGTGACCTTGGGCGTAACATTGTCGAAGCTCGGAACTCCATTGCAATCTCGAGCCCTTCACCATTCTCTTATCTTGTTCTACGCGAGACTCGGAATTGTGCAGCTCCTACGTTTCAGCTTCGAATCTCCGGCGGTGGCTCGGACCGTCGCACGAGACGTGTTCGGTGGTGGTCGACCAAGCTTCAAGCGGCAGCTGGGTGAGTTCCCTTTGTTGCCCCGCTTTCCCGAAATTCTTCTTGATCTGTCAATCACCCCTCCTTTCATTGCTCGTATAGCATCGCCGCTGCATGTCGTTGGCAAAAACAAGGAGCTTCATCTTCCTCTCTTGCGTGCGGCGCGGTTGTGGACTACTTCGAGATGAGTTTGGCGGCCTGCTACTCCAAGAGGAACCATCCGTGGCGTGAATGCCCTCGCGTCCGCGAGAATGGGGTGAGTCCATCTCATCCCAATGTTGAAATCGAGAGTTTTGGGTCTCTCTTCGATGAGAAGGGGAGTATCGTGATTCCTTTCCCATTTGGAACTCCTCCATCGGTAGCTCGGATTCACCGGGTAAGTCCTCCTTGGCGCGTCCTCTCGAGGCCAAACTCGCCTCCGATCCCTCATGAGTCGCATCATCCGTTCCGCGTCTTCTCCATGTTCTCCAATCGGCTCTCCATAGCAGCTTCCGCGAATAAGGATCCCAAGCTCAGGAAAGAGCTCTGGTACCAAATAATAGGAACCAGAAATAGAATAGCAGAAATGGAAGAAGAACGTGCTATGCACTACAGAGAATTGGCTCAGTAAAGATAATGGAATACAAGAGAGAAAATTAGGACACTATAGCAGTCCAACTCTCCTAATACCAAGATAATATTCTGCCTGCCTTTCACACGCCTCCCTCTGATACATATAGTCTCATACCTCACTTCCCATGCCAACTCAGCAAAGTTGGTTATAATAGTGTGCCCTCCACTCCTGCCTAATTCTCTGTATGTATTTCCCTATTTGCCCTTTACACTAATTATATGTAGTTTCCTAACATTATGTTTGTTCAGAATATGTCTTTTTGCCTTGTTTATCTAACCTTGAATTTACCATGTTGGGGTTGCTATTTACATTTATCTTTTTGGGTGCTCATAGTACATTTCTAGACACTACTATAACTCATGGTTTGGAAAGGACTCTCTCCACTGGCAATTTTGATATTAAAAGGTTCAGAATGAAACGAAAAGGAATGACACAGGTTGTATATTCTTCCCCTTCTACTACTTCCTTGCTATCTCTTGATATATATCATCACCAACTGACTTGGTCTAGCTCAGTTACTGTGGGACCCACCACACTAATCTTTATTAAGGGGCTTGGAATTATCCATCAACGCAAGACACATTCCTACTGATGAAATTTCTCTATTTACAGGTGCTACAAAGATTATCATTTATAAGTGCTTTGGGCCAAATGACAAGAGTCTCACCACAGTTTGAGAAGTCTAGGAAAGTTAGTGGACCTAGAGCTTTGCAGCCTAGCCAGGTAAGCTGCAGTCTGGTTGCAAAATTTCCTGGTATATAATTCTTGTGTTGCTTAGGCTTTTTCTTCTAAATTTCTGATATCCTATTTACTTATGAATACATACCTTCTTTTCTGATCTCTTTCATTTGATATAGTGGGGTATGCTTTGTCCTTGTGATACTCCTGAAGGAGAAGCTTGTGGATTGGTAAAGAACCTAGCTCTGATGACTCATGTTACTACTGATGAAGAGGAGGCCCCCCTAATTTCTTTGGTGAGTTTCATATTATATTATAGAATGATGGAAATTTCCTCTCTTGTGGTATGGCTATTTTGTGACGTATTGATGGATGTCCTGTTTGGACTCTGGGATTCAGCCGTTCAGGACATAATCAATTTTTTCAGTGTGGCTGAAAATTATTTTAATGTAATTATATGATCAGGGGAGTGTTGAGATCCGCTGATTTGGTACTGGTTTAGTGATTTTACTATATTCTTGCAATAATTGGGACAGTAGCTACTTGTTGTAAATAGGAGTATCAACCTCTACAATTAAGTGATTTAAAGTTATTATCTGTTATAAAATCAGTATGGGTTGACAGGATTCTCTCCAGCACTTTAGAAAATCATTCTCAAAATAGGTACTAGGGCTCCAGTCTCACCATCTTGGGTCTGAAAAACTCTATATTTTCTGCCTAGAGGCCACTGTCAGAGTTGGTTGTTGGTTTGCACAGCCTCAGCTCTCAAGTTGAGGGTGAAAATCATCTCACAGTTCACCACTCAAGTTGGTACTAGAGCTATATTTGCACAATCTAGGGCTTGAGAAACCTTAGATTCACCAGTTTTTTTTGCCACTATCAGGGTTAATCTTTGGTCTTCACAACCTTTTACTTTGGTAGATGTCCTGTCCAGAGTCCCAGTTGTGCCTTTTCTTCCTTTTTCTAACAGTTTCTTCTATTATAAAAATAATGGAATATTATTATGCTCCTATTTCATTGTGTATTGATGTCCATGTAAAATATAGAAGGTTTTCAGGAGATGTCCTGGTCTCCCAGTTGTGCTTTTCTTCCTTCTTTCAAAATTTATTCTGGTTTAAAAAGAGATTACTTTTGATACACTAGCTTGTAAAATATGTTTACACTTCATCTAATTATATGCACTATCATATGTTAGACTTTTGAGGTAGTGGCTGTGAGAGTTAAAAAACTTTTACTGATGTGGTAATATATAACTAGATGCCTTTGTAAAATATTTTTACATTGAAAGTGCACCAACAACAACAACTAAGCCTTATCCCGCTAAGTGGGGTCAGCTACATGGATCAGGCGATACCATAGAGCTCTATGATATATCATATTTATATTAAAACCATTGACACTTAAATCTCTTTTGATTATTTCCCTTATAGTTTTCCTTGGTTGATAAGATCATAGTATTGGATAAAGAAAATGGAAAATAGTGTACAATATGTATCTATTTGATTCTATATTGATCACAAAATGAAAGAAATAAAGGTTGCTAGGTATTAGAGAGAAGCTCTCCCAAGTCTCAATTCCAATTCTCAGATACCCTTGGTAGCTCTTCTCCGCCCTTATATTGCATTCCCCACCATCCTTCCCATAACCAAATACTCACTCCCTTACTCCACTAACCTTGCCTATGTGAGTTACTAAAAACCCTTCCCTCACTCCCTTGGTCACATGCTCCCCATCCCCCCATGTGTCTTCCTATTCTTTCTGGCATCTACATGAGTACAAGGGGTACATGGGACATATTACATAGTTGGGAAATATTCTATGGAGTCCTAACAATACTTTCCCCTTGAAAAATCACCTTGTCGTCAAGGTGATATACACAAGGGAAAACAATAGTGCTGAAAAATTAAGGGCTTCCTCCTGGGTCCTAGATCTTGAAAAGTATGGAGGGAATTTTGCTTGTCACATAGGAACATCCAATTGGGTCCCATAGCTTGAAATCTATGGGTCTAGTTCCAGTTCTGTGGAAATCATGAAACTTGATGACATTGTAATGTCTACCTGCATCTAATTCCTCTCATCAACCCATATCTTCACCTTTTACATCCCTATGTATTTTGTTAGCACCTTCTGCCCCCAATTGCATTATGAAATCATAGGTTTCAGAAATCCAAAAATGGTAGAGAATTGTTGCATAAAGAACCCAATCTCGCTTCTCAACATGTTAGGACCAATTGTCCTACAATCAAACAATCCTCCATATTCTAGTCCATGATGACCTAAATTTCTTGGAATCCTGTTAGAAGCTATCCCCATGTTGTTCCCCTTCCAACAACCCATATTTAAGTCTAAAGTCCTGTAAACTGGCAATCTCAGTGGAATGTCATTGGCATAAGAGGTTTCACACTCAATAACAGCAATGAGGCCTCCAAATGCCAAGATGTTGCCATTTTCCTATAGATTTGACTATTTAAATTTGGAAGCCCACAATTCCATGCTATTAGAACCATAATTGGTCCAAGCCTCCTTCCTATGTCTAGCTCCCCTTGCCCATAGAGGATGAAAAGAAGTCATGCAAGTTCTCATTCTTCAAATAGGGCAATGTACCTTTCAAGGGCTCCCAAAAGTTTGTTGACATCTGCGAAAGAAGTTTCATCTCCCCTAAGGTCGAGTAGGATCATAAAATCCATATTGCGAGAGTTAGATGTGCCCAGGGCTGAAGAGTAGACAACTTGAGTTTCATGTAATTGAGTGAGCAACTCAAGAGAGCTTATAAAGAATTCCTTGCCATTTACGCCTTGTCTAGAAACAAGTCCGTAACACAGGGAAGTCCATAGTCCAATTCATCAACGAGGAATATTAAACATTCCAAAAAAGGAAGGATGCTTGTGTATGAATTCGGAAGTTGCAATGTATTCTTGTTTAATGGCAGTGTGAGAATATCTTGACATATAGATTCAACCTCCCCTTGCTATATATTAATGTTAAACCCACTTGCAAAAATTTGTTAATTGTAAGTTCTTTACCTTGAGAAGAAGTGATACCCCAACAGGACCTATATGCAATTCTTTAGTCATCCCCCTGGATATCTCTCTTTTGCTTGTTTCCCTCGGTCTCCTCCCTCAGTGGAAACCCCTTGGTAGCTTTTTTGAACTTCGGGTTACGGTAAAACTAGGGTTACTTATTCCTATTCCAGTCTTTGTAGGGGTTTGAGGCCCAAGTCTGGGCTCATTAATAAATACACCCATTAGCATCCCAATCCTTCTCCTTATTTAGTTGGGCTTGGCCCCATAACTTCACAATTAAATGATATTCTTTAGACCAACAATTCTTCTTTTCCACATATGGGCTTTGCCCATTAGGTGAAAAACTGACCCAAACCCTTGCATGCCCTCCTCTTGCCCATCTCTCGTTCTCTTCCATGCAGCAGCTCAAGAGTACTTCTTCAAGAGCTATCATTTCGACGACATATGCGATTTCATGGCGGATGTGGCTACACGACTCGGTGAGTTCGGCAGCTCTGGCAGAGGTAGTTGGATCAGCAATCTCGAAACCTGAAACACCTCCACCATGGCGTGCTCCTCTCCCTTTCTTCTCACTCATGTCGTCGCTTGTGCAGTTCCTCTGCTTGTCGTTTCTAGCCGCATTTCCGCCGTAATGCTTGGCTTGGCATCTCAACTTTCTAGCAATGGAAGTTTAGCTGCCATCCTTGAAATTTCTGTTACTTCCTCGCGAACTCCGTTGCCTCAGATCTAGTGGTTCGGACAGAGAATGTCTGCGACCTCAACACCCATACCAACCTTGATGGTGTTACCTTCAACGTCATATTCATGCAAACCATCATCATCTTCTTTGTGTGACTTGGCCTCCTTCGCCACTTGGACGCAACAATGTGGCTCTCTGTCTTCGTTGTCCCCTTCCCTTTGTTGCTCAAGACTTGCAGTGGAAGCAATTGCTCAATTCCTTGCTCCCCATGACCGCCATAGTGGTTGTCAAATTTCTCCTCGATAACCATCCACCACCTTGAACTTGTGATGGCATTCCTCTTTTGATTCACCCACCATTTTTCCTCCTCAACAGAATTCGCAAAGTGGGACCAAAGCTCACTTCTCTCATTTCCTCTTCGTCCAGGGTTCCTTCATCTCAATCGAATTTGAGCGCAAAGTATGATGATCGATCTCCACTTCGATCTCCACTTATTGGTTCAACTTCTCATCCTCTTCCTCCTCTTCATCCTGCATGCTTTTAAAAAAAGCACAAACATGAGGAGGCCAATTGTCCATGGAGGATCTCCTTCTCCTCCTCCATCGCCGATCTTCATCACCTTCCCATATAGATAGTCGACGACATCGGTGATACCTTCCCTTACTAGATTTTTAATTTTCTTAGAATTCTCTCCATCTTCATCATTTGCTTCATCTTCTTTTCTTTCTGACTCCATGGCGGCGGTCAGCTCGCATGGTTTCTAACAGACTCCCAAGTGGGAGCTCTGATACCATTTGATAAGATGACAATATTGGACAAAGAAAATGAAAACATAGTGTACAAAATGTATCTGTATTTGATTATGTATTGATCACAAAATGAAAGAAATAAAGGTTGCTAGGTATTAGAGACCTAGCTTCTCTCCCAAGTCCCAATTCCAATTCTCAGATACCCCTGGTTGCTCTCCTCGACTCTCATATTGCATTCCCCACCATCCTTCCCATAACCGAATACTCACTCCCTCACTCCACTAACCTTGCCTATGTGGTGGAGTTAGTTAAAACCCTTCCCTCCCTTGGTCACATGCTTCCCATTCCCCCATGTGTCTTCCTATTCTTTTGACATCTACATGAGCATAAGGGGTACATGGGACATATTACATAGTTGGGAAATAGTCTAAGGGGTCCTAACATCTGTCTTCTTTTATCTCTTTTTATGATGCTATTCTCCATTTAGTCGACTCTCCTGATTGGAGCCTCTACAAGTCTCCTCCAAACATGTCAAAATCTCCTAAGATGAGACCTGTCATCTTTTCTACAATAGGCGCCACCCTAATTTTTTTCTAATGCATTCATTCCTTATTTTATCATGTCTTGTGTGGTTATCCATCTATTGCAACATCCTCATCTCTGCCACATATAAAAATTAAATTCTTATAAAAATCTTGGAATATTATTATGCTTCTATTTCAATGTTGCATTGTTTGATATAAATGCAAAATACAGGTTTCACTATACATATTGTTTACTGTAGTTGCATTACATTTTATTGTGTTTCGTTATTTCTGTAACAGTGCTATTCCTTGGGTGTTGAAGACATGGAACATCTCTCTGGAGAAGAGCTTCATACACCAGATTCCTTTCTTGTCATTTTCAATGGTTTGATACTTGGCAAGCATAGGAGGCCACAGGTATTAATCAGTGTCTTTTGTTAAATATATAATTCATACAAATGTGCATTCAAGTTCCAAACTCTAAAGCTTTACGTTGTTTTCTGTTAAGCGTTTTGCCACTGCAATGAGAAAGTTGCGAGAGCGGGTAAAATTGGCGAGTTTGTGAGTGTTTATGTCAATGAAAAGCAGGTGAATTGTTCCGTTACAGTTGATTTTCTGCCAACTATTCCTGCTGTTTCTAATATTTTCCTTTTTTCTGGTTTAATATTGTTTTTTGGCTGGTAAGTTCTTGTTTGGTTTATGTTTTGTCTTTCATACTTACAAATTTGATACTAATCTTTTAAGATTTAAATGCTGAGTCCATGATTTGTAGGTTTAAATTTTTTTAATCTTGCATTAACTTAGAGTGAATGTTAAGAACATATACTATTTAGTTCTAGTTCTATTGTTCTTCTCTGCTAGGAGCTGCATGCTTTGCTTGTCAATCTATATTATGATTTGATTTAAATATTCTCTCCCAACAACTATATCAATGATGTGAGTGAAATTAATTGTCAAAAACATGTTTCCAGCATTGTGTCTACTTAGCTTCTGATGGTGGTAGAGTTTGCCGTCCCCTTGTTATTGCTGACAAGGGTATATCTAGAGTCAAACAGCATCATATGAAGGAGTTAATGGTAATTGTATCTTATATTTTATTCTTGGAAATAAGGGAAAAAAGGGTTGTTAATGGGAGTTCAACTTTCATGCTTGTTCAGGATGGAGTTCGCACATTTGATGATTTTTTCGAGATGGATTGATTGAGTATCTTGATGTCAATGAGGAAAACAATGCTTTGGTTTGTTCCACTCTAAGTACTTCTACATTCTTTTGCTTTGAAATTTTGCTCTTGACTAGCAAAAACCTCAATTGCCTTCTTTATTTTGTAGATTGCTTTATATGAAGGAGATGCCACATCAGATACTACTCATATTGAGATTGAGCCTTTCACCATTCTAGGAGTTTGTGCAGGGCTAATTCCATATCCTCATCATAATCAGTCACCAAGAAACACTTATCAGGTTGCTCCCCCTACCTTTTCTCCCTGCCCACCCTCTCCTCTCTCTCTCTCTCTCTCTCTGTATGAGGTAGTTCATGGGGCTAATGAGCATGCCTGAATGAAATTTGTTCCTCTTATGGTGCCTGAAATTTGTTTTTCTGGTTTACTCACTGTAGTGTGCAATGGGGAAGCAAGCTATGGGAAATATAGCATATAACCAGGTAAGCAACTTTTTGTTGGCTTTTTTGGTTTTTTTCAAACTTAGTATAATAATCCATATGAAGTGTTTCTATTGAACAAATCAATTTTTAATAGCTTCATTCCTTAATGCATGCAACTACATTCTTGTATATGAATCCATGTCCATGATCTTGCTATGAAATCCTAAAAGTTGATGTGGTTAAATTTTGTATATCTTAGCATGGCATTGGAGTATTCTACAATTTATGAACTAATCTGTTGGAGAATATTTTCTTTAAAAGTACATCTAAATCATGCATGGGTATTAATCATATATTTTCCCTTCAATTTCATTTTGTTGAAAAGTGAGACTGTTCAGGATCCCTATTGGTTTTATACATGGCCTCTTATAGGATGATGTACTGAAAGAATTATGATCAAGTTTCGGTAATTGTGGAATTGGGACTTCTGTTTTATCTTGCAAGTATATAGCCGAAAAGCTTAAGCTGTAAATTAAATGCAAAGAAATTGTTTTTTATCATACATTCCCCACCCACTTGCACTTGAAGATTGACCAAAGTATTGGTCCATTAATACTTTATGATGAATATAATTTTATTATAGTGAGAATGGATTTGGTGAGATTGCACTGTATCCAATATGGTTATAGAATTTTTTATGCTTTGTCTAGTAGTTAATCAACCTACAAGCTTTAATAGTTGTGGGCTTTAGGAATATGTTTAATTTCAAAGAACAATATTTGGCATGAAGCCGAGGGCTTGACACTCTTCCTTATGTTTACATATGATAGAATCAACAAGCAAGATATAGAAATAGAAGATGCTATTATATTAGTAGAAATGGAAAAAAAAAAAAAAGCATAAAAACAGAGGGAGAGATTTAGAGCACTTAGCAGTTCACACTCTCCAATGCCTAATACATTCAGAGTCTGAATTTTCCTTTATGCACTACCCAACAAATATAGTCTTTCCCATAACACAATGTTGACTCAATCATCCCACACCTCACCTCATTCTCACACCGATTCTGTTAGTTCTGGGGCCCACTAGATTCGCTCATGTATTCCCCAAACTACCCCTAAACTTTTTCCTCCTATATACCTTACATTATGACCCTCTGGGACCCGATCTCCAACAATACCCCTTATTGGACTACAACCCTGTCCTCAAGGTGGAAATTGGGAAGACTGAGTTTGATGTCAGCTGCCAATTCCCAAGAGCTCTCAAAGTCTGGCATATCTTGCCATTTAACCTACGCTTCAAGATCTCCCTAGGAGTTCTTCCTTGCTGCCATGCCAAAACCTCAGAAGGTTGCATTTTCAGTTCCCACTCCTCTGATGGACCAGCAGGTAATGGTTGGCTCAGCACCTCAGAATTGATGCATTTTTCAGCAAGGCGACATGGAACATTGGGTGCACCATCTATTCAGGAGGGAGTTTCAACTTATAAGCAACCTTCCTAATCTTCTCTAACACTTCAAAAGGTCCTTAGTACCAGGACTCAGCTGTTGGTTGAACTTGTTTGCCAATGAATGCAGCCTATAGGGCTGAATTTTGAGGAAAACCAAGTCACCAATCGCAAAGTCAATTTTCCTCCTCTTCTGATTAGCTTGATTCTTCATGCAGGCTTGAGCTTTGTCCAATTGCTACATGAGCTCACCTAGGATGGCATTCCTCTCAGCTAGTTGTTTATTGACTTCTTGAATGGCAGAGGAAGGGCCATCTGCCTTAGTAAGAGTTAGTGGATCCCTGTCATATAAAGCATTGAATGTGTAGCTGAATTGTAGGTGTTATTAAACCACAATTCTGCTTGCTCAGTCGTATATGCCATTGTTTGGGTTTGGTGCCCTCGAAACACGATGGATAATTCCTCCTAGACCTATGAAGGAATTGGTAAGGGTTGAAGGAGTTCAGCTGGTGTCAAGGTTGGTACTTGTTTCTGCTACAAACTTCACAAGCCTAAACATACACTTGAAAACGAGAGAAATGGAGTTAAAATGATTATGTTTTCTATTCTATCATATTAAGAGAAAGATACAACACAATTTATATGTACATTGTAGGACCCACCTAATAAATGCATAAACCAACCTAATAAATGTAAGATATTGACATTCCTAAAACTATCCATCACAATAAATGATAAAGACAAAAACAATAAATGATAAAGACAAAAGTGTCAATATTTCAACACTCCCCTTAAAGCTGGTGAATGAATATCTATCATTCCCAACTTGCATGTAACTCTTGAAACCGCTCCTTGGATAGGCCTTTAGTCAACACATCTACCAGATGTAGTTCGGAAGGAACATATATTGTGGCTATAAGTCCACTATCCAACTTCTCCTTGATGAAGTGTTAGTCAATTTCAATATGCTTTGTCCTATCATGTTGGACAGGATTATGAGCGATGCTAATAGATTTATTGTCACCTAACATCTTCATAGGAGCCTCATATTTTATTCTCAAGTCATCTAAGATAATTTTCAACCATAGAAGCTCACAAATTCCTTGTGACATGGCACGAAATTCCGCCTCTGCACTTGATCGAGCAACAACATTTTGCTTTTTGCTTCTCCAAGTCACCAAATTTCCTCCCAAAAACATACAATAACCTGATGTTGATCTTCTGTCATTAATAGAGCCTGCGTAATCAGCATCAATGTAGACTTCTAGAGAAAGCTTGGCACCATTTTTGAATGGCAGTCCTCCAGGTGTGGCTTTAAGATCCTGTAATATTCTTTCTCCTGCTTGCATGTGTCTCACTTTGGGATCATACATGAATTGGCTGACCACATTCAGGCATAGTCAAGTCTGGCCTAGTATGGGCCAAGTATATAGTTTTCCACCGTCTTTGGTATTGTGTCTTATCAACACTAGGACTCTCTTCTTCACTTCCCATTCGATGGTTTTGTTCAATGGAAACACTAGCAACTTTGCACCCAAATTTCCAAGTCTCTTTAAGTAGATCTAGAATATATTTCCTTTGAGAGATAAAGATGCCTTGCTTAGAATATGCCACCTCTATTCCAAGGAAGTATCTCAATTTTCCTAGACTTCTCATTTCAAATTAGAAGCTAACTTCTCCTCCAAGATCTTCTTCTCAACTGGATCATTACCTGATACAATGATGTCGTCCACATATGCAGGAGAGTAAGTTTTCCTCCAACTGTATGTTTGAGGAAAAGGGTATGGTCCCTTGACTCTGTTTGTATTCAAGTGACATCATAGTCTTTGCAAATCTCCCAAACCATGCACGAGGAGACTGTTTCAACCCATGCAAGGCTTTTTTTAGCCTGCATACTTTGTTTCTTCCATTGGTGACATCATATTGGAGGAATTTCCATATAAACTTCTTCCTCGAAGTCTCTATGTAAGAACATCGAATTGATGCAAATCCCATCCAAAATGAGCTGCAAGAGAAAGTAAGACTGACTATAATCATCTTTGCTCCAGAGCAACGTCTCCTCATAGTCGATTCCATATGTTTGTGTGTATCCTTTTGCAACTAGTCTTGCTTTATATCGATCTAATGCACCATCTGACCGATACTTCACGTGTATGTCCACCTACATCCCACCGGCCTTTTATCTCTTGGCTTCTCAACAATCTCCCACGTTCCATTCTTCTAACGCCCTCATTTCCTCATTCATGGCTTGAACTCAGTTCATATCTTTTAATGCCTCTTGTCCTGAATTTGGGATTTGTATGGAATCAATAGCTGCAATGAAACTCTAATGCTAAGGAAAGATGTTTAGAGGAGACAAAAAAGAAATAGGATGTTTAGTGGAAGTCCTTTTTTCTTTTCTCAAGGCAATCGGTAAGTCATCTAGGTTGGGTTCACAAATATTGGAAGAGTCAGTTCTTTAGTACTTACCAGGCTTGAACTCTTGAAGTTGCTGGATCATATAGGTTTCTTTCTCCTTTCATATACTAAAAGTGGTTTCTTCTGGGCTTCCTCAGATGGTGTAGTGCAAGACACTAACTCTTGGGAACTAGAGTGAGCTAATTCTTGTGATGATGGGAGAGGAGAAAGGATTGAGGAGAAAGGTCAAAGTCTCTGCTTCCACTAGACTCTCCCCTGAAGCGGAGGATTGAAAAACGACTCAGTTTCAAAAAATGTAACATCTAAAGATACAAAGAAACGACGACGGATGGGTGAAACATTTGTACCCTTTCTTGTTAGGAGCATAACCTATGAAAACACATTTGATGGCCTGAGGATCAAGTTTAGTACGATGTTGACGATGCACATGGACAAAGGCTACACATCCAAAAACCCGAGGCTGTAAACTTTGCATAATTGGAACAGAGGGAAAGTGAGACAACATAGATTGGCAGGACTGACATTACCAAGGACCCAGAAGGCACCCTATTAATTAGGTAGGCAATCGTTAAAGCCTCACCCGTAGAGCTGGGGACACATTTGAAAAGAAGAGCGCGGTAACCTCTAGCAAATGCCTATTCTTCCGCTCTCCATACCATTTTGTTGAGGAGTATCAACATGGGTAAGTTCATGAATAATGCCATGTTCTTTCATGAAGTGACAAAACGGTTGATTTACATATTCCTACCATTATCTAACGTAAACGTTTAATGGATTTTCCAAATTGTGTTTTAATCATATGATAAAACTGAACAAAGAGTTGAAAAACTTAAGATTTATTTTTCATAAGAAAAAGCCAAGTCAGCGTGTGCAATCATCAATAAAAGAAACAAACCATTTTGTGCCCGTGATACTATGAATAGATGCAGGACCCGGACGTCAGAATGAATAAGTGCAGGAGGTTCATCACTTTTATTAAAATTAGATGGAAATGACACACGGTGGTGTTTAGCAACTGGCAAACTTTACAAGATTGAGTCTTTTAAAAACGGAGACTGATACATGGACTTTATTAATTGAAATGGAGGATTTCCTAGATGTCTATGATGTAACCAAATTTGTGATGTCTAGATTTTGAATTTCAGTATGACATGAAGTTGGTGTCTTTTGTTTATCATCACCTTTAGTTAGTGCGTTAAGGAGATAATATAACTCTCTTTGTTCCTTAGCAACTCCAATCGTCGTCCAGTGGCAAGATCTTGAACAACACAATGCGAATGGAAAAAATTTAAGTTAAGTTCTTTGGTAAGCTTATGACGAGATAAGGTTGCTGGCAAGTTGAGGAGCGTGAAGGACATTATTCAATTGTAAGGAAGGGTGAGAGAAATGCTACCAGATCCTGCAATGAGGTTTGGGAGCCATCGGCTCCAGTGATGTGGCGTTTTCAAAAATGGGAAGGTAAGAAGAAAAATGAGTAGTTTTAGAGGTCATATGATCAGTCGCACAGAGTCAATGATCCATAAATCCTTACATTCAGATCTTAGATACATGAAAAGATTGAGAACAAGGAACCTTACAAGACAAGGTTAGAGAGCAAGAGTTAGATGGCTTACCAATAGAGCTTATGAGAGATCGCAAGTGTGTAAGCTCATCCTTACTAAGGGATTTCATCATCCACTTGAGAGCGGGGGTATTGTCTGATGCAGCCATTGAGGCTTGACTGCTTGACAAGTTGCGAAATCCTCCTGTGCGGCTTAGAACTTTGTCTTTTCCATGAAATTTGAAGCAAGTTTCTTTAGTATGCCGGACTTCTTACAATAGGGGCACCAACGACTATCTCGGGAAGGCCTTGAAAAGGAAGAGGTCCTGGCTTGGTTGCCTTGCCAGTGACCAAAGCTGAACCACTCCTGGATTTGTCATCAAGCATAATTGCCTACGACTTTCCTCTCCCCGCAGTGTAGAACACCTGGATATAGATGGAGTCGCTCTTTCCCAAATTTGAACTCGAATGGGATTATATTCTGGATTTAAGCCGAGAGAAACTCAAAAATCCTGTCCCCTAACGAAGTTTGCCAAAGTAGAAGTATCTTTGCTACATTCCATCTGCAAGTTTTGATATTGGTCCAACTCAATCCAAGACAGTAAGAACACCATAGTAATTTATTACCGACATCACTCCTTGTTTGGTGGAGAATATTTTCGTCTTAAACTCATAACAAATAGCAATATCTTGCTTCTTGGAGAAAGTTTTGCTAAGTACATCCCAAACCGCACGGGAGGAAGTAAGAAACATACAATTCCAGTGATTTAGGAATTATAGAGCTCCATAGCCATGTCATAATAAGAGAATCCTCATTATCCCAAGCCTCAAAAGTAGGGTCATCCTTCTAAGGAGGATTTCCCTCAATGTGGGACAATTTCGACGACCTTTAAGAGTATGCCAATAACTGAGCCCACTACAAGTAATTTTTCCATTCAAGTGGTAGGTTGGGTGCAAACAGGGAGGTCATTAGGATTTAAAGGTGTAGGTGTAATAGTTGTGGAGGTTTTGGTTCTCCATGGTGGTAGGTGGTCGAAGGTGGTCGGAATGGGTCAGAAGATTGGAAAAGGAAGTGTGATTGGAGATGGGGCTACGCGCCTTACGCGCTCCAGATGTGGCGGTGCATGAGGCTACTCGTAGAAGACTATGGCGGCGCGTGGGGCGCATGGCTCAGCGTGGAGGCGCGGTTGGTGGGGGTAGCTGCGGACGGTGAGGCGATTTGAATGGAGTGGCTGGGTGGTCGGAACGGTGACCGGAAGGGTGGCCGGCGGCTGTAATAGTGGCAGAGAAGGCTGTAACAAGTGCAAAGGAAAAAACAAGGGAAATTGGTTGTAACACTGATTGGAATTCACAGGTTGTTCTGTTTTGGTTGATGATGCTCTAAATGAAGGTTTAACTGGATCAGGTTAGTTGTGAATGCTGGAACAAAAGGCTAGCAATGAAGGCTGAAAACAAACAGAAAACAGGCCAGTGATGAAAGCTGAAAAACTAACACTCGTACAACCCAACAAATGAAGGTTGAAAAAAAAAAGGCCCAGCAATGAAGGCTGGAAAAACAGCGGAGAGTGATAGGGCTCCAACCGGAGCTCTGATACCAACTTGAAAACGAGAGAAATGGAGTTAAAATGATTCTATTTTCTATTCTATCACATTAAGAGAAAGATACAACACAATTTATATGTACATTGTAGGACCCACCTAATAAATGCATAAACCAACCTAATAAATGTAAGATATTGACATTCCTAAAACTATCCATCACGATAAATGGCAAAGACAAAAGTGTCAATATTTCAACACATCCTGTTGGATGGTTTCCCATTCCTCCCATCATATTAGGTCAACAATCCTCTTGTAAGTTATAAAGAAACCCAAGTGTCCCTCATCATGAATCATGCAATTCTTGCATAATCAATGTAATTCTAGGAGAATTTCTGGGATAACTAACCTCGGTAGTATAATATCCCTTTTTCAAGCGCAAAACCCAGCTGGAGCTCATGCCTTGAATCAGCATTATCACCTTCGGCTTCTCATCCCTTGAATTTCATCCTCTAATCCTTACCAATTTTGAAAGGTTACAGCTGAAATAGCACAAACTCAACTTTCTCAAGAGTGCATCTAGACCCTATTTTCCTTCACTGCCTTGTATTTTGTTTCAAAATCATAGCCAAGTAATCTGGCCACCTATTTTTGTTGTTCCTCACCCATCATCCTCTGATCCACCAAGAATTTTAAGCTCTTCTAGCCTGTCAGCATTGTGAACTTCCTCCCTAGCATGTAGTGTCTTTGTCTCCACTTTTGATTTGCCATCACCACAACCATCAATTCCCTTTGGAGACTGATTTCTATTTAGCTAGATTGACAAAATCACGATGCTTTAGCCGTCCTGAGAGATGGGTCAGCTTGAATGAATCTTTCTTCACCGTTCTTTTTCCATAGAATCTCCAACTTTGAAAATTAGCTTGGATGTCACCCAAGCTAGCTATCTAATCCATACCCAATACCGTGCCCACCCGTACCAGTTTCAGCAAGAAAAAGGGTTGGATGATACGTACTCCTTGCACAACTAATGCCACATCTCCCGAGCTATGAGTTCATTGCCCAGTCCTACCTCCGCCATGAAGGACGCAATCTCATCAACTTCCAGTTTCAGCCGATGAGCTAGAGGTTTGGAAAGAAATTACCCATGGCGCTGATGTCCACCAAAATCATGACCTTCGCCTCTCGATTTTTTCCAGAATCTTGATGGATATTATGATCATGGTGAACTCGTGGAGGTTGTTGAGAGCTAGGCGAAGGGATTTCATTGGCAGCTCAGAGTCTCCTTCGCCTCTTCTTCTTCTTCCTTGGATGCCTCTTCATTGGAATCTTTCATGAGCACTAGCTTGTAGTGCTTTAGCTTGCACACATGGCAATGCCCTCTTCCCTCTCCACACTTTGAAGCATAAGCCCCTACGGCTTCTCTCTTGGAGTTCTTGCGACAAGAACTTTCTAGAGCTCCATTTGTCACCACTTGACCCTTCTTGGACAACTGGCCACTACCTCTTTGGTTCCACCGCCATGCAATGAAGAAGGGCCATATTGGGAGCACTTGGGCCTTTATTTTGGCCTAATGTTTTGTCAATTGGGCCCTTACCACTTCCCTTCCATTTGTTCTTCCTTTCTTCCAACATCATTGCTCGGTCACTCCAAGCTCTTTACCTTGGCCCGCAAACCGCCTTTAACCCATTCACGAAGACCCCTTCATGATCTCCCTATCCACATGCTTAATGGGCCCTAAAAGCCTTCGAACTCCTCTATCGTCCATGACTGAGCCGATTTGCCTCAGCCTTAATAAGGTCCCATAAGGAACCTTGACCACATTGGGTTGGAACCACCACAACATCCCTCTCAGACTGTCACCATGAAGGGAACAACCCTTGCTCCTCCCATGCCTCAAACCAATTTTGGGCCTTATCCTCCAAAGCCAAAAGTATCACTTCCATTCGTTCCATCCCTTTGATGTTGTTCACGGTGAAGTATCTCTCGATCTTCACTAGCCACCCTAACGCATCATCGCTGGGAAATGAGAGAGCTCTATCTTCTTGTCATGGCTATGTCGTCGAGGTTGAGGCTGCCATAGGATGAGTTTGGTGGTCTACTACTCTAGCAAGATTCAACCCAGTGCCGCGAGCAGCCCTGTGGCGGTGGGGGAACCTCAATCATCTTGGTTCCTAGACCTGGAGTCATGGGCAGAGCATGTCGTGACCTGCTTTCCCATCTTGAACCCTGATTCCATCTATCACTTTGTGCTACTTGGTGGTGTCGCCTTCTGGTTTCCCGGTGATGATCTCATTGTTGTTCCCTCAGCAAATGCTGGATCTCATCAAATTTCCTCTCCAAGTCCTCCACTCAGTTCTCCATTTGCAGCTTCAATTGATTGGCCTACATAGCTCCTAGAAAAGTAGCTTTGATGCCAAAATGATTTAAACAACAAACAAGATACAAAAATAGAAGAGACGATTGTATTAATGGAAGTGGAGAAAAAGCAGAATAAGCATAAAACAGAGGGAGAGATTTATTGCACTCAGTAGCTCACACTCTCCAATGCCTAATACAGCCAAAGTTTGAATTTTTTCCTATGCATTACCCAACAAATATAGCCTTTGCCATACCAGAATGCCGACTCAATTATTCCCATGCCTCTCCTCACTTTCACACCAATCCTGTTAGGCCTAGGGCCCACTAGATTCCCCCATGCTATTCCCCAAACTAGCCCTAAACTTTCTCCTCCTGCATACCTTAAGACCCTCAGGGTCCCAATCTCTAACAACATAGTATGTTAATATGTCTGTGTAACTTTATGATCAAGGTTGACCATGGTAAAGAAACTTCCATACTGACTGCATGATGATGTAGTTTGAATCTCTCTTTTTGTAGCTATGCCGGATGGACACCTTGCTTTATCTACTGGTTTATCCTCAACGGCCTTTGCTGACAACAAAGTCAATTGAGCTGGTTAGTATTATATTTTAATTTCTCGAAGAGTCAAGGACTGTTATTAATATATATTCTTTCAGGTTGGATATGATAGGCTTGGAGCAGGTCAAAATGCTACAGTAGCTGTGATGAGCTATAGTGGTTATGATATAGAGGATGCCATTGTCATGAACAAGTCATCTCTCGATCGTGGCTTTGGTCGTTGTATAGTTATGAAAAAGTGTGCAATTTTATTTGGCCTTGTGCTTCTGATTGCATTATATTTCAATGTCAAGGTTTTTAAGGTAGCAGTGCCATGCTTTGATGTCCCTTAATTAATAGGTATACTGTCATCAATCAAAAGTATGCAAATGGTACATCAGATCGAATACTTAGGCCCAATAGAACTGCAAACTCTGAGGGGTGTATGCAGGTAATATGTCTTCATATGAATTATTTGTCAATTAATTTTACTGTTGTTATTGCTTACTATTTTGAGTTTAACTTAACTGATAATCTTAGTTAAAGTTGCTTTATCAGTTCCCGTTTTTGGATCAATGTCTTTCAATTAGGGTAGTTAGGTCAGGTTGATAACTGGTTAGTGTTAAATGGTAATTTTCTTAGTGGAATGTAAATGTGACTATCTGGCAAATTGTCCAGGTGGGCTTTAAAGCTACTGATAATCCTGCATTGAAGTGGATGTACCATGAAGTTGATGTGCAACTATTGCCTACTAAAATTTCTCAATTTGAAATATATCTGCCAACTGCACCAATTATCCAAATTCCAAACCATAAATGTCAACTTTCATTTAACCGGAAAAGAAACCAGTGGCCTACTATATAAGAAATACTGACACATGGATATGGTAAATTTCTAGACATTTAAAGACACAATAGCCAGGATATGTGATATAAGAAAACAAAATATATTGATAATCATAAAATTATTTTTGCTGGTCATATGTTATATCCTTTTTGAAGTTTTGTTTATCAAAAGTCAAAAACTGGAAAAATTTTGAGCTCTTTATCCTTTTCTTGGAGGTGTTGTAGAGTCAGAGTTATTCATTGGTCCAAATTTTCATCTGCTTTTTTGTCATGTTTTAATTTGAATGTTATAGTTGTCTGAAATAGTTCTTTTGCCATTGGATCTTTTCATGCTTCCTCTAGATACTTGATGATGATGGAATTGCTTCACCTGGGGAAATTATCAAGCCAAATGATATCTATATCAATAAGGAAATACCAAGGGATACAAGGATTACAATTAAAGGGTCTGCAGCAAATTTGCCAGATAGGTTTGTTTGGTTTTTTTTTTTCAATATTTTGGTTTAACTGTGGATAGGTATCTGTTAGATATATTTGGCTTAACCTTTTTCTTATATGTTTTGCTTTTATCCAGTGCATATGGACTGGTGCACAAAAATTTAAGGGTAATGGAGGAGAAGTAGTTGATAGGTGGTTCTTTGCTCTGATAGGAATAACAACATGTGTATCAAATATATAATTCGCCACACTCGTAGGCCTGAGGTAAAGTCTTGTTGGGTTTATTGTGAATTTGCAGTAGTGTTCTTTGAGCTAATGGTATTGATTTTGTTGTTGGTATCTGTTTCCTTAGCTTGGTGATAAATTTAGTAGCAGACATGGGCAGAAAGGTGTTTGTGGAACAATTGTCCAGCAGGAAGACTTTCCATTTTCTGAGAAAGGCATTTGTCCTGATCTGATTATGAATCCTCATGGATTCCCAAGGTACTACAAATTATTTGTCATTTATTCTCATCATGTATGTGGGGAACCTATATAGAAACCCTTCCACTTTTGGCAAATATATGTATAATGTAGGATTTAATTTTGATGTATTGACAATATAAAATTTTTTTACACAATCATTCAATCATGTAGTACCACATCAACAATTATGATTAACTTCTACCCCTACTACATGAAAAGTCATGCAAATGGAGAAATTTGATTGGATGATTGTGTAAAACCGTTTTACACTCTATGCATCAAAATTAAACTCTCATATACACACACACACATATATATTGGGAGAGGATGAAGTGAGAGGAGTTGTCTTAATTGAGAATGAGAGGAGCAAATCTAACCGTCGGATCTTGTATTAATGGTTATGATTAGAACATAAAGTTATATGACTTTTTTAAGTGATCATGTGCCCTTTTAATAACTTTGAATCCTAACCATTCATATATGGTTATACAGTTCATATTTGATTCTCTCACTCATAAAATCACTCCTCACTAGATAAATCTTATATATATACACACACACACACACACACACACACACACACTAGTATTTGACCCGCTCTGTTGCGCGGATAAATAAATTAAATAGATATGAAATTTTTAATATATGGATGTGGTAAAATATAATATTTAAAATTCATCTGATAGAATA
Organism: Dalbergia oliveri; assembly: GCA_030441495.1. Taxonomy (NCBI): domain Eukaryota; kingdom Viridiplantae; phylum Streptophyta; class Magnoliopsida; order Fabales; family Fabaceae; genus Dalbergia; species Dalbergia oliveri. The sequence goes on along the minus strand of JAMLFY010000003.1, from coordinate 34,118,306 downwards.
TAACATTTTCTTTCCTTTATATATCTTAATAGCTTTTATTTGTACTTTTTATTATAATATGTAAAATTGAAAATAAAGCATATAAATTAATATTTTTAACAACAATTTACAATTTACATATAATTTTAAAAATATAATAATTATAATATTGATTATTTAGCATAATTACTTATTTTTATATTAATTATTTATTATTTATATTTATATATTTATATGTTAATATTGTTATTAGGGTATATATATATATAGTAGAAGGAAAGAAATAGAAAAATGAATATTGATACATGCCTGTATATTAATAAGCAGAAGTAAAAAAATAATAATAATAATAGGGTACTGTTCACAAACAGTATGATGAATCATAAATAGGACACTACGCATTATAAGTATAAATATGAATTAGATAATACAAATGGCTACAACTCCAATGATTCTTATGAACTACTATATGAGTGGAATACTGAAAAACATCTCAAAGAAGTTCCTTTATTCAAATTATTTGAATTTTGAATAAGCTTATGAGAGAAGCTTAATTAAAGCACAAAGGACGCTTTGCCAATGAATTTTTGCCTTTTGCTGAAAAAAGAAATTTGCTAAATGAAAGCTAAGTGTTGCATTGTGTGTGTTGCCATTAACCATCTTTTACAATAGCAAGTGTGTGTGTGTGTATATATATCCGTTTACATAAGGAGTAAGTCTTGGCGTACTGCACCATCTAATAACTTTTTTTGAACATAAAATCTCATCAATCCAATTGTTGAATTTAAATTTCCTATCAAGTAGATCAAGTGTATATAGTTTCATAATACTTGAAAATAATTTGATAGTTTATCATTTCATTTTATTTTAACAGATAACATGTTTTTTAAAATATATATAAATATCGATTAATAGATTACATGGCTATTGTTGTCCAATTTTTCTGAAATTTGGCATGCTTAATCATCAATATAATATAACATAAATCAACAATCGGATTGATTTTATTCAATGTGGATGAAGGGTTATTGAATGGAGTAAATGTACAAGACTTACTCTTGGAGTATATGTATACATACAAACATATATATATGTATACATGCACACATGTATGTATGTATATACACGTGTATGTATATACATATACACACGTGTGTGTGTGTATAGATCAAGTTATATCGGTATAATTTTAAGCAATTGTTACATTATTGAATAACTTTTTATTGGATTAATCTTATCCAGTCATGCCTATAAAATTTCAAATTAATCCAAAATTGTTTGCCTTAATTTTTATGTACAACAAAATCAACGCAATATAATGCTTAAAGTGAATAAGAGCTACATAATTACATTCTTATTGATGTTCAACTTATATGAAATTTGCCATAAATGATCTTTATATATATTTGCCTTAATTTTTATGTACAACAAAATCAACGCAATATAATGCTTAAAGTGAATAAGAGCTACATAATTACATTCTTATTGATGTTCAACTTATATGAAATTTGCCATAAATGATCTTTATATATATATATATATATATATATATCAAAAGATCTGAATTCTGAACTTACAAATTGATTTTATCTTTCACCATATTAATAACATTTTGGCCTTGAAATGCATGATTATTGTTAGGGTACATATCAAAATCCACTAGCATGTTTAGCATGTCAGATTATTAGTCAACTATAGTTATGGATGCACTCATATTATAAAAATAGTTATCGGCTTTTTGTCTTTAATTACTCGTTGGTTAGCTGTACTTAATGCACTCATAGTATAAATGAGATGGCTTGGTGCAAACAAAACACCCAATGTCTCTCAAACACTGTTGCAACAACTGCAAAGGCGTAGAAAGAAATGTTGAGAGAAAAGAGAAGAGAAAGTTAAACAACTTTGTATGGCAGAAAAGGCTTTGGTTCTTATGTACTTAGTATTCACACCTAGCAGGGCTGCAAATATTCATTTGGAAATAAATATGTGGGATATTTTCAAGAAATACTCTGTATGGTTTGGCTTTTGGGGAGCCAAATCTCCCATCACAAACTTGATTTTGAGTATTTTGTTTTTCTCAGACAAAATCAATTGTAGCTTCAAACCTAATTTAGAGTGAAAGCAACTAATAGTTGATTTATTGGAGATCAGGTAGAATGTAACACTCCTTCAAGTTAAAGTGTACTAAGCTTTAATCTTGTTACAAATTAACCCTTAAGAATGAGAAAAAATAAAGAAGACAACATGAAACATGAGTGGCAAGGCAACAAATCCTGGAATAATCTTCACATTACTCAGCACATTGCCAGGGTTGAGGAAAGTTAGTACTACTTGAAAGTGACTGAAATTGGATGTGGATGCAAACATATATGTGACAATGCATGTGTTTATCTTGAATGCTTAGCATCAAAACAATTTTGTTTTTAAGTATCTAAATAAATACATAATATTACTAAATTTTCCAAGATGCCAAATTGTCAACTAATTTCTTGATGATATCAGTCGAATGACAGTTGGAAAGATGATAGAGCTTCTTGGAGGAAAAGCTGGGGTTTCATGTGGTAGGTTTCATTATGGCAGTGCTTTTGGCGAAAGAAGTGGTCATGCTGACAAGGTTGAAACTATAAGGTATCTTATTTGTTGCTGTATGACATTCTTTCTATTGCTTATAGTATTCGTGTTCTCATGGTTTTCTTGATCTGGCAGTGAAACTCTTGTAAAGCATGGCTTCAACTACAGTGGAAAAGACTTCATTTATTCAGGTTTTATTTTTCTCTTAGAGTTATCACTTCAGGATGTGGATGAAAATGTTTTGAAAATATTTTGGGATTTAGAAGATAACACATGACCATTGTATATGCATGTATGCATGATATATAGTGTCTAGTTTGGTCCATAAAGGTATATGAAATATGAACAATAGACATTATATATATACAACTAAGCCTTGTTCCACTACATGGGGTTGGTTATATGGATCAAATACCATCATAGAGCTTTATCATATATCATATTTATGTTAAAACCATTGACATTTAAATCTTTTTTGATTATTTTCCCTATAATTTAAGAAAAACATCTAAATTCATAATATAACATGCACACAAATATATTTGTATGTAAGGTTACTACTTTATGCACCTTCCAAAAACAAAATGTACGTGCTTAGTAGAACTACCTGTTACAAGTGCATGTACATTTGAAAAAAAAAAAAAAAATACAGTGACTGTCCAAAATCAACATTATTTTATTGTCTACCATTGTTATCTTCATTGACAAAGAGCACATTCTACAAAAAGTAATAGATGTTCGTTTAAAGTTGGCTGTTAGCATATATAAAGTCATTATTAATTGCACTTTTGGCATTTTCGGTGATGTCTAGTTTAAAATTGCAAAAATAATATGAACAGCTAATTTCATTGAGCCACAAGTTTTAGAATTATTTTTGTAGGGCATTTTGTTGTCTGTATTAAAGGTTTTAACAGGAGTAAGGTGGGAGAACTTTTGTTCCATATGTTGTTCATGCTGTTTCTTGGTTTAAGGAAAATGCACGTTTCCAATGGAACCTCTTTGCATTTACCTTCTGTGTTCATTCATCTAAAGAGGTGTCTTCATTTACTCTTCTTTTTTTGTTTTTCAGGTATCACAGGTTGCCCATTGCAAGCATATATCTTTATGGGTCCAATTTACTACCAGAAGTTAAAACATATGGTGAGTGGAATCCTTTTAAATATTGGTTTCTATTTGTGTTGTCTTTCAATATGCGTTGTCAACCATAGAGTACCCAGTTGGAAGAAGGTGCAGGAATCCCTCAATGCCCAAGCTCTGTGGCTAATAGAATTCATTTCAAAATCAATTTCTATTTTCAAATATTTGAATCTTAATATCATCTCATCTTGCTTATGACCACTCTTCAATCTTCGATCCCTCAAATTGTTTACTTTTACCAAAATTAGACTCTATTTGGGTACTTAAGGAATGCTGCATGTAATTGCAGCAGACCTGTCATTCTATGTCCTTAATAGAAACCACAAAAAAGAAAAAAGAAAAAAGAAACAGAAATGGAAGAAAACACTGTAATGCATTGAGAGATATCACTAAATGCTTAAAATGCAGAAACAAGGAGAAACTTGAGCACTATAGCAGCTCAATACTCTCCTAAGCCAATGCCAAAACTACTACCCAAACCCACATATGCACATGCTTTTCACAACACATTTACTATTACAACCCTCACCTCAACGCACACAGCACTCTCATGCTCCTCACACTCTCTCTTACTCATACTTTATCAATTTCAACCATGGTCCATCATGTTTGGCCGAATTCCCTTGGGTTCCTATCAGTCCTTAATTCCAATAAAAGATCTCTTGACACCGGGAAGCTAATCAAGCTAGAGAGGTTTTAGGAAATAGCCTTCACGATCTCTTTTCTAATATTTGACATAACAAAACAAGGAAACCAAAACTTAAATAAGGAAACCACAAGTAATCAATAATAAATGTGATCCTTAAACTTTAGGGTTGGTTTCACAATTCACTATTCCTTTTATCTTGAATGAACGTTTTCTTTTGTTGGAAAATTTAAATCTCAACTTTAAGTTGTTTACAAGAGTGATAAATAATGTCAGTGCTACGTATCTTGTAGACACATCTTTTTCTTGTTGTTTCTATCCTCTCATCCTTGATATTTCCCAAATCATACTGATTTTCATATTATGTACATTTTTCATCTTAAGCAGAACATGAAATGATGGGTTTTAACAGCCATCTTGCTTTCACCCTTGTACTTGTCACTGCTCATAGAAAATAAACTCATTGAAGGTTTTCTTACGAGAGTTTAATTTTGATTCATCTCTTTTACACTATCATCCAATCTGTTAAAGCTATTTATTGAATGAGAATGCTGGTAATACACCAGAACACTAACAGAACAGATACAGGGAAGAACCTTAAGGGAGAATATAGAATCTCCAATCTCTCATACATTTACAATTGATCTCTCCTTTCCTATTTATTCTCTCCTGTTCCTACTCTAATTTCCCTCCAAAACTAACCTCCTGTAACTACTTATAACTACTTACAGATGTCCTTACTCCCCTGTTGGTTGTATACAGTGGGACCAGCCCTTGGCCCATCATCCCTTCTCCTATGTCTCATCTCATAAACCCGCCCCATACATAGGATCCTTAACATTATCCCCGCTGCAGGACCACCTTGTCCTCATGGTCAGCTTCTGGAAACTTGTCCAGCAATGTGCTGAATAGCTCCTAGGAGTTTTCATGATCTGATAAGCCCTGCCACTTAACCAACACTTTAGCAGCACCTTCATGTGTATATCTGACCTGCAGCAGCTCCTCGGGTGAAGTCTCCAGCACCCCTTCCTCAGTCAGACCTACAGGAAGCTCATGCGCTTGAACTTGGGGAGGAAGTGCCTTCTTCAACTGGCTAACATGAAAACTGGGTGCAACCTACATGAAGGAGGGAGAGCTAGTCTATATGCCACCACCCTTACCTTCTCAATCACCTGATAAGGGCCATAAAAATGGGGACACAACTTCTCATTCAGTCTCCTAGCCAGGGTCGTCATACGATAGGGCTGAAACTTTAAAAAAACAACCCAATCCCCCACTTCATAGTGTACCTCCCCATGATGTCTGTCTGAAAAATGTTTCATATGCTGCTGAGCCAAGTTTAAATGGGACTTCAATTCAGCCAGTATCTCATCCCTACTAGCCACCAATGACTGCACCTGCAAACATTGAAGGATATGTATCACCTCGAAATAAGGTAGGAGGAGGTCTGCCATACAAGGCGTCAAAAAGGGAAGTTCAGTAGATTCATTGAACATACTATTGAATCAATACTCTGCCCAAGCTAACTAATCCACCCACAACTGTGGTTTGTAGCTAACAAAACACCTCAAATAGGTCTCCAAGCAACGGTTGGTGACTTCCGTTTGACTGTCGGTTTAAGGGTGATAGGATGTGCTATATTTAAGCTTAGTCCTTGCTGCCTTAAACAGTTCTAACTAAAACTTACTGAGAAAGAGGTCTCGGTCTGTCACTATGGCTGTGGGAAAACCGTGCATGCGAACTATCTCCTTAACAAATACCATAGCCACATCCTTAGCAGAAAATGGATGAGACAAGGAAATAAAATGAGCATATTTGGTGAGACGATCCATCACCACCATGATAGAATCCTTCCCTTTCGATCAAGGAAGTCCTGAAATGAAGTCCATAGAGATTTCAAACCAGACTGGTGAGGGAATCCCCAAAGTTTGTAGCATTCCAGCTGGGGGAGTGTCTCATATTTACTGGTTTGGCCAGTTTGACACTTAGCCACATAGTCCTTGACCCTTTGCTTGATACCCCTCCAATAGATGGATGCTGCCAGCTTCTTTAAGTTCTGAAAAATCCAGAATGACCCCAGTTGCAGTATCATGAACTTCTGCCAACCAAGCCGGAATCTGAGACGAATCCTTAGGAATGACCACCCTCCCTTGGTAAAAAAGATGACCATTCTTAAGACTATATCCTAGAAAATCGGTTCCTCCCTGCTGCAAATTCTGAAGTGTTGATCCTCTACAATTTCATCAGCAATAGTATCCTGCATATTGGTCTGAACCATTGAAAATGCTTGGAACATCATCTGTCTAGAGAGAGCATCGACTGCCTTATTCTCTAGGCCAGGTCTATATTGGATTTCAAAGTCAAAACCCATGAGTTTGGATGTCCATTTCAAATGGTCCTCCCCAATCATTTTCTGGTTTGTTAGGAATTTAAGACTCCTTTGGTCTGTGATGATAATAATGTGTCGCCCTAAGAGATAGTCACACCATTTGTGGACAGCCAAAACAATGGCCATCGGTTCTCTTTCATATGCTGACTTTTGTTGTGCTCTCAATGAAAGAGCCTTGCTCAAAAGGGCTATAGGCGCCTGGTTTGAGATACCACAGCCCCTAACCCTTGGGTAGATGCATCAGTCTCCACAAATATTTGAGAAAAATCTGGGACAGCCAAGACTGGTAATTCTGCCATAGCATTTTTGAGGATGTCAAACGCTTGTTGAGCCTCTGAGGACCAGAGGAAGGAGTCTTTCTTCGTCAAATCAAAAAGCGGCTTCACAATTATCCCATACCCTTTGCACAAATTTTCTGTAATAACCAGATAGTCCTAGAAAGCCACTTACAGCCTTCAAATCCTTTGGCATATGCCATTGACGCATCACCTCAGTTTTCCTTGGATCTGCCGCCTCCTAGCTGAAACTATATACGCCAGGTACTCCACCTGTGGGACAGCAAAATCACCCTTCTTTTAATTCAACACGAACTTGTTTTTCTGCAGCAACTGAAAAACTTCTGTGAGCTGCTCTGCATGCTCCTTCTCACCTGAACTATACACCAAAATATCATTAAAAAAAAAGACTAAAACGAACTTACGAAGGAATTGCCTAAGGATCTCTCATTCATGAGGTGCTTGAAAAGTAGAGGGGCATTGGTGAGACCAAAAGGCATCACAATGAACTCATAATGTCCCTCATGAGTCCAGAAAGCTATCTTGCCAATCTCTCCTTCAACCATTTGAATTTGATGATATCTGGACTTGAGGTCAAGTTTGGAAAAGATTGTGGCTCCCGCTAGCTCATCAAGTAACTCATCAACAACAGGTATCAGAAATTTGTTCGAATCGTAGTTCGATTGTGGGCCTGATAATCCACACAAAATCGCCAACTCCCATCCTTTTTCTTAACCAAAATAATGGAACTTGCAAAGGGACTCACACTTGGCTGTATGGTCTCAGCCTTTTAACATCTCTTCAACCAGCCTTTCAATCTCATTTTTCTGGTAATGTGGATAATGGTAAGGCCTAAGGTTAGGAATCTTGGCTCCTTCCTTCAACTTGATTGCATGGTCATGAGGGCAGTCTTGGAAGTGACTCAAATCACCCAAAGCCTGCTGAACTGTATCAAGTAGAGCTGCTGTTGCTATCATGTTTTGAAGGACATGCCACAATTTTACCATATACCCCTGACCCTCTTCCTGAATTTCTTTTAAGGCTGCCCTCAAGGCTGTCTGATAGAAACAGGAAAATAAAGAGAAAACAAAAGGAATATCTGTGATAGAATTGGCTCAGTAAAAATAATGTATTACAAGAGAGAAAATGAGCACTATAGCAGCTCTACTCTCCTATGCCCTAGCCTTAGCCAACAACGAAAATAATGCCTACCCTCTCCTCTGCTAACCTCTCATTATAGCCTTTTTTCCTAACGGATTCCTCACTCACACCCACTACAAGCACTGCCAGCACACACACACACACACACACACACACACACGCACGGCAGCCAACTTCTACAATTTAGTTAGAGCCAATGGGTCCCATACAATCATCAATTCCTGATTCTCTCTGAATTTCCCCTTATACCCCTGAACTTCTTTCTTTTGTACACTTGCAGCCCTTTAGGAAAACGGTCTCTAACAATACCCCCTTGAACTACCACCTTGTCCTCAAGGTGGAACTCTGGAAGCTCAGTTGGATGTCTTCAGCAAGCTCCCAGAGCTCTCAAAGGATGGCATGTTCCTCCATTTGATTAGCACCTCTTTGCTGCCTTGCTCTAATGTCTCAGCCAACACCTCTTCAGGTTGCATTTTCAATTCTAATTCTTCTGTTAAACCAGGGGAAGAGGCTGACTAAGGGCTTGGGGAGCAATACATTTCTTCAGGAGGGAGACATGAAAGATGGGATGGACAAGTGACTCCTGGGCAGCTCTAATTTGTATACAACCTGACCAATTTTTCTATCACCTTATAAGATCCATAGAATCGGGGGCTAAGCTTTTGATTTACTCTTGTGGCCAATGTCTTCAGCCTATATGGTTGCAACTTCAAATAAACCATATCACCTACTTCCAGCTCCACCTCTCTTCTCTTTTTAGCTTGGCTTTTCATGCGGGCTTGGGCTCTAGTGAGGTGCCATTTCAGATCATCTAGGACAACATCTTTTTCAGCAAGCAGGACATCAATCTCTTCCACTGCAGGGTGTGTACCTCCAGGAGTGTAGGGATCTCTCCCATAAAGAGCTCGGAATGGGGTAGTATTAGTAGACATGCTGTAAGTTGTATTGAACCACAGCTCAGCCCAACACAACCATTTAGCCCATTGCCTAGGCTTGGAGCTTGAAAAACACATCAAATAGGTCTCTAAACATCTATTAATCACTTCCGTCTAACCATCCGTTTGTGGATGGTAAGCTGAACTGTATTTCAGCTTAGTCCTTGCTGATTTGAACAATTCAGACCAAAAGTTGCTCATAAATACCCGATCTCTGCAGTAATGATGGAGGATGGGAATCCATGCAAGCGAACTACCTCCTTGACGAATAAACCAGCCATGTCCTTCACATTAAAAGGGTGAGCTAACCCAATGAAATGGCAATACTTTGTCAGCCTATCTACCACTACTAAAATGATGTCCAACCCTTGAGACTTTGGGAGGCCACCTATGAAGTCCATGGTCAAATCTTCCCATACCTGAGATGGAATGGGCAGTGGTTGTAACAAGCCAGCCAGGGAAAGAGCTTGATATTTATTCCTGTTGCAAGTGTCACAAGCCCGTATATATTGCTGAATAGTAGTTTTCATACCCTCCCACCAAAGCACTCTTGAAATTTGCTTGTATGTTCTGTAAAATCCAGAATGTCCTCCTACTAGAATCATGAAATTCTTGTAGAATGAAAGGGATTCTTGGAGAATTTTTGGAATCACCAATCGCCCCTTGAAATACAATTTACCCCCTTTTATTTCATACCCTTGCTGGGTACTATCTCCCTCAGCAAGTCTTGTTGCACCTTTAGCAACTTGCTGTCCCTTTGCACCTCCTCTTCCAACCCTTCCCAGTCTTGGAAAGTTACAGCTGAAATGGCAGCAAAGTAGTGCCTTCTTGATAGAGCATCAGCCACCCAGTTTTCCTTCCCAGCCGTATATCAGATTTCAAAATCAAACCCCATCAATTTAGCAACCCATCTTTGCTGCTCCTCCCCCATCATCCTCTGATCAACCAAGAATTTTAAGCTCTTCTGATCAGATGTTGATGAGGAATTTCCTCCCTAACAAATAGTGCCTCCACTTTTGTACAGCCAATACAATGGCCATTAATTCCCTTTCATAAACTGATTTCTGCTGCGCCCTTTCTGATAAAGTATGACTCCAATAGGCCACAGGTTTTCCTTCCTGCATAAAACTGCCCTAACCCTTTGCCTGAAGCATCAGTCTCAATTACAAACTCTTTTTCAAAATTGGGGACAGCAAGCATGGCAGCGAAGTCATAGCTTTCTTCAGTCTATCAAAGGCTAATTGAGCCTCCAAACCCCACTGAAACCCATCTTTTTTTAACAGCTGAGTTAGAGGCCACGCAATCTTCCCATAGCCTCTCACAAATCTCCTATAATAGCTCGTCAACCCAAGGAAACCTCTCAGCCCCTTAAGATCAGTGGGGGCGGGCCAAGTGAGCACGGCTTCTATCTTCCTAGGGTTTGCTGCCACACCCCTGTTGGATATAATATGACCCAAATATTCCACTTGAGGCTGCATAAAATGGCATTTCTTCCGATTGATATAAAGTTTGTTGTCCCTTAACAGCTCCAGGACTCTCCTAACATGCTGTAAATGCTCATCAACTGACTTGCTGAATATTAAAATGTCATCAAAAAATACCAAAACAAACTTCCTCAAATACGGTTTGAGTATTTGATTCATTAAAGCTTGGAACGTCGAAGGGGCATTAGATAATCCAAATGGCATAACAAGGAATTCGTAGTGCCCTTCGTGTGTCCTAAAAGCTGTCTTCTCAACATCTTCCCTCCTCATCCTTATTTGGTGATATCCTGACTTTAGGTCTAGTTTTGAAAAGACCTCAGCCCCCTAACTCATCTAACAGTTCATCTATGACCGGAATAGGAAATTTATCAGGTACAGTAATCTTGTTCAAGGCCCTATAATCAACACAAAATCTCCAACCCCCTTTTTTCTTAACTGGCAAAGGGACTTGAGAAAGGGCTAATACTTGGCCTGATAATCCTAGCATTCAACATTTCATTTACTATTTTTTCAATTTCATTCTTTTGGAAGTAGGGGTACCTGTAGGGCCTTACATGAGGAATTGAGAGCTCCCTCCTTCAAAATTATGGCATGATCTCGCTCCCTTGGTGGAGGCAATCCTGCTGTAACTGGCAAACTTCTTCAAATTCCCCCAATAACTCCTTGAATTTCTTGGTATCCCTTGGGATCGTTCTCTTGGTTGCACACGGGGCAACGAATATCCCTCTCCATCATCCCTAAGTGCCTTTAAAGTGGTCTTCCAGGAAGCCCTTACTCTAGACAACGCTGGGTCACCTTGTATCTTCTTAATTTCGCCTTTCTCTTTCCATTTTATGAATAGCTTCTGAAAGTTGGCAGCAATAGTTCCCAAGCTTTCCAGCCACACCATGCCCAACACCACATCTACTCCCCTAAAGTTAAGAGATAGAAGGATTGCACAATCTTGACCCCTTGTACCTTCAAAAGTACCCCTTTGCAAACACCTTTACTTGGAGTTCTCTCAGTGCCCACCTCCACCGCGTATTCGGGTGTCCTCCACCTCCATTTCGAGCTTCTGGACCTTGACAAGAAATTGCTAGTGGCCCCACAATCTATGAGAACGGCCACTGTGGCCTCCAATAACTCTCCACAAACCTTGAACGACTTTCGCGCTGTGAATCCGCGCATGCTGTTCAAAGAAAGGTGGAGCGACTTCATCTCCAACTTCGGTATCTCCCGTCTCAGGCTCGATCCTCCCCAAGCTCCTCGGAAGTTTCTCCATCGGACTTCAACCAAGATCAGGCGGAAATGCTTCATCTTGCACACGTGGTCGCGGCCCCAATCTCCGCACTTGAAACAGAGCCCGCGACGGCTCGCTCTCGGATCTCCGCCTGAGAAAGTCGCCTCCCTCCATACTCCTTTTCAGCTGAATCTACTTCTCTCCTAGGCCACCACTTTCCTTAGGGGTTTTCCTGGGCCAAGTTCGAGTGATGAGGCCCAACCGGGTTGGAAAAGTTGTCTCCTGGACCCCCTCTTTCTCAAATGGACTCACCCCAACCCCGCTCCATTCACGGTTTCTTTCCTCCAATAATAAGGCCCGATCTTTAATCTCAGAGAACCTAGATCCAAACCCCTTAATTCAGCCCAATTTCTTTTCGGAGCCCATTAATAAACATGCCAATTAAAACTTCACGGTCCAATGACCTCATGGGCCCAGAAATTCTCTCAAATTCTTCAATGTACTCCATTCCGTCCCTGACTGCTTGATCCTTCAGGGGCCCATAGGGGTCCTTTACCACCCTGGCTGGAACCTCCGAAGAATGGCGTTTCTGCTCCGCCACAATGGCACTGAATCTGGTCCTCCCAGTCTGGAACCAGTTGAGAGCCTTGTCTTCCAACGCTAGTACCACCACATCCATTTTCTCTTCCCCTATATTCGTTCAGCTGTGAAGTAGCGTTCAATCTTCACCAACCATCCAAGTGGGTCGTCTCCAGCGAACATGGGCAGCTCCATTTTCTCTTGCGGTATTGCCGGCCTCAGGGAGGACTTTGCTGACGTGAGTTGGTGGTCTACTTCGCTAAGAGTTTCCATCTCAGTGATGCGATGACCTTCTCGGGGAATGGGGGACTCACTTCCTTCTCGGTTTCGAGACCTTGAAGGGCGAGTCTCGTTGTGAGGGAAGATGAGTCCAGACTCATTATCTCCTCTGGAACCCCGTTCCAACGGTCACTTGAGTACACACGATCATGGTCCCTCCTTGGTGGCGACCTCGCACGAGACGGCCACAACGACGCACCCTCATGCTCCGCATCATCTCAGCGTCTTCTCCACGTTCTCCAATTTGCTCTCCATTATCAGCTCCTATGCGATTCGGCTCCCACAGGAAAGTGCTCTGAATACCAAATGATAGAAGGGAAATAAAGAGAAAACAAAGAGGAATATCTGTGATAGAATTGGCTCAATAAGAATAATGCATTACAGAGAGAAAATGAGCATTATAGGCTCTACTCTCCTATGCCTAGCCTTAGCCAACAACGAAAATAATGCCTACCCCTCTCCTCTGCTAACCTCTCATTATAGCCTTTTTTCCTAACGGATTCCTCACTCACACCCACTACAAGCACTACCAGCACACACACACACACACGCATGGCAGCCAACTTTTACAATTTAGTTAGAGCCAATGGGTCCCATACAATCATCAATTCCTGATTCTCTCTCTAAATTTCCCCTTATACCCCTGAACTTCTTTCTTTTGTACACTTGCAGCCCTTTAGGAAAACGGTCTCTAACACTCCCCATAAACACAACTCTGGATCACACAGACCACCCACTGCCCCCGTACATCTGCCCTAGTCTCTCCCAATGTATCTAGCCAAGCCAAGCCCAACACCTATTCAGACCCATCCAATGGAAACACGGAGAAATCTTGAGTAACTACCTGGTTAGGAAATTGAATCGATACTCCTTTGCACTTCCCTTGACCCTGAAATTGAGAATTGTTTCCCACTGTGACTACAAAATTGGTCACTCGTGGTTTGAGGTTAGCTTCCTGCACAAAAGAGGGGCAAATGAGATTGTCCAAAGCTCTGGATCTATCAAAATCCCAACCCTTTGCCCTTCCACTATACCCCATGCTTGGATGGATCTTTGGCTCTTGTGCCCCTTCATCGATTTATAGTCCAAATACAGTTTTGGAACCTCTTCCCATAATTCTTCGAGTGCATCAAGCCATTCTCCCCTCTCCTGCATGCTCCTTATCTTCCTCCATTATCTTAAGCCGGTATCCTTTATTCTTGCACACATAATTCGGTTTGAATTGCTCATCACACGAAAAACAACCCTTTTGTTCTCTTTTCTCTATACTCCTCACCAGTGAGTTGTTTGGAACCCCTTCTACTAGGCCCAGGGCAGCCACCTTTCCCATCCTTCTTATTTCCCTGGTTATTCCCAATGGTCCCAGCAACAGTAATCTTTCCATTTGCATGACTTTTTGAAATAGTAGATGCGGAAGTTAACAATATTTGTTGATGTGTCATTACATGATTGGATGAATGTGTCAGTTAATCAAAATTAGATCCTTGTTATATATACTAGAAAATATAATTATAAACTATAACCTAAATTTGAGGCAATTGTGAAGCAAAGCCCATTTGTGTGTCTGTCTCCATTTACTAAATTCTCCTATTGATTATTTATGAGCTGCTATTGGCTTATGAAGTTTATTGTAATTTTGGTCTGTATTACAATTGCAGTTTCTCTAAGTGATATTGAGGGATTGGAATACTTTGTTACATTGATATCCTCCCCACCCTCTTTTTTCTTTTTGGTATATGAGTGGTTCCATATCCTCCTCACTTATAATTCTCTCTTCATTTCAATAAATTTTTTTAGCAAAATACTACTTCTCTCTTGGGAAAAGGGCTTTATTGCACACCCCTCTTCTCTATATTTCAATTTCCATTTTTTCATTCTTATTATTTTATTTTTAACCAAAATACCCTTTATTAATAGTTATATAATATTAGCGGCCTATAATGATGCAAAATATTGCTATATATATGTATTTAATTTAATTTTTAAAATTTTACTATTACTATGGTAAGAAAATAAATTATATAGTAACAATAATTTTCAATAATAATTTTTGAAAAATAATAACTACATGTTTTTCAGGTGTTTCTTTAATAATATATATATATATATATATATATATATATATATATATATATGTTTATTAATTTCGTATATAAGGATAAATCATGGAGAATCTAACAGAAGAATTTTATGATGTTACAATAAATATATAGATTAATATTGTCAAATTAAAACTTGAAAAATACATAATTTTTATGTTTAAAAATAATTATTACAAATTGTTACTATTAATTATTTTTACTTCTACTTATTTGTTTTCCAAATATAAATAATAATTTAAAATATATAAATATATCTATATATAACTATTCTATATTATTATAAATCACATTTTATTTTATTAAAAAGTAATATATATAATTAATAAATGTTATTTTGGTTAAAAATATAATGAGCATGAGAAAATGAAGAATTGACAAAAATTTTGAAGATTTATTAATTTTAGCTTATCTTAATCTTAATTTTATAGAGAAGGGAAATATATGTTTTAAAAATAGAGGGAGAGCAGTGTAATAAAACCTTCTCCAAGGGATGGGGTTGTATTTTACTCTGATTTTTTCTTATCAAGATGGTGTTCAGGTATCATTATTTTAAAATAATTAGAACCTTTTAGTACATGTTATGAATTACCTTGGTAGATCATTGGTGTCAGTATTGTTATCGAGAAGGGAGCCGAAACAATTTCAGTTTCCATTTGTTTATCTGAAAGTATTGTAATATTGCTTGGGTAAAATAATCTTTTTTTCCCCTATTAGATATAACTTGGCCATGTATTCATATCATTAAGATGATAAGCATAATATGTGGTGATGGTCAGGTGCTCGACAAGATGCATGCTCGAGGTAATGGCCCTCGTGTCATGCTAACTAGGCAGCCTACAGAAGGGAAAGCAAGAAATGGAGGTTTTCAATTTTCTTGATTTATCGTTGAATTTACTAGACTATAATGTTCCCCTCCTCCCTGGACATTAGTTTGCAGCATATATTTTCAAAATTTTATTGGTGATATATGTGCTGTTCAGGTCTTCAGGATCAATCTTCATTGCATTTTATCTATTTATTTTCTAATGTGTATATACTTCAGACTTCCAACCTTTATACTTAATGCAATATTTGATTATGAAAGAAAGTGTCAAAGTTAGCCCACTAGTTCACAACATACCGTCACCTGTAATCGTAGACCAATTCTACCCCAAAAGTCCCACATACCTAGCTTTAATATATTTCATCCCGATATCTATACCTAGTCCAGAATGGCAGAACCCAGCCTTTTCTGGTCGCTATGGTGAGACTAATCAAAATGTATGCAAGTATGAGTTTAGTTTTTATGCAACGATAATGTAATATAGATCTATGCTGTCAGCAAATAGTATTTTTCCAAAATGTCAAATCATGATTGGTAGTTGTGGTAGTGGGTAGTTATTTTATATAGTTTGTCACTTTAGTGAAATTTCATCTTTTGCCGCATAGAACTTAAATTCTTAAAATAATATAAAGAATGGTTATATGTTAATGACTCCTCTAATAATTACGACTCCTCTAATAATTAATTTCAGGTCTACGGGTTGGAGAAATGGAGCGGGATTGCTTAATTGCATATGGTGCTAGTATGTTGATTTATGAGCGACTCATGTTATCTAGTGATCCTTTCGAAGTTCAGGTAATAATCAAAACTTGTATGTTAATCGTGGGCGCTCGTCTTGAATAGTTTATAATATTTGTTAGAATCCCACATTACTCAAGGATATAACCAAGATAATCTTTATAAGAGCTTGGGCAACCCTCCTTCCATGAGCTAGCTTTTAAGGTTGAGTTAAGCCAACTCAATTCTAAGATGGTACCAGAGCCTATCATGTGGTTGTTATTGGCCCACCAGCAGATGTCAAGTTTTGGATACTTAACACTTCAGATCTCTAGTCCTGGGCATGAGGGGGCTGTATTAAAGTCCCACATTGCTCAAAGATATGGTTAAGATAGCTTTTGTAGGAGCTTGACACCCCCTCAATGAGCTACTTTTTGGGGTTGAGTTAAGTCCACTCAATTCTAAGATATTTTTTTTTTGTTTTTTATTTTATGAAGGCTTATCATTTGGCAGTTCATTGTCAAACAATTGCTCAATAAATATTTTCCCTAAATTTTTCCTACAACCCTTACTTGAGCTTAAGCTGATAGGTAGAGACATGTTGAAGATGAGAAGAAAAGGAAGGAAGAACTGAAGGAGAAATTTGATGGTCTTTGCAAGGTGATTAAGGATGTCTTGGCTGGCAAGTTGAGAAAGTTGTGTGGTACGTCTGTGTTGTTGACTCACCATGTTGTCCTGTGTTTGGTGAATATTGCTGGACCGTGCCAAAATGGAAAGGATCATGAAGAAGTTGATGAGTTGAGACATATGAATGATTTTATATCTAACTTGTCCCATCACGTGAATGCTTCTTTTAGACTTGAGCATGAATTATTTTTTTCATGATGAGGGATAACAAGAATTGAACCCCTAGCCACTTGGTTATGGAGGCTTTAAAACCATGTTATGAAACCATTTACTCCAAAAGCTTAAGATAATGGGTGGAGGCACAATAATGATTTTATATCTAAAAATGTTAAAGGTGAAGACATATTTGTAGACACATTTGAGTTCCAAATCTTCACCCTGCTTTATTTGGGTATACACCTCCTCGACTAACCCCAAAATGTGCATTTTGTGTGTCATCGAATACCCGAATTATAATTCAACTCTAATGAGAGTTAATGTATGTGCACAGTGCCTGACTTTATTTTGAAGTTGCTGATCTCCGTTTCAATGCTGGAAAACAAAGACTTTCTTGAAGGATTAGATTGAAGCTCTTGATGAAATCCATTGACCGTAACAAATCTAAAAATACACTCATCCAAATGTATTCCCAAGCCTCTCTTCCAAATCTAGAAAGCCTCTTATTATATTTGGTTTTGTAATGGGTTGAAGATTATACTTTTCAAAGGTGGAGATTGACATTGTTCTTTGGGCAAATTACGGGCCCTTCCTTAAGGTCTTTTGTAATTACACTTAACCCCCTTCTAGATTTCAAAAAATCACACTCCTCCCTTAATTAATTTAAAATTATTACAGATACACCCTTTTTATTATTTTCTTATTTATCTTAATAAAAAATTCACTTGAAGAATTGCCCCTCCCTCTTCCTCTCAACCTCAATCACCTCAAACCCCAAACCACCACTGCCACTGCTACTTCCAACCCAAATAGCACTGAAAAAGGTTGAAGTCACCAAAAGATAAGCACTCAAAAGGGGTCTTTTTCTTCTTCTAGATTGGGGCCCACCATAGTCCATATGGAATAGGTACTTCAAGTGTTCAGTTGCAACCATGTCAAGTCTATGCCAAACGCCCTCACTGAGAAAGAATGGCAACATCTTGATCATCCAATTAGGTTGGAAATCGAATTCCTGAAATGCGCATGGGATCTGAAGCTTCTCTTTCCCTCATGGAGCAACTAGTTACGGGCCATAAATCCTCCAAGGATGAGTTGAACTTGAAGCCCATGAGTTTGGAAAATATGATGTAGTAGGAGCTTCATTCTTTTCCAAGAAAGAAGGTGCAGTCCACGAATGGACTAGAAATCGTGGAAAATATGATGTAGCAGGAGCTTCTTATTCTATGGAATTAACCTATTGGGTTCATGGAAGAGGAAAGAAAAGAATCAAATTGTGGAAATTTTTGCTATCTTGTTCCAATGATGGGTACTCGGACACTTCGCATGCTTCCCATAGTGCGTACAAGTGAGATTGAGAGACCACACTCGCTGATATGGGTTGGAGGTTGAGTTGCCAATGGGGGTGGTGGTCGGGGTGATTGAGTTTGAGGGGAGGAGTGAGGGGCAATTTTGACCATTCAAGTGGAATTTTTGTTAACATAAATAAGAAAATAATGAAAAGGGTGTATCTATAATGATTTTAAATTAATTAAGGGAGGTGTGATTTTTTCAAATCTAAAAGAGGGTAAGTGTAATTACAAAGGACCTTAGGGGAGGTTTCTGTAATTTACCCTTGCTCTTTGGAAGGGGCCAAGGTGGAAATAAAGTGGAAATATTGAAAGGTTAGGGTTCAAGACATTTTTTTTGATGCAAGAATATACTTTCGATGGTTGAAACCTAGTGCAAAAGTAGCCACAAGGGATTGCAAGATCTTGATTTATGACTTATATGTTAATTGATATTTTTGCTGATTTGATGCATAGCTGCAATTCTGTAAAAGGGAAGGTTGTAGGATTGAATACCAGGAACAAGATATCTGTTGCTCTACTCAGTCATAGGACTGGATAAAATATAATGGACTTAACATAAATTTTGAATGCTTGCAGATCAGCTCTGGTTTCTTCACTGCATGGCGAAGGGCTAGTGCCATCAATAACCATAATGATTTTATTCTTGCATTAGTGCTTTCATGCTTAATGCTATGGCTCTGTTTTTATGCACTTAGCACAGCGTGGATACTTTACTACAATTTATCTTTCCTTTTTTTCTGCCCCTCTTTTAGTGTCATAAAGAGGAAAGAGTTAAATTTCAAATTGACTGATCCAATTTGGCCCCTATTTTTTCCCTAAAGGACATTCCTAATCTTGTTTTGTCTAATGTGTTCACTCGTTCAATCCAACATCTTCATCTCAGGAACACTAATTCAAATCAATTATGATAAAAGCAAGATCATCAAGAATTAAGTTTGCAAAACACACTTAGTTTACTTGATTTTGATTTTGTGATAAATTGAATCATTGTTCTTTACAATCAAATTGGCTGATAATAGTCTCATTTTTACACAGGTCTGTAGAGGGTGTGGTTTGTTAGGATATTACAACCATAAGCTGAAAACTGGTATTTGTTCATCTTGTAAGAATGGAGATAAGATTTCTTCCATGAAGCTACCATATGCATGCAAGCTTTTGATTCAGGTATAATATTCTTCTGTCCAAAACTTCAATTTAAATCTTCTGCAAGTTCAAGCATCAGACTGAGATCCTATTTGTCGTTTTTAGATGAATCATGATTCAAGTGATTTACTTCAATAATAGTCAATAATAGCTCCATTGGGAGAACTATCATTTTGACCCGAAAAATTACGTCGTTGACAAAATAACCCAATATTTTCCTGTAGTCCTCAAAAGATCCATCTCCTTTGACAAATTCACCCAAAGGTCAATTTACCTCCATTTTTGTTAATAGAAATGATTATGTTTTACGTTTTATGCCAAGTTTGCACTATAAAATCACTACTTTAGTCCCAAAAAATCATATCTTTGAAAAAAATACTCCATTTTAACCCAAGTTGATATTGTAGAACGACCATTTTAACCCTCAAAAGATCATATCTTTGACAAAATACCCAAAAGAATTACTTTTGTTAACCAAAACAGAGACCCGTTGACGCTTAGGTGAATTTGTTAAAATGAGTTTAGGGTCTTTGAAGGGTCATGGGTGAATATAGTGTTTTTTTTTAGGGACTATTTTGTCAACGATATGATCATTGGGAGCTAAAATGATAGTTCTCCTATATGAATGTTGATACATTGATCAACTATTTAGTTTTGAGCTAAATCGTAGCACTATGTGGACAAGAATGGGTAACGTTGCTTAGTGATCTGAATTGAGATACATTTTCACATTCTAGAATTCAAGTTTGATTATCAGTAGTTTGTGTTGATTAGACAACACCAAAGGAACATAATGCTTTTTAATGTTAACCAGTATTTTCTGAAGCTGCTTCTCTTAGTAGCTGGTGTATTGGTGTGACATGAAGACTTTTTTTTTTTTGTGGGTATTTTTTGTTTACTTTGTGTTTGTTGATCAATTTGATTTGGTTCTCAATTTTCAGGAGCTACAATCAATGAATATTGTCCCCCGCTTGAAACTGGCAGAAGCATAAATTTTCAAGATGGTTCAGCTGTGGGGAAAATCCGTGTAGCTGTTGGGGATGTATCGCAAGACATTTCCATTGATCACCAGCTATTACCGAAGTTCTAATGTCTTATTCCTCTTCCTCCTTTGTATATCAGCCTCACTTTTTTTTTTAAAAAAAAAAAAAAAATGGTTCACTTCCCCTTCGCATCCTTCCCCCAACAGTAAACACTTTTGCAAAACGTTTTGTTCTTTTGAGAGACATATTTTGATACAAAATTAGTGTTTGATATTTTATACAAATTATATATATATATATATATATATAAAATTGGTGAATAGAAGCTGAATATTTTTTATGATGAGTTTATTACACAGGTGAACGATTGTATGGAAAATTAGTACAATAAAATAAAATTAAAAAATGTATTTAGATGAAGCACTTATGAAAATTTCTTACATGAATTTAGTTCCTTCATTTTTAATTGGCTAAATTACACTTATTTTCAATGAGGTTGAATTCACATTCCCTCTAATTATTCTAGCTACACAAATCTCTCCTAATTTATCCATTTCTAGGATGAGTTATCGAAAATATTTCCACCCTCACTCTCACCCTCTCATTCACACACTCCTCTTCTCCCTTCGGTTTCTCTCTCTCTCAAGACAAGCTGGCAATCTTTTCCTTGGCAATTCCCTCAAAGATACATAGTAGTTAATTAAAGTATCTTCGTGAATCACTCTCTTAAATGTATAATTTAGTTTTGATCTAAACTTTATTTTGAAAGTTTAATGTAAAGCTTAGTCAGGTTGTAATTTTCCTAACAGAATGAAGACAATTCCCTAACTTAGCTGCCAAGGGTGGAATTAACCACACAAGAGGAGCTGTTGCTGCTATAGCTAGTGGGCAATGCTATGATTTTATCAAACATGTACCCTTGTAGACCAACTTGGTCAGGGAGAGTACGGAAAGAGGTGTGTGAGTGAGAGGATGAAGGTGAGACTAAGGGCATTGTTGACAACTCATTCCAAAAATTGGTAAATTATGACAGGTTCAGCGTAGGTCAGATAACTAGAGGAAAAGTAAGTTAAAGTTTGATAAATTTCGGAGGAAGCGAGTATAATTTACTCTCTTTAATTTTTCTCTTCGAGTAGTTAGATTTAGACCAATCAACAAAGTCACATCTCATTTTTATTTTGGGCAAGAACAAACTCGATAGATACATGTTAAGATTTTGGTTTGTATTTTTAAAAAGGGAGAGTGGTATATGAAATCCTTTTACATTTTAAGGTATTCGATTATGGTACTCATCGAGTTTAATTTGGCTTTTATCTTTATTTTATGTTTAGTTTGTTTCATATCTTTTAAGATTTTATGGAAAAAAAAAGCAAATATTGCAAATATTTTTTTTAACTATTGTTTTCATGAAAAATCTAAAATGTGAAGGCTATATTTATTTTGAAATGGAGGTAATATATAATATCAGCATGTGCTTAACATGCCAATTGTGTTCCCTACTTTGTCTAATAAAGGTATGTTTGGTTGGAGGATCAAAATGATTTGAATGAGCTTCACGTATTATTTTTATATATAAAATCCATCAATGTAATTTTAACTCTTATTTTTATTCCTCCAAAATACATCCAAAGAATAGCAATTTCCCTAGTCTCGTCATAAGATTTTTATTGCTTGACTTAGAGTGTCTGGGTTAGGTTGGGTGGCTTTGAGGTTATCTTTTACCCAACTTGCTAGTCAAATGATAGGCGGGTTCAATATTTTTTCTTTTCAACTTGACGTGAACTTATCCATTTATGAATGAGTTGGGTTAGATTGAACCCATGTATGAATAGACATTTAAGAAAATAAATTTACATATCAAAACTTGGCAGAATATATGATTAAATACAATATAGAAAATAAAATATTCAATCACAACCATTAAAATGAAAGCGTTCAAATGCTCAACGGTACCCAAGCAAAACCTAAATTTAAACATGTACAACATATGTTCTTATATAAATATAAAATCTTTTAGTGAGTATGGAAATTATAATCCTCATTATGCATAAATTGTTTTAAGAAAAGCATAAATTCTAATAGTTTTCAAGAAAGCATAAACAAATCCTTAAAACATAATAAACTAGATGAATAACTTGAAGTCAATATGATCACATATATAGCATATAGCTGACATAATTATTTGACTTCACTATGAATATTACAATGCATGATCTTTTTCTCTAAAATGATTATTTAAGCCCAATAAAGATAATTTTTCAAATCCAATAAGAAAGTACACTATGCTACACGTTTTACAAAGTTTTGAGAAGTAGACCATGCCAAATGTAACACCCTAACTCTTAATCTCATATGCTTAAGTCGCATTTCGATTAGTTATTAGTTATTACGTCTTTGTTTCAGATCTTTACTTACTTTACTTTAAAATACGAGTAATAAAATATGACTAAATTTTTCTTTTTGAACTTAAGACTTAAAATGCGAGCCGCGCATGCGCATAGATACCAACTATTAAACATAAAACATAACAACCAGATATATGTCATCATAACACCCATGAATAAACCAACAACATAAATTATAGTAGTATATCATAATCATAACATAACAACGATGTCCTTATAAATATAAGGACACCTAGGGGTATCATTTACACCAAACAACTTTAACTAACGCAAAACAGAATGTTAACAAGGCTAGACTAGTCTTCATGCTTCGCTACGCCCTAATTCTGATTAATGACGTGATTCCTACGTCCGCGCCTCAAAGAAGATCACGAATATCCGCATAAATCCCGTCTGAGACGACACGGGAGGGAAAACAAGAGGGGTGAGAATACTTATACAAGATTCTCAGGCTCCCGACTTAACACAAGTGTCATCGTCGTCGCCCCAGCCACTTGGGTTCATTATGAAAGAGGTGTACATGCATAGGTTCAGTTTAATTTCTCAAATCCTATTATCCGAAGTGGGTTTCTTTTAGCATGAGTCTTGATAGTATGAATGCAGGAGATATTTTATGTATGCATGACAATGCTTGAGCATGACAGTTCATGTACTCAACATATATCACTTAATCACAAGCACCAATGGAACAACCACGAAACATATGCATGTGCGTCTTTTACTTTATCATAATTGAACTCTTCGAGTTCCTTTCTTAACTTTTTTCACCCTCATCGTAGCCAACAAAATCCACCCAACATGCCACCCGTGATTTTCACATAGCCACCAAAACTCCAAATACACCCATCGCCTAGGAATGAGCTTATCCTAACTAGTCGTCGCTAGATTCATGCGGGGAAAAGAGAATCATACCTCTTTCTTGGATCACCCCATACAACCCTTAACTTGGAAGTCATAATAGGATCACTTCCTCATTATCATATCTTGCATGGATGCAACATGAGCATACAACCATAGAACATCATATAACATATCTTCTATTCATATCTCATATTCTCATGCATTGTAAACATAGCATACCACATCATCATAGCAACATGCCACACATCCATACATTCTCATACTCACGGTATTTAAAACATTCACATTCATCGCGAATATACCCACTCGGTCTCTTTCTCACATCATACCTCCTATCTCATGGTGTTTTATGCTTTGGCCCTTAGGGTCTTAACTTGTGTTCTAATTATCCTAACTTTCATTATGGATCTTTATTACACCTAAGGGATCATTACCTATGATTTCCTCTAATATTTATGCTTACTAACATCACCAAACAGCATTGCATAACTTAGGCAGAAAATTATCGTATGATTAGGGGTTTCTAAATCTAATTTTTGACCTTTTCTAAGTTCCGTCTTCGCCTAAGGCTCTATATTTAATTCCTAAATCAAATATTAGGGATTTCTACACATATCCATTAATTATAAACCATTTTCCTTAAGTTTAATTATGCTGGAACAGAATTTGCATTTCTTGCATCTAAGTGTTCTAGAATTCTCATTTTAAGTCCTTTCTAGTTACTTGTTCTTTCCTAACTTCCCTAAATCGATCCTTGCTTCACTCAAACATAATTTTACACATTTTAACACCATAAAACAGAATTTATACAGTGGCCAGGTTCACAAGGAAGAATCCAAAAGCAAGCATCATATAATCACATAAATTCATGATTTAAAAGCATATAAGTTACTAGTTTTCTCTTGGAATCATTTTAGGAACTCAAAACTCTTTGAGAAACCAATTTATCTCATCAATATCATGAAAATACAAGTGAGGATAGTAGCTAAATTAATTAGTTCATGAAGTAGTTTTAAGACACAAAATATTGTTTGTAACATTCTTTAAACACACCTAAGCTTAGAAAATTCCAAGACATAGGCTATGGGCACTTATGATTAGATGAACTCATCTCAAATCCATTATCATCATCACAAGGCCGAAATGGCTTCCTTGGGATGCCTCTATTTTCTAAAACTTTACTTGTGATACTTAGGCAAGTCTTTGAGCTATAGAATATTTAAGTGATGGCATAAACTTAAACATGCTATGCACTTGTTTTACTCTTCATTATAAAATAAAGTGAGAGCATAAAATAAATATGAGATGCAATCTCATTATTATCTTTAAAGATTTAGTGATGACTTGAAATATAAACATGAAATGCAAGCTTGGAAATTTAAACATGATAATGCAAGTTCATTTAGTTATTTTGAGAGCTTAGTGATGGCATCAAAATAAACATGTTATGCAAGGCATAAACATAAACATGAATGCAACTCATTTTATCTTAACTAGAGCTCTTACAAGACTTTAGAGGAACCTTACAACCTTAACCCAATTTGTATCTTTACAACATAAAGTGAGCTTTAGAGTTCTTAGCACCAAGTCTTCAAAGAAGCCTTTGGTTTTGAACTTCATCATCAAGCTCAAGAAAATGGACTAAGACACAAACCTCAACACTTTATCTAAACAAGCATACAAAGAACTAATCATATTCTTTATTTTATTGCTCATGGGCTTCAATTTAGAGTAAACTCTTAGAACGGCCGACCAACTTTAAGGTTGGCAAGGGTAAGCTTAGAGCTCTTTGAAAACATAAGATTAATTTTCTTAACAAAACTTTTAGTGATCTACTTAACATTTTTAACAAACTTTGCTCAAATAAGGAAGTGAAAACCGAAATCATCAAGGAAAAGGAAAAGAGAGCCAAAAACTTTGAGCAAAGAAAAGGAAAGAAACCAAAGCATATATGGTCCAAGACCAAGTTTTTCAAGCTTCAGAGATTTCTCACATGGCATCAAAAGACCATTATCTTGAAACCTCATCATTAAGCTAAAGTTTTTCATATGAAAAGGCTCCAAGGCCGAAAATGAAGGAAGAAGGAAAAAGCTTTGAAAACCAAGAGAAAACTAGAACTTTTCTGAAAGTAAAGAAAACTTTGAAATAAAACCCCTACCTAAAGAAGTCTTGAAGGAAATGGAAGAAAGCTTGTGTTCTTGAGGAAATGAGAAGACAAAATCTTCTCTTGGAGGATGATATGAATTCGGCCAAGCAAGGAACTCAAGGAAGATGATTTTTCCTTGAAAAAGCAAGCTTGGAAATGGAAAGGTTTGGTGTTTGAGAGGTGGTTTGAGGTGAGGAAGTGGTGGTTTAAGGTTGTTTGTGGTGGATTGTGGTGGTGGAAAGGTTTCTTTGAGGGTGGAAGAAAAAGAACAAGATGAAGAGAAATTGAGAGAAAAGAGAGAAAATTTCAAGAAAGCTTGAACTTGGCAAAGCTTCTAAAGTGTAACCAAGTTGTCTAACACTTGGTATTTATAGAAAAATTTCAACAATGAGGCTGCAAAGGGAGAGAAAGGCCGAAGGTATTCATGGCCTTTGGGGAAGAAAATATCTTCAAACTTTAGTCATTCAAAGGCATGGTTGAAAGCATGGCTAGGTATGGTCAAGGCATGGCTTGAGATATGGCCTTTGGAGTGAAATAAAATCAACATGTGACATATTTCCTAGGGTATATATTTGGCAGATTTTCCAGCCAAGGGGAGGAAGAATTGTTCATCTAATTTGTGGCTTAATGATGTGTTTAGGTGTTTCTTTGATTAAGGATTTGATTAGGAGTTTGTAAGAAAGTGTTTATGTGAGGTAATGGTTAATTAAGGTTGTCAAGACTTGATTTAGGGGTGGTCTTACTAGATTGACAATTTAAAACCATTTTTTTAGTCAAATGAAGGTATGGGCACAATTCCTTAATTTAAGAAATTGGAGAGAGAAAATACTATTCAAGATTCCATGACTAGGAATCTTGAATCAAAGATGTAATTAGGGTTTAACTAAGCAATCTTAGGTTCTAATTAACCTTAATAAATTATTTAGACTCTAGATTAATTATCGAAATAAATTAATCTTCGATTAAGCCTAATATTGCTTAGGTTTGCTTAATTACGTCATTAGGTCACTGTACACGTTAGGGCAAAATGGTAATTTTGCACTAAAACTGCTCGGGACCTTTGAGCAGGAACAATATCAAAAACCACCCATGAACATCATTCCAAACTTTCTAAAAATTCGGGCTCAAATGGTATCTTTACCACGTAAAGCAGGGTATTTTGGTCATTTAGAGCGAAAGTTAGAAAACGAGATTTTCACCTTGGATATCAAACATTACATTTATAATCCTCTTCAAACATTGAGTTGACCCATTAAAGAGAGGTGGCTACCTAATTAGGGTAAAAGTGACCTTAGGGACATTTTGGTCATTTGTACTTAAATAGAAAAATCAGGGTATTATGTAACACCCTAATTTTCTTTAGAAATTAATGGAGGATTTGTTAATGTGAATATTAAGATTCTCGCAGACGTAGTAATGATGAGAATGGCTATATGTTCAAGCAAAAGAAAAAAAAATGTGAATAGTATTTTGTGGGCCCCATAGGTAAACGCGAAACCCTAGATTTGGGACCTGAGGTTCCGAAATTAGGAAAACATGAGAAATAAGGTTAGAAATAAGTGGAAATGAAAATTTGATGCTTAGAATTTATTTTCGGCTAATATTGATTTAATCGAGTACGCGTTTACTCGTTTAGTGAAATTTCAATGTGCGAATTCTAACACCAAAAGCTAGTTAATCTACAAATTAATGATGTTTATCTTTTTGAATGCCACATGAATGGCTAAGATTTCATCTTGAATGGAAGATCAAATCTTAGCCATTGATATTAATTTCTTTTAACAAAAAATAATTACACTTGTGACCAACCAATAAGAAGTCACCTTATAAGATTAACATAACCCACCTAACCTCATAATTCTCTCCACATATTTCGGCAAGCAAGGAAGAAGTAGAGGACTCCATTTTTCTCTTCACAAAAAGCTTAAAACCTTGGATTTCAACCTCAAAAATCCTAAGCCTAACCTTGTTGAAAACAAAAATCCCCTTAACCAAACTTGTTCTACACTTCAACTTCTACAAATATAACCGATTAAAATCTCCAAACTTCACTCTATTACCTCACCATCACTGTTTGAGGAGGCTTTGAGTGGGTTTTAAGCTTGGAACAAAGAACTTCCATCTTGGCGCAAACTAGAAACTGAACACACTAGCTTCCAAGGGTAGGGTTTTTGTTGCCTTTTCTTGTTAAAATTTTCTGATTTGTTTTGGCTTGCCCTAGGTTCAGAAAATTCTGGTTGTATTGATGGATATTGTAACGCTCAAATTTTTCTCTTTGAGTGCAACGGAAATGCCCCTTAGGTCATTTTACAGGAAAATGAGATATCCAAGCCATCCTCAAGGGGATGTTTTGATGGTGATAGGGGATTATATGTGTGATGTGTGGTAATAGAGGAAGAATCTCATTTTTGAGTTTCGACGCGTGAAATTACCAAAACGCCCATGTGGTGTTTGTCATTTTTATGGGTTGAACCGGACTTTACCAAAAGGTTTTAAACGATGATTTTAAGTGAATTTTAACAATAGGTTAAGCTGGATAGCCCCAAGCAGTTTTAGTGCAAAATTACCATTTTACCCTCAGAACGTGTACAATGAGCCTAATGACGTAATTAAGCAAACCTAAGCAATATTAGGCTCTAATCGAAGATTAATTTATTTTGATAATTAATCTAGAGTCAAAATAATTTATTAAGGTTAATTAGAACCTAAGATTGCTTGGTTAAACTCTAATTACATCTTTTGATTCAAGATTCCTAGTCATGGAATCTTAAATAGTATTTTCTCTCTCCAATTACTTAAATTAAAATGTGCCCATACCTCATTTGACTAAGAAAATGGTTTTAAATTGTTAATCTAGCAAGATCACTCCCCTAATCAAGTCTTGACAACCTTAATTAGCCATTACCTCACCTAAACACATTCTTACAAACTCCTAATCAAAACCTTAATCAAGAAACACCTAAACACATCATTAAACCACAATTACATGAACAATTTCTCTTCCCCTTGGGCTGTAAATCTGGCCGAAATGCATACCCTTGGTTTATGTCACATGTTGGTTTTGTTTCACTCCAAAGACCATGCCTTGAACCATGCTTTGGACCATACTTGAAGCCATACCTCACCATGCCTTGCCCATACTTACAACCATACCAATCAAGAGATATTTTCCTCCTCCCTTGGCCTTGAAAACCGTTAGCCTTTCCCTCCCCAAATCAGCCACAAAGTTTCATTTTTCTATAAATACCAAGCCTTGAAGAACTTGGTTACACTTTAGATCATTTGCCAAGTTTAGCTTTCTTGCATTTTTTCTCTTCTCTCAATTTCTCTTCATCTTGTTCTTTTTTCTCCACCATCAAAGAAACCTTTACACCACCATAAGCCACCAAAACAACCTTAAACCACCACTCCCTCATCTCAAACCACCTCTCAAACACTTTATCTTTCCATTTCTAAGCTTGCTTCCTAAAGGAAAAATCATCTTCCTTGAGTTCCTTGCTTGGCCGAATCCTCCTCCTCCAAGAGAAGATTTTGTCTTCTCAATCCTTCAAGAACAAAGCTTCCTCTCATTTCTTTCAAGACTTCCTTAGGTAGGGGTTTTGTTTCAAAGTTTTTACTTGTTTTCTTCAAGAAAGTTCTAGTTTTCTCTTGGTTCAAAACTCTTTTTCTTTTCCTTTTCCTTTTCGGCCATGAGGCCTTTTCATGAGAAAAACTTTAGCTTGATGATGAGGTTTCAAGATAATGGTCTTGTGATGCCATGTCCTCTAAAGCTTGAAACAACTTGGTCTTGGACCATACATGCTTGTGTTTTCTTTCTTTTGCTTGTTTATATTTTCATTTCTCTTCCTTTTCCTCTTGAATGGTCTTGGTTTCCTTTCCCTTTATTTGAACAAAGTTTGATAAAAATGTTAAGTAGATCACAAAAGTTTTGTTAAGAAAATTAATCATATGTTTTCAAAGAGCTCTAAGCTTACCCTTGCCAACCTTAAAGTTGGTCGGCCGTTCTAAGAGTTTTACTCTAGATTGAAGCCCATGAGCAATAAAATAAAGAATATGACTTAGTTCTTTGTATGTTTGTTTAGACAAAGTGTTGAGCTTTGTGTCCATTTTCTTGAGCTTGATGATGAAGTTCAAAACCAAAGGCTTCTTTGAAGGCTTGGTGCTAAGAACTCTAAAGCTCACTTTATGTTGTTAAGATATATTGGGTTAAGGTTATGATGTTCCTTTAAAGTCTTGTAAGAGCTCTAGTTAAGATAAAATGAGTTGCATTCATGTTTATGTTTATGCCTTGCATAACATGTTTATTTTGATGCCATCACTAAGCTCTCAAGAATAATTAAATGAACTTGCATTATCATGTTTAAGTTTCCAAGCTTGCATTTCATGTTTATATTTCAAGTCATCACTTAATCTTTAAAGATAATAATGAGGTTGCATCTCATATTTATTTTATGCTCTCACTTTATTTTCTAATGAAGAGTAAAATAAGTGCATAGCATGTTTAAGTTTATGCCATCACTTAAATATCCTAGAGCTCAAAGACTTGCCCAAGTATCACAAGTAAAGTTTTAGAAAATGAAGGCATTTCAAAATGCCATTTCGGCCTTGTGATGATGATGATGGACTTGGATGAGTTCATCTAATCATAAGTGCCAATAGTCTAAGTCTTGGAATTTTTCTAAGCTTAGGTGTATTTAAAGAACCTTATGAACAAAGTTTTATGTTTTAAATCTATTCCTTGAGCTAAATAATTTAGCTACTGACCTAGCACACATTTATGTGATTTTAATGAGATTAATTGGTTTCTAAAAGAGTTTTGAGTTCCTAAAATGATTCCAAAAGAAACTAGCAACTTATATGCATTTAAATCATGAGATTATGTGATTATTTGATGCTTATATTTTCGGTTCTGCCTTGTGCACTTGGCCACTGTATAAATTCTGTTATATGGTGTTAAAATGTGTAAAATTATGTTTGAGTGAAGCAAGGAACGATTTAGGGAAGTTAGGAAAGAACAAGTAACTAGAAAGGACTTAAAATGTGAATTCTAGAACACTTAGATGCACAAATTGTAAATTCTCTAGCATAATTGGACTTAAGAAAAATGGTTTATAATTAGTGGATATGTGTAGGAATCCCTCTTAATTGTTTTAGGAGTTGATTATAGAGTCTTAGGTGAAGACGGAACTTAAAAAGGGTCAAAGACGGAGATTCTAGGACCCATAATCATAAGGTAAAATTCTGCCAAAAGATGTAGAGCTATTTGGTTATGTTACAAAGCATAAACATTAGAGAAATTATAGGTGATGATCCCTTAGGTGTGATAATGAACTATAATGGGTGTTAGGATAACTAGAACACAAGTTTAAAGTTAGTGAGGGCCAAAGCATAAAATATCTAGGATAGGGAGATGTGATGTGAGAATGAGATCGAATAAGTATGGTTTTGATGTATGTGAATCATTTAAATATCATGAGTATGAAAATGTGTGGATGTGTGGCATGTTGCTATGATGACGTGGTATGCTATGTTTAAAATGCATGAGAATATGAGATATGAATAGAGGATATGTTATATGATGGTCTATGGTTGTATGCTCATGTTGCATCCATACAAGATATGTTAAAGAGGAAATGATCCCATTATGACTTCCCGAGTTAAGGGTTGTATGGGGTGATCTAAGAAAAGAGATATGTTAAAGAGGAAATGATCCCATTATGACTTCCAGGAGTTAAGGGTTGTACAAGGTGATCCAAGAAAGAAATATGATTCCTCTTCTTCCCCATATGAAATATTTCTTTGGTGCTTGTGCTTAAGTGATATATGTTGAGGATGTGATTGTCATGCTTAAGCATTACCATGCATACATAAAATATGCTGCATTCATACCATCAAGACTCATGCTAAAAGAAACCCACTTCGGATAATAGGATTTGAGAAATTAAACTGAAACTATACATGTACATCTTTTTCATAATGAAACCCGAAGTGGCTGGGGGCGACGATGACACTTGTGTTAAAGTTGGAGGAGCCCTCTGAGAATCTTGTATGTATTCTCACCCCTTTTGTTTTCCCTCCCGTGTCGTCTCCAGACGGGATTGATGCGGATGTTAGTGATCTTCCTTGAGGCGCGGGCATAGAATCACGTCATCTAGTCAGATAGAGGGCAAGCGGAAGCATGAAGACTAGTCTAGCCTCGTTAACATTTGGTTTTGTGTTAGTTAAAGTTGTTTGGTGTAATTGATACCCCTAGGTGTCCTTATATTTATAAGAACATCGTTGTTATCTTATGATCATGATATACTACTATAATTTATGTTGTGATTATTCTATGTTTTATCTATGGTTGTTATGGTACCGTATATATTGGTTGTTATGTTTTATGTTAATTAGTCGGTATATGCGCATGTACGGCTCGCATTTTAAATCTTAAGTTCAAAAAGAAAAATTTAGTCGTATTTTATTACTCATATTTTAAAGAAAAGTAAGTCAAGTCTGAAACAAAGACGTAACAACTAATAACTAATCGGAATGTGACTCGAGCGTATGAGGTTAATAGTTAGGGTGTTACCAGATATTATGTTGATATTGATGTATTAATTTTGATAGTAGGTGTGGATGATGATAAGAATCACTTTATCCAAAAAGATATTGAGTGATACTTGTTGGATTTTCGGGTCTCTTGCAGTGCATGGTCACGATTTTGGGCATGTTGTAGCCATTTTCATATGCTAAAAAATTTATATGTTCAATTTAACATCTTGGACTAGTCCACGAATTTTCTTGGGTTCTGATTTTGAGTGAAACCTTTAAAAAATCAGTAACCGAAATTGTAGAGATGCTGCATAAATTAAAGCTGAAGCTGTGAATTTGTATAATTTTATTAACATAGCAAACGATTGAATTATCCTTTGAAATATTTACAGAAAGTGAATAACACATGGAACTATTATATAAATTTTATTATGAGTTAGTTCAATCATTTTGTAGGGTTAAAAATTGTGAGAACCCTGGCCTAACTGTGAATTGGTGGTCTCTGACCACTAAATTTGTACAATTTCTTGATGGGGTTTGAGAGCTCCAATTGTGTTGGAATTTTCAGGGCCTCCTAGACACATTGAAGTTTATGGGAATTTTTGTGGCCCTTGAACCAACCATTAGATAGGTACATTAAATATTGCTCCTGAAATGATAAATCTCCATGTGCTGAAAAGGTGAAAAAGCCTTAAATTAATGATGACATAGTATATAGTTCAAGTATATGGTATATGAATGCATACTAATTGTTTTAAAGGTTTGTTCACAAGGCATGAATAAGACTCCAATGTAATTGAATGCCTACATGTATGGTAAGCATGCCTTTGAAAAAGAGAAAATAACATGATGCAATTATATGAGAAAAGAGAATGTATAAATTTCACTTGTGCATGTTTTAACATATGGGGAAAAGAGACAAGGCTTTATAAGGTTAATTAGGGAAAGCCGAGTAAGGACTTCCCTAGGAATTTTATGAGTCGATGGATGTATCGGCTAGGAATAGAACTATGTGTGATTCGGAAATGAAAAAAATGAAGTCCGATGATCACGAGTAGGAATGAGCTCATGTCCTAGCAGTCTATTATCCTTTATGGTATTATCTAAGATAGATACCCTGTGATGTGATATTAGGCCTTTCCTATGTTAATAAAAAGAGAAATGCACGGAATGGGATTCCATGGTTCCAAATAGCAACGCATAATTCATCAGTGGTTGTATCTTGATTGCACATAATGTACATACTTTAGTGGTGGTGCTTAAAATTCTTACATGAGTATTCGCATATGAATGCATTTAATGTTGATTTTGCATCATATATGGGGATTACCCTACTAAGAATTTTATAATATTCTCATCCCTATGTGCATATATGTTGTATTGCATTCAGATGCCATCGGTGATTCTTTCCTTGACTCGCCCAAGTGTCATGGCACTAAACAGGACCTGGACTCCCTATATGTTGTGGCCTATTCCAATTCGGCCTACGTATTCTTCGCCGTTCGTTCAGCACTTCTGTATTTACCCAAAGAGTTCGACCCGATTTTCGTATGATGGTGTGCCTCTACCCATGGCACACCCAATGTTTTAGCCCTACAGCACCACCTGTGCCCCTCCGCGGCGACCCTCGTCATCATCCTCTTCAGACTCGGACCCATCTAAGGGCCCAGACGCCAGGTGGAGGCGAGGCTCGTGCCGATGGCCAACGGTTTCCTGTAGGAGGATGTGAGATTCTCAGAGGCTTTTGGCATGTACATAGTAGTAGTGTAGTGTTAGAACTTTACCAGCTGTAACTGATGTACTATTAAATGTTTTTTAGGCCCATTTGTATCTATATGTCATTTTTGTTGGGCTGGATACTTGAGTAGGCTAGGTAAAGGATAGGGAACTAGTCCTTTTGCTACGGAGTTCTTGACTAGTTTAGGGTTATCTCGTTGGCTTTACTATTATGATGTATATATTGTCTAAACCTGATGTTCATATATGTGAATATGGGTGTGGCAACATATCTATCAAAATCTCTCAATTACTTTATATTTCGGCTAGTATTAATTTGAAATATGAGTACTATCTCTAATTACTATGTCAACACTCGAGTAGGATATGGTAATTAGGAGGGTGTTACATATTACAACAAACAAATAGATAGGTTGAGTTGGGTTGTATGAATTGAAAATCTGCAAACTCACAACCCAACCCATATCTAATTGGTTAGAGATTTTTTAATCAAACCAAACCTATCGACCTAACCTTATCCGTATTTTGTGAATTGGGTGGGTTAAAACACATGGGTTTGCTGGTGAACCAAACTCGATGGACACCCTAACCTCGACCTCAACCTTTTCCAAATCCTCTTCTAGTGAGTGTAGCATTTCCTAACACATTGTGAGTCTCTTAGAAATCTGGTGTTCCTTTAGCAAGATCATAGAGAAGAATTTGTTAAGTGATCGCAATGATGGCAATTAACCTATTAAATAGAAAATGTGAATGAATTTTCTCATGCTATGCATTGAGATCAATCTTAAGACATAATCTTGTGCATGAATTCTCTTGATTTTCTCTTGGTTACATAGCTGAATTGTAGTTTGCAGAGGACAATCACAATGAGTAATTGGCTTGTAGGCTGTGTTCTCTACTCCAAATCTTCTCTCAAGGTTTTCAAGTTTGTGATGATGTTCCTTGCTTGAATGCATAAAACTCTTGTGGCTAGTGTAAGTGAATGCATTATCCATGAATGAACCAACATGTTGTAGCTTTCCCAAACTAGGCAATAAATCCCTATATTCTTATGGTTTCTATAGTTTCACTCAATTTTTAATTAAGTCCCTATAAGTTAAAAATTTGTAAGTAAACCCCTATATTATATAAAACTTTTCAATCAAATCCCTAAAGGTAATAACATTTAAAAAATATAATATTCCTAATATATTCTCTCTCCACCTATTTCCATCTCCTACTACCCACCACTCAAACCACCATAGCCAACCCACCTAACCGCCAAACAACCAAAAACATCAAAAGGACAAAGGGCTATCTCTTTCATCTAATCAATATTATTTTATTAATTAATTTAATAGTAATTTTAGGGTTCACTCCCTTTTGTTCTAGATGTGCCAAGTTAACAGAAATAAGGAAAGAGCATAACACTACTATTGCTTACATGGATACTGGTTATAGCAATTCGAGAATCTTGTGAAAATCAAAATACATAAGAATACTTCATACATAATTGTGATCAATATCATAAAAAAATAAAACATAAAAGACAAAACCTTTCCATTCCTTTCCACCACCATGACCATGGATCCCAACTTCACCACCACAAACCACAACAACATTCGACAACAACCACAACCAACACAAGCACTGAGACCCATGTCATCACCTCATGTGCACCTAAACCAACAATTAAGCAAATCCCCTATGACTAATCTCACCCTTCTGTACCCGTTGTCTTCTTCAAGATGTAGCTTCCTCCCAAAGGGCTTCAACAACCCTTTGGATAGACCCTCATGCAGCCCCTTCCTTGCATACTCACATGATGATTGTGCTCACTTGGATTATCTTAATCACATAACAACCAAGCTGTCTCTCTCATATTTTTGGCTTTTTAGTGGTTTGGGTGGTAGGGAGGGAGGATGGATAGTGGAAAATGAGATGGAGGGAGATGAAGATAGAATATACTAGGAATATTTTATATTTTAATTGTTGTTATCTTTAGTGACTTGATTGAAAAAGTTTTAAACTTAGGACCATCAGAATACCCTAAAAATAATATTTGAATGCTCCTCTCTACAAACTTGTTCTTGTTTTTTATATTGTAGATGGATAAGCCAAGGTGATAGTTTGCCCTTGTCAATTTTTCCACAAACTTGTAATAGTTGTAGTGTTTTCTTCAACAATTAGAAGCTAATTATACTCAACATAATACATTTTTATATTGGTGGATCCTAATAGAACTTTCAAAAAGTTTGGGGGCTCATGCCCCCCCAAAAAGTATTGATTTGTTTAGAAGTATTTAGGCTTGTATATATTTTGTCCCCATTATTTATTAAATTTGACCCCCACATACTTGTAATAGTTGTGTTGTTTCCTTCAACAATTAAAAGCTAATTATACTCTACATAATACATTCTTGATATTGATGAATTTTGATAGAACTTTCATAATGAGTTGTGCAACACGAAAAGAATTCAAGTTCCAAGGGCTAATGAAAAAAATTAGAAGTTGAGGCTTTTGATGTCATAATGGTTAGCATCCATCGAATGGGTCCTCGTTTCCAGCTCATTTCCCAAGTCAACGTACTCTTTCCTTCTTATACAAAGTTCTTACCTTTGTCATATGGCTTACTACTAATTCAATTTGATTTTTCCCAAAAAATTGGTTCTCACTTCAAATTTTCACTTTGATTCAGTTCTAGGGAAAGTTAAAGACTTCGTAGGAGTCACGTTAAAAGCAAATAAACAGTTGGAATTTGATGCAAAGGTTAAAACTTGATTCTTATTAAAGCCACTTTTTTTGCTTTGTTGCAACAATTTATCTTCTTACAGCTATATGGTAAAATGAATGTAAGACAATCCCATAAATTATGATATGGAAGAGCTAACTGAAAGAATCCAATGTTATCAAGATGGTAATTCAATCTTTTATATCTCCAATAATTAACCTATTTCCATATACTTGCGTGATCACATTCATACTATTGACTTGCAACAGGGATTACATGGTTGATTTTTGTGTCCATTTTTTTTTGGCAGGATTTACTATTTGGTGTTGCTGATCTTCATACACTTGATGTAACACCCTCTTCATTATAGTGTTCCATCTAGGCTGTAACATCTTAACTAAGAGTGTGATACTCCATAAAATATTCATTTACCATGTAATATTACTTTACTTATTTATCTATAAGCATTTATTCAAATTCAAGTAGTATGACATATTAGCATTTCCTGACATATAGATGAAACTTTGCAAGAAAGTTAATATATAATATAGCATCATCTAATTTTCTATAAGTACTAAAACATCATTTATAGACAAACGAGCACATAGGCCATTTCAGTACATATCCATAATATACAGTCAAAGACAAGACTAAATAAATGCAAGACTAAATAAGCTTATCAAAGAAATAAATACAATAAGCACAAAAACACAATATAAAGGAGATTTAGGATAGAGAAGATACTTTGCAAGAGTTTTTATACTAATTCAGCTAACACTGCCTACATGCAGTTCTCAACCATCATTAAGTTCCACTAAAAACCATTTCTCAACCTTGAGAAAATTAGATAGTCTTTCTATAGCCTTCCCAAGCTATCTCTATATGATCAGTAGCTCGCTCTAATATCACTTACAAGTAGTCTTTACTCAGCCTTTTCAAGCTAACTTAACGTGACCAGTAGCTCACTTTCCTGTCACCTTCAAGTAGTTTTTGACTAGCCTTTCCAAACTAACCCACAGTGATCACTCCTGGATCGGATTACAACGAATGTGTTTGGTTTGAATCACTCAAACTAATAAATACTCAAGTTTTCTAAGAATAAACCAGTATTTGAATTGAAAATTTGAATGACTTCTTCTACCTATTCTTCCTGGGAAGAATGTATGATCTATTAAGAACGTAAAAAGAAGAATTTTTTTCAATATTGAAACTAATTACAAGCTATAGTGGTTTTACAAAAGATGAGAGGAAATTTCTTCAGCATTATAGCACTTGTTTTCCACCAAAGTCTCTTACAGTGTGATTACAACATCTTGTTTTATACTTGATCTTCATTTATGATTATTGCCCTTGATCAGTTTCCTAGTGATAGATGTTGATCTTCTTTTTGTGTCTTGGAAATGAAGTCTAGAGGAGTAGCTCTGCGTGTTAAAGTTACCTTTTGCAGTTGCAAAAGTCATTATCTAATAAAGGTTTCTGAGTCCACCTTTAGAAAGTACTTTTTACTTTCTGAATGAGGTTTCTAAACTTTTCCTTCTATAAGTTGGGGCAGTTGGCCATGTTCAAAAGAGATGTCATTATCACTCCTTGATTGAGTTTGACTTTAAATTTAAATTTCAAATTTCTTTCCCAATTATGTAAAGTGCACCGTTTATAGTATACATATTTTCTGAAGTGCTATATCAGTTCTAAACAATCCTTGGATCTTCTGTTCTTCAATCAAAGCTTGTTGTAAAGGAAATGATCACGATCATGATGATTGAAGATGGTATCAACACTTTTCTTCAGAACTAGATTTAAATCTTCACTTGAAACTCACTTTCTGAAGTTGTGGCATACTTTCTAAAGACCTGAATCTTGGTTTCTTATTGTTGAGAATATTATTTCATGCGTTGAGAATAAAAACATTCATTTCATGATTTATTTTCACTTTCTTTGAGTTCAGATCTCTTAAATGAGATTAAATATGTTTGCACATGTTATTGTGAAAATATTCTCATTTAAGAACAAGTATGCTAACGTGAAATATCATGTTTAGTGCTTCAAGAAACTCAACGGATTAGTCCTTCCTCAAAATATTTTCATAAAATTAGTTCTATTATTACTCAAAACGCATAGCATGATGTTTTCTGAAAGGTTCTGGAACTAATAGGCAGGGTCTAACATGTGTTTGCTTCCCTCTACTATTGTTTGGTGGAAGTCACCCTTTCTGCTAGTGTTTGGGCTTGAACTTTATCTTTGTAGTGCCAATCTTCTCTTGGTGTCTTCTCTTGTGGACTTAGAAATTGCTAACTTTCGATTTTATTCTTCTACCAACCGACATTTATCCACCAATGCCTAATTTCTAAAAGTCCAACTGCGGCTTCAATATCCTCTCATAATCCACCCTCATACTTGATGCACTTTTAGGTCTCATCTAGATCTCATTGGTAGATGGTAGAAAGCTTGCTTAACTCCTTAAACTTCAGTATACTCAGCCACACTGATATTTCCTTGCTTAAACATCATGAATTCTAGCTCCTTAGCAGCTCTCACTAAAGCGGGAAATACTTCTGATAAAAGGCCTCCTTAAAAGTATTCCGAGTGATTTAAGTTTGGGAAGCCTCAAGTAACCTCCTGGTCCTAGTCCACCAAAACTCGGCATTGGCTTCTAACATGTAGGTAGCAAAGGCTACCTTCTGACTTCCTATAGGTTAAATTGAGAAATCTTTTCCATTACCTGTATTCATTCTTCTGCCTTACCTAGATTAAAGGCTTCTCTAAAGGGGTATCGGGTTAGCTTTCTTAAACTCTAGAAGTTCTAGTATTCTATGTCCACTTCTGCTTTTCCAAGATTCCCAATAGGATTTCCTTCAGCATTTTGCTCAAACCTTTACATCATCCTATTGGCTACTCCAACTTGTTCTCTCATGGCAATTGCCATTTCATGAAAAGTATCCATGGTTCCTGCTTCCTGCTCGCTCACATTATCCTTGCGTTCTTATTTCGCCTATTAGAAGCCATTTATCTGTGTCACACCAAACAAAACTATTAAGTTGATCAAGCTCAATATTAAGCTAAGTGCGGTAGTAACCCATAACATTCACATGCTTAATAGATCTTAGTCTAACTTAAATAATCAAAATCTAGACTGCATGACATTTACTAATATGCTCATAGTATGAAGCATAGTCGTTTCCTCAAGCTATGCTAGGATGAACGACTTTGATACCAATTTGTAACAGCTTCTTAATTATAGTGTTTCCATCTAGGCTGCAACATCATAGCTAAGAATATGATACTCTAAAATATTCATTTACTATGCAATGTTACCTTACTTATTTATCTATAAGCTCTTGTTCAAGGAAAAGTTACTTCTTATTCAAATTCAAGTAGTACGACATATTAGTGTCTAGTGACATATAGATGAAACTTTGTAAAAGAGAAGTTGATATATAATAGAGTATCATCTGCTTTTCTATAAGAACTAAAACATTAGTAATTTTATTTATAGACAAACGGGTACACATGTCATTTTAGTACATATCCATAATATACAGTTAACCAAGGTACATATACAAAATCCCAAAAGTCCACGCTAGGACCACCAAAGTACATCAAAATATAAAAACATAACTTTCTCTCCAGAAGAACCCATCAAAAAGCTATATACGAAGGGTTTCCATCTCAACTAAGTCTAGCGGCAGGTATCCACTATGCTACTATAACATAAAATGAACAATTGGCAGTCTCTGTAAGTCACCACACCCTCTAAAGGAAGCCGTTTGCCATCGGAGCGATGGCATTGCCTCCGAAGGTGGGCCAAGGTCGGAGCTGGGCTGTCACAGAAGGGGATGATGGTGCTGGCCCAGGGGGGGGAGGAGGAGGGGGCATAGCTACATTAGGTACAGGTGGTGCGGGTGGGGTTGATAATAAGGATGTGCCATATGGAGAGGAACTCCATCAAACGAAAATCAGGGTCAATGGACTCAAAATCGAACTAGCAAATGAACGATGAAGAAAATATATACACGTAGCCGTGCATGCGCAAAGGTAATGAAGGAGTCTAAAACGGGGTCATAATGCCACTCCAAGCATGGTGACTCAAGAAGAAAGACCATTGATGCCATTGCCTGAATCTAAGGTAGACGGAATACAAATAGGGATAAGAATTCTAAAATTCTCACTAGGGTACTCCCACACATATAACAATCAGCATTATATACTCAACTTCTTCGGTTTAATTATAAAAATAATTGCATGCAAGTAAGTAACTAATAACGGTTATCTTCATAAAATCATTATTCAAGGCAGACTTCTTTTTAATCATCATATTAAAATGCATAATGGTAACTTAGCACATAAGTATTTTGATCTCAATTGGATAATAAAACATTATTCACATAGCACATAGCATAAAAGTAACTAAAACAATTGCTACTTTAACTGTCTTAGCCTTCGACTATAGTGGATTATTCCACTTTAGGTAATAAACCTCTTCAGGACTAAGATCATTCCTATACATGATCATTGAATTTACTTTTTCCAATTTTCACATAGACCTATTCCTAGTTAGGTTTACTTTCCAAACTCAATTCAAGGATAGTCAGGTTCACTTTCCCAAGACTGGATTTACTTTCTCCAACCTAAGAAACATAATCTTATGATTTCTTTAACATATAAGCAATTGTAATAAGTATTCACATCCACACGTGCTTAACATCATCATATATTCATATAGCATAAATGAGATCAAATCATAATCAGTTCATCACATTTTTAGCTAATTTAGTGTATTGTCCTAATTTTCAGTCTTAAAGGAAATTATGGATCAACTATTAAACTTCATCAAAACGAGCCAAACTATTTTTCAAAGTTAGATCAACATGTCTATGAGACCCTATAAAAATTTCAAAGCAAAATGAGTGTAGCTATATTAACAAAATTCAGCAAATTCAAATGTTAGAAATTACTCATTTCCAGCCAATAGCTAGGTTCTCGATTTTTCTACCTTATAAAATGAACAGATTAAATCCTAAAAGAATTTAGGTTGGACTTTGAGATGTCCTCAATATCCTGTAAAAATTTTAGCTCAAAATTCGATCATTTGATATGGTAAACAATTAGACAATCTCAAACATCATCCCAATCCGTCAAAACCCTTACACTAGTATAGAAGTCTACTCCTCCATCTCTAAAGATTATAACAATGAAGATAAAATAGAACCTGAAAATAATAGCAATAATCATTGTCACAATCTACAAGACAAAATATCTTCACTAATGAAATCCCTAAGAGAGAGAAGAGTGGAGAAAAAGAACATGTAGAGAGAAGATGGAGAGAAATGTAGAGAGAATAACAACTAAAAGTGAGTCAAAAACTAGGGTAAAAGTCTCTAACAATCCCTTAAATACTGCTTTCTAAAATAGCCTAAATTGGGGAACGGAATAATGAAGCCAAAAAATTAATGGTTGTCACTGACAGCGTTAAACGCTAAATGAGCATTGCAGTGCTCACTGAATGTGAGCCTCCATGCTTTTTCTTCCTTTTACTCCCAACTCCTTTCCAATAGTTTCCAACCTTGTTCTTGACATTTTGCACTTGTTCCAAAGCTCCTTTGTAGAAAATCATACTCGAAGAGATAAATCAACGTAACGGGTATAATTACAAATTATTCCAAAATTAGTGCAAAAGCTAATAATTCTATTGAAATCACACAATGATGAATAAATCAAAATCCTTATTAATTGGATCAATAACTCAGTAAAACTCATGCAAAAAGCTAAGGTTTGATAGCAAAATAAGTG
This sequence comes from Dalbergia oliveri, assembly GCA_030441495.1. Classification (NCBI taxonomy): domain Eukaryota; kingdom Viridiplantae; phylum Streptophyta; class Magnoliopsida; order Fabales; family Fabaceae; genus Dalbergia; species Dalbergia oliveri. The sequence goes on along the minus strand of JAMLFY010000003.1, from coordinate 34,075,512 downwards.
ACACAAATGCCCCTTATTAGTGACCCACTTATACTACAATTTTAAAACGGTGAGAAACTACACATCATAATTTAACTAAACGATAAAATACCGTACCTATAAAATAAATATTACTAGAAGTTAAATTTCAAGTTTAAAATTCTCATTTCTAACCTTAATCCTATATTTTCTCAATCTCGACATCTCAGGTCCCAATTATAGGTTTCGATGGTCCAACGAACCACGGAGCTCACAACTCTACTATTCACATTTGTTTTTCTCTTCACTTCATCAAGTTGTTCTTGTCTCGACTAACACTATCAAAATCGTGAAATTCTGATTAATAAAGTCTAAAAAAATTTCCTTTTAAAATAACCTTGGGTGTTACACCGAAGGTTATGGTTGCTGCTGAATATGTAATTTCCAGGTTGTCAACTGGTGATACCGTTGGCTAGTGATAGTAGTGTGTTATCTAGAATGTGGTTTTTAGTTACTTAGAATTTGACACTAATGTTTTTGCTAGCTCCAGAACCCTTCAAAAAGCTATTGTAGCATATGTTTTGAATGACAACAAAGCAAATTTTGTTAAAATATTTTGAAGAAAGGACTAATAGTTTGCTTGAGTTTTTGAAGTGCTTAACAGATCACTTTCGTATACATATAAATTTAATTTGTGACCTATTTTTCACAATATCATGATTTGACATGATTAAAATCTCATTCAAAGAGATTTAGTATCTTAAAGATGTGAAAATTTGATCAGAAAGTGAATTTCACTATGTAAGAGACTTGAGAAAGCAAGATAAATCATCAAGAAATCAAGTCTATGTCTTAGAAAGTGATTCATGTATTCATAAAGTGATTTGTAAGTTTACAAAGTGTTATGATAAGTTGAGAAAGTGATTTTTCATGCTCATATCAAGTACATCATCATCAATCACAGTTACAATCATCTCTCAGAATATCAACATCATTTGAAGATCATCATTAGTCTAAGAGAATAGCTAGAAAAAGCATAAAAGGCTCAGAGAGTATAGAAGAGCATTAGAAACTACATGTACATCAGAAACTACACTTGATCAATAGAAACTAAATGAATATTTGAATTTCAAATGCAGTCAACGACTCAAAAATATTGATAGAGACATATCAACTTTATGCTTGGATATTCCTCACCTTCTAGAAAGTCTTCACATGAAGTATAGCTCGGAAACCACAATCAAAATGAAGAATTAGTTTCTAAAGCACCATTCAAAAACCATTGTCAATGGATTCTATACTAACAAGAGTAGTCCTGATAAAGCTCAACCTACATTTCTAGAAGATAGATCCTACGACACAACAAATATGATCAACACATGTCAAGAAGAGGAAAGATCAAGGGATAGCAGTCCATTTCAAAATCCAAGTGTAAAGGGAAGAAGCCCTCAAAGTTGAAGGGACTTTTGTACTCTCAATGCTTAAAGCTTTCTTATACTTTGTGACATTCATTTATTCTCTGAATTCAGTTTTGAAAAGAAAATCTTATTTCTTGTATTGTCGTAGCAAAAATTCTTCTTAGGAGATTAGAAAGAACTCTCTCAAGTTATATTCTTGAATATTGTATTATGTTAGGAAATTTGAGTGTTTCTCTTGGAGTGTTACACACCAAACCTTATAACTTTATGTACCTTGATCCAGTAATGATTAAAGTGAGATTAGCTTGGAGAAGCTAGGACAAAACTATTTGTGAGTGAGAGTAAATTGTACCTACTTCCTGGAGATGACTTTAGAAGGCTATTCAAAGAATATCTTACTTTCTAGAGTTGAGAAAGTGGTTAATTAGTGGAACTCAATAGGTTTGTTAAGAACTAGATGTAGGCATGTTTGGCCAAACTAATATAAAAACTCAAGTGATATATCTCTTTCTCTATCTCTTTAAATTTCTGTGTGTGATTTATTTTCTATTGTGTGAACTTTTAAAATCATTCCTAATTAGATTTTGAAGTTTTGCTTATTTTCTAACCACTTCAGAAAGTAGCTATTTGAAGCATATTAACTTGTGCTCTTTCGTTGTATTGAAGTGTAAACACTTAATAAACCTTGTATAAGTTTCAGAAACTAAAAGAGATTTGAAAACATAATTTAACCCCTTTTCTCGTGCTACTTTCTCACTTACAATTGGCATCAAGCTCAAGCCTTACAGAGAGCTATTATCAAAACCAAGTGGTGTGCAACAAAGGTTGTCTCACAAGGAAGTAGTACAAATTAATTAGAGTTTTGAAGGGGGGTTTCTTGCATGGGAAATTAAATTGCAAATGAGTAAAGATAGCAATGATAAAAAGAGCTAGCCTAAGGGATTCTCAAACTAGGGAATGCTTGTCACTAACGTATGCAAAAAGACAAATACTTGGTGGAAAACTATGTTGTCAATTATGCAATCACACAATCAACAAGTAATTCTCCTAAAAGTTGATGAACTAAAAGGGAAAGAACTAACACATACACTTAGTTAATTGCTATCACAATACCTAATTAAATGAGCTAGTTTAAGCATCAATTACAGAGCTTAATCCTAAATCAAGGGTCAACTCTACCCTTTTAGTCAATTAAATATCTTCCAATCAATCAATTAGATTGCATTTAATCAACTAGCTTAATCATGTTGTGAACACCATATTTTGTCCAGGTTATCCTTTTCATTTATTTATTTATTTCCTTCTTATTCTTTCCTTCCTTTTTGGCAAAAAAAAAAAAGTGTATTTGTCAACCCAATCCAATTGTCCTGGTTAGTGACCCAAGCCATCTTACCTTGGTTATCTGTTTAGTCATTTTATGGCCCATCGAAAATATCAAAAAATAAAAATGGAAGAATTAAGACCAGCCCACTTTTTTCCCTCTCTAGAATACGTGGCTCATGAAAAAGGAAGATTTAATTGTGGATTCAAGTCAAATAGAGAATTGGAGAAGAGGTGAGAGATAAATTTGCTAAAATAAGAAAATAATTGTTCAATGAAAATCAAATTACAACCACAATCAAATCAAATCCTATTTAAGAAGAATCACAATAAATCAGAAAAAATCTCTCAATCATAATTGTGAGCAAAATGGTAAGGAATTATAACAATTAATAAGCAAACATGTATAAATACAAAGACGAAACCAACACAAGGCTTCAGCAACAATAGAGAAAAGCTGAAAAATCCAAGACAATCAACTGTAACATCCTCCCAAGTACAACCTCATTCTTAAGCTATGATATTATACTCGAGAATTGTTACTTATTAATTAGCGACCTCTCTTAATTATCTATGGCAAGCTCGATTCATGTGCGAGATAACTAAGCGTAATTATATTAAAACATATTACAAGTAAACATCATATTCATTGAATACACAGCTAAAATACAAAAGGAAGCTCCTCTATGAGCTTTACTACATGTTTATCCTCTAATACATTTACATACATTTTTCCATCCCACTAAGTACAACAAATAAAACAGTAACTACTATACTATTGCGGTCTCACATTCCTTGCGTAGCAGCATCATGATCCTCTGGCTTAACCTGGAGGCGACACGGAAACACAAACCATAGGGGTGAGAATTTTATAATTCTCAGTAGGGCAACTCCCCAATCACAATCATAATGTCATCGTCATCGCCCAAGCCACTTCGGTTTATTCAAAAACTGTGATCATGCAATATATTCTAAAGGTTCATTTTAAGGTTCCAAAATCATCCTTCAGAAGTGGGTAGCTTTTAACAATCAATCAGTACATGTACATAAGCTCAAACACATAGTAAGTAAATCTACTCAAAGGATTTCATATGATATGGATGATGCATGTGTCAAATCCAGTAAAGTTATCTCAAAGTGACCTGGTTTCCATCATAGCCATAGAAAGTTAATTAGTGCATTTTTCTCTTTTCATTGACATAGGAAAGACTTAGTTTATACCCAACGGGTATTTTCAATGGACAATTACACAATAGAACCGTTTATACCCAACGGGTATTTATGGTGGATCACACCACGCAAGGGAAATAAGACTTGCTAAGCTAAGCTCATTCCTATACGTGGTCATCGACTTCATTTTTTCCATTTTCGAATCCACATCTATTCCTAGCCGATACGTCTCCGACTCAAAATACATTTTGGGAAGTTACTACTTTTGCCTTCCCCTCATTCAATCTAAGTCTTGTTTCTATTTTGTCCATATGTCAGAACATGCACAATTTAAATTTATACATCCTTATAATGGCATCATATACTTTTCTCTTTTCTCAAATGCATACATAGGCCACATATAGGCAATCATTCACATTGAAATTGTCATTCTTTCTCATACTTCAATCTTTAAAATCTATAGCATGCATTTACATGTCATAAGTCACATGGCCAAACACTTAATATCAAGTACTCATGTCATACTAGAAGCCAAAGTGCCATTACATTCTCAATTCAAAGCATTGTTCCATTCCAGCACAATGGGCAGAGTTCCTGTCCTAGGCACAACATTCATTATCATATCAAATAGCCATTTCAAGAGTCACAAAAATTCTGTATGACACTTCAATTTGTCTAGAATGACCTGTAAAAATTTCAACAAAGCTCTATAGCTACCTTGGTAAATGTACAAATTTAGTGGTCAGGGGCCACCAATTCCCAGACCAAAGGAGTTCCCCTAATTTTTAACCCCAGAAAATGATTGAATTACAATAAAATTCACAGTGACACTTCAATATATTACTAACTCCGTGTAAAAATTTCAAAAGATAGTTCAATCATTTGCTATGGTAATAAATTCGGACAAGTTTCCTGTCTCAGTCTCAACAATCAGGACAGCATCTGCCTCATTTCGGTTTCTGATTTTTCTGAAGCATCAAACCTTAAAACTAACACCCAAGAAAATTCAAGTAATTAGTTTAAGATGTTTACTCCAACATATAATTTTTATAGCTCATGACAACACCCACAAATATTCCAGAAAATTCGTGAACCACTGCTACCTACAAGACAACAGAAATTCCAGCAACCTAGTCCAAATTTATTTTGATAAAAACCATTTTATGACACCATCCAAACCCACCACCAAAATTCACACATCAATATCAACATAATATCATCCAATATAACCAGAAATTTCGGACATAACTCATCCCAACAGATCAGAACAAATTTGACAAGAGAAGGCAAGAAAAACCCTACTTGTAATAACCTATTAGCTCCTTGGCTTCAAGATTAATCAAACTTGATTCCTCCTCCTCCAAAGCTCCCAATCCCACCCCAAACCCCTCTTATATCAGTGATGTGTGAGGTACAAGACAAGGTTTTGATGAGGAATGGAAATTTTATTCGGTTAGATTGGTAGAGAATTAGGTGTAGAACAAGTTCTATGAAGAGAGTTTGAGGTTTTATCAACTATAGGCTAAGGTTTTTGGGATTGGAAAGCAAATTAGAGCTCTTGAGAAATGAAAAATGGAGTTTTCTGCTGCTCCTTGATGCATGGCCGAGGAATTAAGCTTCAAAGGTAAGCTTTTGGTGTGATATTTATCCTTTAGTAATATTAGATATTATGTAATATAAAATCCTAATTATTAAAGATAGAAATTAGAATGGATTGCTAAGATTTAATCTTGCTTTCCAAGATTAAATCTTAGCCTTACACTTGGGTAGAAAGGATAAACATTATCCTTTCATAAATATTAAACTATCTTTCGTGTTAAAAATCGCACACGAAATTTTACCGAATGGATAACAATACCATTAAACCGATATTACCCGAAAATTAATTTTAAGTATAAAATTATCATTCCCACCTATATCTAACCTTATTCCCATGTTTTCCTAATTTCGGGCACCTCGGGCCCAAATCTAGGTTTAAGCCCGGGCCGTAGGGCTCGCAAAGTTACTATTCACCGGCCCGAAATTTTTTTTTTTTAGGTCCGTTGGGCCGCCCTCATCATTGCTAAACTCTTAGATTTTTGAAATTATGATTAATAAAGCTCAAATTAATTTTTAATTAAATTTTAGGGTGTTACACAAACCACAACCATCACAATTCCATCACTATCACCATGCAATCCATAACCTGAGCAAGCAAAAATCATAGCCAAGAGACAAATAGAAAACATCTAAATCACATTCAACCAAAAATCTAATCAAAGACCTCATCTTCACCGCCAAAATCATACACACCACCAACCAATGACCAAAAACTCCAAGCTCCCTCCGTCCGTGCGCCACTTCCAGCCATGAACCACCACCGTCCACGGAGCCAATCAGATCGCCAAGCCAACATGCCGCTTGTCCACTTCCTTGCCCGCACCTAACCACCTCGAGCTGCCACCTCCGCTTCGCGTTCAGCCGTCTGAGGCCACCGTTTAGCACCTTGAAGTATGCCTCGCACCCTTACTCGCGCGAAGACCGCGCCTCCAACCGCACCTCCACCTCAGCCCAACCATGCCGCACCATCCCTGTTTGCGGTATTTCCCTTTGCGCAGCCACCACTCACCGCGACATCGCTGTTGCGCATTCCAGCTCCGCCCGGTCTCGCGTGGCCTGTCATGCCTTCATCCGCGCAGCTACCACCCCACAGCTCGCGCCACCACGCCAACTGTCATCGCCCCTCTCCGCCACCAACCCGAGACGGTTGTCCTGGGAGCGCCGCCGTGAAGCCCCTTTTACCACTACCCTGACACGCCGTTACTGCCTGGTCTCCCATCTTTTCCCATTCAAGTGCTACAATAAGTTTGGTTTAGATGTTCAGCATAGTTTAATGTTTTTAGTCATAGTCTTTCCTTTTTGTTTTTGGGAGTCTTTAGTGTTTTTGGCCATTTTTGTTCTTTTGTTTTGTGGGTCCGAGTCTTCATTGTTTTTTTTGGAGTCCAATTCTTTTTTTTTAGCCTAGTCTCTTCTTTTTTTTGGGTCTTAGTTTGGGCTGCATTTTAGGTTTTTGTTAGAATATTAAGATTGTTTTTTTTTAATAAAATGTCATACTAAAAATAGGATTTTTTTTTCTATTATATGTGCAACAATCAACAAGTGTGACTGAAGCCGGTGCTCCTTCATCACTCTTGAATTGTAAGGTTTCATTGAGTAGCCTAGTGCTATCTTGAACCCTGTACACAAGCGGATTTCCTTTTTAAATAATTGGTTCATAAATTTTTTTTTACAACTAAAATCAACCAACACTTTTTTTTTCTTTTTTTAATTAAAATTCATCAAACACACAATTATTTTCTACAAGAACGACGTGGCTTTGAATTCCTCATTGCACCGAAGGATACGTCGGTGTAGCCAACAACTATCAAGCTAAAAATTTTTTATAAAATTTGTGCTTTATTTTTATTTTTATTTTAGCTTTATTTCTTTGTAAATATGTCATTGTTATACTTTTTCTGGGGAGAAATAAATATTTTAAAGTTATAAATAAATTTGCATAATGAGCTCTAGGGTAACTGTATTTATACGGATGTATTAGGGGTGCAGTGAGATAAGTTTCCACCCTTCCCTAATCATAATTAGACTCCTGGACTCAAATCATTTTCTAGACCAGTTTTATCAAATCAAAAGATTTTCCAATTTTAGCTAGAATTAAAATTGGTGGCGACTCCATTTTTAAAATCTGTTGTCATTCCGTCGGGCGCCCTCCGGGTACGTTGTGACACATGCATTCTTACAAATCATGAACCATATGCATAACAAAAGCACTTCACTCAACCAAAACTATTATTATTTTTTAACTCATCCATTGAGTTATCCTCATTGCAACTAATTCTATCATAATACTGAAATTCTCATTAATAAAGTTTGAATTAATTTTTGAATAACTTCGGGTGTTACATATTTGGCCTTTGGATTCTAAAAATGACCATATCTTAATTCTTGTAAATGCAAATCAGGCCGCGTGCAATACTTACCCAGATCATACCTTGCCTTGTCATCAATGTTCATAATATCCTTCCAATACACATGACATCTAAACCATAATGTACCAAATTATCCTTCTAATACGGCAACTCCCAAAAGATACTTTGCTTGGTCCAATTATGTTATACGATATAGACTTGCAAGCAGCCTTTCTGACTTCTATTGTTTTTGGAAACCCTTAACTTGATCCATAATTGGTGACCACTTAGTCTAACTGGAGGCTCATCATATTCAACACACTTATTGTTAAGGCCATATCTAATTTGCCTATACGGATGATCAACATCTAAGAACCTCATATAACAATCAAATTAAGAGTTCTTTCTTTCATGTTTCAAAATGAATGCCTTAGTATACTCCATGCAAATTAGGCATGCTAATTTGCCTTGTATCATCCATCCAGACAACATTCCATGAGTTGGAAAGTCATTGATGGTCCACATTAATGTTGCCCTCATCATGAAATTATGCTTTATTGAAATGTCATAAGTAAGAACACCATCACACAATAACTCATTCAATTAATCAATTAGGGGGTTGAAGATACACATTAATCTTAGTTTTTGGATTATTAGGACCAATGATTATACATGTTAAGAATAAGTAAGGATTCATATAGATTTTAGGAGGGAGATTGTATGGCGTAACAACTACGGGCCAACAAATTTGTTATGTGAGGTAGATCCATCTGAACAAGTCCTAATCTAACATTTCGATGGTCAAAGGCAAACTCAAGATATGTTTGATTAAAATGTTTCCACATTTCACCATGCAATCGATGAGTCATTGCATCGCCACCTCTGATTTTTTACTATGCCACCTCATATGAGAAGCCGAGCTCATTGGTGCATAGAGTCTCTTGAGCCTGGGATTAAGAGTAGATAATGCATTCTTTTCTAAACGACATCCTCATACCTCCCACTTCGACCTCTCTTGGGCTTAAACCTAGGCTCGTGGCATAACTTACTCTTGGCAATGAAACATCATCTTTATAATAAAGCATGTAGCCTTTCAAACGCAGTCAATGTTTATTTCTTTTAACCTAAGTATAGGAACTAATTTTTTAGCTTGATAAAAAATTTTGAAATTACATTGGGATTTAGACTTAGAGCATTAATCAATGCAGCCTACTAATCAAAAGAACTTTGGCTTTAATTCCCTTCAACATAATATCTGAACTGCTAAAGATAACTTAGAGTGCACACATTCCTCCCATAAAGGTTGATTTGCAGCATCTTGTTTAGGCTCCTTAACTAAAGGCTGAGAATACTATGCCACAAATTCAGGAAGATCATCAAAAATCATCTTTTGATGTCTACACAGATTGTCCTTCCATGACACATTACCCCACATCGTGTTGAGCTACGTGGACCCCACTAGAACTACTTTCAATATGAGACATACCCACTTGATTCCCTGAATTAACTGCCACCCATGCTCAATCCAAATCCAATAGTCAAGCATGAATCTCCACTTGTACAAATGAACTCTTATAGTATCATAATCTATATACTTCCTACATTTCCACTTATTACATGGACACCTAACTTTTGCCTCATCAATGAATTGTTGTGTTTGACATGCTACCCTTATAAATTCTTCAACACCATTATAGAATTCTAGTTTAATCCCTCTCTATTAGGATACAATTTATCATACATCCATGACCAGTTTGAAAGAAATATTGCATGTGTGAATAACCCTAAACCCTAAAATTTTTTAAAGACATCACATTATTACTATCAAACATATTTAATTTGTCTTTAAATTTTTTAATTGAATCACTTTTAATTTTATTTGCCTAACAAAAATTTCACAAAATTTCGACAGCATATGTAACGGACGGGAGGGAGTAATCGCCAAGAAGGCACGGACAAGGAGCGGCTCCTACCTCCAAGCGGAGAGGTACATGAATGAACCGATTATACACCCGAATGAGAGGATCCTAGTCTGTATAGGTATGGGACTATACGGTTAAGGAGGGCTTATATGAATTGATTAGTACTACCTATGCCACAAAGATGCATCTTTCGTTTCGGTAGCCCATCACGAAAGAACTCCAAGTTAAGCATGCTTGACTTGGGGTAATTTTGGGATGAGTGACCTCCTGGGAAGTTTTCCAGGAAACGTGTGATTGAGAACAAAGCACGCTGAAAAGACTGTGTTAGTTTGTCGGGACGTGTCAATCCATAAAGCGGCGGGATGTTACAAATGGAATCAGAGCTTGCATCTCTCCCAGTGCGATGTGTTCGAAGACGAACCAAGCGGAAGCTGGTGGACATGTAACGTCCAAGGACGAGGCAGGGAGTGATCGCGTGCAAGAAGGCACGGATAAGGAGCGGTCCCTGCCTCCAAGCGGAGGGGTACATGAATGAACTGATTATATACCCGAATGAAAGGGATCCTCAGCTGTATAGGTATGGGACTATACAGTTAAGGATGACTTATATGAATTGATTGGTACTACTTATGCCACAAAGATGCATCTTTCGTTTCAGTAGCCTATTACGAAAGAACTCAGGTAAACGTGCTTGACTTGGGGTAATTTTGGGATGGGTGACCTCCTGGAAGTTTTCCCAGGAAATGTGTGAGTGAGGACAAAACACGCTGAAAAGACCTATGTTGGTTTATGGGGACAGTCATCAATCCATAAAACGGAGGGAATGTTACAGGATATCTGCTTAAATTAAAAGCTTCTATCATCAATTAATTCAATACATTCAACAATCATAAACATTATTAAATGTCAACAACATAATAGAGATTTTTAAACGTAACATCTTAACAATTACATACAATTCACATAATCCGAAAAACTATTCTAGAGCACATCCTCTTATAACTCCACAATGTGCATATCCTGCAATCTCCACAAACACAAAGAATCCCACAATAAATAATGTCAACAAGTCAGGGAAGGACTTCTGTGCTCTCTCCCCAGCCATGCACCCTATTTCCTATAATTCTATCACAGAAATCATGAGTCTCTATCCAACATACATATTAAAGCATATAAATTACAAGGATTTCGTTACTAATCTATATACCAATGCAAAAAAAAAAAAATCAAAAGCTCTTTGCATGCAACCAAATGCAATCATGAATCCAAAATGAACAAATATTTAATTTTGCACAGTTATAAAAATTGAAAAAGAAAATACACAACAAAATAGAAAAAAATTGAATTGAAGCTCCGCAGTTAACATTGTCACGCTACCTCCAATAGAACTCATACATTAACAAAATAGCAACAACAATTACTCTCTAATACATTAAAAAAATGACATTTTGGGCAATGAAAATAAACTGAAAACTAATCCAAATAGAAAAACTAAACCGATTAAAATGCTCACCAATATACCTAGATTGTAATTATGACCTTGGTTTTGCGAATGGAGCTTCAACGAACGGGAGGTGGCAGTGATAGAGAGTAAGAGTGAGAGTGCATTCCAAAAATGCAAAGCAAAAGGGTTCTGATTTTAAATATTTGTGGGTTACCAACGATAACAATTAAATGAAACGGTGTGTTTAAAGTTCAAGTAATTACCTACGGGTTTCCTGATAAGTATAGGTTATACCATGAGACACATGCCAACATCTCAAAAATTCAAAAACTCGCTGGTAATTAGTAACATTAAAAATAATTTAATCAATACCCGTTGGTAATATTAATTAAACAAATAAAATTTATTTTTCTACAAACCTATCGGTAATACCGTCGGTAATTTACATTTAAAAGAAAATAAATTCATAAAAAAATACTCGTCAGTGCACCCATTGGTACACCATTTGTGCCACGTGGCATGCTTGTATATACCAACGGCTTATCAACGGTCTTAGAATAATGTCGTCCCTATTGGTAAACTTGTTGCTAAACCCATCGGAAATTGTGCATGTCATATGGTGCAATACCATGCCATGTAACAGCCTAGGCTACCCGCGATGCAGATATTGTCCGCCTTGAGGTCGTCCGAGAAACCTCGGGATTGAGCACCCTCACGGTTTTGTTCTTCCCCCTTCAGGAGGCAAAACGCGTCTACATGGGAAAGGTATCCACACCCTTTATAAGGCATGCTTTGTTCCCTCTCCAACCGATGGGACTAGCTAGCCAACGAAGGTTGGTCTAGTTTCCACCCTAGAGGGGCCCAATGTCCCCACTGACACACCGATTCCGGTCCGGCTCTAATACCATTTGTAACAGCCCAGACTACCCGGCGATGTAATATTATCCGCTTTGAGGTCGTCCTGGAAACCCGGGATTAGCACCTTAGTTTCGTCTTCCCCTTTAGGAGGGAAAACGCGTCTACATGGGAAAGGTATACACACCCTTTATAAGGCATGCTTTGTTCCCTCTCTAACCGATATGGGACTAGCTACCCAACCAAGGTTGGTCTAGTTTAATGGTCCAAGGGGATCGGAATTGGTGTACCAGCGGGAAGCTGGACCCTCAGGGGGTGGAAACTAGACCAACCTTGGTTGGGTAGCTAGTCCCACATCGGTTGGAGAGGGAACGAAGTATGCCTTATAAAGGGTGTGGATACCTTTCCCATGTAAACATGTTTTCCTTCCTAAAGGGGGAAGAACAAAAGTGAGGTGTGCTCAATCCCGGGATTTTCCGGCCTCAAAGCGGACAATATGCATCGTCGGATAGCTGGCTGTTACAAATGGTATCAGAGCCAGACCGGATCGGTGTGCCAGCGGGGCTGGGCCCTCTAGGGGTGGAAACTAGACCAACCTTGGTTGGGTAGTTAGTCTCATATCGATTGGAGAGGGAACGAAGTATGCCTTATAAAGGGTGTGGATACCTTTCCCATGTATAAGTGTTTTCCCTCCTAAAGGGGAAGAACAAAACCGTGAGGGGTGCTCAATCCGGGTTTCGGCACGGCCAAAGCTGGCAATATCTCATCGCCGGGTAGCTGGGTTGTTACAAATGCTATCAGAGCTAGGATCGGAATCGGGTGCCAGCGAGGACGCTGTGCCCTCTAGGGGTGGAAACTAGACCAACCTTGGTTAGGTAGCTAATCCCACATCGGTTGGAGAGGGAACGAAGCATGCCTTATAAAGGGTGTGGATACCTTTCCCATGTAGATGCGTTTTCCCTCATAAAGGGGGAAGAACAAAACCGTGACGGGTGCTCAATCCAGAGGTTTCCGGACAGCCTCAAAGCGGACAATATCTGTATCACGGGTAGCCTGGGCTATTACAAATGGTATAAAGGAGGACCGAAATTGGTGTGCCAGCGGGACGCTGGGCCTCTCTAGGGGTGGAAACTAGACCAACCTTGGTTGGGTAGCTAGTCACACATCGGTTGGAGAGTGGAACTAAGCATGTCTTATAAAGGGTGTGGATACATTTCCCATGTAGACGCATTTTCCCTCCTAAAGGGTGGAAGAACAAAACCGTGAGGGGTGCTCAATCCGGGGTTTCCCGCACGCCTCAGAAGCTGACAATATCTGCATCGCCGGGAGCCTGGGCTATTACAAATGGTATCGAAGGGGACAGGAATGGTGTGCCAGCGGGACGTTGGTCCCTCGAGGGGTGGAAACTAAACCAACCTTGGTTGGGTAGCTAGTCCCACATCGATTGGAGAGGGAACGAAGCATGCCTTATAAAGGTGTGGATACCTTTTCTATGTAGACGCATTTTCCCTCCTAAAGGGTGGAAGAACAAAACCGTGAGGGGTGCTCAATCCGGGTTTCAGGCACGCCTCAAAGCGGACAATATCTATCGCGGGTCACTGGGCGTTACATGCCACATATCACGATGGGTATACCTATGGGTTATTGTCTATTTTAGTGATCAATATCTAAATATTTTTTAAAATGTGTAACCCATCCATAATTACCGATGGGTCCGTACCCGTCGGTATTTTGCGGATTTTTAGTAGTGACTTGCTGCTCAAGACTCGTCAATTCACATTTCTTATGTGTTTAGAGAATCTAATTTGTGTGCTGATGCCTTTGCTAAGCAATTAAGCATGGCCTTGATCAAACTTATGGGTTATTTCTTTTTGGTAGTCTTCCTAGCTTTGCTTGGCTAACTCTTAATGCCTCATGTAATTTTTTTTGGTTACTTTTTATATATATTTCGTTTTATGTTTTTATATAATTATATAAATATATTTTTTATTATATACCACTTATATGGCAGTTGAACCTCTAAACCTCCGAACTGGTACCTCGCCGATTCATGCCCAGTCTAATTTTCAGACTTGGACGTCACGCTCTGGTCCGATTGCATTACAGGACATATCACACATCACAGGCTTATTATTTGATATGTACATCATCAGGAGTTAGTTGATCACTATGCATACCCTATATCTTTTCATCTCAGGGTTCGTTGGGTTATTCATCACTGTTACCACATACCTCATATGCATATTAAACTATTGTTTTCATCTCTTATATCGGTATTTGTGTTTCTAGCTACTATTTCATACTTTCATTACATTGAAACAGCAGATAATTGAATTATCAGATGGTTTAAACGCAAAATCTTGGGCAAATTCTTTAACCTTCTCAAAGTAATTGCATGAGAAGTTTAAATTTCCCACAAGTGAACTCCACAAAATTAAAGGGGTCATATCCAATATCTGTTTTTTGGTACATCAATGATAACGAGGTTCAAACCTATAACTTCATATGAACTACCAAATCCCTCTATCTCCACCGACCAATCTACTCTCATTGGCTTGGAATCATACCCTGTATTTGAGAGGTTTTGGTTTTGTTTCTTTCTCAGCTTGACTGATGCCAGATTTTCTAGCTTTAACTACTTTCTCTACCATTTTACTTCCCACAAAATGCGCTCCACTATCATTATTACCTGCAGCCAGAGTAAATCTTTCCTTTTGTGTCCTCATACTTTTCTGGGTTTTGTCTGATTGTTTCCAACCACCATTAGACACACTTGGTGATGGTGATCTCGATGGCCCACATGATCTTGGAGTAGGATCTTGATTTTGAGACCCTACAACTTTAGATGCTCGAGTAGTGCTTCTTCCTCTTGTAGTGGAACTTGGCCTTTGTTCTGTCCTCAGATTTGGGGGTGCCTCATTTGAGAGTTTTAGTTCTACCATGTTACTTGCCATCCTTGATCTCACGGATGGTGAAACGCCTCTAGTTTTAGGCTTCCCCTGTGGCTCATTTCCTTGCATGCTTTTCTTAAGATTCAAAGCAAGGAAATCAGCATTGTTGCTTTGCTTCTGGGGCATAGATCTGGTATTGTGTTCTGTTTTGGCATCACTGCTCTTGTTGGTGATGATGGTAGGGTGAATGCCTGCTTCTTCTTGTTCTTTTGAATTCTTAATGATGCTTGGTCTCTGCCTATTATGACTTGGGGTTATTGATCTTTGAGGAAGGTTTGCTTTAGATGGGCTGGTATGATTTGGTTTTCCATCAATTGCTTTGGGTTTCAATGCCACCACATCATTCCCTGCAAACTGAGTGGTCAAAAGTCAAAACCATCCCTTATTTCATTGATTTGGACTTTAGAGGAGCATGTAATTTAAACTAGAGTATTCAATATATATTCTTTATAAGAAAGTCCAGAAAGAAGTATGTTTGTAATCATTAAAAAAGAGTTTGCTGATCAGTGGCTTTAACACACCAGTTTAGGAATTATTGTTTTAAAGGCACTAATGTTAGCAAAAACCATTAAAAACTGATTTACTATTTCTCTACGTTTTTTCATTTAAAGCAGAGGTAGGCTGGTCCCTCGTCCTGGAGAAAGCTCATGTGACCGTAAAGCGCTGTGGGTGAGACCTACATACTCGAGCTCCATCTGAAATTAGAGGGTCGGATTCCCCAAGATTTATGGTAAATAGATTGTAGAATTTCTTAATTGTAAAGTTCTTTAAAATTAAAACTCCGTGAAGAAAGTTTCTGATTGATGGATAAAATGTACATTTATTTCACATCTAGTTAGTACAAAATCTGCATGCAAACACTTAAATTAAATTAGAGTGCGTTTGGTTACCATTATTTGGTTAGAAAATCGATTTTTTTTTTAAAAAAAGAACTTTTGGTGTAATATCTTGTTTGAATAAAATTTTGCAAATAATCATTTTCTAGGTCTTCTTTTTTTTTTTTATATAGAAGCTGAGATTACTAGCTTCTTCAAATAACCTATATACCAGAATGAAATGTGAATATACCAGAAATAACCTGAAAATACAGGGTGCAGTAGGAGAGAGAGAGAGAGAGAGAGAGAGAGAGAGAGCAATTGTGAAGACAAGGAAAAATTTTAGACAAAACCATGTCTTTATAATTTTTAATATGACAAGCAATAATGCCCTTTGGACTCACTTCCTTTCCGTTATTTTTCGTACTATAACTTGGTTTTTTAAGCGGTCGAATGCCCACGGAGATTTTTTTTTTTCTCATATTTTAAAATTTGAGCTTTTAAAGTAGTAATATTAAGTAACCGCGTGTAAAATTGATTGAAAAAAAAAATCGTGGATGTAATAATAATAAATTATAATATTTGACTTTAACAATAAAACAAGTGCCTTTTCTTTCTAAACATGTTTCTTGAATATGTCCTTTATTGTAAATTTATGAAAAAAAAAAAACACTTTTGTATTGTCACATCCAAACATCTTCTAAAATCACTTAAAATCAGATTTTAAGATAAAAAGTGCTTTTCATAATTACATCCTCTGCTTTTCAAAAAATCACTTAAAGAAAATCAAGTTTTCATATTTTCTCATGATAACTTATTTCAAAAGCTTATCCAAACGCACCCTTTTTTTTTCTTTGGCTATCATACAAACGGCTCCAACAATTTTAAGCCAAATTAGGAAGTCAAATATGAATGATCTTTAGAGTTTATCTATACCTTGTGCATATGATGATTATGATGAAAAGAGATACTAAAGTCGAACAAAAGAGAGATAACATGTTATGCATCATTCACATCATTTCTGTACAAATTGGGAGTTAATGCGTAAGTTCAGCGACATACTCTTGACAGAGGCTGAGAAATTGGTATCTCCTTTTGAACCACAAGTTGAGCGCTGGGTTCCATTTCAAGTGATGGAAAGAGAGGAGTTGCAGGCGGTGTTTTTAACCTATTTTCAACAAGTATTCCATTGTTTTTGAATAAAATAATCATTAAACAGTAGGTATCAAAATTTGATATAAGAGTTAGGAAAACATGATCCATTGAAGTGTGTATATATATATATATATATATATATATATATATATAGTAAGTATAGAAGATTTGTACACTATCATATCTAATTATCATATCTAATGATGTATAACATCCTTAAAATCTCATTTTAGCATGTCTAGCGTGATAAGAGTTGATAAACTGTAAATACTATATAGTGCCTGGTATGATATTGTATAAGATATTCTAGTTTATATTAAATAACATCTTTTTTTACAAATAATTCTAACTAAAAGTAAATATTATCTAAAAATAAAATAATAATAATAATAAAATTGTAAATTTTAATAATAATTTCAATCTATATTTATTAATTAAATTATAATTATTAATAATATTTAGTTTTTTATTGTAAAAATTTAAATTTTTAAATAAATATTAAGTTAAAATATTTTTATTATTAGTCTAACTTTTATATATCAAATATTATTTATAATTATATATTTAATTAATTTATTATTCATTTAATTTAAAATATTTATTATTAAATATTGTTATTATTTTTTTTATTCATTGCTATTATGTATTTAATAATTATTTTATTTAATATTTTAAAGTTATTTATTAATTTATTTTTATTTATTATTTAATTATAAAGGTAAAGAAGACCTTAAGCATTAATAGCTTATTAGACATTATTCTAATTTCCTAGACTTTATTAATTTATTTATTATTTTAATAGATAAGGAATATTTGATAAATAAACATATACAATACGTTATGCACACCAAAATAAATAAAATTATTATATATTATATCAATTTATTCTGTCATGTCCTATACAATCAATCAAATGAATGCCAATAATATTTGAATCTCGCCATGTGAAATCAAAAGTCACATATATTTATGTTTGAAACTTACCAATCGTATTCGTTTTTATTGGTTTCCCCTAGATACTCAAGTCCGTTTTCTTTCTTCCCGGAAGGTATTCTATAGAATGCAAACTTTCCTGTAACGACAGTTTTCTTCCGTTAATTACCATGAAACACTAACGCTAAGAAAAAATCTAGGATAAAAAATTGAATTCTCATATATGATATAACTATAAGGAGCAAACATATTTAAAAAACACATAAATTATCTTTTCCATTAAGTAGCAAATATTATACCTGTCAAATACAGAAAACCAAAAAACAAAATAAGAAAGAAGGAAATAGATTTATAGCAAATTTCCAAACTGATTACACAGAATTTCACCTTGATTTTCACTCCTTAAAAAACCACCGTATAAGTTAGGATGACGAATATACACATATTTTATTATATTTAAAAAAATAAAGCTGAAAAAGTATATAGTGACTTTTGATGTATGATACTTGCGACTGATGTGTGAAGCACTTGTTCAGTTATTAATATTATACAGGTTTATAATTACAATAGTGCTTCCGCATTTATTTATATATTCTTCCAAAGTGAAGGATCGTTTCCATGTAGAAGTGCGCAGTGCGAAGAAATACCTTCAGATAAAAGAAAATTAAAAGAGTGTATTTTAATAAATCCATAATTAAATATGTATATTCATGTAATTTTATCGTGATATTAAGCATATTTTTTCATTAGTAAGCGATTAAAGACTCAAATTTTATTTTAAAATGGTAATTCATAAAGAGATTTATTAAATAATTTATTTTCTATTAATTAATTGTGTTCAATGACCTCTTTAAAACTTATCATAAAATCAACTACCATAATTACTCAACCTGAATATACTACTCATAGCCATAATAACTCCTATATACATAATCTAACAATTACGAATTACAGCACAAAAAATTCTAAAGCAAATAATAAAAAAAGAGCCGCGAAAATTGAGATTGGCTTTGGTAAAAGTTTGTTTGCGCTTATTTTTGCCAAACAAAAAAACGCTTTTTCTTATAAAGAAATTACTTTCAAAATTATTAGAAAGTTCCTAAAAATAAATCAGAATGAGAGAATAGTTATTTCTTTTTCTTTTTTCTTAAGAAGCAGGTAAAGTTTTTTTTAAGGGTAAGAGTGATTTTTAGAGATAAAAGCTATTTTCATAATTCTAAAACGCAAAATGACTTCTAATTATCATAAAACTCAATAGAAAACAAATCAGTTTTAAATGATTGCTTAAAAATCACTTTTATATTAAAAGTTTATCCAAAAACGAACCTGAGTGGACTCTGCTTTATACATAATAGTAATTTTCAAACCCGAGAATTTCCTGTTCTCATGTTTTTCATACAACACGCCCAATTGATGGAAACTACAGATCTTTAGAGTGAAGAGGTAACTTCAAATTAGTCTCTGTTATACCGAACAGGCGAACACATAACAGAAATAACAAATCCAAGAAAAGAGCATGCATGATTCAGTAGTACCAACCAGTCCCACCATTCGTGTCATATTCATATTCTTCAGAAACACTGTGCAGGAGGCTGGAGACGCGCTCATTCTGGCGCTTCCGCAATTCCCTGAAAAGGCTGAGGTCCTCGTCCGGACGGTCACGTTCTCTGTCCCTTCGCCCTTTCATGTTGGACTGCATCATCAACCCAGCCACTCTCTCTCTCTCTCTCTCTCTCTCTCTCTGGCGTTAGTAACAACAAATTAATTAATAATGATTCCTTCTCTTCCTCTCAAAATTCCTCACCCACCGTAGTCTTCTTTCATATAGATTCTATTTCTTGTGTTCCGGGACGCGTAGTGTTACTAAAGACAAAAGGAAATTTAATACTTTACAACAAAACAGGAAGTAGTGCCAAGTGGAACTCCAGCCGGCTTTTTCATTTGGTTGCTTTCTTGATTTGGTGGAAAACATTAAATAATGAAACATGATCTTGATTATAGGAGAGTTCTTAAGTGGGGATTGCTAAGTTAGTGACCATGTGGTCATGGTCATTGTGGTAATAAAAATAAATACCACAATTACCTTTAAACCCTTCGCCTCTACCTTCCTTATTCTCTCTCTACAATCGCTACCACTGATCCTCAGGCTTAGAAATTGTAGGGATTCTGCTTCTATGTTTCCTTTCCTTAGCCCCTTGATTGGAGCAGTGAAGGGAGGGGACAAGTACTTACTTTTGTTCCCTTTCCTTGTCAAGGTACCCTTCTCATTTCGTTCTCCAGTCTTCCCTTCTTCATCAGCTGCCTTTTTGCTCCCACTGCTAATCTTTTCATTGTCAAATGCTGCTTTCACCTCTTTTGAATGTTGCTTGCCCCCATTATCATTATTTTCAGTATTTGGAACATTTCCATTAGTATTTAGCCTTTTCTTCTAAATCGATTTTGCTATGAGCACCTTTGTCCTCCCCTAGAATTTCAACCATACTTTTCTGCTTCCTTCTTTGATTTGATCTATTTCCCAAAAGCCCTTGAGGATGTCGCAGTAATAAGATGGTGGGTTGGCATGTGGCATGCAAAATCTCATAGGATAGTAGGTTTACACGGAAAAATCAAAACCTGGGGGTGCCCATATAATTCTTTCTGGCCATGAGAGTAGAAGCCCGTGAACATTTGGAAATCTAAAGGGAATCGAAATTTCATGAACATATAATTAACGGAAGTTCATTTATTGATGATTTTTATTGTTCAATGTTCATTGGCAGAATCATAGGTGGTTTGATACTAGTATAGCTCTCCAATTGCTAGTGATAAGGGAGGTTAACTGTAAAAAGAGAAATGGGTGGTGGGTGACAACGGAATGGGTTGTGGACTTGAGGGGAAGGGTGGTGGTGTGAGATGAGAAAGAAAGCAGGAGCAAAATGGATAAATTATCTATAAGAACATTTTTTATAAATATTAAATACAAATATTATTTTAATTATATTTAATTTCAACCATTGAATTCAATTTTTAATGGATAGGATTAAGTGACCACATGGTCACAAACTCAACCAACCCCATCTAAGAACTCGCCCTTAATTATAAGATATTGATCAATATTACACAATCTGAACAAATATTGACATAATCTTTGCTAGAAGTTATGGTAGTTGTTGAACGTGGTATGAATATATATATCTACTTCACAAATAAGATATATATATATATATATATATATATATATATATATATATATATATATATATATATATATAAATTTGTTACTCTAAAAATGTGTTTGGTTAGGGAGTAAAACTAGAGTAAAATTTATCTAGATGGGTTTCATGTGTAAATTATCCCCAATTTTACTTCCAATCAAACATATCCTAAGGGTGTGTTTGGTTAAAGAATAAAACTAGAGGTAAAGATTCCCAAATGAACATCATTTATAATTTTATACATGAAACTCATCTAGAAAAGTTTTATCCCTACTTTTACTTTCCAACCAAACATACCTTAATAGTTAAAAAAATTCATCCAACATCTAAATTTAGACCATTTTTTTTTTTCTAAAATATTACTTGCTTGGGTATTAAATCTCCTAACACCATCAACAAGTGAGTAGATCAACTGAAAAAGGGATTGTTGTAGCTTAATCAAAGGCCTTAGATTTAAACCCTTCTCGGAGAGCTTTAATTTGTGGCCCTAGCACTCAACTTGAGCATAATTGTTTCCAATAGGAGGATTCATGTGTAGTTTTAACCAAAATAAGTCTCCTAATACCAGATCTCACGCACTAGCTACTTACCGCATGGTTTGTGTAGAGGCTTAAACAAAAAATAACAACAAGGGCTAAGTGGGTGAAGTTAAAAAGATATCATATTTACTAATAAAAATTTCCAGGTAAGTCCTCTAAAACATAGCTGTTATGGATTTTTTTTTTAAAAAAAGAAAGCTAAGAAAAGTAATTTTTTAATGTATTAATTAAATAAATAATAATTTTTTTAAAAATTCATTCGATACTATTTGTAATTATTCTTTAATAAGTACATCAAGGATACTTGTTCGAAAAATCCACAAGAAGATGTTACACAAATGAAAAAAAAAATTAAGAATGAAAAGTTCTTGACTCCAAAGAGAATTTAAAATTGATACAGTTCGTTTTCATGAATCATAATAGTCTCATGTTTAGTGGACAGACATGGCGGTTTAATCAAAGTGTGACTGGGATGTGAAAAAGAAAAATATTGAATTGAGATTTATATTAACAATAGTTAATATAAATTTTTACACAGTTAAAATTTTTCTATATTTAAATGATCAAGTATTGATGTTCATGTTAGAGAGATATATAGGATGTATCACTGCAAAGAAATGGGGTTTAACCAAAGCAAAAATTGTGGCAGAAAAATTTAGCCATGGTCACTAAAAGTATGGCTGATAATGGCATTGCTAATATTTTAGCTATGTTTTTTGTGACTTTAGTCACAGTTTTTGTAACCTCGGTAACATGCAATTAGCCATAGTTATCATGTTAATTGCCTATCATTATCACTGAAACTAAATATTTAATATAGTTAGATAAAATTCTAACGCAACTACGGTTAAACCGTGGCTGCTAACCGTAAAGATCACGTATAAATAGTCTCTTTTTTATTTTGTAACTCACGATATACAATCGCGGTGCTAACATTTTCTTTTTTTTTCTATTAGTACTTTCATACTTCCTCATGTATCAATTGTCAATTAGGATATCTCCTAAATGCAATAGATATTAATAAGATCCTAATAAAACATAATATTTTCTAAAATCAAAGCCTCATGTACATATATTGGTCACTAACTAAAGAAAGTCATAAATTTTTAATATTCACAAGGTGTAATAACTCCCATAAATAAACCAACAAAATACACAATATTGTCCTAACATTAGTTCAAAAAAAATACTCTAAAGCAAACATGACTAAGAGGGTGGCAAAATCTTGGTTGAAAGTAGGTAATGCACTATCATATTTATTCGGTAAATATTTGTGAAGACTTGCCGATTGATTTTGTTGCACAAGTTGTTCCTTGGTTTCTTCATATTCTTTCAGCTTCTCTTATGAAGTTTCTACATGTTTCTCCAAGTCTTCAACACATTATTGGGAGACACTACTAGAGCCACAAAAATTCACATAGCCAATGAAATCTTGGGTTTCCCAAACATTCTAAAAGGACAAGCATCGTTGTCAAAACCATGCACATGGCTTGAATGCTCACCACCATAGACTTTTTTGATTGCATCATCTAGATGAGCAAGTACTTTTGATACAAGCCGACACTAGTAGTGTAACATCCTAATAATTCTTGTGTAATGCTCTGAGTTTTAACATGACTTTTATTAGTTATTACTTATGCCTTGCGAAATTTATAGATTATTTAAATTCATTTATTGAAAATATATGGTGACACTTTTCTTTTTTAAATCTTTTGAAAATAAGAGCCCGTAGATTTGTTCCTAGAACTAATGATTTGTGTACCGCAGCTCACTTGATGGTGCAATAACTAATGACTAGATAATATCTCATGATGGAATGAAATAATACTTTTATTATAATATATAAGCTTAGTACATCAATCCATTGGTTGACCTGTATAGACAGGTTATCAAACATAAACTGAAATACAAAATAACATGAAACCTAAATCTAGCTGACCACTAGATGTATTTGATGGAGTACCATCCACTTTTGCCTACTCCCTATCTACATAGTGCGTATGGAGTGTATCGTGTCCCTCGAGCTCATCAAATATGATCTAGGGCCTCGACATAATTCTCTGGTGCAAGTAACATTTGTGACCGTAAAGGTGCTGTTAGACCCTCCGGTGCAAGTAGTAGAGGCAACTTTGTCAAGATGAAATGGTCTAAACTTAGCACAAAATAGTAGGTAACAGTCATGGCGATCACTACAGTCCTCATCTCTTGGTCATAATAGACAATGGTGGTTGGGCCATGACTTTAGAACTCTACTCATGCCTGTTGGTTTATCTACAGTTGCATAGAAATTTAAGGGGATGAGAAACTACGTCTCTCAGTAGGGTCTCCGCTGTTCGTGTCATCATTATTGATTCTAACCACTTTAGGTTTAATTTATGAAATCATGTGAGGCATACAAGGTTGGTTCATAATGGTTTTCGAAACTCTTATTAGCCAAAGTGGTATGCATTTTACATGCTCCTTTTTAACATACTTAGTATGACAATTTAACAATCATCTCATATCACATTATAGCACAAGTAGAAGAGCACATAGCACATAGCATAACATAATGGAAATTAAAGATTATACATTTTCTACATAAAATATTACAATCATGCTATCATGTTGCATATGTTACTATAATCTTAACTTTAATCATGTATGTCAAATTCAATACATTGTAGACAATTCTCTTTGATGGATGTCATGATTAATGCTTTCATGTTCTTTCATTACTTCAATTTCGTATATAACTAGACCCCATAATTCGGTTATATACAAAATCTACCATTATCTCAACCTTTTTTTCCTTTAACATTCTTAACATTTACTTCTCAAGCTTTATTATATTTTTTCTTTTAACTTCAAACATAACCAAAGGCTTATACATCCACAAGCGTTACGATGTCTTTCGTAACTAGGGGCTTATACATCCACCTGTGTTATGGCAATTAACCTAGTATATTCTGTTTAGTATATCTTTCAATCCATACTCTAATTCCACTACTCTGATACTTATAATATCTGGATACATATTGTAACACCCATCCTACTATAGTGCTATGCTCGAGTCATAACATTATAGTAAATAGTAGTTACCTAAAACTTTTTTTTTCTTTCTTCTAACTATATAAGTTACATAAGTATGAGTTGTAATAAGTAGGAGCCTTGCACTAAAAGCTATACAAATTTTCTCGTGTTTCGCATTCCTGTTAGCATAATAATCAATGTATAGAAATAGCGAAAAATATAGTGCGCATTCCAAAAAGTCGGGCACACGATAATGTACATCTTAGATCACATTTGTAGAAAGTCTAGTCATACAGTTATACTATATACATTCACCCCTAATTATATCTTGCATTATAAATAACCCTACCCTGGTCCTTGCAGTGACCACCTAGTTGGGTTAGGGCCTAACAAAATACAACCAACCATATATAGATAAACCTAACTCCCTCGGTTAGTGGCTTGACAAAAGGTCAACGCAAGAGCCCATGATAGTCAGATAATATGAAGGACCTTAAGCCACACTATGTTTATAAGCAAGCTGGATACACCAAAACTAGTCAAGTAAGTGGAGAGTAGTGCCCATTAGGACATCAGCTAGGTAGCCTTGCTTGTCCCCATTACCTTCAAAAGGAGTAGAGGAACCAGAAGATGTCTCCTCTACGGTTAGACTCTGATTATGGCAGATTGTGGTGGATTAGTCATATATAGAGGAAAAGCAGGAAAAGGGGACGCGGGATCAAAAGTAGGACTCATAATAGTAGTAGCGAATGGGCGAGCAAATAGTACACAAACATGGATACGAGACTCATGACCAGGTACAATAGCCATAACTCCGGGTCATAATGCCACTTGGAACTCAACATCTCGAGAAAGAACACGATTGAGGCTATCTATATAAAATACATCATACAGAAGGGATGAGAATCAATGATTCCATAGGAAAATACCAATCTACTACTCAATGATATTTAACTTAATGCAAGACAAGCAAAGTAACTTCAATTATTTATATAATGGTCTCATTTGTTAGTGTCATTATTTCTTATGGCTTAATTTTATTAGAAAATTTTAAACTTAATGGTAAAATTCATAGGACTCTTCTAATATACTTCTCAGTGGATCGTATTGTCAATGATGTAACATTGTCGCGTTACAACCTGATATAGTTCACTAGATAGAGTATATCTACTACATCTCATCTCAATAGCCTTGCTATTCTTACATCCCTTTCCTCAAAACAATGTAATGCCATCGCGATTACAACCTGATATAGTTCTAAAGGCGTAGCACATCTACTACTCCTGGTGAGTCCATGAGCTTACCCTCAAGCAATTTACATTGCATAAGATTGATTTTTCTTAAGTTTCCTTTCTTTGTGTGCATTTTTATCATTTGTGTAAAATTTCTCATAGTTGTTGAGTAAGATTTATTCTTTAAGAAGTCTATTGTTCATACTTTACTTTGAAATTTTTCCCTGAAATCCATTTAAACTCTTATGAAATACTCTATTAAAATCTCCTGAATATGTATAATGTCTCTCTTTAACTTCTATGAGATATTTCCGTAACATTTGATATACTTTTGTGATTTTTTTTGCAAAGTCTACTAGGCTTTTAATAGGTTTTTATACCATCAATAATTCTGGTACATCTCTTGCTTATCAATAATTCTTATCAATTCTTCAACGATTGAACCAAGTTCCCTGCGATGGATTTCAAGCTATTTCCACTATGAATCACATTCCTGGGACAATAATTGCTCCTAAATTCTCGAAGATATAAGCCAAGTCTTGCTGCCACTTTTTCAAGCTTTGATTATTATGTATAACAAGATCATACACCCATGAATTGACGTTGTAAAATTTCAGCACACAAACTTCTAGCACATGAAATTCCAATACACAAGACTTCATAATAATCCAAGCACTTATAAATTTTGAAATTCTAAAGTAAAAATTCAGGTTGTTTGTATACATAATCTCATCACAACTTAATCCATCATAGGTTCTAAGATTTGGTTTCAGATTTTTCAGCAAGTATAACCTCAAAAATTCAAGCACTTATCTTAGCAAAATAGCCAAACATCATGAAGTAAAAGACTAGAATAATTCCCTACATTCCTCAAGCTTTTTCTCTAGTTTATCAAGCCTCAAACCCCTTTCGTTCCAGGCCCTATTTTTGCGCTGCCAAAGGGACCAAGTGCAAGGAAAAACAAAGTTTTCAATTGATCTTGGTGTGTAAAAGATGTTCTTGACGTAGTTTAGATGCTTACCTATGAGTATCCTTTGTGGTTATGGTGGTTGGATGGATTTTTTCCAAAGAGAAAACTTAGAAAATAGAGAAATGAAGAAGGAAGAAAGCAACAAAGAAGAAGGAAGTGAAAAACATGACTCTAGGCACAAAACCGAGAAGGAAGAGAAATTCTTTTACTTTTTCTCTTTTTATAAAGCGACTAGCATGGAGAGAAAGTAAGGAAATTGATATTTCCGGATCGATTTACCTTCTATCAGTATTAGAAATATCTATATTTATTTAATTGTCATAAGTAAAAATTATTTGGGATCCGATAATATCCATTATTTTTATCAGACTCAATGTTTTGGTATACCGGTTATTATCACCTCAGTGTACCAATTATCACCATTTCGGTACTTGATCGATACCTAAAAATTTTTACTGGGTTAAAAATATTTATTTAACCTTATCATTATTTTTTCAATGTCTTTATACCACTTATAAGTCTTATTCTATATCTCTGATTATAATATTATTATATTAAATTTTTAATAATATTAAATATATTTTCATTTTTTTCAAAATCCTTATATTGTTTCGATCATAACCGCATTTGCCGAAATTTTCAAACTCCCTACCAATTACTCACAATTAATTATTTTATCAGAGACAATATAAGAAGGTGAGTCGTTACACATATGTTTAGCATTCTTATGCTTTGATACAATACATATGCTTAAAATCATTCTTTTTCTCTCTATGCTCTAATACATAAACTAGAGCTTCATCATATGCAGTCATGCTCTGATAAATAATCAATCACAAATAAATATGTGCTCTGGTACATAGATGATCTAAGAATTTGGGTTAAGGAACTCCTATGACACTTGCAAAATTATCAGTTGCATGTTCCATATGCTGTCTTACATTTTCAATAAAACTTATAATGATTCTCTAAGAAAAATGAGTCTTCTAAAAATTATTTTTCTCTTTGGATAAGTTGTGATGTGTATTGGTTTCAACTAAAGATTGAATATCACATGTATTATCATATGTTAGATCTATATGTGATTATGCTCAAAAAGTTACAATGACTAAGAATTTAAGCTGATTCTATTTAGAAAGTTTAAATGCTCTGATACATCTTAGAAAATCTTTTCCAAAGACAGCTTGATCCTAGTCATTTAAGGTTGTTGTATATCCTGTTAACATCTACGACAAACCTTAAACTAGTTACTTTCTTGAAACTCTATCAACAAGTGTGTTTTGAAAGGATGTTTAAATGGTTTGGTTCAAGTGTTTCGATATTATATTTTCTTTCAAAATACTCTTCAAAAGATTTTCTCAAAATTGGGTTTGTCATCATAAAAAGGGGGAGATTGTTAGCTCTAAAACCCTTCAGAAAGTGTTACAAGCTTAAAGTTTCAGAGTGACAACAAAACCAATTTTGTTAAAATATTTTGAAGAATGAACTAACTTTTTACTTGAATTTCTTGAGCACTCAACATGATTATTCTCGTTAGCATATAAGTTCCATTAACAAGTTTTATTTTCACGTTATCATATAAGTTCCATTAACAAGTTTTATTTTCACGTTATCATATTTTAACATGTTTAATCTCATTCAAAGATATTCAAAACTTACATGAAGTGAAAAATAATCCTTGAAACGGACTTTAGCATGTTTTACACATGAAGAAAGGATTTCCAAAGACAAAAACCAAGTTCAGATCTTCAGAAAGTAACTTTCATCTTCAAAATGTGATACAAAATGAATAAATCTATCTTCCTTTGAAGCAAGTCATGGTTACTATCTTCAATCATGATGATAAGATCACCAATAAGCTCTGATTGAAGAAATGAAGATAAATGAGAAGACCAAACTGAGTGAGCGCATTATAAAGCACATTTATCAAAACTGTGCACACTTTCCAGAATGGGAGGGAAAATTCAAATTTCAAATTAAAGTCAAACCCAAAAAAGGATTGGTGGTGACATCTCATCTTTTAACTTGGTCAACCATTCCAGATTCTAGAAGAAAATGTTCATAAACCTCATACAAAAAATAAAAAGTAGTTTCTGAATATGTAATCAGAAACCTCATTTGACAATGGTCTTTCCAACTATAAAAGTAGCTCTAACACAGCCGAGCAAGTTTTCTAGATTGCATTTCCAAAACACAAAAAGAAGATGAACACGTGTCACAAGGAAAACAGATCAAAGGGCACTGGTTAAAAATGGAAAAAGGGTCAAGTGCTTACATTTCAAGACTTTTTTTGCTTGACTTTTGAAAAATTTAAGAACACAAGAACCAAGAATCCTCCTCGTTCTTCTATAAAGATATTACTACTTATAATCAGTTCTGGTTTTGTAAATTCTTCTTTCTAAGTTCTTATTATATAACATCTTCATAGGGAGAATTGTTAGAAAGAAGTCATTCAAGATTTTAGGTCATATACTATTTTATTCCTTGAGAAAACTAGTGTTTATTTGTTGGAGTGAACCAACCTTTAATAAATCTTTGTTTCCTGATCTAGTAGTGATCATTGTGAGGTTAGCTTGGAGAGGCTAGTCAAAGACTACTTGAGAGTGACAATAGAGTAAGGTCCTGGTCACGTGAGATAGCTTGATAAGGCTATTAAAATACTATCTTACTTTATGGGTTGAGAAGGGGTTGATTTAGTAGAATTCAAGGTTGTTGGAACTGGAAGTAGATAGGATTGGCCAAACTAGTATAAAAACTCTTTGTGCAGTATTTCTTTACTCCTTCATCTCTTTTACATTTTGTTCTGTGATCCACCGTGATACTTTTCTGAAAATTTGTTTAATATCTTCAACTCAGTTAGAAAATTACTTTAATAATTACCAACAAAGTTTTCACTCAATTCAAGTATACACTTGATAGTCTTTGTTTAAAATTTTTAGAAACGAGAAAAAATTGTCAAAGCACGATTCAACCCCTCATTCTCGTGCAACTTTCAACGTACAATAAGTGAACCCAAATAGCCCAATTAGGAGAATTATCTTAGTAAGAATTAGCATAGTTATTAGAGTCAACCTGGTAATCGACTCGGCCTAAGTCACTAGTTTAACTAGTGAGTCACTGATTAACTGGATATAATTAAATCGGTATATAAAAATACATTTTAATGCAACTAAATAATAATAATAATAATAATAATAATAATAATAATAATAACAACAACAACAACAACAACAACAACAAAAGCTTGGTTAGCCTAGTGGCGGAGATATGATGGACGCTATTGCTTACCTCCTCAAATTAGAAATTCTTTTGATGCTAAGTTGCATAAAAAATGTAGTAAAGGGCACAACCTAGGTTGTCTTGAAGGAGGCTTTATCACTTAGTTAGGAAAACTTCGAGGTTTTTGAGAATGAAAGTAAAGCAATTTAAATCAAAAGATAATAGCAATGATAAAGAAGCATTAGTGCAAGGTATTCATAGAATTGGAATTAATTATCATTGACCAAATATTGAACCCATTGGTGGTTATTGGTAATTAATTCCTGGCAATTCTACTAGTGATCAATTGATCCCTAGAATTTGACCAATGCAAATAACTAATAAATGAGATCTCAATTTATTTAGAAATTAAGTGATTTAAGGTACCAATTGTTATAGTCTAATCGCAATTGGAAGGTTAATTCTAATGTTCTCCTTCAAACATAAACCAATGGATCCATCAATTTATGCCCAAAGGATTTTCTTAAATGACGATCGCCAATTTAGTTATTCCAATAAAAATTATAGCAATCACCACAATAATTATAAGAATAGAAATTGAAGAACATGAGAAAATAATTCACTCAATATAAACAAAGGATCTCAAATATCATCCCAATCCATCCAGAAATCTCTACAATAGTAAGAAAATCTATTCCTCTATCCCTGAAGGATTACAACAGTGAAAATAAATAGAACTTAAAAATAATAGCAGCAATCATTGCCACAATTGTAACACCCTAAAAATTATTTAAAAATTAATTTGAGCTTTATTAGTCGTAATTTAAAAAATCTACAGTTTAGCAATGATGAGGATGGCCCAATGGACGTATTTAAAAAAAAAGTTTTGGGTGGGAGTAAATAGTAACCTTGCAGCCCACAAGCAGTCGGGAGCCAAAACCCCAAATTTGAGACAGGAAATACGGGATTGAGAAAAGAGAGGGTTAAGGTTAGAAATGATAAGGAATGAGAAGTTATACCTAGAATTAATTTTCAGGAATTGTCACACCCTAATAATTAACTGAATACACCTAGGTTGTATCTGATTAATTACTAGACTTTACTCTTTGCTTCAGTTCTTTCATCATACTTTGAAAATACTTAGTGAAATTACGAGCCATTTTTTTTTAAAACATAATTGAAAACGTGAGCTGCACATAACGTGAACAATAATCAAAATAAAGCGAATAACGTGCAGACATAGCATGAAAAACACATCATATTGGCTCCATCATATAACATCCATAATTACAAAACACATAGATAGTTTGCCTACCAACAGAATAAGACTAGGTGTAGGTAATCTAACAAAACATAAATAATATATGGATGGAAGGACATCCATTAATGGCACCTAGTAATAACACTCCAGGGATAGGGATAGATATCTGAAATATATGAGTGAAACTAGAGGATCAAGTTCAGCTACCAGGTGAAAGCCTCAATATGATTCACGAACGCTTCCTTCTATTTTGAAGACGAGATGGAAAGAAAAATAGAGGGAGTGAGAAACTTATAAAAGAATCTCAGTAGGGTACTTATCTCATGATGCATTGTGTCATCATCATCGTCCCCAGGAACCTCGGGTTTCATTATGAAATAGTGAACATGCTAAGATTGATTTATTAAGTTTGAAAATATACTTTACCAAGGTTCGTCGGTTTTAATCATGCGTCTTATAATGCATCATAAACTTAGCATGTCATGTTTATAATGAACTTTTCCTTTCATATATAATAACATAATTATGCATAAAACCACATCATATTCCTTATCATCAATTCATAATACTATGCATAGCAGAATATCATATTTCTCATCATCATCTCATAATACTATGCATAGCAGAACATCATATTCACATAATGCATTTACTTAGTTTCTTAGGTGACTTAAAGTTACTTTCATCATCATTTTCCTAGGCCACCCTATACTCCACCCTTTTGGGAGTAATCTAGGTTATGAGCTCATACCTTACTAGTCGTCACTAGCATATACTTATCCTTTTTGATAAGCTAAAATCCCAACTCTACCCTTTTGAGAGAACGGGCTAGGGGCAAGAATCACCTTTTCACCACCTATAGTCTGATGGGTCCAAAGGATCATTTTCTTATATGTTTAAGTCACCATTAAGTCTTTGCATGTTATATCATAATTCAATTCTCAATTCATAATCATTATAACATTTTCTCATTTATAGTCTTATTCTGGAATAATATATACCAACTGTATTCATGCATCTGGGAGGTTCCAAAAGAGAGGTGGGTCACAAATGGACACGCTTAAATACCAAGTTTTTCCTAGCCAGAACCTTTCCAAATTACACTTTTAAGTAATATACTTTCTTCCAACAAGGGTAAATTTTTAAATAACAAAGAATATTTCATTTTTTCATGCATAAGCATTCTCATTGTTTGCAACAACAACTATAACATGCAAGCCATGAAATCATTCAATGAAATCAAATACTTAATAAGCATCATCATAAATCTTTACCAAAAAGCTTTCTTAAATAACCGAAACTCTAGAATCGGGTAATCTCAATTATCAAACTAATTAATTATGCATCTAAGGGATTAATTACCATCATTACCATTAATCATAAGCCTTAAGAACATTATTAAACCATATGAGGTAGCATAGGCAGTAAATCATATTTAAAGCTTTACGGTTGCTTTATGTAGCTAATTTCACTTCTAACATGCATAGAATTATTCCTTGTCAATAAACATAATTATCACAACTTCAAACATATCAAATCATAGTAATACTAACTCATATCAGTGGCTGAATCATGAACCTCACATAATTGCTTAATATCTTATTTTAAGTACATGCAAGATATTAGTTTCCCGTAATATCATTTCAAAGCCTTAAAACTCTTTTAGAAACTAATTCTTTTTGGTAATCTTGAAAGAAATTATAGAACCAACTCAGTAGCTATTTAAAAATCACTTTAGGCCTACCTTAATCATGAGGTCAATTTATACATTGAAAAATGTTCATGATTAAAATTCTCACTTAAGATAAAAGGAGCAAGTCTTGAGCTTTTAAAGATTTAGGTGATACTAGAATCATAAACATGCTATGCAACCTCATTTTAATCTTATCTTTATAAGGTGATAACTTGGAATTGTAAACATGATGCAAGAAACTGGAGGCGGTAGTCCGCATGGACCAGTAGAGGGAGAAAGAATCTTAATAAAAGAAAATAAGAAACGAGCGGCGTAGTCCGTCCTGGACCAGTGAAAGGAGAAGAGAATTCTTATTACATCTTATTAAGCTCCAACTCAAGACTTCTTAAAGAATAAATTCTTTGACTCCAATAATCTTAAGGAAATATGCATCCTTAGGATACTACCATTTTCCAACTTTGCTTGTAATACTTGGGCAAGTCTTTGAGCTCTAAAATTGTTAGGTGATAACATAATAATAAACATGTCATGCATTAATTCTTTTAGTCATTATAAAATAAAGTGAGAGCATAAAATAAATATGAGATGCATCCTCTTTATTATCTTTGAAGATTAAGTGACAACTTGAAACATAAACATGAAATGCAAGCTTGGAAATTTAAACATGAGATATGTAAGTTCATTTATTTATTCTTGAGAATTTAGTGATGACATTAAAAAGTAAACATGGTTATGCAAGGCATAAACTTAAACATGGATGCAAGTTCCTTTTATTTCTTTACTAGAGCTCTTCCAAGACTTTAGAGAAATATAAATTTAACCCAATATATATCTTAGCAAGACAAAGTGAAAAATACATCTTTCAAGTTCTAAACTCAAGATCTTTATTTTTCATCATAAAAACATCATTCTTTAAAGTTTTGCATCAAGTGAAATTTTCAAGCTTTAAAGACCTAACTTGTGATGGATTTACAACCCATACTCAAGGTCCTCATCATCAAGCCATCATTTCATTCCTTCTTAGGCCATTTGGCCGAACCATGGAAGAAAAAAATAAGGAAAGAAAAATTGAAATTATAAAGCTTTAAAAACTAGTGAAACCTTCAAGTTTTAGAGGTCTAACTTGTGAAGGCTTTGCAACCAACACTCAAGAACCTCATCATCAAACCATAGTCTCGTCATAATCTAAGCCATAAGGCCGAATTATTCAAAAGAAAGAAGGAAGAAAATTGAATTGAAAAAGCCATAGAAAAGGTTCATTGATTCAACATTTTTGAGCTAGAAACATAACTTGTCATAGCATAAAATGAACTTAGAAACAACACCCTACCTAATTTTATTTGAAGGAAAGGAAGAGAACTTGGTTTCTTGAAGTGAAATGAAACAAAATATCCTTGAAAGGTTGAAGAAAGAATTTTGGCCAAGGGGAAGAAGAAAGAAAGTTTTTGAGCTTAGGAAAAACTTGAAGTTGTGAAATTTTTGAGAAAGCCTCTAATGACTTCTAAGCATGCCTATTATAGAAGAATTCAAGCTCATGTATGGACAAGAGGAGGAGGAAAATCTGACTAAATTTGAGGAGGAGACAAGGAAGGAAAAATCATCTTCTTTGGTGGCTTAAAACATGGAATCATGTTTCAAAGTTCCTTGTTTTATGGTAATTTTTGGCATTATGTTTTAGTGCAATTTTCTGGTGTATTATGGCTGCATTATTTCGGCCATTTGCAGCCCATGGAAGAGAAATTTGTGTGTTCCATGTATTATTTAGGTGTAGGTAAGTGTCTTTGCAATTTTAGAGAATTTGCAATTAAGGGCTTAGGTGAATTAGTAAGCAATTTTAGGTTTTAATCAATTTAAATAAATAATTTTGACTCTAGATTAAGAATTATAATTTAATAAGCTTTAATTTGAGCCTAATATTGCTTATGTTTTGCTAGACGAATCAAAAATCTCAAAATTTGCAAAACTGCAAAAGAGAGGAGCAAAATCGTAACTTCACTCAAAAATTGGGGCCATCCGAACTTAACCAATGGCCAATCATAGCTTAACAACACCTTTTAAAACATTTTAGTGAGGTTCGGGCTAAGTTGGCACCCAAATCGGAGTTAAAACGCCGCGGGGCGTTTTGGTCATTTCGCGTCGAAACTCAAAATTGAGATTCTTCTCCTCTATTAACACACATAACACAAACAATCCCCTATTATCCTCAGAACATCCCCTTGAGGACGGGGGGCCTACAATCCTCATTTTCTAAGTAAAATAACCTCAGGGCATCTTGGTCATTTTACACGTACAGAAATTTGGGGTTTGCAACTCTTGCAGGAATCACTCATAACCTCTTTTCTAATGTTATATTCCTCTATTGAGGATTGTTCGGTCTCGAATTTATATAAGAATTACCTAGGGTAATTCGGTAATTTCTAAATGATAGTAAAAATTGGGCGTTCCAGGAAATGCTTGACTACCGGGTATGGTGTTTTACCCATTCGGTAGAGTTTTGATATGAGTTTTAACACGTACAAGTTACTTGGT
Organism: Dalbergia oliveri; assembly: GCA_030441495.1. NCBI lineage: Eukaryota > Viridiplantae > Streptophyta > Magnoliopsida > Fabales > Fabaceae > Dalbergia > Dalbergia oliveri. Next base: position 34,039,978 of record JAMLFY010000003.1, on the reverse strand, counting down.
GGTCAAGTAACCTTTACCAACCACTTTATACCAAGTGGGTGGCAAGGATTGAAACTTGAAAATCAAGTTTTAATCATTGCCTTTCATTTATTGTTATTTTTACCCGAGTGCCAATATCTCACCCATTCGGTAAGATTTCAGTGTACAATTTTTAACACGAAAGATAGTTTAATCATTATACATGAATAATGTATATCCATTCAAGCCAAGTGTAAAGCTAAGATTTAATCTTGATTTACAAGATTAAATCCTAGCCATCCATTATAAGATTTAACCATTTATACTATATTATATTCATGCATTAATTATAAAGATCAACACCAAACAAATCTTCTTCAAGAAGCCAAATTTCTTCTTCTTTATCCATTATTTTCATGCAAACACCAAGGAGAAAGGCATCAGCCTCCATTTTCATCTAGATCTCAAGCTTTCATTCAAATGCCTAAAATCCTAGCCTACACTTGATAAAATCATAAACTTCCTTCACCAAAGTTATTCTACTTATCAATACCTACAAATCTAATCGATTGAAATCTCAATTCTCCATCAATCCTCACATTGATATCTCACTTCCTCAATGATTTAGGAAGGATTTGAGGTTGATTTGGGAGCTTTGGAGTGGAAGGGATCAATCTTGGAACAACTTGGAGAGCCAAGGATCCATTAGACACCAAAAGTAGGGTTTTCTTTGGTCTTTTCTTTCCAAATTTATTATGAACTTTCTGATTGGTATTATTCTGAAATTATTTATGATATTGGTTGATAATATATGGATAGTGATGTATTAATTTTGGTGGGGTGTTTGGATGATGTTAAAAATCATTTTTGTCAAAAGGGGTTTTGCTCCATGTGCTGGATTTTCGGTTTTCCTCCTGGCGGTAAATTCATGAATTTTCTGGTATATTTGTGGGTATTTTCATGAGCTATAAAAAATATATGTTGAATTTAACATCCTATGATAGTACATGAATTTTCTTGAGCCTTGTTTGGGACTCCTACTGCCTGAAAAAAATCATGAACCAAGACTATATAGGTGCTGCTTGAATTTCTAGTCTTAAAGCTGCAAATTTTGCTAATTTTTTTAACATAGAAAATTATTGAATTTTCCTTTGAAATTTTTACAGAGGGTTGAAAACATCTTAGAGTTCAACTGTGATTTTTTTTTTGAATTAATTCAATCATTTTCTAGGGTTTAAAATTATGAATTTTGGGTTCTAAGCTAAGGTTAAGTGGTCTCTGACCACCGAATTTTTGTAATTTTTTTAATATAGTTAGAGAACTCTTTTTGCTCTGAAATTTTTAGGAAACCTTGTGGACACATTGAAGTGTCTTGAATAATTTTTATAGCCTTTGAATTGATTGTTTGATTTGCAAATAAATTGTCCTATGAACGTGTGAAATCTGCCATTATGCCGGAAATGCAACAATGCTTTGAATTGATGAAATAATGACATTTTGGGTTCTAGTATGACATGAATACCTGATGTAAACTATTTGGCCATGTGACTTGTGACACATAAATGCATGCTAGAGGAAATAAAGAGTGGTTTATGAGACATGATTGAAATTACATTGTGAATGAATACCTACATGTGGCTTATGCATGCATTTGAGAAGAAAGGATATATAAATTTCAATCGTGCATGTTTGGACATATGGACAAAACAGAAACAAGACTTAAGTTGAATGAGGGAAGGAAAAAGAGGAACTTCCCTAAATTTATTTTGAGTCGGCAGACATATTGGCTAGGAATAGATTTGTGTGTGATTCGGAAATGGAAAAAATGAAGTCTGATGATCACGAATAGGAATGAGCTCGATCTTGATAGCAGACTATTTCCCTTGTGTGGTGTCATCCACTATAAATATCATTTGATATAAACTATCTACTGTGGAGTTGTCCATGGCAAATACTTGTTGGGTATAAACTAAGTCTTTCCTATATAGATGAAAAGAGAAAATGCACTGATTTGATTTCTATGGTTATAAGTGAGACCATGTCACTTTAAGATAAGTTCACTGCATGTATTATATGCATACTTATCTTATTCTAAATTATCTGCCTAGGATGATTTACTATTTGTTGAGACATTTTGATATATGTTCACTGAGTGATGGATTGTTAAAAGTTACCCACTTCGGAGGGATGATTTTAGAACTTTAAAATGAATCCTTAATATGTATTGCATGATCATATTTTATTAATAAACCGAAGTGGCTGGGGATGACGATGACATTATAAGTGTGTAACTGGGAGTTGCCCTATTGAGAATTGTATAATTCTCTCCCCTGCTTGTTTGTGTTCCTGTGTCACCTCCAAGTTGATCTAGAGAACAATGGGGCTGCTACGTGAAGAGCGGACAATAGTTTAGTAATTGATATATATATATATATATATATTTTATTTATTACTTAGTTAGAGTTATATGTACGTAAATGAAATAGAGAATGTATTGTATTAAAGCTCTTAGAAGAGCTTCCTTTTGTACTTAGCTATGTATTCAATAAACGTTTGCTCCTTTGTTATATATATTTTAATAATGTCGTATTAATTACTCCACAATTCGATTGATTTTGCTATAGATAATTAAGAAAGGTCCGCTAATCTATAAGTAACAACTCTTAAGCATAATGTCATGACTTAAGGATGACGTTGCACTTGGGAGGATGTTACATTATGGTATCAGAGTTCATCCTTGTAGGACCTTGAGGAATGGACTGACTATGCTTCCAAAGTGTAGATAAGTCATGCCTTGAATCTTATCTATATGATAGGATACAACATTTAGATATGCATGATAGTCTAGTGGTGCTGTAGTTGGTTGCTATCACACTTAGCATAGTGTTGAGCCTGATCAACTCAATGTCTTTGTTTGGTGTATTTAGGAACCAATGGCATGCTCTTACTCGAGTATTGAGGGAGCTTCTCCATATGTAGATTCGATTTAAGGGTCCAATAAGAAGCCAAGCAATTGTCAACCCCGCTAGGAACGATTCTAAGAAGAGACTAGCACCTAAAGATCAAGAATATGAGGATGCCCCACCCAAAAGAAGTTTCAACCTAATCCTGAGGATAAACCACAACAACGGTCAACCATGAGGAAAAATAGCCCAAAATGTTGGAGGAACCATAGGGGTAGACCATGCTTGGCTGCACAAAATGTATGCTACCGTTGTGCAAAACCAGGACACAAGATTTGGGAGTGTCTAGAGAGGTATACAAAACTTAATGAGAAGCCACCGTACAAGAGCACTACAAGCTAGAGACCTCACCACCTAATAATCTAATCCAAGGTAGGAACATTTAGGATTCAATTGTTGTCTGTTGTTTGCCTGTATGTTAATTCCTTGTTTGACTTATGAAATTGTCTTTTGAAATTGTGTTCAAATAAATTTTGAGGGTAAAATTCTTTTTAAGGTGGGTAGTAATGTAAAACCCTAAAAATTATTTAAAAATTAATTTGATCTTTATTAGTCGTAATTTCAAAAATCTAGTTTAGCAATGATGAGGATGGCCCAATGGACGTATTAAAAAAAAATTTCGGGCCAGGGTAAATAGTAATCTTGCAGCCCTATGGGCCCGTCAGAAGCAAAACCCTAGATTCGGACCAGGAAATGTCCGAACTGAGAAAAGAGAGGGTTAAGGTTATAAATGATAAGGAATAAGAAGTTATACCTGGAATTAATTTTCAAAAAATGGTTGACTACCGGGTATGGTGTTTTACCCATTTGGTAGAGTTTTGATGTGCAATTTTTAACACCGTACAAGTTACTTGGTGGCGAAGTAACCTTTACCAACCACTTTATACTAAGTGGATAGCAAAGATTGAAACTTGAAAAGCAAGTTTTAATCATTTCCTTTCATTTATTGGCATTTTTACCTGGGTGCCAATATCTCACCCATTTGGTAAGATTTCAGTGTGCAATTTTTAACACCAAAAAATAGTTTAATCATTATACATGGATAATGTATATCCGTTAAGCCAAGTGTAAGGTTAAGATTTAATCTTGGTTTACAAGATTAAATCCTAGCCATCCATTATAAGATTTAACCATTTGTACCATATTATATTCATGCATTAATTATAAAGATCAACACCAAACAAATCTTCTTCAAGAAGCCAAATTTATTCTTCTTTATCCATTATTTTCATGCAAAAACCAAGGAGAAAGGCATCATCCTCCATTTCGATCTCAAGAGCTCAAGCTTTCATTCAAATGCCTAAAATCCTAGCCTACACTTGATAAAATCACAAACTTCCTTCACCAAAGTTATTCTACTCATCAATACCTACAAATCTAACCGATTGAAATCTCAATTCTCCATCAATCCTCACATTGATACCTAACTTCCTCACTGATTTAGGAAGGATTTGAGGTTGATTTGGGAGCTTTGGAGTGGAAGGGATCAATCTTGGAACAACTTGGAGCCAAGGATCCATTAGATACCAAAAGTAGGGTTTTCTTTGGCCTTTTCTTTCCCAATTTATTATGAATTTTCTGATTGGTATTATTCCAAAATTCTTCATGATATTGGTTGATAATATATGGATAGTGATGTATTAATTTTGGTGGGGTGTTTGGATGATGTTAAAAATCATTTTTGTCAAAAGGGGTTTTGCTCTATGCTGTTAGATTTTCGATTTTCCTGGCAGTGATTGTTCATGAATTTTATGGTATATTTGTGTGTATTTTTATGATCTAGAAAAAATATATGTTGAATCTAACATCCTAAGATAGTTCCATGAGTTTTCTTGAGCCTTGTTTCGGACTTCAATTTCTGAAAAAAATCATGAACTGAGACTATATAGGTGCTGCCTGAATTTCTGTCTTGAAGCTGCAAATGTTGTTAATTTTTTTAACATAGCAAATGATTGACTTTTCCTTTGAAATTTTTACAAAGGGTTGAAACGTCTTAAAGTTCAACCATGATTTTTCTTTTGAATTGATTCAATCATTTGCTAGGGTTAAAAATTATGAAATTTGGGTTCTAAGCTGAGGTTAAGTGGTCTCTGACCACCGAATTTGTGTAATTTTTTTAATATAGTTAGAGAACTCTTTTTGCTCTGAAATATTTAGGGAACCTTATGGACACATTGAAGTGTCTTGGATAATTTTTATAGCCTTTGAATTTATTGTTTGATATGCAAATAAATTGTACTATGAATGTGTGAAATTGCCATTATGCTGGAAATGCAACAATGCTTTAAATTGATTAAATAATGGCATTTTGGGTTCTAGTATGACATGAATACCTGATATAAACTATTTGGCCATGTGACTTGTGATACATAAATTCATGCTAGAGGAAATAAAGAGTGGTTTATGAGACACGATTGAAATTATACTGTGAATGAATACCTATATGTGGCTTATGCATGCATTTGAGAAAATAAAATATATAAATTTCAATCGTGCATGTTCGAACATATGGACAAAATAGAAACAAGACTTAGGTTGAATGAGGGGAAGGAAAAAGAGGAACTTCTCTAAATTTATTTTGAGTCGATAGACGTATTGACTAGGAATAGATCTGTGTGTGATTCGGAAATAAAAAATGAAGTCTGATGATCACGTATAGGAATGAGCTAGCCTGAAGCAGACTATTTCCTTGTGTAGTGTCATCCACTATAAATACCATTTGGTATAAACTATCTACTATGGAGTTGTCCACGACAAATAGCCATTGCGTGTCAACTAAGTCTTTCCTATGTCGATGAAAAGAGAAAATGCACTGATTTGATTTCTGTGGCAATAAGTGAGACCATGTCACTTTGAGATAAGTTCACTGCATGTATTATATGCATACTTATCTTATTCTGAATTGTCTACCTAGGATGATTTACTATTTGTTGAGACATTTTGATATATGTGCACTAAGTGATGGATTGTTGAAAGTTACCCACTTCGGAGGGATGATTTTAGAACTTTAAAATGAATCTTTAATATGTATTGCATGATCACATTTTCTTAATAAACCGAAGTGGCTTGGGCGATGAGATGACATTATAAGTGTGTAACTGGGGAGTTTCCTCCTGAGAATTGTATAATTTTCACCCCTTTGTTTGTGTTCCCGTGTTGCTTCTAGGTTGATCCAGAGGACAATGGGACCTACGTGAAGAGCGAGACTACAGTAGTTTAGTAATTGATATATATATATATATATATTTTTTTACTTTACTATACTTAGTTAGAGTTATATGTATGTAAATAAAATAGAGAACGTATTGTATTAAAGCTCTTAGAAGAGCTTCCTCTTGTACTTAGCTATGTATTCAATAAATATTTGCTTCTTTGTTATATATATTTTAACAAAATCAGCATTAGTTACTCCACGATTCGATCACTTTTGCTATAGATAATTAAGAAAGGTCCGCTAATCTATAAGTAACAACTCTTAAGCATAATGTCATGACTTAAGGATGACGTTGCACTTGGGAGGATGTTACAGCAATCTCCAAGACAAAGCACCTTCACTAATGGAATCCCTAAGAGAGAAAAATAGAGAAGAAGAAAATGTAGAGAAATGTAAAGAGAGAAAGAGAAGGCTCTAAACTACAACCTAAAGTGAGTCAAAAACTAGGGTAAAAGTCTGTATCAATTCTTTATATACTGCCTCTAAAGTGGGCCAAGGTGAGGCCCAAAACATATTAATAAGCTGTTAACATGCTATCACAAGAGTGCTACAATGCTAAATTGAGCGCTGTGACGCTCAATAGTGAGTTACACTTTTTAAAGTCATTTTTTAGGCGCTATTGAGCGCTAGTGCTTAAATTAACAGAATTGATTTCTCCATGTATTTGGTTAGTTTTAGCCTTTTAAACATTCGAATTTGTCCTTGGCACCAGAAATAGCGATTGTATCCCTTTGAATAAGCTTTCCAACACCACCAAAATAACCTCAATTTGATATCTATAGCTCCAGATATTATGAAAATATTAATTGGAGGTCAAGTTGGATAGCATTAGGACATCAGCAACCTTGAATCTTGCAACTCAATTTTCATCATGATGCACTTAGAACTGGGTTTTGAGCTAAATATAAAAGTTATTGGACTTCTTGAGCTTTCCAAAATATCTTTATTTGTCTCAATCCGATCAATGTAGAAAGATATATATTTCCCATTACAATGTTTGCTGTAAATATGCTCAAATGAGCTCAAGAACTCTTCTATTTAGCTCCCAAATTCTCCAATTTGATCGTTGCTACAAGCTCCATGCAGAGAGTTCCAGTCTTGCTCTTGACATTTTGTGCTCAATTCAAAGCTCTTGTATACAAAAATCATACTCAAAGAGACAGGTTAAATGCAGCAGGCTCTAATCCAATAATTATTCCAAAATAATTGCAATAGTCAATGATTGTATAAAAAATGCATAATGAGGCACGAGTTAAAATCCTAATTAATCACATCAATAACATAGTAAAACTCATGCAAAAAGCTAAGAATTAGAAGCAAGATATATAAGTGTTATAAATGCCCCTTACCAAAATCCCCCATACTTAAGCTTTCACATGTCCTTATATGGAAATCAAATCAGACCAAGGCATGGAAAAGAAGCAGTATATAAGGACTAGACTGGACTCCTAACTCTAAAAATGCATGATGCATGAAAAGAAATGACAATACACCAAGCCAATGAACCTAGAGGCACGACAATAAGCTTTCACACTAACTATTAAGAGAATTACAATAAGCAAGGCATGAACATGAAAATAGCACACAGAGTAGAATTCACATATAATGCATGGATCAAGTACAAAAATCTTCCCAAGGTCGGTGTTTGCTGCTCATTTACTTAAGTGTTTTGGGTTATAATGAACACTCAATCACCTCAAATAAAAATGCATTACCATAAGCTTGCTACATGTCTCATTCTCCATTTTGTCACACACACATGCATCCTGAATCAAGAGGATTTACCTTTGGTTGTAATGGGGCTTAGGTGAAGACGGATAAATATATAGGCCAATGGGCTAAACCTCAAGTCAAAGAAGAGAAATGCATACACCAAGAGCACAAGTGCTTAAGGGTACACTTTGTCCATCTTAATTATAATTACAGGCCTTTAATTTTAATGTGGCACACCTTTAATCAAACTTTTTTCAGATTTTTTTCTTAATCAACCTTGCATTTTTTTATTTTTTGTTTTGTTTATTTTCTTGGTGTGCTGAATTTTGGGTACACATTGTTCCTCCCCCACACTTAAATTTGAGCATGTCCGCGTGCTCTCCCTACACTTATGCTCAAGCACATATAAGAATTTGCGCAAATACTCTCCTAAGCCTAATAGGTTGAGAATTTTCATGGTTTTTGCCTTTTGGCTAAGGATGTGCTAAAGCAAAAGAATGGGCAATAAGGCTCAAAGGGGTTAAACAATGGTAACATTCAAAGGGTGGCTATATGGGCAAGTGGCTAAAATAAGAAAAAAATGCCTCAATCATATTCAAGCATACACATAGAAACATAGTTTCAAACAAGAACTTAAGCAAGTTCTAGAATGCAAATCCAAAGAGGGAAACATGCATGAACAAACAAGGATGGAACATGATAGTCCAATCAAAGAGATTCAGAATCTCATATGTAAAAGTGCATGTACTCAATCCAAACAACATAGTAAATCCACCAAGCATGCAATAGATGATAAAGTAAATGCCAAGCATGTTAATATAGTGCATGTGGTGTGAGCCTATACATGTGATCTCTAAGGTGGCAATGGAATACTGTAGAATACAAACAAAAATAAATATGATGCAAGAATCAAAACTAAAATTAAAATAAATAAAATGTAGAAAAATAAAAGAGAAAAGTAAAGAAAAACCTTATGGTGGGTTGTCTTCCACCCAGTACTTTACTTTAAGCTCCCTAAGTTGGACGGTCAGGACCCTCATGGAGGGTGTGCGGTTCAACCCACAGATAAGCCATCTGAGAGCCCAAATCCTTAGGGACTTCATAGAGGTGCATAAGCCCCATTGTAGCACGAGATGTAACGCCCCAATTTTCCTGTCATTACCGAATTACCCTAAGTAATTCTTACATAAAATTCAAGACTGAACAATCCTCAATAAAGGAATATAACATTAGAAAAGAGGTTATGAGCGATTCGTGCAAGAGTCCAAACCGAATTTCTGTACGTGTAAAATGACCAAAATGCCCTTAGGTTATTTTACTCAGAAAATGAGGATCGTGGGCCCCACCCGTCCTCAAAGGGATGTTTTGAGGATAATAGGGGATTGTTTGTGTTATGTGTGTTAATAGAGGAGAAGAATCTCAATTTTGAGTTCGATGCGTGAAATGACCAAAATGTCCACGCAGGTTTTAACTCCGATTTGCGTGCCGATTGAGCCCAAACCTCACTAAAATGTTTTAAAAGATGTTTTTAAGCCATGATTGACCATTGGTTAAGTCGAATGGTCCCGGCAATTTTGAGGAAGATTACCGTTTTGCCCGTCTTTGTAAGTTTTGCAAATTTTGAGATTTTCAATTTGTCTAATGAAACCTAAACAATATTAGGCTCAAATTAAAGCTTATTAAATTCTAATTACTAATCTAGAGTCCAAATTATTTATTTAAATTGATTAGAATTTGAAATTGCTTAAAAACACCCAAATTGCTTACTAATTCACCTAAGCCCTTAATTGCAAATTCTCTAATTTGCAAAGATACCTACCTACACCTAAATAATACATGGAACACACAAATTTCCTCTTCCATGGGCTGTAATGGACGAAATTATTGGTCCATAATGCATCAGAAAATTTGTCAAAGAATGCACAAAAACCAAGGTATGAAAACAAGGAACCATGAAAACATGATTCCATGTTTTAAGCCACCAAACAAGATGATTTTTCTTCCTTATTTCCTCCTCAAATTCAGTCAGAATTTCCTCCTCCTCTTGTCCATTTATGAGCTTCAAAATCTTCTATAAATAGGCATACTTGAGGAGTGTTAGAAGCCTTGAATAATAGTTAGTTTTTCCAAAGCTCAAAAGCTCTCATTCTTTCCTCCCTTTGGCCGAAACCTTAGCATCAGTTTTTTAAGGAGATTTTCTTTCATTTCACTCAAAGAAACCAAGTTCTCTTCCTTTCCTTCAAATAAAATTAGGTAGGGTGTTGTTTCTAAGTTCATTTTATGCTATGACAAGTTATGTTTCTAGCTCAAAATGTTGAATCAATGAACCTTTTCTATGGCTTTTTCAATTTGGTTTTCTTCCTTCTTTCTTTTGAGTAATTTGGCCCTATGGCCTAATTTATGATGAGATCATGGTTTGATAATGAGGTTCTTGAGTGTTGGTTGCAAAGCCTTCACAAGTTAGACCTTTAAAACTTGAAGGTCTCACTAGTTTTTAAAGCTTTAAAATTTCGGTTTTCCTTTCCTTATTTTTCTTTAATGATTTCGGCCAAATGGCCTAAGAAGGAATATGATGATAGCTTGATGATGAGGACCTTGAGTGTTGGTTGTAAATCCATCACAAGTTAGGCCTCTAAAGCTTGAAAATTCCACTTGATGCAAAACTTTAAAGAATGATGTTTTTATGATGTAAAAATAAAGATCTTGAGTTTAGAACTTGAAAGATGTATTTTTCACTTTGTCTTGCTAAGATATACATATTGGGTTGAATTTATATTTCTCTAAAGTCTTGGAAGAGCTCTAGTAAAGAAATAAAAGGAACTTGCATCCATGTCTAAGTTTATGCCTTGCATAACCATGTTTACTTTTAATGTCATCACTAAATTCTCAAGAATAAATAAATGAACTTGCATATCTCATGTTTAAATTTCCAAGCTTGCATTTCATGTTTATGTTTCAAGTTGTCACTTAATCTTCAAAGATAATAAAGAGGATGCATCTCATATTTATTTTATGCTCTCACTTTATTTTATAATGGTTAAAAGAATCAACGCATGGCATGTTTATTTTATGTCATCACCTAAAGATCATAGAGCTCAAAGACTTGCCCAAGTATCACAAGCAAAGTTGGAAAATGGTAGTATCACTTTCAATTTCCTTAAGATTATTGGAGTTAAAGAATTCATTCTTTAAGAAGTCTTGAGTTTGGAGCTTAATAAGATGTAATAAGAATTCTCTTTTCACTCCACTCCTTGCGGACTACCGCTTCAGTTTCTTATTTATTTCAAGTTCTTGCACATCATGTTTAAATTTCAAGTCTTGCATATCATGTTTAATTTCCAAGTCATCACTTTAAATCTTAAAGATAAAGAAATGGATTTGCATATCATGTTTACAATTCCAAGTTATCACCTTATAAAGATAAGATTAAAATGAGGTTGCATAGCATGTTTATGATTCTAGTATCACCTAAATCTTTAAAGCTCAAGACTTGCTCCTTTTATCTTAAGTGAGAATTTTAATCATGAACATTCTTTCAATGTATAAATTGGCCTCATGATTAAGGTAGGCCTAAAGTTATTTTTAAATAGCTACTGAGTTGGTTCTATAATTTCTTTCAAGATTACCAAAAAGAATTAGTTTCTAAAAGAGTTTTAAGGCTTTGAAATGATATTACGGGAAACTAATATCTTACATGTACTTAAAATGAGATATTAAGCAATTATGTGAAGTTATGATTCAGCCACTGATCTAAGTTAGTATTACTATGATTTGATATGTTTGAAGTTGTGATAACTATGTTTATTGATAATGAATAATTCTATGCATGTTAGAAGTGAAACTAACTACATAAAGCAACCGTAAAGCTTTAAATATGATTTACTGCCTATGCTGCCTCATATGGTTTAATAATGTTCTTAAGGCTTATGATTAATGGTAATGATGGTAATTAATCCCTTAGATGCATAATTAATTAGTTTGATAATTGAGGTTACCCGATTATAGAGTTTCGGTTGTTTAAAATAGCTTTTTGATAAGGATTTATGATGATGCTTATTAAGTATTTGATTTCATTGAATGATTTCATGGCTTGCATGTTATAGTTGCTGTTGCAAACAATGAGAATGCTTATGCATGAAATAAAGAAATATTCTTTGTTATTTAAAAAAAAAATTTCCATTGTTGCTGGAAGAAAGTGTATTACTAAAATGTAATTTGAAAAGGTTCTGGCTAGGAAAGACTTGGTATTTAAGTGTGTCCATTGTGACCTACCTCTCTTTCCTGGGAATCTTAGATGCATGATTCCAGTTGATATATATTATTCCAGAATAAAACTATAAATGAGAAAATGTCATGATGATTATGAGTTGAGAATTATATTATGATATAACATGCAAAGACTTAATGGTGACTTAAATTTAAGAGGAAATGATCCTTTGGACCCATCAGACCATAGGTGATGAAAAGGTGATCCTAGCCCCCTAACCCGTTCTCTCAAAAGGGTAGAGTCGGGACTTTAACTTATCAAAAGGGATAAGTATATGCTAGTAACGACTAGTAAGGTATGAGCTCATAACCTAGATTACTCCCAAAAGGGTGGAGTATAGGGTGGCCCAGGAAAATGATGATGAAAGTAACTTTAAGTCACCTAAGAAACTAAGTAAATGCATTATGTGAATATGATGTTCTGCTATGCATAGTATTTATGAGATGATGATGAGAAATATGATGTTCTGCTATGCATAGTATTATGAAATGATGATGAGGAATATGATGTGGTTTTATGCATAACTATGTTATTATATATGAAAGGAAAAGTTCATTATAAACATGACATGCTAAGTTTATGATGCATTATAAGATGCATGATTAAACTGATGAACCTCGGTAAAGTATATTTTCGAACTTAATAAATCAATCTTAGCATGCTCACTATTTCATAATAACCTCGAGGTTCCTGGAGACGATGATGATGACACGATGCATATGAGGTGAGTACCCTGAGATTCTTTTATAAGTTTCTCACTCCCTCTTTCTTTCTTTCCATCTCATCTTCAGAAAGTGATGGTGATGTTCGTGATTCCGTTGATGTTCTCATTTGGTAGATGCACGTGATCTTGTGAACTAGCTTATCATCTTTGAGGAACGTATTGCTAAACTTTGAGCGTGAGCCAATATCTATTCCTATCTCTGAGTGTTATTAGTAGGTGCCTTTAATGGATGTTTTTCCCTCCATATACTATTTATGTTTTGTTTGATTGCCTACACCTAGCCCAACTCTGTTGGTAGGCAAATATTTATGTGTTATGTAATTATGGATGTTATATGATGGAGCCAATATGATATGATGTATTTAATTTCTAATATGTCTTTTTATATTCCGCTAGTCGTTCACGTTATGCGTGGCTCACGTTTTCAATTATGTTTTTTTTTAAAAAATGGCTCGTAATTTCACTAAGTATTTTCAAAGTATGATTAAAGAACTAAAGCAAAGAGTAAAGCCTAGTAATTAATCAAATACAACCTAGGTGTATTGGGTTAATTATTAGGGTGTTACACGAGATGTTCAGCCTTTGCCTAGAAACCTTTTGATAAACCACTTTCCAAAAACATAGTTCTGTCCATCTCTTGCAAGCTTCTGTTTTTTCTTTTAAAAACCCCATTTTGTTGGGGAGTTCTAGGTGTAGAAAACTCATGAAGGATGCCATGTTTTTCACAAAATTCTTCAAAAATATGAATCTCAAATTCTCCTCCATGATCAGATCTAATAGAGATGATTTGGGAATCCTTTTCTATGCAAACATGTTTTACAAAAACTTTGAATCTTTCAACCACCTTATCCTTAGAAGCTAGGAAGATAACCCATGTAAATCTGGAGTAGTCATCCACTATGACAAGACAATATCTCTTCCAGCAAGACTTGTAAAATGTAAAAGCTCAAGTGGTCTAGTGGTTGAAACCACATGCTTATTATGGAAAGAAGCTTTGGTTTGCTTACCTTTCTCACAGAAATCACAAGTTGAATCCTTATCAAATCTGATCTTTGGTAGGCCTTTAACTAGCTTTTTCTGATAAAGCTCAGAAATAAGCTTCATATGAGCATGCCCAAGCTTCTTATGCAACAACTACTTTTCATCCGTGAAGGATGTGAGACATTTTTCATCTTGATCTCGTAGGTCATCTAAGAACAACACATACGTGTTATCATGCCTCTTACTAGACAAAATAACTTGTCCTGAAGTGGGACTTACTATCTTGCATGCATGAGCATTAAAAACAACATTAAAGCCTTGGTCAGGAACTAGCTGATACTTAACAAGTTGTGAGCCAGACCATCAACAAACACCACATCAGAAATTTGGTGGGAATTATCCTTACCAACATTTCCTATGCCTATGACCTTAGCCTTACCTCCATTGGCAAACTATATTGATCCAAAATTTTTAGGCCAAGGGTTTCGAACCACCTTCTAGGTCTGGACCTATGTCTGAGCAGCCATTGTCCATGTACCACTTGTTGTTAGGTTCCACATGTGTTCTTAGGCAAACCTACAATAACCAATTTTTAATTTAGGTACCTAGACTTTTTTTGGTCCTTTTGGGTTAATTTTTTGAGAAGAAGATTTTCCAACCTTTTTGACAAACTTCTTTCTCATAAAGCACTTGTCAGGTGGATGACCCTTCTTAAAACGAAAGTACAAGAAGCCTTGTTCTTTACTTTCTTAAATTGAGTTGGCTTTCCTTTCTTATCAATTTTTTCTTCATATTCTAACCGATCTTTTGAAAATATGGCCTCTGACCTCCAAGTATTAGATCAAAGTTCTTTGATCCATTTACCATTTTTTCAATGTCAGATTTAAGAAGCTTTGAAGTTCTTTCTAGCTCAAAAATGACTTTCTAAGTGTTTTCAATTTTAGTTGAGACTTCAGATTCTAAGGCATTGGATTTTGCATTTAAAACTTTGTTTTCACCTTTTAATTCTTCCTTTTCAAGCCTTAGATTCTCAGCTTTTGTTTTGGCCATTTCAAGTTCTAAAACAATTTTTTGATGTTTCTTTTTCAGGTTAATATAGTAAAAGGAAAGAGTTTGAGAGTCCTCAAGCAACTCTTCATACAAAGCTAAGAGTTCATCATAGGAAAGGTCAAAGTTCAGAGTTGTTTACCTTAGATTTGCTTTTCAACGTATAACCTCCATGAAGCATAGATTTGCAACATCTAGCTCCTCCTGATCTTCTAATCCATCATTCTCTTCTTTTGATTCACTCTAGGTGGCCAACATGCCTTTCTTTTTGGACATGAACTTCTTCTATGTGTAACACCCTAATATTTAACCCAATATGCCTAGGACGTATTAAGATTAATTATTAGTTATTACTTCCTTTTTTGAAACTCATTTGTAAAATTACTTAGCGGAAAATACAGGTGATTTTTTTTTTTGAAAGGAATATGTAAAACAAAATGCGAGTCATCGCGTACAACATAAGCGAAACGTAAAGGGGAAGAGCAAATAAATCATACAATATAAAGCAAGTAAGAACACCTCAATCATAAAAAAAACATCCATCATAATATTAATCACCATAGTTTAGTACATAACCGAAATAATAACATAAAGTCATACCTACATAGAAATGGGCAGAGCAGTACATAAAATACGGAAAAAAAGACAAAAAACATAAACCTAATACATGGAAAAGCCCCCAAAAGATACTACCAGCTAAAGCAACCCTCCCTCAAAAGGCCTACAAAAGACGCTAATCCTCGAACGGGGAGATGTAACTCGCAAACTGCCGGAGCTCCTCGGATGCATGCAAATGGAAAAGTGGACGAGCATGGCCTCCACGACGTGGGCATATCTCTGGGCGACGTGCTAGCCTCCGTTGAGTCACCGTATCCTCGCTGCCCCTCCCGATGTCCATGGGTCCAGGAGCAGATCCCTCCAAAAAGGATGTGAAGGGGGATCCTCGACAATCGGTCTTCGAATGCCTTGGGCGAGGAACGTACTCGGGGTAGCGCACGCCGAAGATGAAGGATGGGCACGACTTCTCTCGTCACGGGTCGCGTCCTCTCAAAGATCAAATCATCGCCATAGGAAGAGGTCGAGGTGAAGCGAAAGCTGGAGATCGGGAAAGCAAATGGGCGTCCCATGTATGCAAAAATGCGTACGGCACAACGACCCTCGAAATGGTAGGACTGATGATCGGGATCGTAGTGCACCTCCTATATCGGAGTGTTAACGAAGATCACGAACGATGCCATCGCGGTCTGGAGACGTGACGGAAAGAGAAACAAAGAGAGGGGTGAGAATCTTGCTAAAGAATCTCATAGGGAAGCCTCTATCTTAGTGTGATCGTTACGTCCCAGGAACCTTGGGTTTATTATAAAAGGTTAAACATGCAAAGGTTCATTATGAGGTTTTCATAAAGGTAATTATCCAACGTCCGTGTCTTTTATGATGATTCTTAATGCATGTATACAGCATAGCAAAACATGAATGCATGGCAATATTTAGCAACAATAAAACATATCATCAACAAATAAAACACATATAAGTGGCATGTAACTTTCCATGATCAACCTTTCGCTCTCATGAGCATGATACTTCTCATCTTTTCTCATTTCTCAAACTTGTGACATTATGATCTTTGAAACAATAGTAACCGATCCCTGATACTAGGCTATGAGCTCATACCTTAACTAGTCGTCACTAGTTCTTACTTATCCTCTTGATAAGCGAATCATAATCATAACAATAACAAATCCCAACTCCCAGGTACAGGGGACCTAAGGAATCACCCATCATGGGACTTTCTTCCTTCTCTGAAACGCATTAGCTGGTTAAGACAAGTGACTTTGTCCGCTTTGAGGGCTGATGTCGATACCCTCACGGTTTTACCTTCTCCTCACCGTAGGAGAAGTACGTCTCAGTCTGTGAAACGCATCATCTGGTTAAGACTAGTGACATTGTCCGCTCGGTATGGCCCCCACAACTATACCCTCCACGAGTTTCCTTTCTCCTCACCGTAGCAGGAGAAATGCGTCTCGACATGTCACATATAAAATTTTTCTTTTCAAAATTTTCTCAAGTCCCTCAAATTTGACGGAAATTCGGCAGCATAACGACCACACTTTGAATTTCCTCAAATTTGAGTCATGCCACATAACTCATTCACACATATTGTTCTCATGAAACTTTCTCAATCAAATAAATCTCTAATTTCAGGAGCATACCCTCCTAACTCATTCATATTCTGTATTTTCATGCATTTCAAGCATAACATACCTCATCATCACAACAACATGCCACAAATACACATATATCTCATGTTCATGATATTAACATATTCACATCATCACGAGTATACCCACTCGGTCTCAATCTCACATCATACCTTCTATCTCTTGGTGTCTTATACTTTGGTCCTTACGGGTCTTAAACTTGTATTCTCATTATTCTAACTTTCATTATGGATCTTTGTTACACCTAAGGGATCATTACCTATAATTTTCTCTAATGTTTATGCTTTATTTCAAAACCAAACAGCTCTACATATCTTGAGCAGAATTTTACCTCATGATTACGGGGTCTTAGAATCTCCGTCTTTGACCCTTTCTAAGTTTCGTCTTCGTCTAAGGCTCTATAATCAATTCCTAAACCAATTATGAGGGATTCCTACACATATCCATTAATTATAAACCATTTTTCTTAAGTCCAATTATGCTGAAACAGAATTACAAGTTTGTGCATTCTAAGTGTTCTAGAATTCACATTTTAAGTCCTTTCTAGTTACTTGTTCTTTCCTAACTTCCCTAAATCGTTCCTTGCTTCACTCAAACATAATTTTACACATTTTAACACCATAAAACAGAATCCATACAGTGGCCAAACACCAAGGGCAGAACCGAAAACATAAGCTTCATAGAATCACATAATCACATTATTTAAATGCATATAAGTTGCTAGTTTCTCTTGGAATCACTTTAGGAACTCAAAACTCTTTTAGAAACCAATTAATCTCATTGAAATCACATAAATATGTGCTAGGTCAGTAGCTAAATTATTTAGCTCAAGGAATAGATTTAAAACATAAAACTTTGTTCATAAAGTTCCTTGAGTACACCTAAGCTTAGAAAAATTCCAAGACTTAGACTATGGGCACTTATGATTAGATGAACTCATCTCAAGTCCATCATCATCATCACAAGGCCGAAATGACATTCTTGAAATGCCTTCATTTTCTAAAACTTTATGTAAGATACTTGGGCAAGTCTTTGAGCTCTAGAATATTTAAGTGATGGCATAAACTTAAACATGTTATGCACTTATTTTATTCTTCATTAGAAAATAAAGTGAGTGCATAAAATAAATATGAGATGCAACCTCATTATTATCTTTAAATATTAAGTGATGAATTGAAATATAAACATGAGATGCAAGCTTGGAAACTTAAACATGATAATGCAAGTTCATTTGATTATTCTTGAGAGTTTAGTGATGGCATCAAAATAAACATGTTATGCAAGGCATAAACATAAACATGAATGCAACTCATTCTCTTGCAAGACTTTAAAGGAACATCACAACCTTAACCCAAATATGTATCTTAACAACATAAAGTGAGCTTTAGAGTTTTTAGCACCAAGACTTCAAAGAAGCCTTTGGTTTTAAACTTCATCATCAAGCTCAAGAAAATAGACACAAAGCTTAACACTTTGTCTAAACAAAATACAAAGAACTAAGTCATATTCTTTATTTTATTGCTCATGGGCTTCAATCTAGAGTAAAACTCTTAGAACGGCCGACCAACTTTAAGGTTGGCAAGGGTAAGCTTAGAGCTCTTTGAAAACATGTGATTAATTTTCTTAACAAAACTTTTGTGATCTACTAACATTTTTAACAAACTTTGTTCAAACCAAGGAAGAAGAAACCGAAATCTTGGAAGGAAAAAGGAAGAGGAAACCGAAACCATAAACAAGAAAAGGAAGGAA
Organism: Dalbergia oliveri; assembly: GCA_030441495.1. Classification (NCBI taxonomy): domain Eukaryota; kingdom Viridiplantae; phylum Streptophyta; class Magnoliopsida; order Fabales; family Fabaceae; genus Dalbergia; species Dalbergia oliveri. The sequence goes on along the minus strand of JAMLFY010000003.1, from coordinate 34,021,143 downwards.
AACACAAGCATGTATGGTCAAAGACCAAGTTGTTTCAAGCTTTAGAGGTTTCTCACATGACAACAACAAGCCATTATCTTGAAACCTCATCATCAAGCCAAGGTATTTCTCATGAAAAGGCCTCTTGGCCGAAAAGAAAAAGGAAAAGGAAAAGAGTTTTGAACCAAGAGAAAACTAGAACTTTTCTTGAAGAAAACAAGTAAAAACTTGAAAACAAAACCCCTACCTAAGGAAGTCTTGAAAGAAATAAAGGAAGCTTGAGTTCTTGAAGGATTGAGAAGAAAAAATCTTCTCTTGGATGTGAGGATGGATTCGGCCAAGGAGGATGCTCAAGGAAGATGATTTTTCCTTGAGTTTCTAAGCTTGGAAATGGAAAGTTTGAGTGTTTAAGAGATGGTTTGAGGTGAAGGAGTGGTGGTTTATGGTTGTTTGTGGTGGTTTGTGGTGGTGGAAAGGTTCTTTGAGAGGAAGAAGAAGATGAACAAGATGAAGAGAAATTTGAGAGAAAATGCAAGAAAACTAAACTTAGCAAATGATCTAAAGTGTAGCAAGGTTCTTCAAGGCTTGGTATTTATAGAAATTTTGCACAATGGAGGCTGCCAAGGGAAGGATGGCCGACGGCCTTGCTTGGACTTTGGGGGAGGAAAATATCTTTTTGATTGGCATGGGCTAGGCATGGGCAAAGCATGGTTGAAAGCATGATGAGGTATGGCCTTTGAGTGAGAATTAAAACAACATGTGGCACTTCTTTGGGGTGAGAATTCGGCCAGCTTATGCAGCCAAGGGGAAGAGAAGTTTGTTCATGTAATTGTGGTTTAGTGATGTGTTTAGGTGTTTCTTTGATTAAGGTTTTGATTAGGAGTTTGTAAGAAAATGTTTAGGTGAGGTAATTGGCTAATTAAGGTTGTCAAGACTTGATTAGGAGGGTAATCTTGCTAGATTAACAATTTAAAATCATTCTTTTAGTCAAATGAGGTATGGGCACAATTCCTTAATTTAAGGAATTGGAGAGAGAAAATATTATTCAAGATTCCATGACTAGGAATCTTGAATTAAAGAATGCAATTAGAGTTTAACTAAGCAATCTTAGGTTCTAATTAACCTTAATAAATCATTTTGACTCTAGATTAATTATCAAAATAAATTAATCTTCGATTAGAGCCTAATATTGCTTAGGTTTGCTTAATTACATAATTGGGCTCACTATACACTGTTCTAGGGGAAAAATGGTAATTTTGCACTAAAACTGCTTGGACCAACCGGGCTTGACTAGACATCAAATAACACTCAAAAACATCATTCCAAACTTTCTGGAAAAGTTTGGGCTCAAACGGCATCTTTACCCGTGTAGAACACAGGGGGTATTTTGGTCATTTTGAGCCGAAAATTCAGAAAACGAGATTTTCACCTTGGATATCAAACATAATAGATATAATCCCCTTTAAACATTGAGTTGACCCATTCGAAGATTGCGGGTAACTGTCCTGAATTCTGGGTAAAAATGACCTCAGGGGCATTTTGGTCATTTGCACTCAAACGAAAAATCGGGAGGCGTTACGTGGACCTTTGAGTTTTAGACATTCTGGTTTGAAGTGTCATTTTCTCCAGTTCCAGGTGATATTTTCCTACTTTGCCTTGCTTTTTTTGTCCTTTTTTCTTTGTCTTGCCTCTCTAGGCTTTTGACATCTTCCTCACCAGCATGGAGAGCTCATCTCCATCTTCTTCTTTTGTCTCATTATTCGATTCTTCCTCTTCGTTAGAGGTTTCAAGCAACTTTTATTACCTTAGCCTTATTCAGCTTCTGATGAAATGACTTCAAAGCCATGAACTTTCTCTGCTTGATGGATTCACCATGCATTTCAGAGAGCACACCTCATGGGTTTTGAGTGACCCAATGAGTGCATCCAGACCAAAAGTTTGAAGGTCTTTAGCATCTGTAATGGCTTGACCTTAGGCAGCCACTTGAGAGGGAGGCTTCTCAAGATTTTTCTAACCATTTCGGAGTTAGAGTATCTTTTGCCTAGTCCCTTTAATTGATTTATAATGTGCATGAATCTTGTGGTCATTTTATCCATATTTTCTTGATCTATCATTTTAAACATCTCATATTGATGAACTAGCATATTGATCTTAGTCTCTATAACTTGATCAGTACCTTTTTGCAACATATGCAATTTGTCCCATATCTCCTTTGTTGTGTCACAACCAATGATTTTGTCATATTCAGCCTTGCTTAGTACACATGTGAGCAAGTATTTAGCTTTAGATGTCAACTGAAACCTGGCTTTGTGTTGCTCTGTCCACTGCTTCTGGAACTTCTCTTGATGTTGAAGGTGCATCATTAGTTTCGGGAACCTCTTTAGTTGGAACATAGTCATCTCAAATTATTTCCCACAAGTCAAGATTGGTGTATTTTATGAACAACTCCATTCAGTCTCACTAGTAGGCATAATCCCCACCATCAAAGAATAACCTTTGATGCAGTGTCCTTCTGCTATATGAATATTCTGTGTCATTTATCCCTTGGATCTTTGTCCTCTGCAAATGTTAGAGTTGTAACATCTTTCATATCTGGACGCACTACGTAACACCGTCCCCAGTGTGAATGTAACATCCAGGCATCCAGATATTGTCTGCTTTAGGGCCAAACTAGGCGCCCTTACCGATTTGCTTTTCCCCTCAAAGGAAAAATACGTTTGCATAGGGGAGGTATTCATACCCTTATAAGGCATATTTTGTTCCCCTCACCAACCAATGTGGGACTAGTTCCACCCCTCCTAGTGAAGGCCCAGCGTTTCGATGGCTGGCACACTGATCTCGAGACTGGCTCTGATACTATCTATAACATCTGTCACATCTGGCACGCTATGTATCGCCGTCCCAGTGTGAGTATAATACTCGGCATGCAGATATTGTTCGCTCAAGCCCAACTAGGTGCCCCTCATGGATTTGATCTTCCCCCATCTCAAGGGAAAACACGTCTGCATAGGGAAGTATCTACACCATTATTAGGCATGCTTTATTTCCCTCCCCAACTAATGTGGGACTTGTTTCACCCCTCCTAGTATAGGCCCAGTGTCCTCGCTAGCTGGCACATCGATCTTAAGACTGGCTCTGATACCATCTATCACATCTGGGCGCACCATGTATAACTGTTCCCAGTATGAATGTAACACCTGGCAAGCAGATATTGTCCGCTTTGGGGCCTAACTGGATGCCCCTCACTGATTTGCTCTTCCCCTCTCAAAGGGAAAATGTGTTACACTATATGCATGTCGAGTGTTATACCCATACTAGCCGGTGGTATGTAGCACACCCAGATGTGATAGATATTACAAATGGTATCAAAGTTAGTCTCGGGTCAGTGTGCCAGCTATCGAGGATGTTGGGCCCCGCTAGGAGGGGTGGAACTAATCCCACATCGGTTGGGGAGGGAACAAAGCATGCCTTATAACGATGTGGATACCTTGCCTATGTAGATGTTTTTTCTCCTTCAAGGGGAAGACCAAATCTGAGAGGCACCCAGTTAGGCCCCAAAGTGGACAATATCTACATGTCGTGGTACATAGTGTGCCCAATGTGCAGATATTACAAGAATGGTCAACCCCTTAGAGGCCAAGCTCTAATACAACGTGTAGGTAGAAAAGTACACGAAAAGAGGGTTGAATTGTGCTTCGCTTCTCTTTTACTTTTTAGATTCTGAAAACTTGAACACAATACTATCAAGCTTTAAGCTTGTAGTGCAGCAAAAACAAAGTTAGAAATTTCAGAAAGTAACTTTCTGAATAAGCGTCTAACAGAACGGCTTAAAAAGATATACTTCAAGCAAGTATAAACAAATAACCACAGAACAATGAATGTAAAAAGATAAGGGAGAAGAAAACATCAGAGATTTTATACTGGTTTAGCCAACCTGCCTACATCCAGTTTCAACCACGTTGAGTTTCACTAACACCAATCTCAACCTAGAAACTGGATAGTCTACAATAGCCTTCCCAAGCTCTAACTTGTGAGCAGTAGACAATCTCTCCTGTCACAAACTAAGTATTTATTTACAGCCTCTTCAAGCTGAACCAAGTAGTCTTGGACTAGTCTCTCCAAGCTAAATCGAGTAATCTTTAACTAGCCTCTTCAAGCTAAACTATGACCAGTAAAACAACTTTACTATAGCGTTGCAAGTAATATTGGACTAGCCTCTCCAAGCTAAACTCAAGCGATCACTCCTGGATCGAGGATATAAAGGTTTGTGTTTGGGCTTGCAACTCAAACTAACCAACATTTAAGTTTCCTTAAGATATACAATAAATGACCTGGGATAACTTGAATGACTTATTTCTAGAAATTCTTCCTTGGAAGAACGTATGAACTATTTAGGAACGTAGAAAGGATATTTTTTCAACAAGGAAACTTATTACAAGGTGTAATAAACTTTACAAGGGATGATGAGAAATTTTCAGAACTTCAGCACTTGTAGCGTCAAAGTCACTTTTTTTAAAGCACAATATCTCTATTTATATATGGTCTTCATTTTTTTACCATTTTCCTTGATCAGTTTTTCAAGTGACACACGTTGATCATCTGCTGTGTCTAGGAACTACACTCTAGAAGAGTAGGTTGACTTTTGTCAGTCTGTTGCAAAAGCCATTGTAAAGTTGAGGTTTTTGATGTCCTTTCAAAAACTACTTTTTACTTTCTGATCATGGTTTATGAACTCTTCCTTCTAGAAGCTGGGATACTTGACTAAGTTGGCAAAAGATATGACACGCCTCTATAACTGGGTTTGAATTTAAATTTAAATTTCAAATTTTCCTTCCTTTTCCAGTAAAGTTCAACATTTCACAATGAAGTGAAATTTCTAATATGCCCTATTAGTTTCTTGATAAAACTTAGGTTTTCTAGTCTTCAATCAGAGCTTGTTGTTGATGATTGAAGATTGTAGAACATGTTGGCTTCAGAGTTTGATTGATATCTTTAGTCTAAGCTTACTTTCTAAGTCCAGTGCTACTTTGACGTTCTGAAACTTGGTTTCTTGTCCTGGTTGTATTTCTTCAATTCGTTAGGCATGTATATGCTCAAATTGTGATATAATTATGACTTCTATTTGGTTTCCATCTCTTTATATGAGATAAATCATGTTTACACATATAAAGTGAAATTATTCACGTTAATGGAGCCATGTTATGCTAACGAAAGAACCTATTTGCTACTTCAAGAAACTCAAGATAGACGTTAGTCATTTTTCAAAATATTTTTCTTAAATTGGTTTTGTTGTCATTCAAAACATATTACCTTGAAGCTTTCTGAAGGGTTATGGAGCTAACAATCTCCCCTTTTTTATGATAACAAACCAATTTGAAGAAAATCTTTTGAAGAGATATTGAAAGAAATATTCCAGAAAGTGTAGTGTGATAAACAATATTCTTTCAACTTATTGCATCATGTAATGAAGTCCTTTTCTTAAGGCATGATATGAATAGGATCAAAGACATTTTATATCCTTAGGTGACTTAAATCAAAGTTGTTTTGATTGTTAAAGAAGTTTCTGAAAAATAAATAAATAAAATGTAGAAAAATAAAAGAAAAAAGTAAAAAAAAAAAACCTTATGGTGGGTTGTCTCCCACCCAGCACTTTGCTTTAACATCCCTAAGTTGGACGGTAGGACCCTCATGGAGGGTGTGTAGCTTGAACCCACAGATAGGCTATCTGAGCCCCAAATCCTTAGGGACTTTATAGAGGTGCATAAGCCAGTGCCTATTGTAGGTAGAAAAGCACACGAGAAGGGGGGTTGAATCATGCTTCACTTCTCTTTTATTTTTTAGCTTCTGAAAATTTTAACACAATACTATCAAGCTTTAAGCTTGTAGTGCAGTGGAAACAAAGTTAGAAATTTCAGAAAATAACTTTCTAAATCACAGTGCCAGGAACGAACGGCTTAAAAAGATAGACTTCAAGCAAATATAAACAAATAACCACAGACAACAAATGTAAAAAGATAAGGGAGAAGAAGATCCTGTACAAAGATTTTTATACTGGTTCGGCCAACCTGCCTACATCCAGTTCTCAACCACGTTTCACTAACACTATTCTCAACCTGAGAAAGAAATCGGATAATCTTTCTAATAGTCTTCCCAAGCTCTAACCTGTGACCAATAGACAACCCCTACTGTTACAAACTAAGTAGTTATTCACCATCCTCTTCAAGATGAACTGAGTAGTCTTTGGCCAGCCTCTCCAAGCTATACCGAGTAGTCTTTAACTAGCTTCTCCAAGCAAAAATGTGACTAGTAAAATAACTTCACTTCGCGTTGCAAGTAGTGTTTGACTAGCCTCTCCAAGATAAACTCACACCAATCACTACTAAATTGAGGATACAAAGGTTTTTGTTTTGGGCTTGCAACTCAAACTAACCTATATTCAAGTTTCCTTAAGATATACAATGAATGACCTGAGATAACTTGAATGACTTCTTTCTAGAAATTATTTCTTGGAAGAATGTATAAACTATTTAGGATCATAGAAAGAAGATTTTTTCAACAAGAAAACTGATTACAAGATGTAATAAACTTTACAAAGGATGAGGAGAAATTTTCACAGAGGTTCAGCACTTGCACAGTGTCAAAGTCACTTTTTTTTAAAGCACAACATCTCTCTTTATAGATGGTCTTCATGTTTTACGATTGCCCTAGATCAGTTTTCCAAATGACACATGTTGATCATCTGTTTGTGTCTTAAACTAGATAGAGGAGTAGGTTGACTTTTGTCAGATTTGTCGGGAAGCGTTGTAAAGTTAAGATTTCTGAGGTCCTTTTAGAAACTCCTTTTACTTTCTGATCATGGTTTCTAAACTCTTCCTTCTAGAAGCTGGGATAGTTGACCAAGTCAGCAGAAGAGATGACATGATAGTCTATAACTGGGTTTGACTTTAAATTTGAATTTCAAATTTTCCCTCCTTTTCTAGTAAAGCTCAACATTTCATAATGAAGTGACATTTCTAATGTGCGGTATCAATTTCTTGATAAAACTTTGATTTTCTAGTGTTCAATCAGAGCTTGTTGTTGACAAAAAGATTGTGAACATGATGATTGAAGATTGTAGAACACATTGGCTTTAGAGTTTGATTGGTATCTTCAGTCTAAGCTTACTTTCTAAAGTCCAGTGCTACTTTTTGATGTCGTGAAACTTGGTTTCTTGTCCTGGTTGTACTTTTTCAATCCATTAAGCATGTATATGCTCAAATTGCAATATAATTATGACTTCCATTTGGTTTCCATCTCTTTATACAAAATAAATCATGTTTGCACATGTAAAGTGAAATTATTCATGTTAATGGAGCCATGTTATGCCAACAAAAGAACATGTTTGCTACTTCAAGAAACTCAAGATAGACGTTAGTCATTCTTCAAAATATTTTCCTTAAATTGGTTTTGTTGTCATTCAAAACATATTACCTTGAAGCTTTCTAAAGGGTTCTGGAACTAACACCCATCAATGTCACAACATATCATATTCCTAGGGTTCTCCAACACAATTGCACCGCTAGGGTGTACACAAGTGGCCAAGAATGGTCCCTTCCACCTAGACCTTGACCTCCTAATCATTAGTTTTGCAGGGCTCATCAGCAAGATCATTTGCCCTCACAAGGCTTCTTTCCCAACATGGGCGGTCAGGAAGCCCTTGGCAAACCGATGACAGCTGCTTTGGTATAATGCTTGTATCTGAAAACTTGGGACATTCTAACATGTAACGCCCCAATTTTCCTGTAATTTTTCTGTCATTAGGAATTACCGAATTACCGTAGGTAAATATTATATAAAATTTGAGACCAAACAATCCTTAATTAAGGAATATAACGTTAGAAGAGAAGTTAGGAGCAATTCGTGCAAGTATTGCAAACCAAATTTCTGTACGTGTAAAATGACCAAAATGCCCTGAGGTTATTTTACTCAGAAAATGAGGATCGTGGGTCCCGGCCATCCTCAAGGGGATGTTCTGAGGATAATAGAGGATTGTTTGTGTTATGTGTGTTAATAGAGGAGAAGAATCTCAATTTTGAGTTTTGACGCGCGAAATGACCAAAACGCCCCTTTTTTAACTCCGATTTGCGTGCCGCTGAGCCCGAACCTCACTAAAATGTTTTAAAAGGTGTTTTTAAGCTATGATTGGCCATTGGTTAAGTTCGGATAGCCTCGGCAGTTTTGAGTGAAGTTACGATTTTGTCCCTGTCTTTGTAAGTTTTGCGAATTTCGAGATTTTTGATTCGTAGAGCGAAACCTAACAATACTAGGCTCAAATTAAAGGTTATTAGATTCTAATTATTAATCTAGAGTCAAAATTATTTATTTAGGGTGATTAGAACCTAAAATTGCTTAAAAACACCTAAATTGCTTACTAATTCACCTAAGCCCTTAATTGCAAATTCTCTAATTTGCAAAGATACCTTACCTACACCTAAATAATGCATGGAACACACAAATTTCTCCTCTTTGGGCTGTAATGGATGAAATTATTGATGCCATTATGCATCAGAATAATTGCCCAAAGATAAGTAAAACAAAATGCCAAAATGTCACCATGAGACATAATTCCCTAAATTCATACAACTTGTCTTGAATCCATGTTTTCCTCCCTTTGTTCCCTATGAAAATCCATCAGCCTTCCTCCTTCATTTGTCCATTTATGAGCTTCAAAATCTCTATAAATAGGCATGCTTGCAGAGGTGTTAGAAGCCTTTGATCATAACTTACACAATTCTAGTTCTTAGGAGCACCAAAAGCTTTCTTTCTTCCTCTTCCTTGGCCAAATTCTCTCTTCAGTTTTTCAAAGAGATTTTCTTCCATTTCACTAAAAGAAACCAAGTTCTCTTCCTTTCCTTCAAATCAGATTAGGTAGGGAGTTGTTTCTAAGTTCATTTTATGCTATGGCAAGTTATGATTCTAGCTCAAAAATGATGATTTCATGGACTTTCTTCTAGCTTTCAATTTCGGTTTGTTTTCCCCTTTTATTTTAAAAACATTTCGGCCTTATGGCCTATATTATGATGAGACCATGGTTTGATGATGAGGTTCTTGAGTGTTGGTTGCAAAGCCTTCACAAGTTAGGCCTCTAAAACTTGAAGGTTTCACTAGTTTTTAAAGCTTTACAATTTCGATTTTTCTTTCCTTATTTTTCTTTAATGATTTCGGCCAAATGGCCTAAGAAGGAATATGATGATAGCTTGATGATGAGGACCTTGAGCGTTGGTTGTAAATCCATCACAAGTTAGGCCTTTAAAGCTTGAAAATTCCACTTGATGCAAAAATTTAAAGAATGATGTTTTTATGATGTAAAAATAAAGATCTTGAGTTTAGAACTTGAAATATGTATTTTTCACTTTATCTTGCTAAGATATATATATTGGGTTGAATTTATATTTCTCTAAAGTCTTGGAAGAGCTCTAGTAAAGAAATAAAATGAACTTGCATCCATGTTTAAGTTTATGCCTTGCATAACCATGTTTACTTTCTATGTTATCACTAAATTCTCAAGAATGAATAAATGAACTTGCATATTCATGTTTAAATTTCCAAGCTTTCATTTCATGTTTATGTTTCAAGTTGTCACTTAATCTTCAAAGATAATAAACAGGATGCATCTCATATTTATTTTATGCTCTCACTTTATTTTATAATGGTTAAAAGAATCAACGCATGGCATGTTTATTTTATGTCATCACCTAAAGATCCTAGAGCTCAAAGACTTGCCCAAGTATCACAAGCAAAGTTTGAAAATGGTAGTATCACTTTCAATTTCCTTAAGATTATTGGAGTTAAAGAATTCATTCTTTAAGAAGTCTTGAGTTTGGAGCTTAATAAGATGTAATAAGAATTCTCTTCTCCCTTCACCAGTCTGCGGACTACCGCTCCCTTTAAGATTTTCTTCTCTCCCACTTGGTCCAGTGCGGACTACCGCCGCTCTAGTTTCTTGCATATCATGTTTATAATTCCAAGTTATCACCTTATAAAGACAAGATTAAAATGAGGTTGCATAGCATGTTTATGATTCTAGTTATCACCTAAATATCTAAAGCTCAAGACTTGCTTCTTTTATCTTAAGTGAAAATTGTAATCGTAAAGATTCTTTCAATGTATAAATCGGCATCATGATTAAGGTAGGCCTAAAGTGATTTTAAATAAGCTACTGATTTAGTTCTAAAATTTCTTTCAAGAATAACAAAAAGAATTAGTTTTTAAAAGAGTTTTAAGGACTTGCAAAGATTTTACGGGATACTAGTATCTTACTTGTACTTAAAAATGTGATTTGATGCAATTATGTGAGGTTCATGATTCGGTAACTGATCTGAGTTTACTACTACTGTATGATGATGATTTAATATGTTTGAAGTTGTGATAATCATGGTTTATTGCTGGGAACGATTCTATGCATGTTAGAAATAAAACTAGCTTCCAAAAATCGTAAAAGCAAGATTTCTAGAACTCTAGAAAATGAAATTTATGCGTTCTGTCAGAACCTTTAGCAGCCCTAAGAACCAGGTTCTATTATGTTTAGATAAGAAAGAATGATTGATAATTGGTTTAGTAATTAATTTTAGCACCATAAGGAAAGCCGGTAATGAGAAAGGGTTAAAAATGCAACTTCTAGCATACCGTGAAGCCTTAAATATAACTTGCTGCCTATGTTGTCCCATATAGTTTAATAATGTTCTTAAGGCTTATAATTAATGGTAATGATGATAATGAATCCTTTAGATGCATGATTAATTAGTGTGATAATTCAGTTACCCGATTCTAAAGTTTCGGATGTTTAAGACTTTTCGGTAAGAATTTATGATGATAGTTCTTTGAAGTTTGAAATGATAAGTCTATGAAGTGATTTGATACTTATTAAGTATTTGATATCATTGAATGATTCTTGGGCTTGCATGTTATAGTTCCTGTTGCAAACAATGAGAATGTTTATGCATGAAATAATAAAATATTCTTTGTTATTTAAAAATTTGCCCTTGTTGGGAAGAAAGTATATTCCTGTAAAAGTGTAATTTGGAAAGGTTATGGCTAGGAAAGACTTGGTATTTAAGCGTGTCCATTTGTGATCCACCTCTCTTTCCTGGAATCTCCGGATGCATAATTACAGTTGGTATATATATTATTCCAGAATAAGACTATAAACGAGAAAATGTTATAAATGATTATGAATTGAGAATTGTATTATGATATAACATACAAAGACTTAAAGGTGACTCAAAATATATGAGGAAATGACCATTTGGACCCATCAGACTATAGGTGGTGAAAAGGTGATCCTGAGAAAATCTTTTGGACCCGTCAAACTATAGGCGGTGAAAAGGTGATTCTTGCCCCCTAGTTCGTTCTCTCAAAAGGGTAGAGACGGAATTTTTACTTATCAAAAGGGATAAGTATATGCTAGTGATGACTAGCAAGGTATGAACTCATAACCTAGATTACTCCCAAAAGGGTGGAGTATAGGGTGGCCCAGGAAAATGATGATGAAAGTAACTTTAAGTCACCTAAGGAACTAAGTAACGTATTATGTGATTATGATGTTCTTCTATGCATAGTATTTATGAGATAATGATGAGAAATATGATATTCTTTTATGCATAGTATTTATGATATGATGATGAGGAATATGATGTGGTCTTATGCATAATTATGTTATTATATATGAAAGGAAAAGTTCATTATAAACATGACATGCTAAGTTTTATGATGCATTATAAGACGCATGATTAAAATGAACGGACCTTGGTAAAGTATATTTCTGAACTAATTAAATGAATCTTAGCATGCTCACATTTTCATAATGAAACCCGAGGTTCCTGGGACGATGATGATGACACGATGCATATGAGGTGAGTACCCTCCTGAGATTCTTTTATAAGTTTCTCACTCCTCTATTTTTGTTTCCATCTCGTCTTCAGAAATAGAAGGAAGCGTTCGTGAATCACATTGAGGCCTTCACCTGGTAGCTGAACTTGATCCTCTAGTTTCACTCGTATATTTCAGATATCTATCCCTATCCTTGGAGTGTTATTACTAGGTGCCATTAATGGATGTCCTTCCATCCATATACTATTTATGTTTTGTTTGATTGTCTACACCTAGCCTAACTCTGTTGGTAGGCAAAATATTTATGTGTTATGTAATTATAGATGTTATATGATGGAGCCAATGTGATATGATGTATTTAATTTCTGATATGTCTTTTTATATTCCGCTAGTCGTTCACGTTATGCGCGGCTCACGTTTTCAATCATGTTTAAAAAAAAATGGCTCGTAATTTCACTAAGTATTTTCAAAGTATGATTAAAGAACTGAAGCAAAGAGTAAAGCCTAGTAATTAATCAGATACAACCTAGGTGTATTAGGTTAATTATTTGGGTGTTACATAAAACAAAAAGCTCATCATATCCCATGGAAGGAGAAAAAGTGGAGAGAGGGAATGTGCATCCTTACCAAGCGAAGTACCACATGCATCTTCCACTAGGGAGTCAATGACATCGATGCCAAATATAGAGTGTTCCTCATCGGGATATCTCATTGCATCATCAACAGAATTGAATTTTCATGTCCCCACCCTCCATGGATAACGTGCCAACATGAACATCAATCATGGTTCTAGCGGTTTTCAAAAAGGATCTTCCCAAGATTAATGTATGGCGGCTGGCATCAATGTCATTCTCCATTTCAAGCACATAAAAATTAGCATGGAATATTAAATCATTTACCTATACCAGAACATCTTCCAATACTCCCTCTGGCCTTGTGATGCTATTGTTGGTAAGTGAATTTGCAGATCACCTGAAACACTAAATAGGGGATTAAATGTTCAGATAGTTCCCCTTAATGATGCCTTACCTGTCTAATTTTTATTAGAGTTTTCTCAATCTAGAGTCAAGGGTATCAAATTTTCAGCAGATAAGGAACACCTTATACAAAGGGACACTTTTTTTTTTTAATAAAAATAGAAATATTAAAAAAAATAAAAAATTGAAATAAAATAAAATAAAAATAAAAATAGTAAAATAAACAACTAAATTCTATTGCCTCCCGGCAATGGCGCTAAAATTTGCAGAGGTTGTCGCCTACCTCCTCAAACTAGAAATTATTTTAATGCTAAGTTGCATAAAAAATATAGCAAAAGGCACAGCCTAGGTCGTCTCGCAAGAAGGCTTTATCACTTAGTTGGGAAAACTTGGGGGTTTTGAGAATGAAATTAAAGCAATTTAAAGTAAAAGATAATAGCAATGATAATGAAGCACTAGTGCATGGTATTCCAAGGATTAGAATTAATTATCATTGACCAAATATTGAGCCCATTAGTGACTATTAGTAATTAATTACTAGCAATTCTACTAGTGATCAATCGATTCCTAGAATTTGACCAATGCAAATAACTAATAAATGAGATCTCAATTTATTTAAAAATTATAGTGATTTAAGGTACCAATTACTATAGGCTAACGTCAATCGAAAGGTTAATTCTAATGTTCTCCTTCAAACATAAACCAATGGATCCATCAATTTATGCCCAAAGGATTTCCCTAAATGACGATCGTCAATTTAGTTGTTCCAATAAAAATTATAGCAATTATCACAATAATTATAAGAACAGAAACTAAAGAACATTGAGAAAACTAATGCATTTAATATAAACAAAAGGTCTTAAATATCATCCCAATTCATATGGAAATCCCTACACTAGTAAGAAAATTTATTCCTCCATCCCTGGAGGATTACAACAGTGAAAATAAATGGAACCTGAAAATAATAACAACAATCCTTGCCACAATCTCCAAGACAAAGCACCTTCACTAATGGAATTCTAAGAGAGAAGAATAGAGAAGAAGAAGATGTAGAGAGAGAAAGATAGGGCTCTAAACTACAACCTAAAGTGAGTCAAAAACTAGGGTAAAACTCTGTGTCAATCCTTTATATACTCTTCTAAAATGGGCCAAAGTGAGCCCAAAAACAAATTAATTAACTGTTAAAATGCTATCCATGAGCATGCAGTGCTAAATTGGAACTGCGGTGCTCATTGTGAGTTACACTCTTTAAAGTCATCTTTTCAGGCACTATTGAGCACTCTTCTAGACAAAATTGATGTCTCCACATATTTGGTCAGTTTTGGTCTCTTAAACATCCGAATTTGTCCTTGGCACTAGAAATAGCGATTGTAGCCCTTTGAATGAGTTTTCCAACACCACCAAAATCACCTCGATTGGTCACCAAGATGCTCTTAGAACTGGATTTTGAGCTGAACATGAAAGTTTTAGAGGACTTTTTGAGCTTTCTAAAACATCTTTATTTGTCTCAATCCGATCCTTATAAAGAGAGATACAAATTTTCCATTATGATGCTTTCTGTAAATATGCTCAAATGAGCTCAAGAACTCCTCTATTTAGCTCCCAAATTCTCCAAATTGATCATTGCTACAAGCTCCAAGAGAGTTCTTAGTCTTGTTCTTGACATTTTGCATTCAATTCAAAGCTCTTGTATACAAAAATAATACTCAAAGAGATAGGTTGAACACAATAAACTCTAATCCAATAATTATTTCAAAATCAGTGCAATAGTCAATGATTGTATAAAAAATGTACAATGAGAAATAAGTCAAAATCCTTATTAATCACATCAATAACTTAGTAAAACTCATGCTAAGAATTAGAAGCAAAATAAGTGGCATAAATGCCCTTTATCAAGATGGCATGCCCTTCCTCGAGGGAAAGGGTTTGAACCCCCACGATTGACATTTTTGAGGAAATATTGGATTTCCTTAATGGCCCATTTGGCACATGGAATTGAGTGTAGAATTGGAGCTTGGAATTGGAATTGGGCTACTCAATTCTAAATTTTGTTTGGTAGCCCTTTTAGAATTAGAATCATAATTCCGTATAACAATTCTATGGAATTGAAAAATAACTAGTGCAATCCTTATCCAGTTCTTAACTCATACATTAAAAATTATCAATTCCATATCTCATAATTTTTATAGTTCTCCAACTGTGTGAGCACCTCTCATTGCCCACTACAACTGGTTGCTCAACCTCTGAGGAGGTGGCTGCCCACCAATCACCTATAGCCTCCTCCGCCATCGCCGACCACCTGAGTGGCCTACCACCCATTGTTGATTGTTCACCTGTCCAAACTTAATATAATGAAAATATTTTAAAGCTATAACTTATATATCCAAGCAATAGAAATGAAATTGAATTTTGAATTCTAATTTTGGATCCTAATTCTTTGTAAGAGCCAAACATAAAATTTATGATTAGGAGCCAATTCCACTTATATGCACCAAACAATGATTCAGCTAACTCGCTCTAGTTTTGACCAATGATGACCGATTGAGTTGCAAACTGATCCAATCATAAAACTAAACCAGAGCCATGGCCAGTTATCGGTTTCCAATCCGAATGGACAAGTCCTCCGATTTTGATAACTAGGGGAATTAGTATAAATAGGAGTAACATCAATTGCAATGGTAGATGTGAATTGGATTTCGTTTCCTGATTTTTGGATATTCTCTACTTCTCTTTGCTTTTCTCCCTCATTCTCATATTTTCCTTCTAATTTGTCTACTCTCCTATTCTCTAATTTCTATCTTGTTTCGAAGACCCTTGTTGGGAATGATGTAAAATTAGTTTCTACCATCAAAGATCAAGTTATTAAAGCCTTATTGGCGAAGAGAAAATCTAAAAAAGAAAAAAGGTATGTGCTCCCAATTAGGAAGAAAAACAACAAATTCAAAATTAATGCAGGCAAGCACACGGTAGGACATCTCGAGGATGAGGTTCTTGATTATCAAGAGTGTAAGCATAGAGGTTCCTAGGTTGCATGCGAAGAAAGATGATACGGTGATATAGGCATTGACTGAGTATAACATCAAGAAATGACGATATGAACAAGTGTGTTCTAACTAGAAGAACTGAAGAAGGGGTAGAGGAAAACATAATAATAAGAGTTGAATTCATTTGTTGGTTCCTCCAGTCAAGTATATGTCTTGTGTGTGATTGTGAGGCACCCTTTTCTGTGTTTGTTTTTGTGTGTGTTCCATGTTTTTATTGGGTTTTCGTTTCTCGATATCTTTTTTAGTGTCCCTGAGTTACTTGTCTTACTTTTCTCTTGTTAGTAATTCATGCCTTTTTTCAAATTATAAAAAATCTCAATGTTTGATAAGTACTACAACTCCATTTTTCTATATCTCTCTCTGTTTTTTGGGTCCAACACTCTTTTTTGTTTTCACGCGAGTAAATTGACATGTGTATGGTAAGCTTGACGCATATGAAAGTGGGTGAAGGATTTGCTATTCTGGGCAACTTAGGGACTAACCTTAGTCTTTGAAATTAAACTTCCAAAATTACCCAGTGCCCTAAAAATTGTTGTTTTAAAAAAGGGTCTCCCTATTTTATATTTGCAAGTAAAGGCTTCTACCCATTTTCTTGAGATTCAGTCAATTGGTTCAAAACCTTATCTGAACAAACTGTGTGGTTCAAAACCTTATAATGGCTTCATATTTGAACAACAGGTGTGTTGTTGTGCTGGC
The DNA here is from genome assembly GCA_030441495.1 of Dalbergia oliveri. Taxonomy (NCBI): domain Eukaryota; kingdom Viridiplantae; phylum Streptophyta; class Magnoliopsida; order Fabales; family Fabaceae; genus Dalbergia; species Dalbergia oliveri. The sequence goes on along the minus strand of JAMLFY010000003.1, from coordinate 34,004,579 downwards.
GGGTTTACCAAATTGGCTATTGTTTGTGAAAAGGGTAGCAGTAGCAGAGTTAGCAAGCAAAGGCAGAGCTAAGCTTTAACAATGGAACTTGTGTCTTTGATATTCCTACTTTTCCTTGTAAATTTTGTCCTCAAATTTAAGTGCCCGGCTCCCTCTTCATAAGCCTTCTCTTCCAACTTCAAGAAACCTTCATTAATCGATTCCTCACCAAACCCTCCCACTTTTCCCTTCACTTTCTTCTTTTTCTTCATATACCATTGGGCTTCTTTTATGCATGCAAGAGATTGGAGTGGTGGGCATTCCAATCACAAAAGAAAAGCTTCAAATTTTTTATTATCTTTAGGTTTAAAAACCCAATTGAATTATTAGAGGAGCCAAAACCTTAAAATTGAATTGTTGGCACTTTGTTTGTGGTCACACCCAACCTAACACAATGGACCTTGAAGAGGACACTAGAAAAGCATGATTGCCTTGGTGTTATGGTAGCTAGATTGTGGTTTGAAGATCCAAGCGAAGGCTCTGCCCAAGTCCGACCCTTAGATAAATATAACAAATATAATATAAATAATTAACAATTTAACACATTTAAAAATTTATAGGCTTATATAAATATATATAAGCATGTGTACAATTAATAATAAATACATTTAAGTAATCCATCGTTACCCAATGACCCAGTGAAGAGTGCCTTGACCGGTTCGATCACCAGTTTAGATTTTAAAAACTATGCCTAAATCTCTCCTTCATTTCTTTCTTTCTCAACTAAACTCTCTCTATCTCACCTACTCAACTAGATCAACTGTATTTTTCCCTCGATTGTGTGAGATATGATGGCAACAGCAACCACACCACTGTATGTTGTACTTGCCAGGCGGATTGATGTAAACCAACGGTGCTTCCCCCTTGCTCGCAAGATAGTGGCAACCGACTAACTCTTTTTTTTTGTGATGATTGAACTAGCAACTCGTCGCGTCACCAGTTTTGGGGAACTCCTGCCAAGTAGTATTAGTTCGAATGCAGGTCCAATCTGGACTACTAGGAGTAGTCACCTAACCAATTCATCGGTTGATCTGTTAGTTAGGTTCAAGGTTGAAAGTTATGTTTGAAATGCCAAATTATTAAAATTATTCCATTCTAATTTCGCTCCAAAGCCAAAAGAAAAAAGACATAGGTATTAAAAAAATAATAAATGAATTTTGGTAGAGGTGAAAAATTGTATAAATGCATAAGATTGTCCTATTAAATAGTAAATAAAACTTGATTACAATGCTATATTGAAGAACAAAAACTATGACACGATTAATTACACTAGAGATAGTACTGAAAAAATAATAATGCTTTTTTGATATTGTAAATGGACAAAAGTCTTGAAATAAAAACATAAAAAAAAAAACTTGATAAATGGAGTAAAAGAGAGGACTATTAATTATTTTACCACGTAACAGGTTATTGTATTCTTTCTGATCGGGGCTTATTTCATAGTTGATGATTTTAATAATATTTATGCTCCAATAGTTATGTCTTAATAATCTTTTTGTCTAATATTATTATTTTTTCTAAAATTCATAATATATTTTTTTGGTAAAAGTCAATCTATTGATCTTCGATGCAGTTTTACTATATATGATCACTATTATTCCAGTAATTTGTTTTTGAATTATCATTAATATCATACCATATGATTCACTATTGGTATACGATAAATATTTTTTTTGCCAACGCTTAGATTTTGTTTTCTTTATTTTAATAAGCTATTATTAAAGAAAAAGCGTGTATTAAATGATGATATCAAATTTCACTCAAAGCAATTGCACTATAAATGGATAGATAGATCTATATTATAAATGTAAAATGATAATTTCAGGTTAGTGGAGTTTCGAAGGTTAGGGATCTTTCGTGTTTTGTGAAGATTAATTGTACGAGTTCTGTATGATTAGGAAGAATTGTGCTGATTGCCAGGTGAGTAATACATGACGATTGCGGTGAATTATTCTTGGGCGAGTCATGCAATATTATGGAAAATTACTTTAGTATTAAGGGTGTGTTTGATTGGAAAGTAAAATTGGGGATAAAATTTACCTAGATGAGTTTCATGTATAAAATAACATATGTAACTCATCTAGGTAATTTTTACCCTCACTTTTACTTCACAACCAAACACAACCTAAGGGGTTATATAGTCTGTATTTAACGTCTCTTGATTTTTTGTACTTGTTTTTTTTTTCTTTTTTTAATATTTCATGTACTTAATTGGAAGTTTTGGCCGTTGATGTGAGGAATTTAAAATTATTTTTTTTTCCGTATAATTTTCTTCTACTCTAACTAGCTATTTCATTCTTATATTCGGTATAGTTACCTACTCCCTTCATACCATCAATATCTGCTTCATCATCTCAAGGAGAAACTAGAAGACGAGAGTATGCAAACCATCCTAGCATAAAGATTTCCATGCCATGTGTCAAGGATATTACAAAGATTTATATGCTTTCCAACTGCAGTTAACAATTGAATATTAGTAGTAGACAATTGGAAATTATATGTATATATCCAACACACACAAAAGAAATAGCAGAATCATCATAAGAATAACATTAATTGAGTTCTTCTCTCTATATATATACCCCATCTTTCGTACAAAATTAAACAATCAAGTCTCACACATTCTCACACAAGGGAGTGTTTTCTGCCTTCAGACAAATTTATTTTTTGCCCCCGGCAGCACCTCCTTTCTGATATACAATCTCTCACTCTTGGTTATTGTCTTCAATTTCTCTGCCAGCAACACAAGGATCAAGGACTTTGTCTGAAGATATGAAATTGGAGTGGTAACTCGATCTTTGAATTCAGTTTTATATATGCAGATCTATTCCTTGTTTTAATCACTTTTGTTATTTCTTCAATCCCATTGCTCTTTTTATCTATTCTCTTGGATCTCCCAAATAATTCTTTTCACAGAATCCAGTGGACAAAACCCTGGCCTATTAATATTTGTTTATTGACTCTTACAAATGCCCAAAAATTAAAAGAAAAAAAAGATGATAAAAAAGAAATTTTACTTTTGCTAGGCTATGTAAAAATCCTGCGGAAAACGTGGGTGGTAAACGGGAAGCACATTATGTTAGGATGGTTTGGTTTAATTAAAGTATAACAAACAAATTAAAAAAAAAGTGCGATAAAATAAGAAAGAAAAGGAAAAGAGTGTGTTGCGTAAAATAATGGATTTGGCCATCTAACACACATTAATTGACCACTTTTCTTTTCTTTTTTTCTTTTTCTTTTTCCACATCGGTTATTATTATTATTTTACAATATAGTAATAACAAACATGGTGGTGCATCACAGAAATTAATGGTGGTCAGTGAGTGAAAGGAGGAAGAGAAAAACAAGTGAGTGATAGAGCAGCAATGGCATCCTCAAATTCACCATGCGCAGCATGCAAGTTTCTGCGCCGCAAATGCCAACCAGAGTGTGCTTTTGCACCATACTTCCCACCCGATCAGCCCCAAAAGTTTGCAAACGTTCACAGAATCTTCGGGGCAAGCAATGTCACAAAGCTTCTCAACGACTTGCACCCTCACCAGCGTGAAGATGCTGTAAATTCCCTTGCCTATGAAGCAGAGATGAGGCTCCGTGACCCCGTCTATGGCTGCGTAGGAGTCATCTCTCTCCTTCAGCACCAACTTCGCCAGCTCCAAATGGACCTCTACTGTGCCAAATCAGAGCTCTCTAGGTACCAAAACTTGAGCATCACAACTAACCATGGCCTTCTTAGTGCTGAATCTGCTACCACAGCCTACCACCACCACCACGCGCAAAACGCGGGCGGTGGTGGTGGTGGCCGTGACAACCATTATCACCACTACCACCATCACCACCAGTTCTTTCCTAGGGACCAGTACCAGCAGCAGGTGGTCAGAAGCTTTGAGGCAGGGAACAACTATGATGCTAGTCTGTTGGCCATGAACATCTCTGCTAGCTTAGGGCAGCTCAATCAGCTCCAACAGCACAGTGCTGCCGGTGGCGGCGACGACCGCCGTACCGTCAACCCCTCCTAGGGTTTCATGGGACGACATAATTAATGTAATAGGTAACTAATTTTGTCTGCCTCTATTTCTTATGTTTTGGTTCTCTTTTTTTTTTCTTTAGTGTAAACTCAAAATCCCTGATCAACATAAATACATGTTTTGTCTTTGTCTATGTTGGGGGATTCTTCAATTCTATACATATATAAAATGTATGCTGTTGCTCATGTACTGATGAACCATGTTAATTTGGAAATATTACCCTATATGTGTTATCTAAATCTGGAAATGTCAATTCTTACTATTAATTTCCATTAATCTGGTGCAATCGCATGGGTTTAGTACAAATATTTTTTAGGAATATTTAGATTATTTTCGTGCAGCATATGTACAGTCAAGAATTCCATCATGATATACATTCCTTTCTGTTTTAAGGGGTTTTGACATTACTAGCTGGAGGAAAGAATCGAACCTGCTGCAATGCAATCTCCCTTTTTGATGGACACTCGAAGACTAACGTTCCGTCAAAGCTCGAATCGCATTTCTAATTTTTCTTTTCCATAATTACTACAGAACATCTAGACAGAGAAATATGACATGAATATGAGAATGAAGTAGCTGGTCAAAATTTTTATTGTTGTGCTTCTTAGTGTATCCGCCAAGGAAAGAAATAAGATGGATGTTTCCTTCATAAAAAGATTATCATTATTAGCAAACAGTTTATTCTCGTGTTATAATCAATAATGATAGTACAGTTCTTTGTGACATTTATGATGAATATTGATCTATGGTCAAATACCTTATGGTGTTGTCACTATATATAAATATTTGTTTATTGATGTTGTTATTCTTTGAGCGGAGTTGTATCTACTTTTCCTATACACAATTACATTACACAGTATAGAACTATTAGATACGAGAAAAAAGATGATCAGACCCTTGCTGTAACACACAACCGCATTTATAGCAGTTCCTTCAAATTGCTTCAGAGTAAAACTACTCAACCCCAGTGACTATACCCTACGTTTAATTCTCAATGCCATTGGCATTTATTAGACAGTGCCAACACTATGGACCTGTTCTTTCTATCTGAACGCATTTGTTAATTCCATTGGGTATGAAATGAATTCAATGACTGTGACTTGACCAATTCTTTTACCTTTTTTCTTTCTGCCTTGTCATACTGCTATCCCTCTTGACTATTCCTTGTTTCTATCAATACACTACACTCTTTTCTTGAAGTTTGGCATTGCACGCTTTTCTATATATATTCATCCTTCAAAGTTCAATATGCATACACTAAAACAATAACCGAGAACCCACCTACTGCATTTCTTTCATCTTTCTTCTTTATTACATCCTTAATTATATGCTGTTTGTCCCCTGCTTACCCTTTACTATTTGAAAACAAAAAAGAAAAATGAAAACACTTCGATTGGCCATGAGATGTGACAAAGCGACATTGTAATGAAACGTAATTTGAAGAATGGATTCTGGAATGTCATTATATATGCCCTGTGAATAGCAATGTGGGTTACATAAATTTTTGCATAATTATACAGTACAAATTATATTGTGATCTACTCGCTCCAAATCACTTCATCTATCAATTTTTTTTTTGAATATCTATCCATTTGCAATATCACTATCCTTAGCATAATTAATTTTACTCTATCCATTTTTAAATAACTGTAAAAAAATCATATAATACAAATATAAAAATAAGAAAAACATCTTGGTAAATGTATAAAATTGTATGAGGTGACAAAATTATTATTATATAATCATTATTATCCATCTTGATAAATGTATTAATTACTTAATCAGACATTCATATCAAGTGTATAAATGGAAAAAAAAATTAATACTACCTAGATATTATAAATAGCAGATATTTTGAAATATGAAAAAGTGAAAAAATGACAATTATTATGAAATAAAGGGAGTATTAATTATTGTAAAAGGAATATGTGTACTATAATAGGGTAATTTTGTTCACTTGCACAATTCTGTGCTATTATTGAGACGCATTTGTTATTTTTTTTAATATTATGTTTTTTTTTTCACACATGGAGTAAAATGATCTGAGTACTTAATAATAAAGGAAAATTCTATGGAACCAAAGCCAAATCTTGAGTTTTAAAACATTTGTCTACATAGACCAATAAAATCTCAACATAAATTTGGTTATTACGATTTTATGGCATTTGGTGACGTGGCCTTAATTATTGATGGGTTAATTCAGTTAATGAGAATATTATTTCAAAATTTTGAAGGCAAGAGAAGTCAAGGGAAGTTTGCAGCAGTTACATGAGGTTTCACAAACAAATAACCGCATGGGAAACTTGGCAAGCATGCAATGAGAAGGTTACTCCATAAATAAATGTGAAGTGTAACATCCTCCCAAGTACAATATTCTTCTTAAATCATGGCATCATACTCGAGAGTTGTTACTTATAAATTTGTGGACCTTTCTTAAATATCTATAGCAAGCTCAGTTAATGTAATAACTAAGCATAATTCTATTAACATGTATAGCAAAGAAACATAACATTTATTGAATACATAGCTACGCACAAAAGGAAGCTCTTCTAAGAGCTTTAATACACATCTGTTCTTTACTACGTTTAGGGATATACATACAACTAAGTACAACATAATAAAAACACTAACTACTAAACTACTCAATCCAATTCCTTTTGTGTAGCAGCCCCATAGTTCTCTAGATCAACCTGGAGATGACACAAAAACACAAAAACACATAGGGTGAGAATTACACAATTCTCAGGGGCATTTCCCCAATATACAATCGTAATGTCATCGTCATCATCTCAGCCACTTCGGTTTATTAAGAAAATATGATCATGCAATACAGACTAAAAATTCATTTTAAAGTTCTAAAATCATCCTTCCAAAGTGGATTTATTTTATTATTCAATCACTTAATATACACATGTAATACTACTCTATATCATAGTATTGCATTCTGAAATATACGTGCCCTCAATACATCGAAGGGGACTTTTTCGTGTCCATTAAATGGGAATTTTCTGTGCCCATAAAAGTGGACTTTCTCGTGTCCATTAAAGGGGACTTTCTCGTGTCCATTAAAGGGGATTTTTTATTTACTTAACATATATATCATCATCAAGCTTATATAAGTATCCATTCACAATAAAATTTTCAATCAGGTCTCATAAACCACTTTTCAATTCCTCGAGCATGCATTTATAGGTCACAAGTCACATGGCCAAATATTTAACATCAAGTTTCATGTCATACTAGAACAAAAAATGTCATTCTTTCATCAATTCAAAGCATTGTTTCATTTCCAGCACAATGGGCAGATTTCACACCATTGTAGCACAAATTTATTTGCTCATCAAACAACTGATTCAGAGGCTATAAAAATTATCTAAGACACTTCAATGTGTCTGCAAGACTCCATAAAAATTTCAAAGTAAAAAGAGTTCTCTTAACTATGTGAATAGAATTAGACAAATTTGGTGCTCAGAAACCACTTGACATCAGCAGAACCCAAATTCCTAATTTTTAACCTCACCAAATGATTGAATAAATTCAAAATCAAAATCAAAATTACACTTAGAGATGTTATCAACACTCAGTAAAAATTTCAAAGGATAATTCAATCATTTGCTATGGTAGAAAAATTAGACAAATTTGCAGCTTCAAGACCAGAAATTTAGGCAACACCTATATAGTCTCAGTTCATGATTTTTTTTCAGGCAGTAGGAGTCCAAAACAAGGCTAAAAAAAATTCATGGAACTAGCCTAGGATGTTAGCTTCAACATATATTTTCTATAGCTTATGACAATAGCTAAAAGTATACCAGAAAATTCGTGAACAATCACTGCCAATCAGGAAAATTGAAATTCCAGCAGCATAGACGAAAACCCCTTTTGATAAAAATGATTTTTAACATCATCCAAACATCTCACCAAAATTAATACATCACTATCCATATATTATCAACCAATACAATAAAAAATTTTGAAATAATACCAGTCAGAAATGTTCATAATAAATTTGGGAAGAAAAGGCCAAAGAAAACCCTACTTTTGGTGTCTAATGGATCCTTGGCTCAAAGATTGATCCCTTCCACTCCAAAGCTCCCAAATCAACCTCAAATCCTTCCTAAATCAGTGAGGGGTGAGGTAGCATGGTAAGAATTGGTGAGGAAATGAAATTCCAATCGGTTAGATTTGTAGGTATTGAGGTGTAGAACAAGTTTTGTGAAAGGATCTTGGTGTTTTAGTGACTTTAAGCTAGGGTTTTGCAAGCTTGAAGTTTGTTAACAGAGGTTTGAGAGGAAAAATAATGGAAGAGTTGTATTTTATGCGTCTTGGCTGAAAATGATGGTGGTGGGGTGATAAGGTTAGTGGCTTATCTTTATCTTGACATAAATATAGTATTTATGTAGGTAAAGTGTAATTTTCTTTCTTTTTAGGAAAAGAAATTATATGAATGGCTAGGATTTGATTGGATAGTCAAAGAATAAATGTTGGTTGTAACATCCCCCAAGTACAATTCCATCCTTAAGTCATGGTATCGTACTCGAGAGTTGTTACTTATTAATTTACAGACCTTTCTTAAATATCTATAGCAAGATTGATCAAGTCGACTAGTAACTAATTCGTGGTTCTATTAAATATATACAACAAATAAACAAAATATTTATTTATTTCATAAGTAAGTACAAAAGGAAGCTCTTCTATGAGCTTGAATACATACATATTCTATACTTCGTTTACAAATATATATACACACCACTAAGTACAACATAATAAAAACACTAACTAATAAACTATTGTGATCTGATTCCTTTAGTGTAACGCCTCGTAATCCTCTGGATCAACCTGGAGGCGACACAAAACCACCAAGAGAAAATGGCAGGAGGCCGATTCGATTGGAACCGGCACCTGGCCGGTCCGTTAGCTCAAAAAACCGGGGGATGTCAAAACCGATCAAAACCGAAAGAACCGGTCAAAGGGAAAACCGCGGCCGGACTGGTTTTTTTTTTTAATTTTTCAATTTTTTTAAAATTTTTTTAAAGCTTAAATACTGATATCTTATGACAATCATAGAGTAAAAAAAAAAAATAGAACCAAAAAAGGACACTAACAAAATTGTTGGATTATTATTTTTCTCTCGTCATTCACAAGCTACTCACCATAAACCTCGCTTGTCACTAACAAATATTATTTTCAAATGCTTTGTGACCATGTTATGAGACTGAAACTAGAGAAATTTTATATGGATGATGTTTATTTTATAGGCCTATGAATATTTTTTGTTGATTATGTTAATGTTAATGATTTAATATATTTATTTATATTCTAATTAATCATATGTATATATTTATATATATTTTTTATTATATTCTGTTGAACCCTGTCGAACCGGTTGAACCTCTAAACCTTTGAACCAGTACCTTGACCGGTTCGATATCGGTCAATTTTCTCTTCCTTGGGAAACACAAACACGTAGGGGTGAGAATTACACAATTTTCAGTAGGGTAACTCCAGTTACACAATCATAAATGTCCTCGTCATCATCCCAGCCACTTTGGTTTATTAGAAAAATGTGATCATGTAATGTAAACTAAAGATTCATTTTAAAGTTTTAAAATCATCCTTCTGAAGTGGGTAGCTTTTAACAATCAACCACTTAGGGCACATATATCATAAAGTTTCCACAACTAGTGAGTCATCCAGGCAATCAATTTAGAGTAAGATGAGTATGCATATAATACATGCAGTGAACTTATATCAACGTGACATGGTTTCACTTGTGGTCATAGAAATCAAATCAGTGCATTTTTCTCTTTTCATTGACATAGGAAAGACTTAGTCATACCCAATGGGTATTTGTTGTGGACAACTCCACAATAGATAGTTTATACCAAATAGTATTTACAGTGGATCACACCACACAAGGGAAATAGACCTTCAGGACTGAGCTCATTCCTATATGTGATCATCGAACTTCATTTTTTTCCATTTCCGAATCACACACAGATCTATTCCTAGCCGATACGTCTACCGACTATAAATTTGGGGAGTTCCTCTTTTCTAATTCCTTCCCTCATTCAACCTAAGTCTTGTTTCTGTTTTGTCCATATGTCAGAACATGCACGATTTAAGTTTATACATTCACTTTTCCTTTTCCAAATGCATGCACAAAGCACATATAGGCATTTCATTCACAATGAAATTTTAACCATGCCTCCTAAACCACTCTTTACTTCCTCTAGCATGCATTTATATGTCACAAGTCATATGGCCAAATAGGTAACATCAAGTATTCATGTCATACTAGAACAAAAATGCCATTAGTTCATCAATTCAAAGATATTTTGCATTTCCAGCTCAATGGCAGATTTCATACCTTTGTAGAATAAATTTATTTGCCCATCAAACTATCAATTCAGAGGCTATAAAAATTCTCAAGGACACTTCAATGTGTCCACAAGGTTCCATAAAAATTTCAGAGCAAAAAGAGTTCTCTAACTATGTTAGAGAAATTAGAAAATTTCAGTGCTCAGGAACCCCTTAAACTAGCTTAGAATCGAAATCTCATAATTTTTAACCCTAGGAAATGATTGAATCAATTCAAAATAAAAATCACAGTTGAACTTCAAGATGTTATCAACAGTCTATAAAAATTTCAAGGAAAAATCAATCATTTGATATGCTAAAAAAATTATCAAAATTTGAAGCTTCTATTCCAACATTTCAGGTAGCACATAGTTCACTTCGGTTTTTGATTTTTTTCAGGCAGTAGAAGCCCAAATCAAGGCTCAAGAAAATTTGTGGAACTAGCGTAGGATGTTATCTCCAACATATATTTTTTTCTAGCTCATGAGAATACCCACAATTATACCAGAAAATTCAAGTTCAATAGCTGCCTATGTAAAAATTGAAAATCTAGCAGCATAGACCAAAATCCCTTTTGACAAAAATAATTTTTAACATCATCCAAACACTCCACCAAAATTAACACATCAATACCAGTATATTATCAACCAATTCAACTAAAAAATCAAATTAAATCAGTAGTTAAAATAGAAAAACGGATTTGAAAGCAAAAGAGGTTTAAAAGCCCTACTCTTGGAAGCTAGTGTATCCTTGGCTCTTTGATGCTCCAAGACTGATTCCCTTCACTTCAAGGCCACCAATTCAAGTCCCAAACCTTCCTTAGGCAGTGAGTAAGTGAGATATCAAGGTAAGAAATGGTGAGAAAATGAAATTTCAATCGGTTAGTTTGATAGATTATGAGGAGTAGAACAATTTTTGTTAAAGGATCTTGGTGTTTTAGTGAATTTGAGCTAGGGTTTTGCAAGCTTTGAAGCTTGTTAATGGAGTTTGAGAGGAAGAACAATGTAGGAAGGGTTTCATGAGTGGGCTGGCCGAAAGTATGAGAGGCTAATAGAGAAGAATGGTTTTGTACTCATCTTGTAAGGAAGCTTGTAAGAAAAGCTTGATTTATTGTCATATAAAAGGTGAATTCTTAAAGATAGTAAAATGAATGGCTAGGATTTGTTTTGTTGGTCAAAGAATGAATCTTGGCCATCCACTTGGCTCAAGATGAGTGGCTCACTTTAACTTAGGGAACAAGTAGCTTTTTCGGTGTTAACAGACGAGATATTGGTTTCTGAGTAAAATATAATAAATGAAAGGTCAAGATTAAAACTTGCCTTTCAAGTTTTAATCCTTACCATCCACTTGGCATAAAGTGGATGGTAAAGGTTACTTGGCCACTAAGTAACTTGTACGGTATCAAAAACCATACATCGAAACTTTACCGAACGGGTAAAACATTTACCCGGGTAATCAAACATTACCCGAAAATTAAATCTTGGTATAAATTTTCATTCCTAACTATTTCTAACCTGAACCCTCTCTTTCTCATTCTTGGGCATTTCCTGTCCCGGATCAGGATTTCAGCGTCCGCGGCGGCAGTGGGGCTTGTAAGGTTACTATTCACCTCGGCCAAAATTTTTTTTTTCCAAAACGTCCATTGAGCTATCCTCGTCGTTGCTAAACTGTTAGATTTTTGAAATTATGATTAACAAAGCTCAAATTAATTTTTAAATAATTTTTTAGGGTGTTACATTGGCCATCCACTTGGCTCAAGATAAGTGGCTCACTTTAGCTTGGGGAGTAAGTAGCTTTTTTAGTGTTAAAACTGCACAGGAAATTCCACCGAATGGATGAGATATTGGCTCCCAAGTAAAATATAATAAATAAAAGGTCATGATTAAAAATTACGTTTCAATTTTTAATCCTTGCCATCCACTTGGCATAAAGTGGTTGGTAAAGGTTACTTGGCCACCAAGTAACTTGTACGTGTTAAAAACCCCACATCAAAACTCTACCAAACGGTAAAACATCTTACCCTGGTAATCAAACATTACCCGAAAATTAATTCTAGGTATAACTTCTCATTCCTTATCATTTCTAACCTTCGCCCTTACTTTTCTCAGTCCTGGGCATTTCCCTTTCAATCTAGGGTTTGGCTAACAAAGGCCTGTGAAGCCCGCAAGGTTACTATTCACCCGAGCCGAATTTTTTTTTTAATACGTCCGTTCGGCCATCCTCATCATTACTAAGCTATCAGATTTTTGAAATTATGACTAATAAAGCTCAAATTAATTTTTAAATAATTTTTAGGGTGTTACACGAAGCTTGTAACTTAACACCTTCTCAAATGCAACATTTTCCTTAAGTCATGACATCAGGACTTGAGAGTTGTCTAAATTTGTGAACTTTTCTTAAATATCTATAGCAAGCTCAAGTGATTTGTGTAATAACTATGTCGTAATTCTACTAAACATATAACAAAGAAACAAAACATTTATTGAATACAAGGTCAAGTACAAGAGGAAGCTCTTCTATGAGCTTTAATACACATCTGTTCTCTATTATATTTACATACATATACATACAACTAAATACAATCAATACAAGCCTTAGCCCCTAAACTCCTGAAACCCGATTTCTCTTGTGTAGTAGCCTTATTGTTCTCTGGATCTACCTGGAAACGACACAGAAATACACACATATGGGTGAGAATTCTAAAATTTTCAATAGAATATCCCCAAAATGTATAGTAAAATAAATCCATATCATCACCATCGTCCTAGTCACTTCAGTTTAATAAGAAAATATGATCATCCATTTCATAACAATGGTTTATTTTAAAGTTCAAAATCATCCTTTTGAATAAGTTTCTTTTAAACATTCAATCATTTACTATGCATATGTCATAGTACTCAACCTCATAAAAATTCATTATAGAGAAATAATTCAATAAATTATGTGTATGCATATGATAAATGCAGTATATTTGTTAACTTCACGTGCCCTTGATAGGTTGAAGGGAATCTCATCTTTCTTTATGTAACCTTGACAAGTCAAAGGGGATCTCATCTTTCTTTATGTGCCCTTGACAAGTTGAAGGGGATTTCATCTATACCATTCTCATTATTATGTGCCCTTGGTACCTCGAAGGATCTCCTATTTTTCTTATCTTTTTCGTGCCCTTGACATACTAAAGGGGATCTCATTCATTCCTCATAAACCAATCTTTACTTTTTCTAGCATGTATTCCTATATCAAAAGTTACATGCTCAAGTATTCACAATCAAGTATTCATATCATATTAGACAAAATGCCATTATATCATCAATTAGATGCATTTGCACACTTTTAGCACATTGGCAGATTTTAACCTTATATGGCAAAATTTAATTTGCATATTAAACAACCAATTCCAAGGCTACAAAAATTTCCCATAACACCTCAATATGTCCATAAGATCCTGCAAAAATTTTAGGGCAAAATTCATTCTTTAACTGTGTAACAAAATTCTACAAATTTGGTGGTCAGAGACCACCTAATCTAAGCTTAAAGCAAGAATTCCAGAATTTTTAACTCTAGCAAAGGAGTTCCTAAAGTCAAAATAAAATTGATGGTTAAACCCTAAGATGTTTTCAACAATCTTAAAATTTCAAGTGAAAATTCAATCATTTGTTATGGTAACAAAATTATCAAAATTCACCGCATTAGATCTAGCAATTCAATAAGGTTCTCACAGTCATGGTGCTTGTTGTTTTGAAGTAGTAAAAGTTTTTATCATGACCCAAGAAAAATCATGGAGTTATCTTAGGATGTTAGCTTTAACATATAAAATTTTTACTCATAAAAATACCTACATATATATCAGAAAATTCGTGAATAACTACTGCCGTGACAACACTAAACACCTAACAACCTTGTTCAAACTCCTTTTGATAAAATGATTTTCCAACAATACCAAACTACTCCACCAATGTAAATACATGTATATCTAGCTGTAATCATATATTAGAACCAGAAATATAAAATTTCAACCAGTAAATCTGAAAAAAAAAATGCAAAAAAAGGTATAAAGAACCCTACCTTTTGAGATTTATGGTTCTTAATGCCAAAGGATATTCAAAAATGATTTTTCCTCACTTCCAAGCCTTCCAAACAACACCAAACCCTTCCTTTAATAATAGATTGTGAACTCTCAAAGTGGAAAAGGTTGATGGATTCAAATTCTAACTAGTTAGTTTGGTAGATTGTGTTGAGTGGAGCAAGTTTAGTAAAGGGAGTTTGAGGTTTTTCCAAGTACAGGCTAGGATTTTTGGAAGTTTAGATCAAGTTCCAAGCTCTTTGAGGAAGAAAAATTGGAGGTTGTGTTGTTCTCCTTGGCTGGCCAAGAATGGTGCATCAAGTGATAAGGTCTGGTAGCTTTTTAATGATCTTAGATTAGGTTGTAAGAATTATTTAATATAAAGTCTATATTCTTTCCAAAAGAAAATAAAATGAATGGCTAAGATTTGATCTTGTAATTCAAGATTAAATCTTAGCCTTACACTTGGCCCTAAAGAATAGACATTATCCTTTTATAAAAATTAAACTATCTTTCGGTGTTAGAAATCGTACATCGAAAGTTTCTAAACGGGTGAAGCACATACAGGGTAATCAATATTGCTCGAAATTAAATTCTAGGTATAAAATCTTCATTTCTAACTATTTCTAACCTTAACCCTATCTTTTCTAGTCCCGGCATCTCCCTGTCTTAGATCTATGATTTCAGCTCCTAATGGCCTAGGACCTACAAGTCGCTATATATATATATATATATATATTACACATCCATTGGACTATCCTCATCATTGTTAAAACTCAGATTTTTGAAATTCTCACTAATAAAGTTTAAATTAATTTTTAAATAATTTTGGAGTGTTATAGTAACTCTCGTTCATACAAAAGCTAATAATATGAATTAACATATGAAGCATAATGGTTAACATTAATGTAAAAAGATTACAGGCATAGGGTTTGGCATAAGTACTTAATGCTATTAATTACAAACTAAACATTTCTAAAATTCATAATAAAAAATCACAAATTAATTAAACATAAGTCGATAAGTTTCTAACAGCTACCTTCCATTCAACGTTACTTGGCTAATTTGAAACCACCAGAAATAAAAATAAAAAAAATGAGAATTTAAAATTTTAATTGATAGAAAATGAATGGTTTTAAAACATTTGAACTATGGCTGGTTTTAGCCTTGTCTGCACAAAAAATACATAGGGATACAATTTCATTGTATAATAAATTACCATGGTATAAATAATAAAAATCATGCAGAAGATGTCATGCAAATCTTAGAAGAGTCTTGATTTATTTACTTTGGTTTTTACTTTCATTTATTTGCTTGTCTTACACATAGTCAAATGCCTTCTCTTAGGGATATCTCATTCTGTTTTACTTTTTAATATCACAATAACAAAGTCAGATTTTTATGCCACACTAACCAAGGAGAGTAACATAAGGACCTAACATCTCTTCTCTCTGCCTTCTGTGATTAGTGATAAATTTTTAAATGTCTTCATTTTAATTTAATTGTCATTATACATAAATTCACAATGGGTTTGAAATGCATAAACTTAACTAATAACATAAACTGAATAAAGTGCACACAATATAAATTAATGCATAAACTTAAAATTAATAAACTTCATCAAAATAATACAAACTTGACCAATTATAAAGTAATATCTCAATAAAACTCTTATAGTAATTATAAACCTCAAACTTCACCCCATACAAATAATGTCTCCAAATTTTCAAGGCAAACACTATGCAGCTAACTTTAAGCCTTAGGTTAGGTAATTCTCTTCATGAGACCTATGTTGTCTAGAAGCATAAGCCACAACTCTCCTTTCTTGCATCAAAACACAATCTAATCCCTTCTTGGATGCATTGCAATGCACTACAAATTTTTTCCTAGGGTCAAGAATTATTAACACTTGGGGTATATGTAAGCCTATTCTTTAACTCTTGAAAGATAGGTTCACAAGTCGATTTCTATTCAAAAGCCTGGTTTTTCCAAGTTAACCTGGTCAAAGGTAAAACTAGTTAGGAAAATCCTTTAATGAACCTCCTAATAACCAACTAATCTAAGAAAACTCCTAATCTTAGTGACCGCCTTTGGCCTTTTCCAATGAATTATGGTTTCAACTTTGCCTAGATCTACAACCACCTCTCCTTGAGTGATCACATGGCCTAAAACTTTACTTTATGTAGCCAAAACTCACATTTTTCTAGTTTGGCATACAACTATTTCTCCTTCAAAGTTTGCAACACTATCAAGATGTTGTTCATGCTCCTCCTTAGTCTTTGAATAGATAAGAATATCATATATAAAGATTACCACAAATTTGTCAAGGTAAAGCCTAAAAATCCTATTCATGTAATCCTTGAATATTACAAGAGCATTGGTAAGTCCAAAAGGCATCACAAGATATTCATAATGACCCTACCTAGTCCTAAAGGCTGTCTTAGGAATATCTTGTTATTTTATTCTTATTTGATGGTATCTTTATCTCAAGTCAATTTTTCAGAAAATTGATGCTCCTAGCAATTGATCCAATAGGTCATCTATTCTGGGACATTGGTACTTATTTTTAATTGTGACCTTATTCAATTGCCTATAATCTATACACAGCCTCATGCTCCCATCCTTTTTCTTGACTAGCAAAATTGGCCTACCTCATGGTGATACACTAAGCCAAATAAATCCTTTGGACAACAAATCCTCAATTTGTTTCTTAAGTTCATTAAGCTCTAGATGGGATATTCTATAGGGTGCAAAGGATAGAATTCCTATACCTTATATTAGATCAATGGAAAACTGAACCTCTTTTCAGGTGGTAAGTTTACTATATCCTTAGGAAACACTTTTGGAAATTCTCTCACTAAAGGTATGTTGTTTATATGTTGTTCAACCTCATAATTTAAAGAATAAAGGATAACCCCTTGAACTTCTTCTAAGGGGCACATCTTTTCTTAGGTGGCATTAAGGGAAATGGTATCAGATGATTTTTGTTTCTTAGTTAGGTCAGTGGGAAAATAAGCAAGCTTTTTGGAACAATATAGAATGATGTCATAAGAAGACATCCAATTTATTCCAATTATGATATCAATACCAAACAAAGGTAAACAAACAAGATCAATAACAAAAGGATATTCTTTAACTAAAATAGGATAGTTCAAACAAGCATGAGATGTAGACACTTTTTCCCTATAGAGGTAGAAACTAGGTGATGTATCATGTCCATGTGTCCTTGGCTAAGCCTGGCAGCATTTGCGTATCCAAAATCCTCTTGATTGCAAAATGACATCTTTTACTGAAGCCTACATTTTTTATGCAAATATGTTCATTGCAGTGAGCTTTTCTCAAGCATAGTGTTTTCAGACTTCAAACATTAATTTGAGAGCATGCCTTGTAATTAGAATTTATGTAATGAGCTAAAGATGTACTTGTTACTTAATTTTTAAGTGTTAAGCTGATTTTCAGATTTAAGATCAAGATCATGTGATGAAATAGTTTATGCTTTCAGGATTAGCAAATTCGATTAAGATGTTTTCAAAGTTATATATGTTAAATACTTCAGTTTTTTTGAATTCAAATATTATGTTTTTATTAGAGAAAATGATAATGATTTAGAAGAAAATCATATTTGAAGTATGAAATTATGATGAATTATGCATTTAGAGAGACACGTTATCCATAAGGCTTATGTGGGGACGAGACTCCTCATGTGGTCACGTTCCCAAATCAAGTTGTGACAAAGTGGTATTAGAGCCATATGTTTCCTTGCATAGTACTGAAGCAAGTGTCCACAAATAGCATGGTGTTTATGTAAATAGAATTGCAGCTATTGCACTGATGCAATGTTATATGAGGCCTCTAGGAAAAGTCAGTCATGTTTAGGTTTAGTAAGAGTCTTTGTCATTTCTTGAAACTTTTGATCTGGTATCTTATCCTTTTCCCTTCCTCTCAAGTGAACTACATCACTTGATAACCGTCACTATCGGAGCACCATGTCAACCTGTACTAGTTACCTTGGCCCCTGGAGCGGCCATTTTGAACTTGTCAGAGATAGTTAGTTAGCACAACCGAGCTAGAGTACATCAATAGAGAGAATATCCAGGAATGACTACCCTAGGTAGAGGTTAGTAGCAGGCACCATTGGAGGGCCACCCCTTCATGTGCCTCCTTGATGTGTCCTACTACTACCCAACCAAGGGGTCAAGGAGTCAACCAGCCAAATTATGAAGGCTTAGTACGGACCAGTTGGTCACACGTAGTCTGTTAGACGTGTGGAAAACCCATGGAGGTCAGTGCCTATGGGGCACACTCACATGCTGTAAATGTAGTCAGAGAGGGCCCAAGAGGAATGATTGCATATTATCTCAGAAAGTTACAAGTTATAGGATAGAGAACTCGATGCAACCCCCTTTACCTAGTAGTTAAGAGCGATGCGACCATCCTAGCTGTGGAGGGTTTGCCTAAGAGTGACTCAGAGTTAGAGTAGGATCACGATAAACGAGAATCATGCATATAGGCATCCTGTAGGATTGATGATTTGATTCTAATGTGTTAAATCATTTAAAATAATCTTAAATACCATGAACATCTTGTATGTCATGTCTCTAAAACATGTATTGTTGCATAATTTATGTTGGAGCTTGTGCCTTTGCATGCCAAGTATATAAACAACACGACATGAATTGCTAAGCTATTTTTAGACATTTACTTGGATTATTGTGTGTATTAGTTGTATATGATTGCCTCCACTGGTGCTTGTTGTTTCTCTTCTAATCGTATGCATGAAGTGAAGTGTCATAAGCTATGGATGTTTTCGTACTCATGATTAGCATTCACATTAATAGATTACTAAGAGCTTTTATCAATGCTTGAATGACTAATTTTGGGGTGATGAATTGCAACCTTAAAAGATGAAGTAATAGACCCGCATGACTACATGTGAGTGTATGAGTAGACTAAGGAAATGTAAGGTTTGGAAAATGTTTTAAATTGCAAGGTAGTAGGTTCCTCGTGCTTAGTGTGTTATAAATGATTGCCTTTGAAATGAAATAAGTATGTGAAGCTTTGGATCTCATAGATTAAGGATTGGATAAAAGAACACTTATATGTGGTGTAACAAGAAGAACTTTCATGTATGGGTTTTATGTGTGCTTACGAGGACCTACCATGTTTTTGATAGCATGATGACTTGAGTGAACAAATGATATGTCTACAATTGCATGCCTATGGCTTAATGTTTGAAAAAGTTGAATTAAATTTATAATTCTATTATGCTATGTTACCATGACTAGTTTTCTAAAAATAGAAAACAAATGCAAAGTGGAATCATGTTTGATTTACATGAACTTAGAACATCTAAATGCAAGCATCTTAGATGGTTATGTTCTGCATGCAGGGTGAATGACTTGATTTAAGGTGAAACATTTTCGTAAGTTGTGCCTTGGTTGGGAATGTTTTCTTTTTAGTTAATGTGCAATTAAAGGTGTTATGCAACGTGGTGTACTATGAAATAGAATCATATGTGTTTGTATGGTAGTTTACTTGAATGTAGCATTACACGAACATGATTAGAGCATCTTAAAGAGGATGGATTTGTAATGTTGAACATGGATGTTTTGCATGATGAAGTTGAGGAACTTATATGTGAGAGATACATGTTCTTGTTCTAACCCATGCATGTAAACTAGGTGAAAGAGATTTAAGGTGGAATCTATTTTGTTTAAGCTCCAACTTGGTAACCTGATAGTAAAGAGTTTTATTCACATAGAAAGGTAATAAGAAGCATGTTGTTTACCTCAATTATATGTTTGTGTATGATGTGTGAACATGATTGGATGTCTAGAATGCATGCGTTTACATTTGAAGAGTTCGATTAAGAATTAGGAAGTTCCAATGCAAGAAGAGTAGTTCTTAGGGAACCAATAATGCATGTTATTATGGTAGGGTGTTTCAAAGATCATAGAGCAAGTTATGTTTATTTGATGGATATGTATGATGTGTAGCATTTGTGTACACCAGAGGTATAGACACTTGGTTGCTTAGCAACCTTGAATTGTTAAAATTCAATTGCTAGGAACTATGCTTATGAATGCCATGTTTGTTTTAGTATTTTCCTACGTGCACGGATAGAGTAGTTTTGATTTCTATGCATGATGCGTGCATAAGGAGTGAGGAATTTTAGGAATCAAGGACTATGAGTCCTCACGTTATTAATTAATGTCAAACACAAGAGAAAGAGAGAGAGCAAGGACAAAAGTTGACGTTTAACCCTTATATTCTTGAGAGCTCAAGCTCGCACGAGGCAATGGAGCACAATTATTCACCTAGGACTTGCACTGGGAAAAAGGCTATCCTTAGAGGTGGAGTCACCCAGTGTAAGTATCATGATAGGAGCCATTGTTGCCTCGATGGGAAATAGCTACCCTTAGAGGTAGAGTCGCCCTGATGTGACAATTGGCATCCTTAGCTAGGGTAACAGAGCAATGGCTTTTAGAATGGCACTCTCTTGAGAGTATCATGTTAGAGTGTTTTGAGTAAATAAGCCCATCCTTGAAATCCCATGTGGTTTAAGTATTTCACCTCTTTGATCTTCTAGATGTACAAGTTCAGATTTGGGGACCAAATCTCTTTTAAGGGGGAGTATGTAATACCCTAAGTCCATGTGTCCCTAGACAAGTCTAGTACATCCTTAGGGTCCCAGGACCCACCCGTGTTGACTAGGAAGGCCTCAGATGCTTGAAGGACCCTTAGAACATAGAGCAGGTGTTTCTAACACAACTATAGTGGTCTAGGACCACTATAGCGGTCTAGGACTGCTATAATGTCAGGTGCTAGTGGTCTAGGATCATTATAATGGTACTCCTCGCACTTAAATAGCACCAAAATGATGTAGTTTCATTTGCTGAAACCCTTACCCTATAAATGCCCCATTTCATATGTTTTTGGGCAGAAACTGAAATCCCTAGCCCCCAATCTCTCTTTCTCCCTTGCCACTCTTAACTCCAATCAATCTTACCTACTCTAAACTTCAAGGCAAGAAATTTATGCTATTTTATGCTCTATTTCTCTCCTCACTTCCATGTTCTTGAGTTAAAGTGTTTATATTCTTAGTTGTTATCAAGTGAAGGTACTCTCCCAATGTTGTTAGAGTTAGTTTAGATTTGTTCTAGGATTGTTAGACATTATTCATGGGTCTATGCTACTCCATGGTAGTTGTTGGTGTCATTCCAAGCTTCCAAGGTCAAGTTAGTTACACCCATTGTAACACCCTAATATTTAACCTAACACGCCTAGGACGCATTAAGATTAATTATTAGTTATTACTTCCTTTTAAATTCATTTGTAAAATTACTTAGCGGAAAATACATGTAAACTTTTTTTTTTGAAACACTTAAACCAAAATACGAGCCATCGTATACCATCACGAGCGAAATGTAAGTGGAGAGAAATTAAACATACAATTGAACACAATAAAGAACACATCCATTCATAAAAGCAAAAGCTATAATATAACAAATAACATAGTTTGATACATCAACTGAAATATAAAAATATAAAGTCATATCCACATAAGAGTAGGCAGAGCTTGTAGTACATAAAACATAAAACAGAAAGGAATATATACAACAACAAGTACAAGGGAGCCCCAAAAGATAAAACCCCAGCTATAGCTACCCTTCCCTCCACTCCTGTTGACTCTGACCCTCTAGCGACGGGGAGATGTGTCCTACAAACTGCTGGAGCTCCTTGGTCGTGGCCCAACGAAGAGGGGGCGTGGCATGCGGAGCGGGGAACAACATGGCCTCCTGGCGCGGGCACCTCAAGCTGCGGACTCGCCTCGCAAGCCTCGGCGGGTGACAGCATCCTCGCGCCCCTACCCACGTCCATGGGTACCAAGGAGAGAACTCTCCAGTAGACGTAGGAGGGGAATCCTCGGACAAGTCAATCCCAGTGCATGGTATGAGCGAGATGTACTCCGGGTAGTCTCTGATCGAGGATGATGAACAGGCATGGCGAGTCCGCTCGTTGTGGGGTCGGGTCCTTTCGAAGATCATGTCGTCGCCAAGCGGTGAGGTAGTAGTGAAGCGAAAGCTAGAAACCGGATGCGAACGGGCATCCCATGTATGCAAAAATACGAATAGCACAACGACCCTCAAAATGATATGACTGATGCTCCTGGTCGTAGTGCACCTCCCAACTGGCATATCAACAAAGATCACGAATAACGCCATCAGAATCTGAAGACGTAACGGAAAGGAAGTAGAGGGGTGAGAATCTTACTAAAGAATCTCAGGAGGAATCTTTTTACACTAATGTCATCGTTAACGTCTTCAGGAACCTTGGGTTTATTATGAAAAGGTGTAACATGCAAGGATTCATTATGAGGTTTTATAAAGTAATTATCCAAGGTCCGTGTCTTTTATGATGGATCTTAATGCATGTATAGCGAAATATGAATGCGTGGCAATACTTTATGCGAACAAACCAATAAAACATATCATCAATAAATCATCATCATAAAAACCTTTCTCTTTCATAAGCAAGATACTTCACATCTTTTCTCGTTTCTCAAACTTGTGACATCAAGGTATCAAAATAGTAACTGCACCCTAAAAACTAAGCTATAAGCTCATACCTCAACTAGTCGTCACTACTTCTTACTTATCCTCTTGATAAGCGTAACATAATCACAATAATCCCGACTCCAGAGTATGGGTAGGGGGCCTAAGGATCACCCATCATGGGACTTTTTCCTTCTTTGAAATGCATCAACTGGTTAAGACCAGTGACTTTGTTTGCTTTGGCAGGCTAATGTTGATGCCCTCACGGTTTTACCTTCTCTTCACCGTAGTAGGAGAAGTACGTCTTGTATGCGAAATGCATCAACTGGTTAAGACTAGTGACCTTGTACGCTTTGGTATGGCTTGGTGTCCATATCCCTCACGGGTTTACTTTCTCTTATTAGTAGGAGAAATGCATCTCGACATGTCACATTTTAAAATCTTACTTTCAAAAACTTTTTTAAGTCCCTCAAATTTGACGAAAATCCAGGAGCACAATGGCTATACCAAATTTCCTCAAATTTAAGTCATGCCACATAACTTATTCAACTTATGCCATCTCATTCAATATCTCAATCAATCAAAGCCATATAAACACATTCACTCATTTCATCATGTGCATCTTAATCATAGCATGTTGTATTATCACATCAATTACGTCACAAGTTCACACAATCTTATGCACATAACATTAATGATCTCATAACTACACTCGCTCACTCTCGCTTACTCACGTTATATCTCCTATCTTGCAATGTCTTATGCTTTGACCTTTACGGTCTTAATCTTGTGCTCTGATTATTCTAATGCCCATTATGGATCATGATACACCTAGGGATTATTTCTTATAATTCTCTCTAACATTTATGCTCATTAACTCTTCCAAACATCATTGCATAAATTAAGCAAGATAGTATAATTCGATTCTGGGTTCTAGAATCTATGTCTTTGACCTTTTCTAAGTTCTGCCTTCGCCTAAGGCTCTATATTCAATTCCTTAAGTTCAATTATGCTGAATAGAATTTACAATTTTTATGTCTAAGCATTCTAAAATTCTCATTTTAAGTCCTTTCTAGTTACTTATTCTTTTCTAACTTCAAAATCGGTCCTTGCTTCACTCAAACACAATATTACGCATCTTAACTCCATAAAACAGAATTCATATGGTGGCCTAAGGAACAAGGCAGAACCACAAATGTACATCACACATAATCACATTATTTCATGTTGTAAATGCATATAAGTTGCTAGTTTTTCTCTTGGGACAATTTCAAGAGCAAAAAGGATGGTTGGTAATCGATTACATGGGCCTAGTAATCGATTACCAAACTAAATTTTGTTCTGGGTTCGAGGAACATCTAGGTAATCGATTACATAGGATGATAATCGATTACTTAGGGCTAAAACTATTTCCGAAAATGAAGAACATCAGGGTAATCGATTACACGAACAGGTAATCGATTATAGGATTTAAATACTTTGGGCACGATGAATACCTCGGTAATCAATTACATTGTTGGTAATCGATTACCAAACCTAAATCCTTCAATAACCACTCTGTAATTGATTACATAAGCTGGTAATCGATTACCAGGACCTTTGGAATTTGAGAAAACATGATTTATAACACATTCCAAGCTATTTAAACACCTTAAGACCTCATAAAACATCTTTCTAACATTTTCTTGAAAACATCCTTACTTTTTACAAAATCAAAACCATCATTGTATTATAACTAAAACACATCCACTTGTCATGGTTAAAACTTTCCATTTGAAGATACTAGGGCAAGTCTTTGAGCTATAGGATATTTAAGTGATGACGTAATCATAAACATGTTATGCACTTTACTTTACTCTTCATTATAAAGTAAAGTGAGAGCATAAAATAAATATGAGATGCAACCTCATTATTATCTTTAAAGATTAAGTGATGACTTGAAATATAAACAAGAAATGCAAGCTTGGAAATTTAAATATGATAATGCAAGTTCATTTATTTATTCTTGAGAGCTTAGTAATGGCATCAAAAGTACACATGCTGTGCAAGGCATAAACTTAAACATGAATGCACACTTATTTTATCTTAACTAAAGCTCTTACAAGACTTTAGAGGAACTTTAATAGCCTTAACCCAACATGTATCTTAACACCATTGAGTGAGCTTTAGAGTTCTTAACACCAAGTCTTCAAAGAAGTCTTTGGTTTGAACTTCATCATCAAGCTCAAGAAAATGGACTAAGGAAGAAACATCAATACTTATCAAAGCAAATACAAAAAGAACTACACATATTCTTCATTTTATTGCTCTTGGGCTTCAATTTAGAGTAAACTCTTAGAACGGTCGACCAACTTTAAGGTTGGCAAGGGTAAGCTTAGAGCTCTTTGAAAACATATGACTAATTTTCTTAACAAAACTTTTAGTGATCTACTTAACATTTTTATCAAACTTTGTATAAAGAAAGGAATAAAAACTGAAATCTTGAGAAGGAAAAGGAAAGGAAAACCGAAATCATATATAGTCCAAGACCAAGTTTTCAAGATTTAGAGGTTTCTCACTATCTTGAAACCTCATCATCAAGCCAAAGCTTTTCTCAACACAAGGCTCCAAGACCGAAATGAAAGAGGAAAAGAAGAGCTTTGAAAGCCCAAGAGAAAACTAGAACTCTTCCTTAAAGAAAGCAAACAAAACTTGGAAAATAAACCCCTACCTAATGAAGTCTTGAATGAGTTGAAAGAAAGCTTGATCCTTTGAGATGAGAAGGAAAGAAAATCTTCCTTAGAGCTTGAAGAGGAAGTTTTCGGCCAAGAGGGAAAAGAGAAGAAGAGAGGTTGTGTTTAGGAGAGTAAAGAAGGAAAAAGGACTTCTTTGATCTTTGAGGAAGAGAGCTCAAAGTTTGTAATGTGTGTAAAGGATTCAAAGGGCTTTCAAGCTTGCATATTTATAGAGAAATGAAAACTCATGGATGGCCTAGAGGAGGAGGAGGCCGGTCACTTTAGAGGAAAAGGAGAAAAGAAATAT
This sequence comes from Dalbergia oliveri, assembly GCA_030441495.1. Classification (NCBI taxonomy): domain Eukaryota; kingdom Viridiplantae; phylum Streptophyta; class Magnoliopsida; order Fabales; family Fabaceae; genus Dalbergia; species Dalbergia oliveri. Next base: position 33,978,519 of record JAMLFY010000003.1, on the reverse strand, counting down.
CTCTTTGATTGGTATGGTTGTGAGTATGGGCAAGGTATGGTGAGGTATGGGTTTGGCTATAAATGGGAGGCATGATTTTCAGCCAGCATTTCAGCCAGGGGAGGAAGAATTGCTCATGTAATTGTGGTTTAATGAGGTGTTTAGGTGTTTCTTTGATTAAGGTTTTGATTAGGAGTTTGTAAGAAAGTGTTTAGGTAAGGTAATGGTCAATTAAGGTTGTCAAGACTTGATTTAGGGAGTGGTCTTGTTAGATTAACAAATTAAAACCATTTTCTAATCAAATTAAATCATAGACACAATTCCATGATTTAAGGAATTGGAGAGAGAAATCACTATTCAAGATTCCATGACTAGGAGTCTTGAATCAAAGAATGTAATTAGAGTTTAACTAAGCAATCTTAGGTTCTAATTAACCTTAATAAATTATTTTGACTCTAGATTAATTATCGAAACAAATTAATCTTCGATTAGAGCCTAATATTGCTCAGGTTTGGTTAATTACGTCATTAGGCTCACTATACACTATTCTAGGGGTAAAATGGTAATTTTACACTAAAACTCTCTGGACCTCCCTGTTAACTAACCATCAAAAACCACTCAAAAACATCATTCCGAACTTTCTAGAAAAGTTCTGGGCTTAAATGGTACCTCTACCCGTAAACGCTGAGGGGTATTTTGGTCATTTTGAGCCGAAAGTTTGGAAAACGAGATTTTCACCTCAGATTCAAACATCATAGTTATAATCCTCTTCAAACATTGAGTTGACCTATCTAGGGCTGTCGGTCGGCTACCCTTTAATTCCAGGTAAAAATGACCTCAAGGGCATTTTGGTCATTTGTACTCAAAGAAAAATTCGGGGCGTTACACCTATACACTCCCTCCAAACGGTGAGTAGGTTCAAACTCATGGCCTTAGTTTTGGTCAATATCAGTATGTTTTTGCATAATGATGGTTAAACATGATATCAGAAATGAAAATATGCATTGATATGAATTTTCAAGTGATGCCAAGTTAGCAAAAATTGTGATTTACGATTATAGCATGAAAGAAATGTGTTTTAGAAAACCATGGAACCATGATTGGATTGTTGCATGCCATAAAATTTTTTTTATATGTTTTGAACAGATTCATTGGAAAATATATAATTTAGCCAGTTCATTAAAGTTGTTAAGCATGTGTTAAAGCATTTATGATATTACTATGTTTTTAAGACTTGAGATTTCAAATTATGCTTTTAAAGTATCAAGCTAAGTTATATTGGAAAAATGTTGAGAAGAATACTTTGCAGCTTTCGTGATTAGAGAAATTTTTATCATTTTGAAACTTCCTAGTGTATGAAATATGTCAGCTTTAAATAAGAGTTTAGAATTTCAGCTTTATCAGATTGAAAGTATGGAATTTAGTATGATTCATAACAACTACCTGATGCATATTCTGTGAGCATTTGAAATTGTGATGCCTGGAAGTGAGTGATCCCTTGGGCATGATTTCATAGCCACGGTTATGCTAAGGTCAGATTGTTAGAGTTATATACATCTAGAGTTTTAAGAGTCTTAAGAGTTTTCAGATTCATTCGGTTTAATTGCAAGTTAGTTATGAATTTTGAATTAGAGAGAAATAGAACTATGAGTTAACGGAGTTACCTTGTTAACCTTGATATACCATGTTGCTTGTAAAGGGCCAAAGTATAGAGACATGACCTAGTTAGGTGCCTATAACTTGTCTGCGAGGACGCAGTTCGCGATGGACCGTTTGCTATTAAAGAGATGCTTTGATTCTTGAGGGACTGAGTATCATAGTTTATTTTTTCAGTTTCTTCCTTATTTGTTAGATTATTTTATATCACCATGAAGGTTTACATGATGTGCTAACTATGGAATTGTAAATGTTTCCCCCAGAATAGCTATGTATATAAATATTCAAAATGATTTTTCCATTTGCATGCATACATATATCATGTATTGTTGTTATCTCATGTTGGTGGTGAGTGATAATATGCTCACTGAGTCCATTGACTCATCCCTCTCCGTTCCTCCTCACTGTTGTAGGTATAGATATCATTCAACCTCTAGTTCCATAGATTAGCGTTCCAAAGTGGCAAAACTTACTTTGAAGTAAGGCTTAATTTAGATCTGTGTTAGTATTAGAGTGCTCCAGGAGTTGTGTAGGTAGGATCTAAGCCATGCAGTTATTTTAAAATTATGTGTTTATTTTAGAGTTATGGACATCATTGTATGTTTTCAAACTTCAAACATTGATTTGAGAGCATGCCTTGTAATTAGAATTCATGTTACAAGCTAAATATGTACTTGTGATTCAATTTTTAAGTGTTAAGTTAATTTTCAATTTAAGATCAAGATCATGTAATGAAACCATTTATGCTTTCATGATTATCATATACGATTAAGATGTTTTCAGAGTTATATATGTTAAATACTTCAATTTTTATTTATTCAATTATTATGTTTTAATTAGAGAAAATGATCATGATTTAGAAGAAAATCATATTTTAAGTATGAAATTATGATAAATTATGCATTTAGAGACACGTTACCCATAAGGCTTACTTAGGGGTGGGACTTCCCACATGCTAGTCACCTTCCAAAATCGGGTCATGACAATCAAGTGGCGTTCCTTGGGAATATAGTGTTTAAGGATGGTCTTTTGGTAGATCCGAAGAAAGTGGAAGCAGGACAACAATGGCCTAAACCTTCAATGGTTTTCAAAGTTTGTAGTTCCTTGTGCTTGGTAGGGTATTATAGGCGGTTTGTTTAGGATTTATTGAGGATTGTAACACCCATGACCAAGTTACATGGAAGAATGTCAAGTTTATTGGACAAAAGAGTGTAAAAGGAGCTTTCAGAGATAGAAGTCATGTTTGACCATCACCAGTTTTGGTGTTACCTTCTAGGATAGGCGGCTTTTTGGTGTTCTATGATTCTTCGAGAGTTTGACATGGCTGTGTCCTGATGCAACATGGTTGAGTTGTAGCTTATGCCTCATGGCAGCTCAAGAAGCATGAGTAGAATTAGCCCATGCATGACTTGGAAATGGTGGCAGTGGTTTTCACCTTCAAAATTTGGAGGCATTACCTGTGCAAAGAGACTTGTGAGATCTTCACAGATTGCAAGAGCGTGGGGAGAGGCACAGGAGCCCGACCTAGTTCAGGAAACCTTAGAAAATGTTCGGTTGATCAGAGAGTGTTTCTAGTAGCACAATCCAGGTAGAAGTCTTATGCAGATAATTGTTAGCTCGACTTGGAGTTCACAGTTAGGGATCACGTATTTTGAGGGTATCCTCCGCGAAAGGGTTAGCGAGGTTCGATAAGCGGGAAAATTGAACCCTCGTTATATCGGCCTATTTGAGATCTTCAAGAGAGTTATAATAGTGGCCTATAGATTGGCACTACCTCCAAGTTTATCAACCATACACCCAGTGTTCCATGTTAGCATGCTTAGGAAGTATATGCCCGATCAATATCATATGTTCACTCCGAAAATAGTTCAAGTTGATGAGAGTTTGTCCTATGAAGAGGAATCAATCACCATCATGGATAGGCAGATCAAGAAGCTTCACTCAAAGGAGGTAGCATTAGTAAAAGTCATCTGGATGAATTACAGCAAGGAAGCGACTTGGGAAGTTGAAGAAGCCATGAAAACGAAGTATCCCCACCTTTTCTTCCTCAAGGTACGTTTGTTTAGATTTAGGGACCAAATTTCTTTAAGGGGTAATATGTGATGTCTCAGGTCCACGTGTCCTTGGCTAAGCCTGACATAACCTTTGGGAATCCCAGAAACCTCTAGATTGCAAAAAAAAAAACATCTTTTACTGAAGCATGCATTTTTTGGTGTAACGAGCTTTTCTCAATGAGGAAGAAATTATAAGGTGAGGCAGGGTAGCTACGATGAGTTTTTTTTCACTATAGCGAGTAGGAGAGGCGTAGGTTTACTCGAGGATAGCTTATTGCAGTGAGGACATTTGATATCAGCATATATCAAAATGAAGCAGTTTCATAAAAATGCGCCTAACTATATATAATCCCATCCTAAGCTCGAGTTAGACACCCTAGCCGCTGCCAACACTCTGTGCCTATCCTTCACGTTTCTCTCCTGTTCTTCCTCATCCCGAGCTTCTAGTAAGTGATATCATGGAATTTAGTCAATTTTTTCCCTTTCTATCTAGTTTATGAGTTTGGGCATTATAAAGCATGGTTTTCTCACAATATTCTTCCCCCTAATATTCCAAATTTACTCTTGGCAACAATGTCAAATTGTTTATGTTTTCATTATATTGTTTGGTAGTTGCCGGTACTAATCCTACTCCTAAAGTCAAGTTGCTAGTGGAAGCACACTCCCTACCAATGGTGAGTGAGTTGAAGCTCATGGCCCTACTTTTAGCCATACTTAGTATTCTCCCAGCATTATGAAAATTGGTTATGAATTTTTAGAATGATTTATGCCAAGAAAACATGCTTTTATGGATTGTAGAAATTTTAGAAAAATATTATTTTGTAGTTATCATGAAAATATTATTTTTTGTAGAAAACTCATGGGACCATATTTGTTGTATGTATGTTTTAGAATTATTTCTAGTTAGGAAAATGGCATGAACCTTAGTTAGTATGAACATCAAGAATAGAGAAATATTTTGAATATTAGTTTTCAACCAATGATTAGTGAGAAACAGATCAACGAGTTAATGGCTATAGGATCGATCGTTAACCTTGGTACTAAGTGGTCCGCCAAGGACTAGCTTAACCCTAGTTGTAGTAAGGAACTCATTATGGGACCTAGTTAGGTGCCCATTAGTTTTAGCCATCGGCTCAATACAGTGATATATATACAATTCATCTCCTGTTTCTCTACTAATTGTTGTTATGGATTCAGTTGAATTATGATTTTCAATATATATATGTAATTAAATATTAAAATATTTTATATCAACTGCATGTATATTATGTGTATTATTATTTTTTGTTGTCCTATATGGGTTGTGAGTGGAGGCCCGCTTACTGAATTTTGATGAACTCACCCTTCTCTTTTCCCTCCTTCTCCAGATATAGCTATAGGCTTAAGCGCACCACAAGACCCACCTTAATATTGTTGTAGCATCTTTTGGTGAGCTTCGCTTCAGAGTGAAGCTTATTATAGGTTCATGTAGTTATAAAAGTGCTCTAGTAATTGTATAGGCAGGATCCTGGACACGCATAGTTTTTATAATTGTTTTATGACTTGTAGTTATTTTATTAATTATGTTTGGCTTCAGCCCATATTATGGTTAATATGCAAGACCCTAAGCAAGTTCTAGAATGCAAATCCAAAGAGGAAACACACATGAACAAATAAGGGTGGCACACGATAGTCCAATCAAAGAGGCTCAAAATCTCACAGGTAAAAGTGCATATTCTCAATCCAAACAACACAATGAATCCACAAAGCATGCAACACAAAATAGTTAATGCTAAGCAATTCAATAAGGTGCATGTGGTGTGAGCTTATGCATGTAACCTCTAAGGTATTACAGAATGGTGTAAAATGCAAACAAAATAAATATGATGCAAGACTCAAAACTAAAATTAAAATAAATAAAGTGCAAAAGAATAAAAGAGAACGGTAAAGAAAAACCTCACGATGGGTTATCTCCCACCCAACACTTTGTTTTAACGTCTCTAAATTGGAGTTAGGACCCTCATGGAGAGTGTGCAGCTTTAACCCAAAGATAGGCTATCTAAGCCTCCAAATCCTTGGGGACTTCATAGAGGTGCATGAGCCGATACCCATCAATGTCACACAGGATCTTGGTCCTGGAGTTCTCCAACTCAATTGCACCCCCAGGGTGCATACAAGTGACCAAGACTGGTCCCTTCTATCTAAATCTTAACTTTCCAGTCATTAATGTTGCCCGGGGCTCATGTAGCAAAATTCTTTGCCCTTCACAAGGCATCCTTCCCAACATGGTCTAGTCTTGGAGCACCTAGGAAAATGATGATTGTTGCCTGGGTGGTGTACCTTATCTAAAAACTTGGGACATTCTAAAATAATAAGTGCATCATATCCCATGGAAGAAGAAAAAGAAGAAAAAGTAGAAAAAGGGATCTGGATCCTTACCAAGCAGATTACCACAAGCATCATCAGCTAAAAAATCAATGACATCAATATCGAACATGAAGTATGTAACATCCCCTGCTTTTGGATTAACGATTATCCCCACAAACAAACATGGGTCTTTTTTAGCGTGCTTTACGATTATCCCCACAAACAAACATGGGTCTTTTTTAGCGTGCTTTGTCCTCACCCAGGCGCTTCTTGAGAAACATTCCAGGAGGTCACCCATCCCAAAATTGCTCCAAGTCAAGCATGCTTAACTATGGAGTTTTTTCATGATGGCCTACCGAAAGAAAATGCATCTTTGTTGGCATAGGTAGTACTAATCAATTCATATAAGCCATCATCAACTGTATAGTCCCATACCTATACAGCCTCAGGATCCCTTTCATTTTGATGTGTAATCGGTTCATTCATGTACCCCTCCGCTTAGAGGCCTTGCTAGGAACCGCTTCTTGTCCATGCCTTCTTGCAACACTCCTGCCCTCGTCATTGGGTGTTACATGTCCACCAGCTTCCACTTGGTTTGTCCTCAAACCACACCGTACTGTGAGAGGTTCAGGCTCTGATACCATTGGTAACATCCATTGCTACTTTATAGATTGATGACTTCTCCTCACAAACCAACATGGGTCTTTTTAGCGTGTTTTGTCCTTCCTGACACACTTCCTGAAAACTTCCTAGGAGGTCACCCATCCTCCAAGCCAAGCACACTTAACTCTATAGTTCTTTTGTGACGGGCTACCAAAAAGAAGATGCATCTTCTTTTCGTAGCCCATCATGAAAGAACTCCACAATAAAGCATGCTTGACTTAGAGCAATTTTGGCATGGGTGAGCTCCTGGAAGTTTTCTCAAGAAGCGTGTGAGTAAGGATAAAGCACGTTGAAAAGACCCGTGTTAGTTTGTGAGGAAAATCGTCAATCCATAAAGCAACAGGGATATTACAAATGGTATCAAAGCTGAACTATCCTATGAGCCTGAGGATTGGACGACTATGCTTCTGGAGTAAGTGTAATGTATTATGATGCACACACACACACACACACACACACACACACACATATATATATATATGTTTGTGTGTGTGTATGTGCGACATGGTTAGAAATGTTGTGGGTTACTGCCACTTAGCCTGGTATTGAGCCTGATCAACTCAATATTTTGTTTAGTGTGATAGAAATCAATGACTTCAAATCGGCATACTAGGAGAGAGCGAAATGAAGCCGACATGAATACTTTTTGTGAGATGGCTTGGCAATGGGAGAACAAGCTCCTAACCGAATGATTGAAAGACTCGCAACGAGGAGCAAAATCCTTGGTAACCCGGAGGAAATGAAATGGATAGGGAATATAAAAAATTTGCTGAGTTTAGGAAAGTGAACGTCCCACCATTTAGAAGAGCCTTTAATCCATGTAAGGCAAAAGAATGGATTAAGGACATGGAGAAGATTTTCTCAATCCTTCCTGCCTACTTGTCCCTACAAACCAACATGGGTCTTTTCAGCATGCTTTGTCCTCATTCACATATGTAACATCCCTCCGCTTTATGGATCCCTGTCCACAAACCAACACGGGTCTTTCAATGCGCTTTGTCCTCACTCACATGCTTCCTAGGAAAACTTCTCAGGAGGTCACCCATCCCAAAATTACCCTAAGTCAAGCACGCTTACTTGGAGTTCTTTCGTGATGGGCTACCGAAAGAAAGATGCATCTTTGTGGGATAGGTAGTACCAATCAATTCATATAAGCCCTCCTTAACCTGTAGTCCCATACTTAGAGATTTCAGGATTCCTCTCATTCAGGTGTGTAATCGGTTCATTCATGTACCCCTCCACTTGGAGGCAGGAGCTCCTTGTCGTGCCTTCTCGCACCGCGATCACTCCCCGCCTCGTCCCAGGCGTTACATGCCCACCAGCTTCCGCTTGGTTCGTCCACGAACACACGTACTAGGAGAAGTGCAGGTTCTGATACCATTTGTAACATCCCCTGCTTTATGGATCCGACTCCACAAACCAACACGGGTCTTTTCAGCGCGCTTGTCCTTACTCACACGCTTCCTAGGAAAACTTCCAGGAGGTCACCCATCCCAAAATTACCCCAAGTCAATCACGCTTAACTTGGAGTTCTTTCGTGATGGGCTACTGAAAGAAAGATGCATCTTTGTGGCATAGGTAGTACCAATCAATTCATATAAGCCCTCCTTAACTGTATAGTCCCATACCTATAGAGACTAGGATTCCTCTCATTCGGGTGTGTAATCGGTTCATTCATGTACCCCTCCGCTTGGAGGCGGGAGCCGCTTCTTGTCCGTGCCTTCTCACATCAGGGATCACTCCCTGCCTCATCCCGGGAGTTACATGAATGTAACGACCCGATTTTTAGTATTATTGTGATAAAATAATTAATTGTTAATAATCTATAGGGATTTTGAAAATTTCGACGGATGCAGTTATGATTAGAATAATACGAGGAGTTTGTAAAAAAAAAATTAATTTAATATTATTAAAAATTAATATAATATTATTTTAATCGAAGATATAGAATAAGACATATAATTGGTATAAGGACATTGAAAAAAATAATGATAAAGTTAAATAAATATTTTTAACCCAGTAAAATTGTTTAGATATCTATCGGGTACCAAAATAGTAATAATTGGTACACCGAAGTGGTAATAACCGGTACACCAAAACACTTAGTCTGGTAAAAATAATTTATATTATCAAATCCCAAATAATTTTTACTTAGAACGATTAAATAAATATAGACATTTTCAATACAAAAACAAGACAAATCGATCCAATAATAGGTACACCTATTACTTGGCCCCCAAGTTGGTTTTAATATAAATGAAAAAGAAAAAGGAAATGGCATTTCTCTCGGTTTTCCAGACTCCACGTTCTTCTTCTTTCTTTCACCATTTTCATATTTTTCCTTCTTGCAACTCCATGAAACCTTCAAGAACTTGAAGGTTGTGCTTAGATAAACACCTAAACTAGTTCAAGAACAATCCCTCTACATCAAACTCAATCCAAAACCTTGTTTTTCCCCTTCAAATCTGTCCACACAGCAGCTAATACATGGGCTGGAAAATGGGTTTGAGGCTTGGATTAGAGGAGGAAAAGTTAGAGAAAAGTTTAGCCAAAAAGCTTGGATAAAAGGTAGGAAAGATTCTAGTTTGTTGCCTTGTGATTGTTTGGCTATTTTGCTAATATAAACTCTTGATACATGCTTGAAAATTTTGTTGTGAAATCTGAAATTTAATTTTAATATGTATATGTTTGAGCTTGATGATGTAAAAGATACTAGGAATGAAAGCTTCATGAATTGAGCAATTGTTGTAAGAAATTTAACTATGTAAATGAAGAGATTTTTATTCCTTAAAGAGAATGAGAAATCTGGAAAATTTACAAGAATATAACCAGAAATATTTTCTAAAAATCCAAGTTTGGTATTTTGAGACATGATGCTAAAGTTTCATAAAAAGGATGAGATTTTGATCCATAGAAGAAAAAGTCTGAAATCTAAGCAATACACTTAGTTTAATTTTCTGAAATATTTAAGAATTATAAGGTAAGAAATTCTATAAGTTTCCCTGAAGAAATCTCATAAAAGATTAGCAGATTTTGAGAAAATCTCATCACAGAACAAGATTTTTATAAAAGCTCATCAAGTTTAATAGACTTTCAGGAGCAATCTCATAATAGTCTAGCAGCTTTATAGAAAATTCTCATAAAAAGTTTAGTAACTTTTATGGAAAATCTCATAAATGTTGAACCTTTTTCTTAAGAAAGATCTCATAAAAAGTTCATAATTTGATAGCTCTTATAAGAATCCAAGAGATTTTTGAACAGAATATCTCATAAGACTTTAGAAGATTTTGAACAGAAAATCTCATAAGAATTTAGAAGATCTAAAGAGAATATCTCATAAGAAATTCAAGAGAAAAGTCTCAGGAATTCAAGAGACTTAAGAGAAAATCTCACAAGAGTTAAGGAGATTTCAAGAAAATCTCAAAGCAAAAGTATGAGATATAGAACTATTAAGAGAGATTTTACTTCATAATTAAGAGATTTTCTAAATAAATGATAGAGTTTCATACGAAGAAAGAAATGAAGATATACACCTTATGTAATATTAATTGCTTAATGGTAAGCTCATGGATTCACAGGTAGTAGTAGACGTGCTACGCCCATGGAACTATATCAGGTTGTAATTGGCGTTACATCGTTTTGAGAAAGGGATGTACTAGAAAGAATAGCGGGGCTATTCAGATGAGATGTATAGACGTACTCCATCTAGTGAACTATATCAGGTTGTAACGTGACGGCGTTACATCATTGACAGGACAATTCACAGAAGTATATCAAAAGAGTCCTATGAGTTCTACCATTAAGTTTAAAGTAGCTAACTAAGTTAAGTCACAGAAAATAATGATACTAACTACATATCAACTGCTTGATTATAAGCTTATGGATTCACAGTGTGATCTATATCAGGTTGTAGTACGAGGTACTACAATAAGTGAACTATATCAGAATGTAACACGAGGTGTTACACACTAGAAATACATCAGATGAGAAGTATATCATGACTCCTATGAGCTCTATTCTCAAGCTTAAAGTTCATAATAAGATTGTACCCAAGAAGTAATGAAACAAACCAAATAATTATTCTAAATAACCAGAATACCGAGCAATTATCTTACGAATCCTATGACCCTTATATTCTCAAGCATAAGTGAACTCATAATCCTATTCAATAAGTACATGGATAAGCAAGCTTGATATTTCAAAAGAAATTGAAGATACTTTAATTATTTTAATGTTATGTCAAATATCACTGTGTAGTAGACTAGTATTTTTCCTAGAATCTTTGATTCTCATTCCTCTTATCATATTTTTATAGATTGCTATGTTGATGATACTTTGTGGAAATTCTCAACTGGTCCTGGCTAGAGTTTCTGAAGGACCAATGATAGAGATTTTAGTCAGTTTACTTTATTTTCTTTTTGGGTGAATGTTGAGTAGTACCCTACCTAGACTAGAGGGTTCCTGTGTGAATCAGGATAAGGGTTTGTCAGAGTTTTATAAGCTATTGCTTTGTTGTCCGGATAATACAATTATGTATTTTTAATAAATTATTTATGTTCAAATTTAACATTAGAGAGAAAATGTTTTATTGTTGTTCAAGAAAAGCAGCTCATATGTAATATATATATATACTCCTCAAAGGTCAAGTAAAGAAAACAAGTAACAACTGCTCATTATAAGGTTATGGCTTAAGCATAGCCTTATGGTGTGAAGGGTGTTACAACATACATCCTGAAAAACTTCCCAGGACGTCACCCATCCCAAAATTGCTCCAAGTTAGGCTACCTAAAAGAATATGCATCTTTATTGGCATAGGTAGTACCAATCAATTCATATAAACCATTCTCAACTGTAGTCCGATACGTATATAACCTCATGATCCTTCTCATTTGTGTGTAATCGGTTCATTCATGTACTCCTCCGCTCAGAAGCCTTGCCAGGAGTTGCTCCTTGTCCGTGCTTTCTTATTCCACTCATTCCCTCATCACCAAGCGTTACATGCCCACCAGCTTCCGCCTTGGTTCGTCCCTGAACCACACCGTCCTGGGAGAGGTGCAGGCTCTGATACCATTTGTAACATCCCTTGCGCTTTATAGATTAACGATTGTTCCCAAAAACCAACACGGGTCTTTTCAGCGTGCTTTGTCCTCACTCAAATGCTTATTGAGAAAATATCCTAAGAGGTCACCCATCCCAAAATTGTTCCAAGTCAAGCACGCTTAACCATGGAGTTCTTTCATGATGGGCTACCGAAAGAATATGCATCTTTGTTGGCATAGGTAGTACCAATCAATTCATATAAGCCATCCTCAAGTGTATAGTCACAGCCTTAGGATCCCTCTCATTCTGGGGTATAATCATTTCATTCATGTACCCCTTTCCTTAGAGGTCTTGCCAAGAGTCGCTCCTTGTTTGTGCCTTCTTGCCGATCACTCATGCCCTCGTCACCAACCGATACATGCCCACCAGTTTCTGCTTGGTTCATCCCTGAACCACACGTACTGGTAGAGGTGTAGGCTCTGATACCATTTTTAACATCCCTTGCCGCTTTATGGATTGATGATTAGTCCCCACAAACCAACACAGGTCTTTTCAGCGTGCTTTGTCCTCACTCACACGCTTTTTGAGAAAACTACCCAGGAGGTCACCCATCGCAAAATTGCTCCAAGTCAAGCACACTTAACCGTGGAGTTCATTCATGATAGGCTACTGAAAAGAGATGCATCTTTGTTGGCATAAGTAGTACCAATCAATTCATATAAGCCATCCTAACTGGATAGTTCAATACCTATAGAGACTCAGGATGCCTCCCATTCTAGTTTGTCATTAGTTCATTCATGCACCCCTCCACTTAGAGGCCTTGCTAGGAACCGCTTCTTGCCTGTGCCTTATTGCACCGATCACTCCCGCCCTCGTCACTGGGCATTCCATAGCTTCCGCTTAGTTCATCCCCAAACCACACTGAACTGGAGAGGTGCAGGCTTTGATACCATTTGTAACATCCTTAGCGCTTTATGGATTGACGATTTCCCCACAAACCAACAAGGGTCTTTTCAGTGCTTTGTCCTCACTCACACACTTATTAAGAAAACATCCAGGAGGTCACCCATCCCAAAATTGCTCCAAGTCAAGCACGCTTAACCGTGGAGTTCTTCGTGATGGGCTACCTAAAAGAAAATGCATCTTTGTTCGCATATGTAGTACCAACCAATTCATATAAATCATCCTCAACTGTATAGTCCCATACCTATATGGCCTCAGGATCCCTTTCATTCGGTGTAATTGGTTGATTTATGTACCCCTCCACTTAGAGGCCTTGCCAGGAGCCGCTTCTTGTCTGTGCTTCTGCACCTGATTAGTCGTGCTCTCGTCACAGGCGTTACATGCCCACCAGCTTCTGCCTGGTTCGTCCCCAAACCACATCGCACTTGCCGTGGTAAGGCTCTGATACCATTTGCAACATCCCTTGCTACTTTTTGGATTGACGACTTGTCTCCACAAACCGACACAGGTATTTTCAGTGTGCTTTATCTTCACTCACACGCTTCTTGAGAAAACTACCTACGAGGTTACCCATCCCAAAATTTCTTCAAGTCAAGCATGCTTAACCGTGGAGTTCATTCGTGATGGGCTACCGAAAGAAGATGTATCTTTGTTGGCATAGGTTGTACTAATCAATTTATATAAGCCATACTTAACTGTATATTCCAATTCCTATACAGCCTCAGGATGCCTCCCATTTTGGTGTGTCATTAGTTCATTCATGCACCCTTCCACTTAGAGGCCTTGCTAGGAGCCACTCCTTGTCTGTGCCTTATTGCACCGATCACTCTTGCCCTCGTCACTGGGCATTCCATAGCTTCTGCTTGGTTTGTCCCCGAACCACACCATACTGGAAGAGGTGTAGGCTCTGATACCATTTGTAACATCAATTGCTACTTTATGGATTGACAACTTGTCTCTACAAACCTACACAAGTCTTTTCAGCGTGCTTTGTCCTCACTCACACGCTTATTGAGAAAACATCCTAGGAGGTCACACATCCCAAAATTGCCCCAAGTCAAGCATGCTTAACTATGGAGTTCTTTCATGATGGGCTTTCAAAAAGAAGATGCATCTTTGTTGGCATAGGTAGTGCCAATCAATTCATATAAGTCATCCTCAATTGTATAGTCCCACACCTATACAGCCTTAGGATCAATCTCATTCTGGGGTGTAATCGGTTCATTCATGTACCCCTTTGCTTAGAGATCTTGCTATGAGCTCGCTTCTTGTCTGTGCTTCTTGCCGCGATCACTTGTACCCTCGTCACAAAGCATTACATGCCCACCAGCTTCTACTTGGTTCATTACTAAACCATACCTGGGAAAGGTTCTGATACCATTTTTAACATCTCTTGTTGCTTTATGGATTGACGACTAGTCCCCATAAACCAACACGGGCCTTTCAGCATGCTTTGTCCTCACTCACATGCTTCTTGAGAAAACTACCCAGGAGTTCATCCATCACAAAATTGCTCCAAGGTAAGCAAGCTTAACCGTGGAGTTTATCGTGATGGGCTCCGAAAGAATATGCATCTTTGTTGTCATAGGTAGTACCAATGAATTCATATAAGCCATCCTCAACTGTATAGTCCAATGCCTATTTAGCCTCAGGATGCCTCCCATTCTGGTGTGTAATCGGTTCATTCATGCACCCTTTCGGTTAGAGGCCTTGCCAAGAGCCGCTCCTTGTTTGTGCCTTCTTGCACGACGATCACACCTGCCTTCGTCACAGGCGTTACATGCCTACCAGCTTTATTGATTCGCCCCAAACCATACCGCACTGGAAGAGGTGCAGGCTCTGATACCATTTGCAACATCCCTTGCTGCTTTTTGGATTGACGACTTATCCCCACAAATCAATACGGGTCTTTTCAGCATGCTTTGTCCTCACTCACACGCTTCTTGAGAAAACTACCTAGGAGGTCACCCATCCCAAAATTTCTTCAAGTCAAGCACACTTAACCGTGGAGTTCATTCGTGATGGGCTACTAAAAAGATGTAAGTTTGTTGGCATAGGTAATACCAATCAATTCATATAAGCCATCATCAACTGTATATTCTAATACCTATGCAGCCTAAGGATCCCTCCCATTCTAGTGTGTAATCGGTTCATACATGTACCCCTTCACTTAGAGGCCTTGCCAGGAGCCGTTCCTTATCCGCCTTCCTGCACCTGACCAGTCCAACCCTCGCCACCGGGCATTACATGCCCACTAGCTTCCGCTTAGATCATCCCCAAACCACACCGTATTGGAAGAGGTGTAGGCTCTGATACCATCCTGAACATCCCTTGCTGCTTTATGGATTGATGACTTGTCTCCACAAACCTACATGGGTCTTTTCAGTGTGCTTTGTCCTCAATCACACGCTTCTGAGAAAACTTGCCAGGAGGTCACCTATCCCAAAATTGCTCCAAGTTAAGTACACTTAACTGGAGTTCTTCGTGATGGGCTACTGAAGAAGATGCGTCTTTGTTGGCATAGGAAGTACCAATCAATTTGAATAAGCCATGCTCAACTGTATAGTCCCATACCTATACAGCCTCATGATCCCTCTCATTCTGGTGTACAATTGGGTAATTCATGTACCCCTCCACTTAGAGGCCTTGTCAGAGCCACTGCTTGCCCGTGGCTTCTTGCATCCTTACACTCCTCCCTTATCACCAGGCATTACATGCCTACCACCTTCCGCTTGGTTTGTCCCCGAACCACACAATTCTGAGAGAGGTGCAAGCTCTCAGCATTTGTAACATCCCTTGCTACCTGATGGATTGACGATTGTCCCTACAAACCAACACTAGTCTTTTCAGCATGTTTTATCCTCACTCACACGCTTTTTGAGAAAACTTCCTAGGAGGTCACCCATCCCAAAATTGCTCCATGTCAAGCACGCTGAACCGTGAAGTTCTTTCATGATGGGCTACCAAAAAGAAGATGATCTTTGTTGGCATAGGTAGTACTAATCAATTCATATAAGAAATCCTCAATTATATAGTCCCATACTTATATAGCCTTAGGATCCCTCTCATTTTGGGTGTAATCGGTTCATTCATGTACCCCTCCGCTTAAAAGCCTTGTTAAGAGCTACTTCTTGTCTGTGCCGTCTTGGACGATCACTCCCGCCTTCATCAACGGGCATTACATGCCCACTAGCTTCTGCTTGGTTCGTCCCCAAACCACACCATACTGGGAGAGGTGCAGGCTCTGATACCATTTGTAACATTATTTGCTACTTTATGGATTGAAGATTGTCTCCACAAACCAACACGGGTCTTTTCAGCGTGCTTTGTCCTCACTCACACGCTTATTGAGAAAACATTCCAGGAGGTCACCCATCCAAAAATTGCTCCATGTTAAGCACGCTTAACGTGAGTTCTTTCATGATGGGCTACAACAAAGAAGATGCATCTTTGTTGGCATAGGTTGTACCAATTAATTCATATAAGCCATCATCAACTATAGAGTCCCATACTTATAGCCTCAGGATCCCTTTCATTCTGAGTGTAATCGGTTTATTCGTGTACCTTCCACTTAGAGGCCTTGCCAATAGCCGCTCCTTGTTTATGCCTTCTTGATCCTTATTCCTCCCCTCGTCACTAGCCGTTACATGCCCACCAGCTTTCGCTTGGTTCTTTCCGAACTACATCGTACTAGGAAAGGTGCATGTTCTATATCATTTGTAACATCCCTTTGCTGCTTTATGGATTGACAACTGGTCCCCATAAACCAACACGGGTTTTCAACATACTTTGTCCTCACTGACACGCTTCTGAAGAAAACTTTCCAGGAGCTCACCCATCCCAAAATTGTTCAAAGTCAAGCACGCTTAATCATGGAGTTCTTTCATGATGGGCTACCAGAAGAATATGCATCTTTAATAACATAGATAGTACCAATCAATTTGAATAAGTCATCCTTAACTGTATAGTCTCATACTTATAGCCTTAGGATCCCTCTCGTTTTGGTGTGTAATCGGTTCATTCATATACCATTTCCCTTAGAGGCCTTTCAGGAGTCGCTCCTTGTCCGTGCCTTCTTGCACTAGTGATCACTCTTGCCCTCGTCACTGGGCATTACATGCCCACCCGCTTCCGCTTGGTTTGTCCCCGAACCACACCATAGTGGGAGAAGTGCTGGCTTTGATACCATTTGTAACATCCCTTGCGCTTTATGGATTGACTATTGTCCCTACAAACCAACACGTTTTTTTTAGTGTGCTTTGTCCTCACTCACACGCTCCTTAAGAAGCTGCCTAAGAGGTCACCTATCCTAAAATTGCTCCAAGTCAAGCACGCTTAATTGTGGAGTTCTTCGTGATGGGCTATTGAAAAGAATATGCATCTTTGTTGGCATAGGTAGTATCAATCAATCCATATATGCCATCCTCAACTGTATAGTCCCATACCTATACAGCCTCAGGATCCCTCCCATTTTGGTGTGTAATCGGTCCATTCATGTATCCTTCCGCTTAGAGGCCTTGCTAGGAGCCGCTCTATGTCCGTGCCATCTTACACCGACGATCACTCTTGCCCTCATCTCTGGGCATTACATGCCCACTAGCTTTCGCTTGGTTCGTCCCGAACTACACCGTACCATAGACAATGAGCTATTTCTGGCAAGGCCTCTAACCCAAGGGGTACATGAATGAACCGATTATACACCAGAATGAGAGGATCCTAAGGCTGTATAGGTATGAGACTATACAGTTGAGGATGGCTTATATGAATTGATTGGTACTACCTATGCCAATAAAAATGCATCTTCTTTTTGGTAGCCCATCATGAAAGAACTCCATGGTTAGACATGCTTGATTTGGAGAAATTTTAGGATGGGTGACCTCCTAGGAAGTTTTCTCAAGAAGCATGTGAGTAAGGACAAAGCACGCTGCAAAAACCTGTTGATTTGTGGGGACAATGGTCAATCCATAAAGCTGGAGGGGATGTTATAAATAGTATCAGAGCCTGCACCTCTCCCAGGATGGTGTGGTTCGGGACGAACCAAGTGATGAGGGCAGGAGTGATCGCGATGCAAGAAGGCACAGCAAGTGCCGGCTCCCGTCTAAGCGAAGGGTATATGAATGAACCAATTACACACCAGAATTAGAGAGGTCCTGAAGTTGTATAGGTATGGGATTATACTATTGAGGATAGCTTATATGAATTTATTAGTACTACCTATGCCAACAAAGATGCATCTTCTTTTAGCCCGTCACTAAAGAACTCCAAGAGTTAAGCGTGCTTGGCTTGGAGGATGGTTGATCTCTTAGGAAGTTCCAAGAAGTGTGTGAGTGAGAACAAAGAACGTTGAAAGACCCGTGTTGATTTATGGGGACAAGTCGTCAATCCATAAAGTAGCAAGGGATGTTAGAGTGTTCTTCATAGGGGAATTTCATAGCATCAGATAAACTAAATTGGACTTTCATGTCCCCACACTTCATCGATAATATGCCAGCATGAACATCAATCATGGTTTTAGTAGTTTTCAAAAAGGGTCTACCCAAGATCAATGTATGCTGGCTACCATTAGTGTCATTCTCCATCTCAAGCACACAAAAATCAATAAGGAATTTTAAATCATTTACCTCTACCAGAACATCTTCCAATACTACCTCTGGTGTCATGATACTTTTAGCCAGTTGAATTTAAAACATGGTTGACTTGAGCTCTGCAAAGTGCAAGGACTGGTAGAGATTTAGGCATAATAGTAATGCCAGCTCCAAGGTCAGCTAGGGCCTTTGAGATGTGCAGGTTCCTAATAGTGCAAGGGACAGGAAATATGCCTGGATCCTTGCACTTGGGTGGTAGATTGCCTGGCTTGATAATGGAGGAGGCATTTACCACTATGGTCACCTTTGATCTTCCTTCTATTGGTGCACAAATCTTTAAAGAATTTTGCATACTTGGGAATTTGCTTAATTGCATCCAATAGAGGTATATTCATTTGCACCTTTCGGAAGGTTTCCAAAGTTTCTAGATCCAAATCTACGCCTGACTTTCCTGAGTTGCATCCTCTGGAGGAATGGCAGTGGGGAGTAAAATTTTCATCTCTGGTGCCCTCTCTGAGCGCGCACACTATTTAAGCATTGTGGGGCTTTTTAGGATTCTTTCGGGTTGCTTCTTCTATCTTAGCTAAGCACTGAGTGCTGTGAGTGCTGCGGTGCTTACCTGAGAGGTGCTCTTATGGCAGTCTTCATCTGCATGCTCGGCTTAGCACTGTGGTGCTCAACAGAATCACTTTCGTGCCTAGTTTTCTCTTGTTTATCTTCATTTGCTAGCCTAGTGACCTCTGGAATTTTCGTTCTAGACCTTAGTGTGATTGCACAGGTGTTTCCCCTTGGATTGGGCACAGCTTGAGAGGGTAACTAGGTTGGGGCCTACTAACTCTAGTTTTTCTTAATTTGAGTCACCTCTTCTCTTAGCTGGGCATTCTCTTTCCTTATTTCCTACATTTGATCCACCATCATCTTCATCATTTCAGTCATAGTGGGATTTGAGGATAGAGGTGCAGGAAAGGCCGGTTACCTCTAGAGGTTGCAGAGATACTTCCTGTGAAGGTTAGCCTTGTTGTGAATTATTTCCCCACTTCAAATTGGGGTGATTCTTCTAGCCGGAGTTATAAGTGTTCCCAAATGGGAACCATCCTACCCTGATTCTAAGGTGGATTTTGGAAGGGTTTGTTGCTACCCTAGTGGTTGAGTCTTTTTGTAATGCTAGGCACATGTCAATGTGATGGTCATGTAAAGTGCATATGCCATAGATATTTGGAACCACTGGAGTTGCTGCCTAGCTCACCATTAATTACTGCATAAGGTTAGAAAGTTACTGGAACGTTGGGTTAACAATGGATTTTCTAGTTGGCTTACTTTATTAAGGCCTCTAGTAGTTGTGGCTGCTCTAGAACCAAATTGCTTAAAATTTGTAACCGTGTCTCTATCAAAGCATGGGCCTCTACCAGAGTCTTATCCAAAAGTGCTCCTCCACCAACAACATCTATCATACATTTATCAGCAAGCACCAACCCCTGATTAAAGTTTTAAAGGAATAGTTGCTCAGAATCTGATGATTGGGACAGCTTGCACAAAGGAGCTTGAAGCGCTCCCAATATTCATGTAGAGTCTCATCAGTCTAGCGGATTTCAGAGATATCTTTTCTAATAGAAGGCACTCTAGAGCAGGAAAATATCTTTCCAGGAAAAGCCTTCATCCTAGTCCAGTTATTTACAACCCCATCATGAAGGTTAAAGAACCAATTTTCTGCTACACCCTCTAGGGAGAAGGGGAATGCTCTAAGTTTAACATCATCCACTTCCACCCCATTGGGTCTCATGCCAGGACACACCATGTGAAGCTTCTTCAAGTACTGGTAGGATCTTTTCCAAACAGTCCATGAAACTTGGGTAGCATGAACCATATACCCCTTAAGCTCAAAATCATTGTCAAGCGTGGGGTATGTAATTGCCAGGGCTTAGGTAAAATTAGGAGCAGTGAGCTCCCAAAGTGTCATGTTCCTATCTCCCATGTCACCTATATTTCTCGAAACACTAAACAGAGGATTAGAACGCTTAGATGATTCCACTTGTTAACGCTTTGCCTATCTGATTTTTCTTAAAGTTTTCTCAATCTAGAATCAAGAGGTGTCAAATTTCTAGCAGCAGGGAATGTCTCATACAAGGGAACATAAATTTTGTCATTTTTTTTTTTGTAGAATGAAATAAATAGTTAAAAAAATAAAAATAATAAATAAATAAATAAAAATAAAATAAAAACTAGAATAAAATAAAAAATAAAAAATAAACAACTAAGTTTTAATGCCTCCAGAGTAACAATGCCAAAATTTGAACTGAGGTCATCTGCCTCCTCAAATTAGAAATTATTTTAATGCTAAAATATAGTAAAGAGTATAACCTAGGGCATCCCTCAAGGAGGCTTCAACACTTAGTTGGGAAATTGGGGGTTTTGAAGAATGAGAATTAATCAATTTAAATTAAAAGATAATAACAACAAGATAATAGCAATAGAGAAGAAGGCATAGTGCAAGGTATTCCTAGGATTGGTAATTAATTATCATTGACCAAATATTAAACCCATATGTGGCTATTAGTAATAAATTACTGGTAATTCTACTATTGATCGATCGACCTATAGAATTTGACCAATGCAAATAACTAATAAACAGGTTTAGAAATCACATTGATTTAATGAACCAATTGCTATAGCCTAACCGCCAATTGGAAAGTTAATTCTAATTTTTTCCCTCAAACATAAACCAATAATCTATCAATTTATGTCTAAAGGACGATCGCCAATTTAGTTATTCTAATAAAGATTATAGCAATCACCATAATAATTATAGGAATAGAAATTACAGAATATTAAAAAAACCAATGCCTTTAATATCGAAAAGGTCTTAAACATCATCCCAATCCATCCAAAATCCCTTACACTAGTAAAGAAATCTACTCCTCCATATCTAGAGGATTACAACAATGAAGATAAAAGAGAACTTGAAAATAAAAACAATAATTCTTGTCACAATCTCCAAGGCAAAATACCTTCACTAATGCAATCCCTAAGAGAAAGAAGAATAAAGAAGAAGGTGTGTAGAGAGAAGATGGAGAGGAAGATTGTAGAAAGAGAACAATAGCAACTAATCCTAGGCCAAAGTTGAAGTCTAAAATTAGGGTGAACATCTATGTCGATCCTTTATATACTACTCTAAAATGGGTTAAAGTGGGGCCCAAAAATAAATTAATTAGATGTTAAAACATCATTGGATAAGCACTACAGCGCTAAACAATGAGCTATGCTAATTAAAATCACTTTTCGGGTTCTGCGAGCACTATAGCGCTCATTTAGTGCTTGGCTCCTGAGAGAACGTTTTCACGTATTTAGTCAATTTTGGCCCCTTAAACATCTGAATTTGTCCTTGGCACTAGAAATAGTGATTGTAGACCTTTGAATAAGCTTTTCAATGCCACTAAAATGCCACAATTGGACATCTATAGCCCTAGATATTGCAACAATACTAATTGGAGGTCAAGTTGAACAGCATTAGAACATCAGCAACCTTTAATCTTGCAACTCGATTTTCACCAAAATTCTCTTAGAACTAGGTTTTGAGCTAAACATGAAAATTTTATAGGATTTCTTCAGATTTCCATAACATTTTTATTTGTCTCAATTCAATCATTATAAAGAGAGATACTGATTTACCATTACAATACTTTCTGCAAATATGTTTAAATGAACTCAAGAACTCTTCTATTTAGCTCTAAAATTGTCCCAAATTGATCGTTGGTACAAGCTTCATGCAGAAAGTCCCTAACCTTGTTCTTGACATTTTGCACTTAATTCAAAGCTCCTGGATACAAAAACCATACCCAAAGAGACATGTTAAGTGCAACAGGCTCTAATCTAATAATTATTCTCAAAATCAGTTCAATAGTCAATCATTCTATAAAAAATGCACAATGAGGCACAAGTCAATATCCTAATTAATACCATCAATAACATAGTAAAACTCATGCAAAAAGCTAAGAATTAAAAGCAAGATAAGTGGAATAAATGCCTCTTATCAGACATTCTATCAAATTCTTTGATGGTGGGGACTATGCATATTAGAGAGATCATATAGAGTTGTTCATAAAGTTCACAAGCCTTAACTTGTGGGAGATCATCCAAGAAGGAGACTACGTTCCTGAACGGAGGTTGTTGCATACCTCCTCAAATTAGAACTTTATTTTAATGCTAAGTTGCACTAAAAATGTAGTAATGGGTATAACCTAGGTCATCTCTAAAGGAGGTTTGAATACTTAGTTGGGAAATTAGGGGTTTTGAATAATGAAATTATAGCAATTAAATTTAAAAGATAACAATAACGGGATAATAGCATCAGAAAAAAAGGCACTACTATAAAGTATTCCTAGAATTGGAAATTAATTGTCATTGACCAAATATTAAACACATTGCTGGCTATAAGTAATAAATTACTAGTAATTCTACTATTGATTAATCGATCCTAGAATTTGACCAATTCAAATAACCAATAAATGAGATCTAAATTCATTTGGAAATTACAATGATTTAAGATACCAATTGCTATATCCTAAACCCCAATTGGAAAGTTAATTCTAATGTCCTCCCTTAAACACTAGATCTATCAATTTATGCCCAAAAGGTTTCCTTAAATGACGATTGCCAATTTAGTTATTCCAATAAAGATTATAGCAATCACCATAATAATTATAGGAATAGAAACTGGAGAACATTAAGAAAACCAATACATTTAATATCAAAAGAGGTCTCAAACATCATCCCAATCCATCCAAAAATCTCTTACACTTGTAAAGAAATTTACTCCTCCATCTCTGAGGATTACAACAATGAAGATAAAAGGGAACTTGAAAATAATAGTAATAATCCTTGCCACAATCTCCAAGACAAAGTACCTTCACTAATCGAATCCTAAAGAGAGAAGAATAGAGAAGAAGAAGAAGAAGATAGAGAGAGATGTAGAGAAAAGATAATAGCAACCTAAAGTGTAAATCTAAAGTGAGTCAAAAACTAGGGTAAAAGTCTGTATCAGTCCTATATACTACTCTCTAAAATGGGCCAAAGTGAGGCCCAAAAGTATATTAATAACTTGTAAGTCCGCTATTGAATGAGCACTGAAGCACTCACTAGAACAATAAGGCCAAGAAATTAATGGTTGTCACTCTATCGAGAGTGTCACTCAACCGAATATGAACTTCCACGCTTTTTCTTTTTTAACTCCAAGTTTCTTCCTGAGAGCCTTCAGCCTTGTTCTTGACACTTTGCACTTGATCCAAAGCTCTTATGCACAAAACTATACTCAAAGGAACAAGTCAAACACAACATGGTGTAATTACAAATTATTCTAAAATTAATGCAAAAGCCAATAATTCTATTAAACTCACACAATGAGGAATAAATCAAAATCCTTATTAATCATATCAATAACTCGGAAAACTCATGCCAAAAGCTAAGGTTTGGTAGCTAGATAAGTGGCATAAATGCCCCTTGTCAAACTCCCCTACACTTAAGTTTTCACATGTCCTCATGTGAAACAAAGATCAAACCAAGACATGGATGAGAAATAGTATACAATAACTAGACTAGACTCCTAACCTAAAAGTGCATGATGCATGAAATTAAATAACAATAAACCAATCCAATGGACCTAGAGGCATAATAATAAGCTTTCACACCAACAATTAAGAGAATTTTAATGAGCATGGCATGAACAACAACATAGGGCACAAGGTAGAATTCACATACATGATGCATAGACCAAGTAAAAAAATCCTTCCAAGGTTAGTGTTTGCCACTCATTCATTCAACTATTTGGGGTTATGATGCACACTTAATCTTCTAAAATGAAATTGCATTACCATTGGCTTGCCATAGGTCTCATTCTTCATTTTGTCACATAAACATGCATATCGAATTAAGAGCGCTTACCTTTAGTTGTAATAGGGCTTAGGTGAAGGTAGGTAATTATATAGGCCAGTGAGCTAAACCTCTAGTCAAAGGAGAGCAAATGCATACACCAAGAGCACAAGTGCCTAAGGGTACACCTTTTCCAAATTATCACAATTTTAGGCCTTTATTTTGCAATGTGGCATACCTTCAACCCAAACTTTTCCAATTTTTTTTTTTTTTGTATGCCACTTGCTGAATTTTGGGTACACATTGTTCCTCCCCACACCTATACTCAAGCACATATAAGATTGTGCAAATGCTCTCATAAGCCTAAAAGGTTAGGAATTTTCATCATTTTTCACTTTAGGCTAAGGATGTGCTAAAACAAAAGAATAGGCAATAAGGCTCAAAGGGGCTAAACAATGGTATCATGCAAAAGGTGGCTATATGGACTAGTGGCTATAAACAAGAAAAATGTCTCAATCATATTCAAGCATGCACATGGAAACATATTTTCAAATAAGACCCCTAAGTAAGTTCTAGAATACAAATCCAAAGAGGGAAACATACATGAATAAATAAGGACGGCATATGATAGTCCAATCAAAAGGCTCAAAATCTCACAGGTGAAAATGCATGTACTTAATCCAAACAACAATATGAATCCACCAAGCATGCAATACTAAATAAAGTCAATGCCAAGTATGCCAATACAGTGCATGTGATGTAAGCCTATGCATGTGACCTCTATGATGCCAAAAGGATAGTGTAAAATACAAACAAAAATAAATATGATGCAAGACTCAAAACTAAAATGAAAATAAATAAAATGTAGAAAAATAAAAGGGAGAAATAAAGGAAACCTCCTGGGTTATCTTCCACCCAACACTTTGCTTTAACGTCCCTAAGTTGGAGTCAGAACCTTCATGAAGGGTATGAGCTTTAACCCACAAATAGGCCATCTAAGCCCCCAAATCCTTGGGAACTTCATAGAGGTGTGTCAACCGGTGCTCATCAATGTCACACCGAATCATCCTGGGTTCTACATATTTGCTATATCACCTGAAACACTAAACAAAGGATTAGAATTCTCAGGTGGTTCCACTTGTTGATGCTTTGCCTGATTTTTCTTAAAGTTTTCTCAATATCAGAGTCAAGAGATATCAAATTTCCAGGAATAGAGAACGCCTTACACAAGGGAACAACTATTTTTTTTTAGAACAAAATAAGCAACAGAAAGTAAAATAAAAAATAGTAAATAAATAAAAATAAAATAAAAATAGAAATAGTAAAATAAACAACTAAGTTCTAATGTATCCCTGGCGACGGCGTCGAAATTTGAATAGAGGTTGTCGCTTACCTCCTCAACTTAGAAGTTTATTTTAATGCTAAGTTGCACAAAAAATATAGGAAATGGCACAACCTAGGTCGTTTCTCAAGGAAGCTTCAATACTTAGTTGGGAAAATGGGGGGTTTTGAAGAATGAAATTATAGCAATTAAATTTAAAAGATAATAGCAATGGGATAATAGCAATAGAAAAAAAGGCACTAATGTAAGGCATTCCTAGAATTGGAAATTAATTATCATTGACCAAATATTAAACCCATTGGTGGCTATTAGTAATAAATTACTGACAATTCTACTAGTAATCAATCGATCTCTAGAATTTAACTAATGCAAATAACTAATAAATGAGATATCAATTTATTTAGAAATTACAATGATTTAAGATACCAATTGCTATATCCTAACAGCCAATCGAAAAGTTAATTCTATTGTTCTCCCTCAAACATAAACCAATAGATCTATCAATTTATGCCAAAAGGGTTTCTCTAAATGACGACCGCCAATTTAGTTATTCCAATAAAGATTATAGTAATCACCACAATAATTATAGGAATAGAAATAACAAAATATTAAGAAAACCAATGTATTTAATATCAAAAGAGGTCTCAAACATCATCCCAATCCATCCAAATCCCTTACACTAGTAAAGAATTCTATTCTCCATCTCTAGAGGATTACAACAGTGAAGATAAAAGAGAACCTAAAAATAATAGTAATAATCCTTGCCACAATCTCCAAGACAAAGTGCCTTTACTAATAGAATTCCTAAAAGAAAGAAGAATAGAGAAGAAGAAGAGGAAGATGGAGAGAGATGTAAAGAGAGAATAATAGTAACCTAAAGTATAGATCTAAAAGTGAGTCAAAAACTAGGATAAAAGTCTATGTCAGTCCTATATATACTACTCTCTAAAATGGGCCAAAGTGAGGCCCAAAAATAGATTAATGAGCTTTAAGTCCGCTATTCACGAGCGCTGCACCACTAAATGAGTGCTGCTGCTCACCAGATTGATGAAGCCAAGAAATTAATGGTTGTCACTCTGCTAATAATGAGTGCTGCAACACTCACTCGAATGTGAGCTTCCACGCTTTTTCTTCCTTTTTGCTCCAAGCTTATTCCAGAGAGCTTCCAGTCTTGTTCTTTACACTTTACACTTGATCCAAAGCTCCTATGTACAAAACTATACTCAAAGAGACAAGTCAAATGCAATAGGGAGTAATTACAAATTATTCCAAAATCAGTACAAAAGACAATAATTCTATTAAAATCACACAATGAGGAATAAATCAAAATCCTTATTAATCACATCAATAACTCATTAAAACTCATGTAAAAAGCTAAGGTTTGGTAGCTAGATAATTGGCATAAATGCCCCTTAACAGTTCCCAAGGAAGAAGTTCCCGAATAGAAGACGCACCTTCCACCTCGAGAGAAGTCCTCAGAGTAGGTGGATAGAACAACATAAAGCCAGAGTTCAGTTGAACTCAAAAGCTAAGTACCTACTCACGTGTGCACTGAGCAAAGCCAAATACGATAAAATCATTGCTTGTGCGGCAAAGGAGATTTCTGACAGATTGCATATGCTTCACAAAGGAACTGATCAAGTCATAGAGACAAAGATTAGTATGGTGGTCTATCAATACGAATTGTTTAAAATGAAAAACCAGGAAAGTATTGATGATATGACCATAAGGTTTATGCACATCATAAACTAACTAAAAGGTCTAGCCAAAAGTTAGTCTAACTCAGAAATGTTTTGAAAAATCTTAAGAAGCCTTCCTGCAAAATGGATGCCCGTGGTGACAACCATTATAAAAGTCAAAGATCTTCAAACTCTAGGCCAGGACGCACTCATTGGGTCACTAAAAACTCATAAGGTAGTGCTCTCTGAAATGCATGGTGAATCTATTAAGAATAGCAAGTTGATGGTCCTAAAGTCATCTCAACAGAAGTAGAATAAAGCTAAAGTAATGAAAATTGTTGAAACCTCTGATGAAGAGGAAGAATCTAATGAAGAGACCGAAAATGAGGATAGACACGATATCTCCATGCTGGTGAGGAAGATGTCCAATGCCTGGAGAAGTAGAACAAAGAGAAGAAGAGACATCAATCTCAAGAAAGACATGAAAGGCAAGGGAAAGCTGGAAAGCATCCCTTGCTACAACTGGTGAAAGGGACATTTCAAACCTAAATGTCCTAAACTCAGGGGACCATAGAAGAAGTTCATCTCCAAGAAGAAAGGTATGCTGGCTACTAGAGCGACATAGAGGAAGAGAAGGATGGTTTAGAAAGCCATGACAAGTTGGAAGATGTTGCAACCTATGCTTCATGGCTAGCTATTCTTCAGAAGGATAACATGAGGTAAACACATCTTCTGAACCTAATCTTTCATATGATGAATTACTTGCGTTATATGATAAGTTACTTGAAAATTCTCAAACTTGCTTATCTCATTATCTCAACCTGAAATGGAAGCATCAAAAAACTAGTTTTGAACTTAAATGGCCAAATAAGATCTTGAGAATCTAAGGCTTTAGAAGGAAAAGATAAATGGAGAAAACAAAGTTTTAAATATAAAGTTCAATGCCTTATAAGCTATAGTCTTTGAAAAGAATGAGAAAAATCATAATGTTATTTTTGAACTGAGAGAACTTCAAAGCTTCTCAAATCTAACCTCAAAGGGATAATTAATGGTTCAAAGAATCTTGAACTAATGCTTGGAGGTCAAAGGCCATATTTTCAAAAAACAAGATTGGGATATGAGGATGAGATAGATGAGAAAGGAAAAACAACTTACCCAAAGAAAGTAAAGAACAAAGGTTCTTGTCTTTCTGTTATAAGAAAGGACACCCACCTGACAAGTGCTTCATGAAGAAGAAATGTCAGACAAGTTGGAAACCTCCCCTCGAAAGACTAACCCAAAAGGACCTAAGAAATTCTGGATACCTAAATTAAAACTGTTTGTTGCAGGTGTGTCAGAGAACGCACGTTGATCAGGATAACAAGTGGTACATGGACAGTGGCTACTCTAGACACATGTCCGAATCCAAAGGTGGTTCAAAAATTTGAAGCAAAAGAACTCTAGATCAGTCAAGTTTGCTGATGGAGGTAAGACCAAGGTCACTAGCATAGGAATGTTGGTAAGGATAATTCTTACTAAATTTATGATGTTTTGTTGGTTGATGGTTGGCTCATAATCCGTTGAGTATTAGCCAATTATGTGACCAAGACTTTAATGTTTTATTTAATTTTCATACATACAATATAGTAAATCCCACTTTTGGACAAGTCATCTTATATGGCAAGAATCATCATAACACTTATGTGTTATTCTTGATGACCTTTTAGATCAAGATGTAAAATGTCTTGTATCCTTCATGAATGGCAAGTGGCTGTTGTAACACCCTAACTTTCAACACAATACGCCTATGACGCATAATGGTTAATCGATAGTTGTTACTCTTTCATCTTAGAACTTTACTTGATTTTAAACTTTGAAAATAAGTCTATGGAAAATATGACCTATTTTTTTTATTTGAAAAACCAAACTATAAGCCATTCACATATAAGTTATAGTGCATAAATATTCGTCATATGATATGTAATAATAGTACATCTCATCAGGATATTCTTAACCATTCATCACATAACATACATGTAAAACCACAGGAGAGAATATCATAAACTAAAAACATCATCATAGCATAATATTAACTGGAAATATTGCAGTATAATAATAATAATAATAATAATAATAATGATAATAATAATATAGAGGCACTCTACAAGTATGACATAATAAATGGACTAGCCCACCAATATGGTTGAGCATACAATAATTCAAAAACTAAGCATAACCATGATATAGCTAAACCCATCGTAGGTGTATGTCTACCAAAACTAACTTATGAACATGCACGAAAAGGGAACAATCATAAGCGACTGCAAATAGGAAGGACTATATCCCTTTCTGCCACACCACTCTGATTTACACCACAGTGCAACTCCCATGTCGACATCTCAAGGAAGTCCACGGACATCACCATTAACCTTGTCTGAAGACAAAGATTGAAAGAAAGAGAAGGAGTGAAAAACTTCTACAAGAATCTCAGGAAGGTTTTCCATTTCTACACATGTGGTGTTTACTTTGAAAATATGGCAACACCATTTGCATGGAGTGAAGTTTGAGGTGTTCTCTTGATCATAAGAGCCTCAAGTACCTCTTTGATCAGAAGGCGTTGAATATGAGGCCGAGAAAATGGATGGAATTCTTGAAAGACTATGATTTTAGGTTGAACTATCATCCTGGCAAGGCTAATGTAGTGGCTGATGCCTTGAGTCATAACTCATTACACCTATCTCAAATGATGGTTAAGGAGGTAGAGTTGATTGAAAAGTTTAGAGACTTGAACTTGGGAATGATGTTGACCACTAAGAGCATGAAGGTGTGCCACTTAGTGTAACAAGTAACTTCAAAAAGAGAATTACTCGAGCACAACAAGAGGATAAGGAGTTTAAGGAGATTGTAGAGGCAATAGAGAGGGAAAGTTGAAGGGTTTCACCCAAGAAGCGGATAAGCTATGAAAGTTGGAGGGTCGGATTTGTGTGCCGATAAGTGGTGACCTCCAAAAGGAGATTTTGGAAGGCTCATAAGAGCCACTTCACCATTCACCCTGTACTACCAAGATGTACCAGGACTTGAAAAAGATGTTCTGGTGGCTCAGGTTGAAGAGACGTGGCCGCATGGGTGAGTAAGTGCTTAGTCTATCAAAAGGTGAAGATTGAGCACCAAAAACCTTCTGGATGTTGTAACCCCTGTCAATTCCCGAGTGGAAATGGATAGCATCTCAATGGATTTCGTGAGATCTACCCAAGACCCAAGTTGGCCATGATGTCATATGGGTGATCGTGGATTGACTAACAAAGTCGGCTCACTTTTTGCCCATTGAGGTGACTTATTCATTGGATAAGTTGGCTAAATTGTATATCCAAGAGATCATAAAGTTGCATGGAGTGCTGTCGACGATAATCTCAGATCATGATCCGTCGTTACGTCACGTTTTTGGGGAGCCTTTCAAAAGGCATTCGATTCAAAGCTGTGCTTAAGCACGTCATACCACCCTCAAATGGATTAGCAATCGGAAAGAACCATACAAACCTTCAAAGATATGTTAAGAGCCTGTGTTTTGGACCAAAGTGGAAGTTAGAATAGGTACTTATCATTAATCAAGTTCGCATATAACAATAGCTATCATGCGAGCATCAGGATGGCACCGTATCAAGCCTGGTATGGAAGAAAGTGTCACTCGCCATTGCATTGCTATGAGCCCGTGAGCAAAGTATGTTAGGACCAAAAATTGTGAGGGAAACAACGGAAGATCCCAGATCAAGGATAGGATCCTTATAGCTCAAAGTCGACAGAAAGCTATGCAGAAAACGGCGAAAGTTGTCAGAATTCCAAGAGGGAGAGCATTATTCCTTATGATTACCCCCACAATAGGCATAGAACGAGCTATGAGAGTCAAAAAGTTGATCCCAGATTTCTTGGTCCCTTTGAAATCATTAATAGAGTCGGTTTGGCATACGAATAGCCTTACCACCCAATTTGTCCAACCTTCATGATATCTTCCATGTCTCTCAATTTAGAAATATTAATCCGACCCTAGTCATGTGTTAGAGCCAGATCAAGTATAGCTAAGAGAGGACTTAACCTTTAACCCTCACCTACGAGGATCGTGGAGAGGTTCAAGTAGTTGGGGAACAAAATCGTACCTTTAGTCAAAGTGGCGTGGGGACAAGGTAAAATGGAGGATTTTACATGGGAATTGGAGTCAGAGATGAACGCTCAGGACCCGAGCTATTCACAGGTAATGAATTTCGAGGACAAAATTTTTTTTAAGGAGGGGAAAAATGTAACGCCCAATTTTCTTACTGTAAAATGACCAAAATGCCCCTGGGTCGTTTTTGCACCAGGATTGAGGTTGAGTCCAGGCCATCCTCAATAGGATATTTTAACATTAGGATAAGATTATATAAGGATTATAAAGCAATCTATGCAAAAATCGCAAATTTCAACTTTCCCATGTGTAAATGACCAAAATGTCCCTGAGGTCATTTTTGCCCCGAAATCAAGGACGGCCGCTATCCTCAATGGATTAGTTTTACATTTAAAGGGATTAGTTGTGTTACGGATGATGTTAGAAGTGAAAATCTCAAACCCTAGTTTTTTCCATACGTGAAATTACCAAAATACCCCTCTGGTAATTTAACCCGAGATTTAAGCAACAATTGAACCCTTATCACCCAAAAGTTAGAAATGTTAATTATAAGGGATATATGATATCTAGAATAGTCCGGATGGTGCCAGAGTTTTTGTGTGAAATTATCATTTTGCCTCTATTTTGTGGTAAATGAGCTAATTTAAGTAATTAAGTAAATATAGGCAATATTAGGCTCTAATTTAAGATAAATTAATTTTGTTTATTAACCTTGAGTCAAAAATAATTATTTGAGGTAATTAGGGCCTGGGATTGTTTAGAGAAATTTAATTTCCTTTCTTAATTACAAGAGTTCATAAGATCAATAATGTTAAGATTAAGGTAAATCTAGTGCATTTATCTTTCTTTATCTTAAGGTTAGGATATATGTTGCAAATTGAATTTCAAATCATTTGAGATTAACCCTATTACTAGTGTAAGATCACTCCTTAGCCATGTCTTGGTAAATCTTAAACACTTGATTTTTTTTTAACCACATACATTAATTTAGCAATTTCTAATCCACTACCTAATAATATACTTCTCCTTCATGTCCTACCACTCATGAAAATTGAAAGTTTTGTCCCCCATTATTAGCCAAGGAGGTCACAGTTTCCTCCTCGATCCACTCTCATATTTTAAATTTTTTTCAACAATAATACACTCACAAACACTCATTGCCTTGCCATTTGTTTTTTTGGGAGTTGTCTGGCTCAAAGATTGATAAAAAAATTTCTATTCTCTCTAAGACTCTAAGCTCTTTTCTTCTTCCTCCTCCATCTCCAAGAGACTCCATTATCAACCTTCATTCAAGCTCTCAACCTCAAAACAACACATCTTCACCATAGCTCAACTCCTAAACACATAACCTTTCCATTCCAAGATACAAGATCACAAGAAAAATCCTTCCTCCATTTCTTCCTTCTTTGGCCGAAATCATCATCATCATCAAGAGAAGATTTTTCCTTCTTTTTACCTTATAAAAGATCAAGCTTTCGCTTTTGTAAACAAGAAACAACTTGGTAAGGTTTTTTTTTTTTATCTTCTTTCTTGAGTTTTTCTCCTTTATTTTTGGTTTTTATGGTTTGATGATGATCATGGCTTGATGATGAGGAATCATGATGGTGGTTGTAGATCCACCATATATTTGACCTCTAAAACTCAAGGTTTGATTTTTGTTGTCAAAAGATTAAAGGAATATTTATTGATTTTCTTGGGTTTGTTTCTTTTTGAGCTTGATGGTGAGTCCAAGAAATAAGGTTCTTGGAACCATGGTAACAAGGGATTCTAAAACTCACTTTCATTTTGTTAAGATTATTTGGGGTTAAAGAGTTTCATTCTCTAAAAACTCTTGAGTTTTGAACTTAACAAGTTATAAAATGGACTTGCATTCATATTTATATTTCAAGTTCTTGCATATCATGTTTAATTTCTAAGCCTTGCACATCATGTTAAAATTTCAAGTTGTCACCTTAAAACTTGAAGATAATATTATGGACTTGCATCGTCATGTTTAAATTCCAAGTCTTACATATCATGTTTATATTCCAAGTTATCACCTAAATCTTGAAGACTTAAAAATGAACTTGCATCCTCATGTTTATATTTCAAGTCTTGCATATCATATTTATATTTATAAGTCATCACCTTATAATGATAAAGATTAAAAAAGAGATTAGCATGACATGTTTATGATTCTAGTCATCATCTAAATCTCTAAAGCTCAAGACCTGCCCCTTTTATTTTAAATGGGAATTTTGATCATGGACACATCTCAAATATATATTTTCAGCTTTATGAGGATCTTGGGTTTGAAGCTGACTTTTATTTTATTTTAAGACTTGGATCTTGTCTTTAAGATGCACATAGAATTTTTGAAAGAATTAGAAATTCAAGAGAAGTAAAATTGAGATCTCCAAGTGATTAAAAACCTATTAATGAAATTTTTATTTTTGCTACTGTTTTAACATTTATATTTAAGTTCTCAAAGAGATAAAATCATTCCAAGTGTCTTAAAGTAATTTTCAAGAAAAACTAGTAACTAGAAAGAATTAAAAAAATGTAATTTTCAAAACTTTTAGAAATTTAAATTTATAGTTTCTATCAAATAATATATGATGCTGTAAGGTATTGGTTGGTGCTGATATTATGTGTAAAAATCATTAATAATTGTAAAAAAAAATATTTTGAAGTCTTAGATGTATAAAAGAATCATTATAAGTGTTAGTTTGGACCATTTTGTAAAACCGGGAAATTGTGTTTTGAACTATCAATTATGGATTTTTGGTCAAGTGAATATATTTTAATTAGCAATGATTTTGAATGTGTTCATATATTCAAAATATCATTTATGATATTTGGAAAAAAAATTTAGAAGCTTTGGCATTTGTTAAGTGTTAAAAAGGAGTAACTTGCACTTTGACCCCTAAAGTGTAACAAAATTTGGTCTATGACCCAAAAAAGTTTTTTATGATGAGTTTAAATTATTTCTAAGTGTTATGGGTTTCCTAAAAATATAGATTAATTTTAAGGATCATTAGTTTGAGGAAAAGTGTTAAAAGGAGAAATTACACTTTAACCCATAATCTTTAAGAAATTGCAATTTTGACCTCTTTGGGGCTTAAGTGTAAATATTGATAACTTGATAAGGTTAATACGGATGATGTCTTATGGAAGCCATGTTCATGTGATTTAGTTGAAAATTATATGACTTGAGATAATTGTGCAAAATTACAAATTAAGGATTATGCATGCTTGATCCTTGAATTATGCAAGTGGTGATTTCTAATATGTTGCATATATCTTGTTGAGCATGCCATATGCATTAGTTGAGTCTAGTCCTTGATTTCGGCATACTGGGTAGGAGCATATTTATTTTCATGAAATAATGATAATAACATACTTATGGATATATGCAAAGAATGTGATGCATGTTTATGTGAATATGACAAAATATGAACGTGCATGATTTATGTGCTTTACGAGCATGAAATGCTAAATGATGCATTATGATTATATGTTTATGTACTGCATCTCCAAATCACATGCTAAGATAAAATGTGAGATAAGACACATGGAAATGATCCTCTAGACTCCTCAAATTAAAGGTTAAAAGAGGTGATCCAAATAAGAGGAACCTCTAGACTCCCAGATTAAAGGTTAAGAGAGGTGATCCAATAAGGGATCCTTCAAACTCCAGGAATTAATGGTTATGAAATGTGATCTTATGCCCCCCATCCCGTACTCTAGGAGTCGGGAATTTAGTTCATTAAAAGGATAAGTATAGACTAGTGACTACTAGTTAGGTATGAACTCATAATCTAGAACTCTCAAGGGAGAGAATTTTTAGGGTAGCCCCCATGGAAAAGAGAATAGGAAATTTAAGTCACCTAAAAGAATAATGAGGAAGAATCATGTTAGAAGGATATATGTTCTTTATGTTGTTCCCATTTGTTGTGTCTCCTATGATATTTTGCATATGGCATTGACATGCATTCATGATATATTATGTTGCACCCATGACATTAAGATTCATATTAAAAGATACAGGCCTAAGGTAATGGTATTTGGAACTTAATGAATGAACCTTATATATGCTCACCATTTTCATAATAAAAATCGAGGTTCCTGGGGACGATGATGATGACACATTAGGAGGTGAAAGCCCTACTGAGATTCTTATATAAGTTTCTTATTCCTCTTCATTTCTTTCCATCTCATCCTCAGAGATTGATGGCGATGTTCGTGATTTATGTTGATGCCCCTACATGGGAGATGCACTTCAACTTGGTTGACCGGTCATACCATTTTGTGGGTCGCTGTGCCATTCACTTATATGTTTTCATGGATCGTCCCTTCGCGTATCCCATTACTAGTGTTTGGTTCTCCCCTCCTCCCCATTCATGGATGACTTTACCTTCGAGCGTGCGCATCCACATACTCAGTAGTTTCCTTGTGCTCACTCCTTTGCATTAGCTATTCGAGATTTCCCTGACTACATACCCCAGTCACTACCTCGCTCTAGCGGGTCATGGTCGAATCCATTAGAGGAGTCACTCTCCCTACATTCTTCCTAGTTTTGCCCCTGTTGTCCCTATGGAGGTAGGAAGCGGTGGCGAAGGAGAGGCTACCGTCATGCAACCATTGAGAGGAGCTGAGTCTACGTAGAGGTACTACCTCCCACACCGAGGTGCCCATGTTCTACTCGGGACGTCTTGCTACACGTGATGAGCTAATCCATTATACCTATTCTAAACGCGCCTAGCAGGAGTAATGTGTAACATCTTCTCAAGTACAACACCATTCTTAAGCGATGATATCATACTCGAGAGTTGTTACTTGTTAATTAGCGGACCTTTCTTAATTATCTATAGCAAGCTCGATTCACGTGCGAGATAACTAAGCGTAATTCTATTAAAACATATTACAAGTAAACACCATATTCATTGAATACACAGCTAAAATACAAAAGGAAGCTCCTCTATGAGCTTTACTACATGTTTATCCTCTAATACATTTACATACATTTTCCATCCTACTAAGTACAATAAAATAAAACAGTAACTACTATACTATTGCGGTCCCACATTCCTTTGCGTAGCAGCATCATCGTCCTTTGGCTTAACCTGAGGCGACACGGAAACACAAACCATAGGGTGAAAATTTTATAATTCTCAGGAGGGCAACTCCCCAATCACAATCATAATGTCATCGTCATCGCCCAAGCCACTTCGGTTTATTCAGAAAATTGTGATCATGCAATATATTCTAAAGGTTCATTTTAAGATTCCAAAATCATCCTTCCGAAGTGGGTAGCTTTTAACAATCAATCAATACGTGTACATATATCCAAAAGCTCAAACACATAGTAAGTAAATCTACTTAAAGGATTTCATATGATATAGGTGATACATATATCAAATACAGTAAAGTTATCTCAAAGTGACCTGGTTTCTATCATGGCCATAGAAGGCCAATTAGTGCATTTTTTTCTTTTTTCATTGACATAGGAAAGACTTAGTTTATACCCGACGGGTATTTTTAGTGGACAACTCCACAATAGATCGGTTTATACCCAACGGGTATTTATGGTGGATCACACCACACAAGGGAAATAGACGCCTTCAGGACTGAGCTCATTCCTATACGTGATCATCGAACTTCATTTTTTTCCATTTCTGAATCACACACAGATCTATTCCTAGCCGATACGTCTACCGATTATAAATTGGGGGTTTCTCTTTTCAATTTCCTTCCCCTCATTCAACCTAAGTCTTGTTTCTATTTTGTCCATATGTCAGAACATGCACGATTTAAATTTATATATATAATCTTTTCTCAAATGCATGCATAATGCATATATAGGCATCCATTCACAATATAATCTCAATCATGCCTCTAGCATACTTTTATATGTCACAAGTTACATGGCCAAACACTTAATATCAAATACTCATATCATACTAGAAGCCAAAATGCCATTACATTCTCAATTCAAAGCATTGTTTCATTTCCAGCACAATGGACTTTCACTCCATTGTAGCACAATTTGTTTTGCTCATCAAAAAATCAATTTAGAGGTTATAAAAATTCTCTAAGACACTTAAATGTGTCTAGGAGAACGAAATTTCATAGCAAACGGGGCTTCCTAGCCTTGTAATTAAATTATACAAATTTAGTGGTTGGAAGCCACTCATTCACAGCTCAAATCAGGGCCCTTACAATTTTTAAGCCTAACAAATGATTTAATAAACTCACAATAAAATTCACAGTGATACTTCAATATGTTAGTAACTTTGTGTAAAAATTTCAAAGACTAATTCAATCATTTGCTATAATAATAAATTCGGATAAGTTTACCTCAACAATCAGGACAACATTTGCCTCATTTCGGTTTCTGATTTTTCTGAGGCATCAAATCTTAAAACTAACACCCAAGAAAATTCATGTAGTTATTTTAAGGTGTTCTGTTCAACATATAATTTTTATAGCTCATGAAAACATCCACAAATATACCAGAAAATTCGTGAACCACTTGCCTATAGGACAACAAAAATTCCATAAACCTAGTCCAAACTTATTTTGATAAAAACCCTCTTTTAACACCATCCAAACACACCACCAAAAATCACACATCAATATCAACACAATATCAACCAAAATAACCACAAATTTGGGACCTAGGTCATGCCAAAACAGATCAGAAAAATTTGACAAAGAAAGGCAACAGAAACCCTACTTGTAGTAACCTATTAGCTCCTTGGCTTCAAGATTAACCAAACTTGATTCCTTCTCCTCCAAAGCTCCCAATCTAACTTCAAAACCCTCTGATATTGGTGAGGTGTGAGGGAGAAAGGTAAGGATTGATGAGTGATTAAGATTTTGTTCGGTTAGATTTGTAGGGAATTGGGTGTAGAACAAGCTTAGTGAAGAACTTTTGATGATCCAATAACTCTAGCTTGGAGTTTTTGGGCTTGGAACTCAAGAACAAGCTCTTGAGGACAACAATGGTGGCTGCTCTCTTCTTCCTCTTGCTGACCACAAAATTGCTCTTGTCTTGGAGGAGAAGTTGGTGACTAGGCTTCTTATATTAAATGCTTAGAAGATATTTAGTAAAAAAAATCATTGTTTATGTAATAAAGCAACAATGGATGGCTAAGATTTAATCTTGGATTCCAAGATTAAATCTTGGCCTTCCACATGTCCTTAGTAGGTGGACCTCATCTATTTGTGGTGATGGAAATATCTTTCATGTTAAAATCACACACCAAAATCTCACCAAACGGATAAACACCTTTCCCATAAAATCGATATTGCCCGAAAATTAATTCTAAGCATAAAATTGTCATTCCCACACATTTCTAATCTTATTATCATATTTTCCTAATTTCGGGCACTTCTGGCCGAATCTAGGTTTCAGCTATCCGGCAGCTGGGCCCGCAAGGTTACTATTCACTAGCCCGGAAAAATTTTTTTTTTTTTTGACAGGTCCGTTGGGCCACCCTCATCATTGCTAAACTATTAGATTTTTTAAATTAAGATTAATAAAGCTCAAATTAATTTTTAATTAAATTTTAGGGTGTTACATAATGGGAGGAGGGGTTTTATGCTAGCCTGTTCTTAGCTTTTACTTGCATGCTGTTCACTTTAGAATTCTGTACTTAACCTAACCATTGATGGAAGGTACAATACTTTAATATATGTATGTTTGGATGCATGATGAGAAACGATTGATATTGATGACATGTATCTAAGTATGTGATATTGTGATTATGTTCATGGTATTGTGATGATATATTTAGTGCATGCTCGTGTTTTGTTTTTGTACAATAAAATTGGAATGATTTATATAATTATATTAATTGACAATAAATGAGATCTTCATCGATCACATAAATATGGTAACAAATATCCACATAATATTGATTTATAACATCTATCTATTTATCATCTATTACCTAAATGGCCACCTCTAAGTGTCATGAGATAATTACTAATCGTAATTTATAAAATCATTCATTCTAAAATCTAATCTACTGTCTATAAATAAATGGAATATTCATAAATGTTATTTGATAGTTCTTAATTATAGTTAAAGAAAAGGTATTCCATTAAATTATATCTATTGTCTATAAATAAAGGGATACTTACTATAAGTGTCATATGGCAACATCTAATTACAAATAAACAAATAATTTCTCCTAAAATTTATCAATAACTAAATAAACCACTTTTACATGTCATGTGAAAACTGTATATTTCAA
The DNA here is from genome assembly GCA_030441495.1 of Dalbergia oliveri. NCBI lineage: Eukaryota > Viridiplantae > Streptophyta > Magnoliopsida > Fabales > Fabaceae > Dalbergia > Dalbergia oliveri. The sequence goes on along the minus strand of JAMLFY010000003.1, from coordinate 33,938,972 downwards.
TTAAAGAAAAATTATTACCAGTAAAATATCCTAAATTTTTTTCACTCTCATGCACGTTGTTCAATCTCACGCTACACTTTACTTCTTTTTGTTAAAATTTTGTCCATTGTCAAAGGAAAATACAAGTTTAATATAGCATTCATTTTAACCCCTAAACTAATCAACATATAACTGGGTATCTTAATTTTTTTTTTAAACATGTCCAATTTTCCTTAATAGATTAAAACATTAAGAGGCTGGTCAATTTACACGAATAAAAATCTTAGGGATTAATTCGTATATTTTTTTAATTATTGAAAAAAATATATATGACCTATAATTTAAAATATTTAAGTATCTTTCCCGATACAAAATAAAATATATTTTATTTATTAAAATAATTGAAATATATTTTTACAAGTTTAAATAAATAGTCACTATTTATTCACTTATATTAAACAAAACGGTTCTAACCGTTGTTGTTCAAGATCCACAACACATAACGTTGCAACTCTTGGGGCTACATTGAATTCCATCATGGACAACATATGTGGTGATCCTTAAGAGACATATCTTTCAATGAAGAGTCATGTTCTTACTGTGTAGTAAACGTTGCAATGCTCTATATTGGCTCACTGTACACCGTTTCCTAACAACTATGTACAGTAACTTATGTTACTTTGTGCATCTTGTTGATTCGTTCTATTGTGTTTTTGGTTCATTATAAATACTCCATGTCTGGACACAAAACTAATACTTTTACTTTGTCTATTATGTGAGTTTAAGAGTTCTTTAGAAAAGTTCAAGAGTGAGGGAATTTCTTGTGATTGTTAGACAAGAAATTCATATAAAGGTTTCATTGTATCATGGGAGAGTATCACCATTAACCCATAGCAACTACGTGTGGGGTGAATATCTCTCTAAAGATAGTGATTGATTCCGTGCCTTAAAACTACAATATTCAAATTCTTGTTCATCTTCTTCAACACTATTTTCTTAACAATAATAATCATATCAAATAAAAATGAAAAGTCAATCAACCCGTGAAATTGTAACATCCTCCCAAGTGCAATGTCATCCTTAAGTCATGACATTATGCTTAGGAATTATTACTTATAGATTAGCGGACCTTTCTTAATTATCTATAGCAAAATTGATCGAACCGTGGAGTAACTAATACTGATTTTGTTAAAATATATATAACAAAGGAGCAAACATTTATTGAATACATAGCTAAGTACAAGAAGAAGCTCTTCTAAGAGCTTTAATACAATACGTTCTCTATTTCATTTATATACATATAACTCTAACTAAGTACAATAAAGTAAAAAAAATATCAACTACTAAACTACTGGTCCGCCTTCACGTAGCAGCCCCATTGTTCTGGATCAACCTGGAAGCGACACAAGAACACAAATAAGGGATGAGAATTATACAATTCTCAGGAGGGCAACTCTCCAGTTACATACTTATAATGTCATCGTCATCGTCCCAGCCACTTCGGTTTATTAAGAAAATGTGATCATGCAATACATATTAAAGATTCATTTTAAAAGTTCTAAAATCATCCCTTCGAAGTGGATAACTTTTAACAATCCATCATTTAGTGCACATATATCAAAATGTCTCAACAAATAGTAAATCATCCTCGCAGACAATTCAAAATAAGATGAGTATGCATATAATACATGTAGTGGACTTATCTCAAAGTGACATGGTCTCACTTATGGTCATATAAATCAAATCAGTGCATTTTCTCTTTTCGACGACATAGGAAAGACTTAAGTAATACCCAACGGGTATTTGCCTGGACAACTCCACAATAGATAGTTTATACCAAATGGCATTTATAGTGGATCACACCACACAAGGGAAATAAACTACTTAAGGACTAAGCTTATTCCTATACGTGATCATCAGACTTCATTTTTTTTCCATTTTCGAATCACACACAGATCTATTCCTAGCCGATACGTCTACCGACTCAAAACCAATTTGGGAAGTTCCTCTTTTTTCTTCCCTCATTCAACCTAAGCTTGTTTCTGTTTTGTCCATATGTCAGAACATGCACGATTGAAATTTATATATTCTCCTTTCTCAAATGCAAGCATAAGCCACATGTAGGTATTCATTCACAATGCAATTTCAATCATGTCTCATAAACCACTATTTATTTCCTCTAGTATGCATTTATGTGTCACAAGTGACATGGCCAAATAGTTTACATCAGGTATTCATGTCATACTAGAACCCAAAATGCCATTATTTCACCAATTCAAAGCATTGTTGCATTTCTAGCATAATGGCAGATTTCACATGTTCATACCCAAGACACTTCAATGTGTCCACAAGGTTCCCTAAAACTTTCAGAGCAAAAAGAGTTCTCTAACTATGTTAAAAAATTAGACAAATTCAATAGAAGCCACTTAAACTTAGCTCAGAGCCCGAAATTCATAATTTTTAACCCTAGCAAGTGATTAAATCAACCCAAAAGAAAAATCACAGTTACACTTCAAGATGTTATCAACACTCTTTAAAAATTTCAGGTGATTATTCAATCATTTGATATGGTAATAAAATTAGCAATGTTTATAGCTTCAGTTCCAATAATCCAAGCGGCACATAGTTCACTTCGGTTTCTGATTTTTTTTAAGGCATTAGGAGTCAAAATCAGAGCCCAAGAAAATTTTTGGAGCTATCCTGGGATGTTAGATTCAACATATATTTTTTATAGCTCATGAAAATACCCACAATTCTCTCAGAAAATTCGTGATCAGTGGCTGCCTATGTAAAAATCGAAAATCCAGCAGCAAGGTTCAAAATCTCTTTTCATAAAAATGACTTCTAACCTCATCCCAACACTCCAGCAAAATTAACACATCAATATCAATGTATTCTCAACCAATAAAATCCAAAATTCTGGACTAACTCAATCAGAAATCATCAGAATAAATTTGAAGAGAAAAGACAAAGAAAACCCTACTTTTGGTGTCTAATGGATCCTTGGCTCCAAGATTGATCCCTTCCACTCCAAAGCTCCCAAATCAACCTCAAATCCTTCCTAAATCAGTGAGGAAGTAAGGTATCAAGCTGAGTATTGATGGAGAATTGAGATTTCAATTGGTTGGATTGATAGATCATGAGGAGTAGAGCAAGTTTTGTGAAAGGATCTTGGTGTTTTAGTGATTTTGAGCTAGGGTTTTTGAAGCTTGAGGCTTGTTAATGGAGGTTTGAGAGGAAGAAAAATGGAGGAAGGGTTCTTGAAGAGGTCTGGCCGCAATTGATGATGATGGAGTGATAAGGTTGGTGGTTTTATGTTTATCTTGATATAAATGTAGTTTTTATGTAGGTAAGGTGTAATTTTCTTTCTTTTTGGGAAAAGAAATTATATGAATAGCTAGGATTTGATTGGATAGTCAAACAATGAATCTTGTCCATCCACTTGGCTCAAGATAAGTGGCTCACTTTAGCTTGGAAAGCAAGTAGCTTTTCGATGTTAAAATCACACACCAAAATTCCACCAAACGGAGGAGATATTGGCACCCGGGTAAAATATAATAAATGAAAGGCCATGATTGAAACTTACTTTTCAAGTTTCAATCCTTGCCATCCACTTGGCATAAAGGGGTTGGCAAAGGTTATTTGGCCACCAAGTAACTTGTACGGTTAAAAACTACACATCAAAACTTTACTGAACGGGTAAACACCATACTCGGTAATCAAACATTACCCGAAAATTAATTCTAGGTATAACTTCTCATTCCATATCATTTCTAACCTTAACCCCCTCTTTTCTTAGTCCTGGGCATTTCCTGGTTTCGGATCTAAGGTTTCAATTGTCCTGACGGGCCCATGGGGCTCGCAAGGTTACTATCCACCCAGGACCAAATTTTTTTTTTAATACGTCTGTTGAGCCACCCTCACCATTGCTAAACTGTCAAATTTTTGAAATTATAACTAACAAAGCTCAAATTAATTTTTAAATAATTTTTAGGGTGTTACAAAAATCATGGGAGTAAATACTAGTAACAAGTGGCGGAGCTTAAGTTAGACATGACCCCTAAAAAATTTTCAAAAATTTTATACATATATTGTATAGATGTATGACAATGAGACATACATATGTGTTATTGGTTTATGTAATACCCTAGTTTTAAATAAAAAGGTTAGAAAAATTTTTTCACACTAAGAAGGGTACCAACTATCCTTATCTGCGTTTCAGGTCCTAAATTTTACTAAGTCTGGACCCTACACGCCCTTGGAGGGCTATATGATAGAATCATTTTCTTGGGATCAAAAGTCCAGTAATTGTTCCCTAGAGAAAAATAAGTTAAAGAGTGATTTTTAATTAATTTTATGAAACCTTTAACTATGTCATTTTTAGCCTACAAGTTTAAAACATCGTAAGACTTTTCGAATTAGAATTAAAACCCCAATTTTGGATTTTGATTAGTTGGGATTTTGATTTTTCTAATATTTTATTTGAACCCAAATAGGGGTATTTTCTTATTTATATTTATGTTTTAAAGTTAATGGATTAACATAAAATTAAGAAATGTAAATATTCTGGTGAGACAGCACTCAAGAGTGCTACAGCGGTTTGGGAGGTGGCGGTGTAGGCACGATTTTGTGCTTTCTGGAGTGCCTAAGGTCAACGGATTATAAAAACCCCTCTTTCAGGTCCAGATCATTCCAAACACAACTCCCACACCCCTAAACTCTAGAAAACGCGTCCTCTCACCTTTCTTCACCCTCCAAACTTCATTTTCTTCTATTTTCTCTCAAATCTAGCTTGAATCTTTCATCCTCCAAGCTTAAGGTATGTTGTTCTCTTGGTTTTGCTCTCTTTCCTCTATTTTCCTTCTTGTTGTTAGGGTGATTATGGTGATTCTTCACATGGGTCAAGAGATGAGGATCTTCTAGTATGTTAGGTATATATCTAAGTTATTTAGATGTTTCAAAGGTTAATTTAGAGTTCTATTGACTCCATGGCAGACAGGTGTTATCCTTGCCTCCCAAAACCTAGTTGATACAGTTCCTGCATCTTCTACCACTCCAGGTGAGTGGGTTCGCACTTGTGACTTCTATATTTTTCATTAAAGTTATTTTCATGAAATTTTGAATTATTGCTTGATTCTAAAGATTACCGTACGATGATTTGGGATTCCTGATGGATTATATGTTTTAAACTGATTTTAGAGCATGAAACCTGGTTTTGATAAAAATCATGGGACCTTATTTGTGGAAATGATTTTATGCAAAATTGTTAATGACTTGTAACTACTTGAGATACATGGTTGTTAACACGATTTTTATATGAATGTGATTCCTGGAGAATCTTGTGACTATTGGAAATGTCGTTATGGTTTTAGAACTAAGTCTATGAAAGTTTGATATTTGGATTATTTAGAAACTTAGACATAAAAAAGCTTTAGAATATGAATTTGTGTATGACTTGGAATGGTTGACGGCTACATATTCTGTAGATTGAAACCATAATGTCTTCAACGGTGATCCCTTGGGCACGGTCTCACAACCAAGGTATGCTAAGGTTAAACTTTAGAGTTATAAAGATTCAAAGCTCTCAGGAGGACAATAAGCCCACGAAAGGCAATCTATTCAGAAATTATAAGCCCACGAGAGGCAATCCATTCAGAGAATAAACAAGCTCACGATGGGCAATCTATCCAGATAAATCAGTCCACGAGGACGCGGTTCACGAGGAACCATTAAGATCTCAGTTAGGGGCTCTTGTTTACGAAGAACGGAGCACCCATTTTTCAGTTCCTGATAGTCTGCTCCCTTCTTCTAATTCTTTGAAAAGATTATGCTTTTATGATTTTAGCAAACTTATGGTTTATTGGTATTATGTGAAATAAATACAAATGATTTGTGAATGCTGCATTAATGGTATTTATGTATTTTCCTTTCCTGTCCTATGTATGGTTGTGGATGAGGATCCACTCACTCAGTTTTGTTTACAAAACTCACCCATCTTATTTCTCCCATTTTACAGAGTAACTCCTAGATTTTACTAGACTCCTTCCTCCTCAGTGGCATTAAAGTGTCAATTGGTAAGCTTCACATGGGTGAAGCCTTCTATATAGAATAGGGTGCTCCAGTGTAGATGCAGGATCCTGGACCATAGTGCATGATATATGTTATGTATATGTGGTTATGTTGGACTATATTATATGATTTTACTACTTATAAAGTTTTTGTATATGATAGACTTTCTTTGTACTTGTTAGCCTCATGAATTCAGAACTTCAGAAAATAGGATAAGAGACTGTAATTTGGAAAATTATGACTATATGTTTTAAAGACAAGTGATTTGTATGTAGAAAAGATTTTATGACTTAACCAGTTTTCCAATTTACTGTTCATATAGAGGAATCCAGGTCACGAGGCTTACGTGAACGATATTTCCTACGTGGTCACGTGCCCAAGTCGGTCGTGACAAAGTGGTATCAGAGCATTAGGTTTCCTGCATATCACTAGAGCAAGCATCCACAGGTGGTGCATCATTTATGTAAATAGAAACACGTGTTTTTGCATTAACGAAGCATTGCTTGAAGCCTTTAGGATGATCAATTATATCTAGATCAGAGATAGAGTCCCATCTTATCATATGATCAGGACTTCTTACCTTATGTGCTCATGTCTTGGTTGGACCCAGAATGCCTCCCCTTCGTCATTTTGCTTCATGTCGCCATCGTAGCAGTGGTTCTCCTGGTTCTAGTGGCCGTCTTAGAGCTTTGGAACAAGCTCTTGCCATACTTTCTAAGGTGATAGCTTGAGACAGAGGCCGTATTGCGCCACCCCAATCCAGCCTCCAATTAGAGATATTAATGATTCAGTCTTAGAGCATTTCCGTATAATGGACCCACCCACCTTTCAAGGGTGTGACTACGAGGATCCTCAAGCATTCCTCTAGAGATAGAAAAGATTACCAGAGTGATCCATTGTTTTTCTAAGAGAGTAGCAGAGTTGGTTGGCTTCCAGTTGAGAGACTAAGCAGGGATTTGGTACGATGAGTTCTTACAGGGGTATAGTGATTCAAGCCGCCTACCTGGGAGGAGTTTAGAGCGGCTTTTCTACGTAGATTCTTGTTAGAGCCGGTGAGCTCAGATGGTAGAGGAGTTTTTGAGATTCCGTATGACTCTCGGATGATAGTGGCTGAGTATGATGAGAGATTTACATACTTGGCCCAAGCGGCTCAGGCATGCTGTAGTCTGAGGCGGAGAAAGTTAGGCAATTTGTTCAGGGGCCTAAGGACATGTTCCTCAGCCTCCAACCACATGTTGCTACTATGGATTATGCACAGATGGTGGATACAACCATCGGGTTAGAAGCTAGTTTAGGAGAGAAGAGCGTTTGAGTCCAAGCAAAAAGGCTAGGACTCATGGTGTGTTTTTTGGAGGGGTTAGTCCTAGTACGGGCCTTGGCCAGGAGGGGTTAGCCACGGGCCCAATCAAATAGAGTTACTTTTTCAGGCCCTACCCGGTGTGACCTATGGTTTCTCAAGAGTCACCATAGAGGAGGTAGCTAGTATTCTAGCAAGGCATCAGTTCAAAGTTTAGAACACCTATCCAAATTGTTAGATGTGTGGAAAAAGGCACCTAAGCCAGTGCATGTGAAGATCAATAGCATGCTATGTTTGTGGCCAGCAAGGCCATTTCAAGAAGGATTGCCCCTTGTTAGGGGGTGTTTCTAGTCAAGAGTCGGCAAACCCCTCTGCATCAGCACCATCATATCCATCGGCTAATCGTGAGGGTTTTGTAGCTTCAGAAGGCATAAGAACTAGAAACAGATGCCTTGTGGGCAAACATCAGAATAGTAGGGGCCAGGAGACAAGGGACAACCCCATCTTTTTGCCATGACACATCAAGATGCGGTAGCGTCCAAAGCGTTCCAGGTATCATGATAGTTATTCTTTTAATGCTTTTAATTGGTAGACTTAGGGAAAAGGGAATTGGAAGTTCCTAACTTCAGTGAGAGACCTAGATAGAACAAAGTCATGTTTAGAATTCTAGTAGTATGCAAACTTCCATATATGACTCTAGAGAAATTGTGGGGTTCAGGAATAGAGAAAGAAAAATCTTCATTATACTGAGTCATCTAAGTTCTAGAGAGAAAACACAGTTGTCTGTAGATTACACTGTCTCTGAGTAAATAGTCAACCCAGCAGAGTACTATCTTAGAGTGTTTGGTTAGGCCCATCCATGATGCCTTTGTTGGTCAAGTATTCTATCTCCTTGTTTTTCCAGTTACATCAGTTTAGATTTGAAGACCAAATCTTTTTAAGGGGGAAGATTGTAATACCCTGGTTTTAAATAAAAAGGTTAGAAAAAATTGTTCGCATCAAGAAGGGTGCCAGCTATCCTTATCTGTCGTTTGGACCTGAAGTTTACTAAGTCTGGACCCTACACGCCCTTGGAGGGCTATATGATATAATCATTTTCTTGGGATCAAAAGTCTCGATAATTATTCCCTAGAGAAAAATAAGTTAAAGAGTGATTTTTAATGAATTTTATGAAACTTTTAACTATGTCGTTTTTGGCCTATGAGTTTACAAAATTGTAAGATGTTTCGAATTTGAACGAAAACCCAAATTTTGGATTTTGATTAGTTGGGATTTTGATTTTTCTAATATTTTATTTGAATCCAAATAGATGGTATTTTCTTATTTACATTTATGTTTTAAAGTTAATGGATTAATTTAAAATTAAGAAATGTAAATATTTGAGCATTGCAGCACTCAAGAGCACTTGCTCCTGGGAATAGTAAAGTGATGCAGGGCATGATTTTGTGCTCTCTGGTAAGCGCAGCGCTCATGAGCGCTCCGTGGTCAACAGGATTATAAAAACCCCATCTTCAAGTCCTGATCATTCCAACGCGACTCCCACACCCCCAAACTCCATAAAACGCATCCTCTTACCTCTCTTCACCCTCCAAACTCCATTTTCTTCTATTTTCTCTCAAATATAGCTTGAATCTTTCATCCTCCAAGCTTAAGGTATGTCGTTCTCTTAGTTTTGCTTTATTTCCTCCATTTTCCTTCTTGTTGTTAGGGTGATTATGGTGATTCTTCACATGGGTCAAGAGATGAGGATCTTCTAGTATGTTAGGTATATATCTAAGTTATTTAGATGTTTCAGAGGTTGATTTAGAGTTCTATTGACTCCATGGCAGACAGGTGTTATCCCTGCCTCCAAAACCTAGTTGATGCAATTCTTGCATCTTCTACCACTCCAGGTGAGTGGGTTCGCACTTGTGACTTCTATGTTATTCATTAAAGTTATTTTCATGAAAATATGAATTATTGCTTGATTCTAGAGATTCCTGTACAATGATTTGAGATTACTAATGGATTATATGTTTTAACATGATTTTAAAGCATGAAACCTGGTTTTGATAAAAATCACGGGACCATATTTGTGGAAATGATTTTATGTAGAATTGTTAATGACTTGGACCTTGAGATACATGCTTGTTAGCACGATTTTTATGTTGAACCAATTATGAATGTGATTCCTGGAGAATCTTGTGACTATTGGAAATATTGTTATGGTTTTAGAACTCAAGTCTATGAAAGTTTGATATTTGGATTGTTTAGAAACTTAGACATAAAAGAGCTTTAGAATATGAATCTATGTATAACTTGGAATGGTTGACGTCTACATATTCTGTGGATTGAAACCATAGTGTCTTCAACGGGTGATCCCTTGGGCACGGTCACACAACCACAGGTATGCTAAGGTAAACTTAGAGTTATAAAAGTTCAAAGCTCTCAGGAACAATAAGCCCACGAAGGGCAATCTATTCAGAAAAATATAAGCCTACGAGGGGCAATCCATTAAGAGAATAAACAGGCTCATGAGGGGCAATCTATCCAGAGAATAAATCAGTCCACGAGGGATGTAGTTCATGAGGAACCATTAAGATCTCAGTTAGGAGCTCTTGTTCACGAGGAACAGAGCACCCATTTTTCAGTTACTAATAGTCTGTTTCTTATAATTCTTTGAAAATATTATGCTTTTATGATTTTAGCAAACTTATGGTTTATTGGTATTATGTGAAATAAATATAAATGATTTGTGAATGTTGCATTAACGGTATTTATGTATTTTCCTTTCCTGTCCCATGTATGGTTGTGGGTGATCCACTCACTGAGTTTTGGTTACAAAACTCATCCCTCTTATTTCTCCCATTTTACAGAGAGTAACTCTGGAGATTTTACTCAGACTCCTCCTCCTCAGTGGCATTAGAGTGTCAGGTAAGCTTCAGGGGTGAAGCCTTATATATAGATAGGTGTTAGTGTAGATGCAGGTAGGATCTCGGACCATAGTGCATGATATATGTTATGTGTATATGATTATGTTGGACTGTATTATATGATTTTACTACTTATAAAGTTTTTGTATATGATAGACTTTCTTTATACTTGTTGACCCCATGAATTTAGACTTCAAAAAACATGATAAGAGGTAATTTGGAAAATTATGATTATATGTTTTAAAGACAGGTGATTTGTATGTAGAAAAAATTTTATGACTTAACTAGTTTTTCAATTCCTGTGCATATAGAGGAATCTAGGTCACGAGGCTTGGTGGGAACGGTATTCCTACGTGCCTTACACGCCCAAGTCGGATCGTGAAGTTGAAGTGTGACAATTGTGGCATGGCCTTATTGTATGCTAATGGGCCCAATTTAAGGCCTATAAAAAATAAAAGTAAATAGAGAAAATAAAATAAAAGATTGGATGGCCCACCAGACTTACCAACACCCAGGTCTCCATTGAATCTTCTTCTACACACCGCTTTGCCACTTTCCAAATTTCCTCCTTCAGTAGTTTAGCCTTTCTCTATTCTCTCTTGCTGTAAGTTTAAAAAATTAAAAAAAAAAAGTGAGTGTGTGACCCTTGTGAAGTCTATCTCACTGCTACTTGTTGGAGGATGGACTACTTGACTTGAAGACTTTAGCAAGTGCAACGTGCAAGTGCGTTGTGTGCAATGTAAACAAAGACTAGGTTTTGTTTGTGTTCATTATTTTTATTGACAAGGCTACTACAGTTATGGTACATTATGTGTATATATATATATATATATATATAAATTTTTTACTCTTTTTCAGCCAAGTAACTTGAGAAATAAATTTCAATATAAATATAACAATAAAATAATTAAATTAATATTTTTATTATTTAATCACAATTACTCTTGTTTTGTTAAATATTTTGTATAATATTAGCTTGATTTCTATACATATCTATTGATTATTTATTAAAAATAGCTAAAAGTCTATCATTTGAAGAAAATGGAGACATCATAAAATCATAACCAAGACACATCACAAGAAGGTACTATTTTATTGTTTATTAATTTTTATTTTAATTACATGAGAATTAAATTTTTGTTGTAGTTGTATTGAAATTTTTATAACATATGAAAAAAAAATTAGGCAACTTCCAACGATGAAGAATCAAAGAATTGATGTATTTTTTAAGAGAAAGACTATTGTACAAGAGGGGGGAATATAGCTTCAACACTGTCATCACTTGTTGATTGCACTACAATTATTAATGAAGAAAGTGAGAAACAACCTTTCAAGATTCAAATAGTCATATCTCCTGAATTTGAGCTTAATTCTTTGGAGCGGAATTCTGGAAAGAGATTTCAAATTTGGCAATATCCACCAAATCAAATGGATGAAATTAGATGAGCTTATTTAAAATGTGGTCCATATAAAAAACATCTTGAAATTTCATCCCTTTATTCTTGATACTTTTCAACAGGAAAAATTAAAGAATTTATCAACCATTCAAGAATTGTGTAGGTGTTTGGCTAAAACCAAAAAATTATAAGTTTACTACTTGATTGATAGGGTTATTCGTCTTATCTTAACTCTTCTAGTTTCTAGCTACTACATAACGATCATTTTTTGCAATGAAAATAATGAAGACAAGGTTCACAAATAAGATAGAAGATAGTTTTCTTGCGGATAGTATGGTTATTTACATTGAACGGGAAATTGCATAAGGTTTCAGTTTTGAATCTATTATTGATTATTTCAAGGCATTGAAAGAGTGGAGAGCAATGTTATAAGGTATTGTTCAATCATTTCTCTTTAAAATTGGTCTATCATATTATTAGTGATTAACTTTAAAGTTTACACATATGATATGCATTTAATTTTGTATAGTAAATTTACATTTGATTTTAATTTAAATGTCTTGGTCCTCCAAGAATTTTTTTAAAGCTCCACCACTGCTGGTAACTCAATAAACTAACACATGGCACAAAAAAAAAATGCAACTCTTTAACTTTTCTTCTCGTTTTGCTGCACTACCAAACATTTAAAAGTTTTTATGCCTATATTAACCCCTAACTAACGTACTTTTGATGAAAGAAGATAATCAAGAAAAAGTAAAGATAAGGAGACAAAATGATATAGATATGGACATGACTTACTGTACTACCAAACATAATGTAGTTATATGAAATCTATATTGAGATACAGGACAATTATGTGTGGTGAGTAGCCACCAGATAGGGAAGGCAACTTAGTAACCATATTGCGAGAGAGTAATTGGAGTTGTTAGCCTAAATTTATTCTAAGTCGTTGCACACACGTTACACGTTACATAATCAAACAGGAGACAAACTAAAGCACGTATTTAGCCAATCATTGGGTCTTGTTTTAACTCCAAGGGGGCAATAAAGTGATGCCGAAATGAATTTGCGCGTACAACTTTTGACTAATCTGCACCTTTTCAGTCCACTGAAAGAGATACCATATATACTAAATTCAGGAGAATCACAAAGATATTTCTTTTTAGTTTAACGTTAGTAACAACTGACATGCATTATTATAATTTAAACTTGCTATTATGTGGGTTCTTATATGCCACCCAAGTCAATAGATAGAGCTTTAAACGCATGCAGAGTACTCACCAAACCAAAAAGAAAAAAAAAATGCTGAGTTTAACTAATTGAATTATGACACAAAGGATTAGATATATTTTGTACGAAATTTATATAATTAATTATTAATAATTATAAATTAATCCTTTAAGGTATTTAATTACAATATATATATATATATATATATATATATATATATATTTACTGTTTCTTTTTCTATCATGTATTATCCAAACTTCCATTTTATTCCTAACTACACTCAGTTTTGATTTACAAAGGAGTAATGATACACGGACAACAAATGCATACAACTGTACCTGTATGCCACGGTAGAAGAAAGAGATAAAAATCAAGTAGTGGTGTACCATGGACATTAAAAAACAAAGCTCACACCAGTATCTACTTTGCTAATAATTCCCCATTTAACTATGAGGGAAACAGAAAAGTGAATAGTGGATGAGCCTTCCTCCATCATTTTTTCCGCGTTAGCTCTCTCTTAGTCTCCATATCTCTTAATCGTTGGCTTCATTGTCTTCTTCTTTCACACATCATTTGCAGGTGAGTGACTGAGCATTATTCATCCACAAAGCCAAAAGAAACTCATTGTATTTTTCATCTCTCAAACCCCCAATCTATAAGCTTTCTAAACTCTCAATCTTTGAAAATCACTAAAAACTTTCATTTTCTCAAATAATTTCTCATATCTACATCAATCATTCACTACTAGAAATCCACGGGATACCGACGGGTATGGACCCATTGGTAATTACTGACGTCATTTCCAACGAGTTGTCACCTATTTGCGTTATTGAGCTTGTGATGATCAATTTGTCCAACAGCTCATCAATACATGTGTTGGCAAATTATGGCGCCATTGTGCGCCATATTGCGTGCACAATTTCTAATGAGTGTACCAACGGGTTTACCGATTGGTACAATAAGGATTACATGCCCGTTGGCAACTCGTTAGTAATTCCATGTGTGCCATGTGGTATAAGATATTTACCAACTGGTTTACCAACGGTTGTTTTTTGTTTAATTTTTTTTTAGTTAAATTACTAATGGGTGTTACCAACAGTCACTTTTATTCATTTTTTGAATTAAGTTACCGATGAGTTTGCCGACGGATTTTTTATTTTATTTTTATTTAAATTATCGAGGTGTACCGACAAAAATGAAAAATAATTTTCAAATTTACCAACAAGTTTACTGATAGGATTTTGAAAATTCTAGACTTTGGTGTGAAACTCTTGGAATTCCTACTTATCCATCGACAAACCCATCGATAATAAGTGAGATATGAAACACACCGCTTCACTAAAGTGTCACCGACGGGTTGACTTTGGTAACCTGATATGTTGCTCTTCTCACTTCTTCTTCCTCATTTCTCTCTTTGCTCTCTTTCCCTCTACGCCACCACCGCAGCTTGTTAGGTTCACCAGTTGAAGCTTTGTTTATGAAACAAAGCCTCCATTGTGATCTATGTAAGTTGGTGAGCATTTTAATCGGTTTAGTATTTTGATTTTGCTTAGTTTCCGTTTGTTTGTGGGTGCCTATACTATTGTTTCTTAATGCATTAGAGAGTAATTATTGATATTATTTTGTTAATTTAGGTGTTGTGTTGACCCTGGCACTGAGTTTTTGACGTTGCAGTGGACATTGAGAGTAGCTTTTCATCTTTTTTCCTTATTTTATTTTATAATTTGTATATATAAATGCTTACAACTGTTAGATTAAATTCTTGTTCATATTGGATTTTCAGGATTGGATTTGGTTGCATGCAAGGAGCTTTCATTCTTTGTCATTTTCACTCAGTAGAGGTTAGTAACAAAGTCCTTTTTAATTGTATTATTTAATATGTATGTAGGATATAGACTTATGTTTTCTAAGATAGAGTTGTAGGAAATGAGGATTGCATGACTGGGGGAAGGACATAAAGGTACTTCCCCAACCTGTTTGCATTGTTTGCTGTGAGATTCTTTGTATTTGTAGAAATTGCAGGATGCATGGAGTTATAAGAGGATGCGCAATAGAATGAATTTTAGGATTATGTGAATTGTATGTAATTATTAAGTTGTAACTATCTAACTATATCTATTTTATTGTTGATCCTTATAATAATATCTATTATTCTTGAATTGGTAGAAATATCTAATGATAGAAGCTCCTAATTTAAGGGAAGATGCTATAGACATTTTATTAAATTTCTTTTAGGGAAACAAGATTTGAAGTAACTATATTAAAAAAACTTAAAGACTAATTGAATGTGTTTGAAAGTAATAATATAAATAAAACTTAAAGACCAATTGAATGTGTTTTAAAGATCAATTAAAAGAAATATTTGATGATAAAAGCTCCTAATTTAAGAGGAGATGTTGAAATTTTGTTAAAATTTTTTTAGGGAAAAAAGATTCAAAGTAATTGTATTAAAAAAACTTAAAGACCAATTAAATGTGTTTTAAAGATCAATTAAAAGAAACATCTGATGATGGAAGCTCCTAATTTAAGGAAAGATGCTATCGAAATTTTGTCAGAACTTTTGTAAAGGAAATAAGATTAAAAGTAGTTATATTTAAAATTTAAATAGCAATTTATGTTTTTTGTGTACTTTTTAAAAGTAGTTTTAATTGTAAAGTTAGTTTACCCACTACCGGTCCTCCTACCATTGCCCCTCCCACCATCTCTACCACTACCCTCCCACCACCTCCGCTACTACCCCTTCCACCGCCTCCCTCACCTCTGCGCCCCTTCCACTACCTCCACCTCCGTCCCCTCCACCACCACCTCCCTTAGGATGATACCCATTATTGGGTATGTTGCCTCCACCTCCCCCGTTTCCTAGTCACAACCCATCCATAATAGTGACCTCTTCCCTAGCCCTACCACTCCCTCGACTCCTAGCCCTGGATCTCATCAGACTCTTGCTTCTCAGGTAGGTCACAGACAAGAGAACCTGTAACGTCCCCGCTTTATGGATTGCCACCGTCCCTACAAACCAACACTGGTCTTTTCAGCGTGCTTTGTCCTCACTCACCCGCTTCCTGGGAAAACTTCCCAAATGAGAGGGATCAGGAGTCTTATAGGTATGGAACTATACAGTTAAGGAAAGCTTATATGAATTGATTGGTACTACCTATACCCAAAGATGCATCTTTCTTTTCGGAGCCCATCACGAAGAACTCCACAGTTAGCGTGCTTGACTTGGGGTAATTTTGGGATGGGTGACCTGGAAGTTTTCCAGGAAGCATGTGAGTGAGGACAAAGCATGGAAGACCCGTTGGTTTGTGGGGACGTCAATCCATAAAGCGGCAAGGGATGTTACAAGACCCAGATGGAAGGCCCCTTAGCCCATATGGCAGGTTACTTGGGCCTAATGGTAGAATGCTCCACTAGATTAGGCCGCGGTAAAGATAGGTAAGTTTAAATCTATTACATTCCAATTTTGCATTGCGTATGATATTTAAAATATTTTCATTGTTTTCAATTTAGTTTATCTATGTAACAGCTTTGATCCATTTGCTGGGGGTCACCATAGGATCACGGGGGTTATATAGAGTAGGTAGAACCATCTGTCACCCACTTGGATTGACATCCTGCAAGATGTCAAGAAGATATGGTAACACGAGTGTAAGGTAATTCTATGATTTATTCACTTTTGTTATATATATATATATATATATATATATATATATATATATATATATATGATTACTTATGTGTTGTGGTTTGTGTATACTGAGGACCTTTTACATTGTGCCGAGCATAAGCTCGTGTTAAGAGGGCTTGGAGGATTAAGTCCTCCAAAAGATTGTAGGATATGTTTCATGATGTCCGTAAGGGACATATGAATAAATCGTGGCTGAATGATGCCACCCTCAGGAAGCTGTAATGCCAATCAGCCAGTGACCTGACCTTCAAGGATAGGTCAAACAAGGGGAAAACAAACCAGACTTCACAAAAGGCAGGTCACGCATACAAATGGGTTGAGCACTTAGAAGGGGACCTAGAAGTGTTTGGTAATTCTTTAATCTTTCTACATTTAATATATTATTAAATATTAATTTACTACATTTGAATTTTGGCAAATACTATGTTTTTATGACTTTATTGTGTATGTCTGTGTAGTTGAGAGAGTTAAACCGCCTCCAACCCAGGGAAAGTTCTTCAGGAAAACCTACACATGAAAGGATGAGGCACAAGTGGAGTCCTGGAGAAGTTTGGGTGGATCCTCACTTTGAGGCCACTTATGTAAGTTTGAACTAGACATGTTTTTACTTACTATTTTCATTTATGTCATAATTATTACTTACAATAAATTTTATCTTTTTTCCTTCACAGGATTTAGTTCACAGGTTTTGGGAGAAGGCATAAACTCAGTACTAGACCTAGTGGCTAAGACTAGGCCTGATGCTGACATCCCTCCTCCTCTAAAGGAGAAGAATGTCTTGGCCTAGGTGGTTGGCGACCTTTTCAAAGGTCGCATGTATGAGATGATGTACTACCCTTAATAGATCCCTATCCTCCACCATTGGGTCTGCTACTAAGGATGATTCCTTGAGGGAGCATGTGCATGCCCTTAACTAGGAGTTGTAGCAGCACGCTCATCTAATCTAGTGGTAGCAAGAACAGCAAGGGCGAGCAACTGTAGAGTAAGAACTGAAGGAGATCCGAAAGCTTAAGCTGTCCTTAGAGAAGGCAGGAGGAGAAGGCAAAGAAAAAGAAGATTAAGTTCAAGAAAATTTTTTAGGAAATATAGAAGAAGATCACTATTGATGTCACTACTACAAATATGCAAAATGCCTGCAAATTTTTCCTAGGAATTTTATCTAGGTAATACGTACAAATTTTGCTGTGAATTTCTTTTGCCGAATAACTCGGTTGATATTTTGTTATGAATTTCAGAATCCGTAGCAAAATCTACAAGTAACTTTCCGTCCTTAAGGCGAGAAAATTTTACATGCGAATATTTGCTGTGATTTTTTTCACAGGAAATATTTTTCAGGTAATTTTGCAGGTAAAAAGTCAACATGCTCAATCAAAGGCATTCACAATGAAAAATGGAAGGAAAATTTATTGGTTTGACCTTTATCGTCAATTTTTAGGTCATGATCATATGTTTAGAAGGAATGTAAATGCTTTCAAGAAAGGAAGCAAGAGCATTCAACCCCTCTTCATAGGATGAGTAGGAACCAACTTTGGAAAAGAGTTAGTACCTTTCCTAAGATAATTGACATTGGTCAGCAAGTTTGCTTTGATTGATATGGAAAAACCCATAATTGGACAAAGAAGAGCATATTTTGGGATATATACGCCCTACTAGAAATCCAACCTGATTTGACACAACCTCGATGTCATGCACATTGAAAAGAGCATCTTTGACAATGTGTTCCATACTATTATGGACAATAAAGATAAAACTAGTGATAATACAAAAGTGGGATTGGACTTGGTGGAATATTCTCGTCGGTCATAATTGCATTTGCAATCGCTTGCTAATGGGAAATGGAAAAAACATAAAGCTAAATTTTGTTTTACTCAAGGCCAAAAGGATGATGTATGCGAAAGGGTAAAAAATTTGAAAAAGCTAGAAGACTATGCTTCCAACTTAGCTAGATGTATGGATGTAAAAGAGGCAAAGTTTTTCCATACACTGATATCTTCAAAAGTGAGTGTATTATGTGCTCAAATCAACAAAATGATAGGATTTTTCTTTTAGTCTGTACATTTGCTATAAGAGAGTAAGTTGTTACTATTTGTTGTTTGTATTTGACCCTAAACTTAAATGATATTTGTTTATAATAAGAGAACTTTGAAAAGAAAAAAAAATTGAATTATCATCACAAACTGAGACTAATTTTGGAGAAGCTGTTGCAGTCCAATCTATGCCATATGATTTGCAAATTTGGGTAGACTCTATGGGAGGAAAGAAAAAGGGAGAGTATATGGGCTTGGTTCGTTGGGTAGGTCAATGAAAACTATCACTCTAGGAACTTCACTAATAATGACCATATTAGAAGACATTGAGGAAAAGATAAGAAGTGAGGTTCATTCATTCAATGCTTCCTTACATACTCAATTGGAACAAGAGAGGCAAGAGAAAGATGATATGAAGAAGGAATTATATGAAACAAGAAATGCATTGAATATATTGATGAAGAAATTAGGCTATGAAGCAAGTTCTTCTTATTCAAAGCCTATATCCCAAAATCAAGATAATTCAAGTGATGAAGAGGATGAGGATAGTACATCATTCTAAGACTCTAATGTATAGCTGTCATTTGTTAGAATATTGCTTTGCTTTATGTTTATCAAATTTAGTACTTAAGCATATATGATGACAGATGACTTATGAATTTTTATTTAATTTGAGTAATGCATTACATTGAAGTTATTATATTATGAGAAAATTTATGTTTCATTATTGAATTAGACATTTTGTTTATTTGAAAGTGAGTTATTACTAATAGATTATATATATATTGGCAGGTATGGGTGAGAAATAAATTTAATGAACAATTATTAAATTTGTTCAATTTGGTTGCAAATTTTCCTACGAAAGTTATATTAGAAATGCTTAGTTGCAAAATTTATTGTGGATTTAATTAAATTTTGGTCCACATTTCATGCAAAATTTGTTGTAGAATTTATTATTTGCCAATTTTGCTATGAAATATACATGTAAAATTAGTTGTAAAATCAACTTTGTTGTGAAAATTACCTATGCTATTACCTTGCAAATTCAGATTTTGGAAGATCATGACAACTTGTGGATTTTACTCCAAATTAAATTACATGCGGATTTTGTTGAGCCAATTAGATGTGGATTTTGATAGAAATATTACCTGCAATTACTTGCAAAATCGAATTAGGATTACCTACAGATTTTGCTATGGATTTAGTTGCCTACAACTTTTGTTGTGAAAATTACTTGTGAATTTTGTTGCGACAATTTAATTTGAGGATTTTCTTGTACAAACTATATGTGAATTTTCCTGAATATTTCTCATAGTAAAATCCGTAGCAAAATTCCTTCCAACCACATACCTGGCCACGAAAATTAGTTGTGAATTTTTTGTGTTTTTTGTGAAATAATCCACAACTAATTACTAGCGGAATTCAAAATCGACAGCAACCAATTATCCAACACCATATTACCTGGATTTTTTTCCTAATGGAATCCACATGAAACTTGCTTACTTGTGAATTTTTAACAAAAACCACAGTAAAATCCTTAGGTAACGGGTAAGATTTTAGTAGTGAATGTGATTACCTTCTTCAGGGAAATGCAAGCTTCAGGATCCTCCAGCTCTGGCAAGAGCTCTCCAGATCCCACTTCCCTCCATTTTTAGGCTCCTCACCATCGAATAGTGTGGATGACTACAATTGGTCAGATGATGATGATGCTATCGCGCCAACGATGCCGACAACCAAGAGTTCAACTAGTCTTTCTCTAGCTTTTTTTCTTCTTTATTTCATTATGGATTTTTTTACATTTATTGCACTTTGTATATAATTTATTATGATACTTTGATATTTTATTATATCAATTTATTTTTTATTATTGTTTCATTATTTTCTTACTTAATATCACTTTAATTGATAATTAAATTATTATATAAATAATTAAAAAAATAATAAAATACCGATCAACCTATCATTTAAATCAGATAATAACAAAAAATTATTAAAAGTTTACTGATGTAACACCTTTCTTACCATAAGGTTATGCTTAAGTCATAGCCTTATAGTGAGTAATTATTACTTGTTAATTCTGCTTAATCTTAGAGGTGTATATATGATATTAAATATGAGCCTGCTCTTGTGAAAACCATAAGCCACTTTTTCCTTTGTGTCGCAAAGTTTAAACATAAATAATATGTCGTAATAAAATAGAGGAATAATATAATTGTATTATGTGTTGATAAATAAATAGTGTACATAACTATATCAAATCCTTACCTTGGTTCATGAGGAACCATCTAACCTAAGTAGGGCATTACTCAAAATTCATTAAAAGAAAATAAAAGGGCTAACTAAGCTCTCTATCATCGGATCATCAAAAGGTCTGGACTATATTGCCAAAAACAGCTAAGGATCTCTACAAGGATCACCATCATTGTAATCTATGTAAAAATATAACAACAATAGGAATGAGAATCAAAGATTCCAGGAAAAATACTAGTCTACTACCAGTGACATTTGACTTAGTGTCAGGCAATTAATATATTTTTTATTTGTTTTTGTAATAATTAGTTTGTTTGTTCCTTTACATATTTAACATAGTCTTATGAGTAAATTTATGCTTGAGAATAGAACTCATAGGATTCCTATATACTTCATCTAATGTATTGCCAACAATGTAATATCCGATGCTACAATCTTATATAGATCACTAACATAGTTCAAACAATATAGTATCTCGTACTATAACCTTATATAGATCACAATTTATATAGCATGCTATTTTCAATACATCATTTTCATCACAATGATGTAACACCTCGCATTATAACCTTATATAGATCATAATTTGAATCCATGAGCTTACAATTAAGCAATTAATATTACGTAAAGTTTATTTATGCATTAATTTCTTAAGTTTTCTTTCTTCATATGAATCTTTAATATTTGTTTAGGAAATCTTATGATCATTCTTTGGGATTTCTATTTAATAGTTCTATTTCTCATACTTTTATTATGAGATTTCCTTGAAATCTCCTAAATTCTTATGATATTTTTTGTTCAAAATCTCCTACCTTCTTATCACACTTCTTTGCAAAATCTCCTAAACTCTTTTGAGATTTCTCTATAAAATCTCCTAAACTTTTATAAGTTTTATCTATAAAATCTGCTAAACTTTTATGAGATTTTCACTCAGAATTTTGTAGTACTCCTTACTTGATAATTCTTATGGTTTTCAAGGAATTAAACTAAGTGTCTTACTTAGATTTCAATATTTTTTCTTCTATAGATCAAAATCTCATTCTTGTTTTATGAAACTTTATCATCATATTTCAAAAATACTAATCTTTAGGAATTTATAAAATAATTTCTAATTATATTCTTGTATAATTTTTATGTGTCTAATTCTTTTCAATGAACCAAAATTACTTCATTTACTTAGTTAAATCTCTTACATTAATTCAAACAATTTACAAGACTTTTATTTATGGCTTCTTTTACACCTATCAAGCTCATATGTATACATCTAGAAATTAAGTTTCAAGCTTCATAAACATAATTCTAAACATATCTCATGAGTTTACATTAGCCAAAAATAGCCAAATAATCACCAAGTTTAAGACAAATTTTTCTTACCTTCCTCCAAGCTTTTTATCAAATCTTTCTCTAGCCTTTTTTTCTCTAATTAAAGCCTCAAAATCACTTTTCAACTCCTATATAAGCTGCTGGTTGGACAAATTTGAAGAGAAAAAGAAGGTTTTGGCTTGAGTTTGATGTAGAGGAAGTGTTGTTGAATTAGTTTAAGTGTTAAACTAAGAGTAGGGTTCAAAGTTTTGGTGAGTTTGTGGTGTTGTGAAATTGAAAATGGAGATGGAGAATAAGAGAGTGAAAGCCTTGCAAGGAAGAAACGAAAAATATGATCTTTTTCTAATTATTTTTGGTTCATATAATAAAGCATTACTTGGAGAAAAAGTAATGAATAAATAATTATAAATATTTTCAAATCAATTTGCCTTGTATCAGTGTTAAAAATGTCTATATTTATTTGATTGTCCTGAGTAAAAAATTATCTGAGCTATGATAATATTCATTAATTGGACCAGTTTCCATGTACCGTTATTACTATTTTGGTACTCATCAACACCTAAATAACTTTACCAGGTTAAAAAGATCTATTTAACCATATCCCTATTTTTATCTATATCCTTTTTCCATTTATAGGGTCTTATCCTATATCTCTAGTTAAAATATTATTATTTTGAAATTATTTAAATAATATTTAAATAATTTTCATTTTTTTACAAAATTCTCAATTGTTTTTTACCATGATTGTGTTAGTCAAAAATTTTAAAATCCCTATAATTCATTCACATTTAATTATTTTATCCTAAATAATACTATTAAAAGATGAGTCATTACAATTGACGAGTCAACCCGTTGGTAATTAATTACATTTTCAAATTAAATAATTTTAAATCTTACTAGCACCCATCGGTAAAAATTAATATAAAATTATTCTTATTTTTAAAAACCCCATCAATAAAATTAAAATACCTTGTGAGTAATATTATTTATCTGATAACCTTAGTAACGCCTTTGATATAATTGTCCTGACTAGTCTATTTTTTTATGTCTAACGATAAACCCGTTAAAATTACCAACTGGTTTAATTACCCGTCAATAATACTTCATCGAAAAACCCATCAGGATTCCACGCATTTCTAGTAGTGATTGTTACTACCTCCATTATTCTACTACCTTTCTTAGGTCTTTGTCCACAAATTGTTGATGGTTTGTTCTGGGTTTACAAAATGGTTTGTAACACATAGGTATTCCATTTAATATTGGCTCAAGAAGCACATCAAATGGGTTCCTATTTTTTTCTTTCTATATAGTTGTGATTGTTTCTGATATTATTTTGGGACAAGTATTGTTCGTCATTGTTATTTATTATTAAATTTCTAAAAACTACAAAATGACCAATAAAGTGATTTCATTACGTGCATTTTTAACTAGACTTGTTAGCATATTTGATATTCTTACGTTCATAGGTGGAACATTCCGATAGTATTAGTTTCTTTATTTAGTTTATCTACTATTTAGTTTGTGTTGATTTAGTGTTTTGGATGTGTTTTTCCTTGCTTTTTTGTGGTATCCTAATAAAGATGACTATAGAAAGTAGAGAGGATGACGCTCTTCACATTGACTGTATAGTGTTCTTTTTCATGTTGTGCTTAGTTCTATGGCTCCTCTTAAATTGAGAGTGCAAGCCTCTTATTCATAAAAATAAAATAAAATATTATAATAATAATAATAATAGAAGAAAAACTATCTCATGAGGCAAAACAAGATGGGTTTTGTTGTTTTTCCTTTTTTCTATAAAGTTATGATCGTTTCCTATATTATTTTTAAAAAGTACTATTAGTCATTGTTATTTATCATTAAATTTCTAAAACTGTAAAATGACCAACAAAGTGACCTAGACATATCAGCATATTGATATTTACATGCATAGGCAAAACATATCTATAGTATCTAGGTTTATGAGATTATTTTGATACAAAGTCTGTTAGATATTGTTATTTATAATCAAATTTTTAAGAACTGCAAGATGACCAGCCAAATGACGTAGTTACGTGAATTTATAACTAGACTTATCAACATATTTGATACCTAACATGCATGAAGGAACATGGCCTATATTCATTCTGTCATTTGGTTTAGTTTCTGTTGATATACTATTTTGGATTTCTTTTCCTTATTTTTTGTACTATCCTCATAGGTGATGGCTAGAGAAAGCATAGAAGATGAAGGCCCTTTAAATTAAATGAATAGTTTTGTTGTTGGTTTATATTTTTTATTTTTGTTTTAGATAGTTTTGTGATTGTTTGTCAAATTATTTTGGGATAAGTACTCCTAGCTTTTGTTAGTTATTATCAAACTTGTAAAAACTACATAATGATCAGCAAAGTGACTAACTTATGTGCATTTATGACTATACTTATCAACATATCTAATATTCTTACATGCATGGATAGAGCATGATCATAACATTAGTTCTCTTATCTATTTAGGATATCTGCTATATTCATGCCTAAATTTGGTTTAGTTTGTGTTGGCTTATTGTTTTGGATGTATTTTTCCTTACTTTTGTACTATCCCATCGGTGATGACTATTGAAAGCATAGAGGATGAAAGTCCTTCAAATTGAGTGAATAGTTTTCTTTTTCATGTTGTGCTCTATTCTGTGTCTCCTCTCAAATTGAGAGTTTGAGCCTCTTATTCATGAAAAAAAAATGAAAGAAAGAAAAGCAATCTCACAAGGCAAAGCAAGATGGCTCTATTGGTTTCTTCCTTTCTTTTCTATTTTTGATAGAGTTGTGATTGTTTTTTAGATTATTTTGAGACAAGTCCTGTTAGCTCTTGTTATTTATTATCAAGCTTGTAAAAATTGGAGAATGACCAGCAAAATGACTTACGTGGATTTAAAACTAGAGTTATTAGCATAAGTGATGTTCTTACTTACATGGACAGAACATGACTATGATATTAGTTCCCTATTCTATTTGGGTGAAAGACTAATGTAACTTGTTTGTTTACATAAAGGGTATAAGTGAGGTGAATAATAATTTTTTCTCACTTCATTTAGGTGATTTCATCCTATATAGTTGCATTCTTGGAGGAGTCAAGCAACTTTGAGCCAACTGTTGGCATGAGTTTAATATAAAGATGATGTTAAAGCATTTTATGGTTATTATATATCTAGTAGTGGCTTTGGATGGAGGATTAGAACTTTACGAAAAGGACCAGATAGAGAAGTAAACTATATCATTCTTTGTAGCTCATGAGAAGGAAACCATGAATCAAAAATACCAATGAGTGTGAAGACATTGTATATATAAACTACAGATGGTTTTTAGGAGATCATTGTTGTTATGATCTTTTAGTTGCATTTTGATATTAGGGAACAGTAAAGTTTTTGCTTTTTTTTATTTCCCTTTTAAGTGAGACAAAAGTTTGAGTTTGCTAGAAAATTAATTGCTTGTGGCCTCCAACACAAGTTTATATCATTCTTTCTATATAGTAGAGTTTGATACATGATGTGATTCTCACAAGTACTTGTTAGTTTTTTTTATGAGAATTTAATTTTTGATAAGATATCAATGTTTATTTAATATCAATTAAGAAAAGGATGGCTCAAAACAAGGTTGTGGGATAGAAGATGAAATTTGCATGTCATCAGAAGGAAGAACTATTTGGTATATGTTTCAGTTTTAAATTGAAAATTAGGGGCATACAAACTTTCTTTTTATTTAACTTATAGTAATTTAGATAACTCCAATAAATTGGTAAACTCTCGATTCTACTCCTAAGTTTAGAAGTTTAAATTTACACTTCAAATGATATGAGGAAGGTTGAGATTTTATTTCTCAATATCTATTAGTTCATCTTCACCTCACAATAAATTATTCTAAGTACATAACAATTCACAAAAAATTAAGTACGAACCAATACATAAAATACAAGTCTAATATATTGCTAAATGTGCTAAGTAAACAAGAAAAAAAATTGATTGCCCATGGTGATTTACACCTACAAAAGTAGCAAAGGGCATGTCATATTTGTTTATCAAGTATGTTGGGTCAAAGCTAACGACATATAGTGCCCTACTTCCTGGCATCAACCTAAAACACATTTCTTACATGAAACTGCTCATCTAAATCAATATCACAACATAAGTTTCTATTTTGTTCCTTCATTCTACAGAAGTAGCTAACCAATGCTTTCACATCCCCTTCTTTTCCTATGACACATCTTTCCTTATTTATATTATAATGTTGGGCTGACGGGAGTAATCATCGGTGCAAGAAGGGACGGACAAGAGCCGCTCCTGGTAGGCTTCTAAGTGAAGGGGTACATGAATGAACCAATTACATACCAAAATGAGAAGGATCCTGAAGCTGTTTAAGTACGAGACTATATAGTTGAGGATGACTTATATGAATTGATTGGTACTACCTATACTAACAAGATGCATCTTCTTTTCGGTAGCCCATCACTAAAGAGCTCCATGGTTAAGTGTGTTTGACTTGGAGAAATTTTGGGATGGGTGACCTCCTAGGAAGTTTTCTAGGAAGTATGTGAGTGAGGACAAAGCATGCTGGAAGACCCGTGTTGGTTTGTGGGGACAAGTCATCAATCCATAAAGTAGCAGGGATGTTATAGATATAATTCCTTACATCACATTCAACAAATGACAAATTTTCATAACCCCAGCATCTTGGACAAGAGGGAATGTCCTATTGATCCTAACTCTCGCCTCATCATTCACATCAATGGTACTCTTCACACACATGTTGAGCCTCCTATTTTTATTAAACGGTCTTCTTTTGTTAGGCTTAGATATGGCAATGGTCCAAAGTCACTTTTTTGATATACCACAAATTATCTTCTCCTTTGCATACAATGATCTTTGCTTCACAATTCAATGCACTCATGGGGAGTGTCTTCGCACTCATTGGAATTTTTGACTTAAAATCCTTCTCGTGAGCAACAAAGAATGATATAATTTAATTATTTGTTCATCTGGTTTTTTTCGTTAAGTTCTTACCCTCCATCGAAAACCATTCCTAGTTGCATAATCAACATAAAATGCTTTAACATCATCTATAGTATTAAACTACATGCCAACAGTTGGCTCATTGCTTGGCTCCTCAATAGAATGCAACTATTTAGGATGAAATCACCTAAACAAAGTGAGAAAGGAATATATTATTCACCTCACTTATAGCATTCATGTTAGTAAACAAGTTATATTTTTCTTTCACCTAAATAGAATAGGAACTGATATCATAGCCATGTTCTGGCCACACAATTAAGAACTGCATGAATGCTAATAAGCCTACTCACAAATGCATGTAAGTATGTCACTTTGCTTCTCATTCTACAGTTTTTACAAGTCTAATAATAAATAACGAGATCACAACACTTGTCTCCAAATAATATCAGAAACAATCACAACCTTGTCACACATAGATAAAAAGAAAACAACAGAGCTCATATCGCTTAACTTTGCTTTCTTCCATTAATTTTTTCTATTTAATAAGAGGCTCAAACTCTCAATTTGAGAGCAGCCATAAAACATAGCACAACATGAAAAAGAGAATTATTCACTCAATTTAAAAGAATTTTCATCCTCTATATGCTTTTTCTAACTATTGCCTATTATGATAGTGCAAAAAATAAGGAAAAACACATCCATAATACTAAGCCAACACAAACTGATCCAAATCCAACCATGAACAAATCAGATATACTAAATATATAAGAGGACTAATGCTTTGAACATGTTCTATCCATGCATGCATGTGAGAACATTACATATGCTAAGAAGTCTAGTTATAAATGCATGTAGGTCCTTTACATTTGGTGTTCATTCTGTTGTTTTAAGAAGTTTTATAATACATGATAGCTAACAGGTACTTGTCCTAAAACAAATCTAAAAAACAAGAGCAGCTTTATTGAAAAAACATGGGAAAGAAAAACCCAACATCATGGGCTAACATACGATGGAGAAATAAGGCAGTGCTTGGAGGAAGAATCTCACTCACTGCTCAATGCTTGGAGAAAGACGTCCCAAATGAATCATGCTCACGCTTGAAGGAAGAAGACAAACAACACTTGCTACTAGTGAGTCAAGACAAATAATAAGTGAAGGCCATTGAGAGATTGAGATGTGGAGAGAGATTTGGAGAAGGAAGACACGCGAAATGTTATGTGTTTCCTTTGTATGGAAGTGACTCATTTTGATCTAAATGAGTTCCTATTGTGACCTTTATTTTTTAATACCCATGGTCCACCACTACTTGGTTTTTATCTTTTTGATCTAAATGGTTTGTGTGTGATATTGTTGTTTGTGTATCATTTCTCTTCATAAAGTCCACATATCAACTACCTGCAGGAGACCACATCTAGACAGCTGCTCATATTCGCCATAGCTAGTCATCTCCAATATTGATGCTACTCACGAAGTTCATTGATTTACGTCACAATATGGAAATCAATACTATTATTCCAACATCTAAAAGTGGATCTCATTTATATACTTATTTTTATCATCATTAGATGAGATGATGAATAAGAATAAATGGGGTTACCATCTCATCCAATGGTGATAAAGTGGGTATCAATACACCCACTTTTAGATAATAACATGGTTGTATTGAAATTCATATATAAGCCTAAATGTGTTCTTCAGTCTTCACTCCTTTCATATCATCCTCGTTTGACACAGTACACATCTATGGCGAATATTTATGTTTTGCCACGATTACGTTTTACGTTTTAAGGTTTTAAACCCATTTGCTTTCTTATTAGTGCATGCCTATACTCTATTGTATATTACCACCTCACCAAAAATAAAAATAAAAAATAAAAAATTGTGTATTACTAAAGTTGTATTGATCACGTGACTCAAAAAGTTTTATGGATATTTTCTTTTTATCTTTCACTTTAAGAACAATAATTTAGACGTTGTGGCATATAATGAATGGTACCATACATGGAAAGCATGAAGAAATTTCTCGCATGAACAGTACACTGAAGTGGACTTGTATAATAAAATAAGTGAACGTACTACGAAAGGAGAAATGTCATGGCCACTTATAGGCTCAAGCAACTATAAAAGGCCACTACGCTGCTCTGATTTCTCGGCCATCCGAATCCTGAAAGCTTCAAAATGTCTGCCAAATACACCCTAGTGTTGCTAATTGCCATGGTGTTTGTTGCAACCTCTCTGGCAAATTTCTCTGGAGGAAAGCCTGATCCTCATCATGATAGGCCTACAGAGGAGTTGTCCCAACAAGAGAAAGAGAACTCACAAGTGAATAGCCTGCCACCTTCTCATCGCGGACGACATCCACCACACAAGCAAACTTTCGAGGAGGACTCACAGGTGAATAGCCATACAGACCCACACAAACCTCCTCATCATGGCTCACAAGTGAATAGCTACCCAAACAAACCTCCTCATCATGGCTCACAGGTGAATAGCTATCCAAACAAACCTCCTCATCATGGACTTCCACCACACAAGCAAACTTTTCAGGAGATGCCGCCCCAGCATATAAACAGCATTCCGCGACACAAGTCACCACGCCAGCCCCCAACTGGCAACTGAGTTGCTCGGCTAGAGCTATCTTAGTATAAAGCATCCATGCTATAATCATGTATGCATAAATAAAGGTTGCAACTTGCTAGTTCGAACTGATGTAATCCTTTGTTCGTGTGAAATTATCCTTATTTGTGTGCTTTACATTTTCACTTATATATATATTGTTAGTTATGTTCCTAGTTCCTACTAATGTTAACACCAAACGAGAAATTTTTAGGTGACATGAGAGCAAGGCAATATATTTGCTCTATCTCATTCATTAATTGACATTAGATATTGGATTAAAATTATAGGAAAAATAAAAAATAATGATGATCCACAAAATTAATATATCAATTGATAAAAGAATAAAGTAAATATTTTTTCTTACTTTTAGAACATATAAGAATTTGTCCACTCTAACCCCCACTATTCTAAAGAAATTAAACATTCTTACAAACCTTGATAAATCTCAACTTGAGTGTGATTAATAAAAAAACCAAAAAGACGTATGAAGTTACATTTATTGCTGGACTTCCTAATTCAGTCCGAGATAAACGAACAACAGACAAGAGCCATTAGAGTTAGACTTAGTTACTAGAAATAATATAAATATGGTATTAGAAATTGTAAGGGATAATTGATATGCGAATGGTGATTGATTTTCTCCCTCAACAGTCTCTGTCTCCCTCTCTCTGAAATTCCCTCTTATTTTCGTATTCTCTCTTTAATTCTACAATTTTCTCATTTCAAATTTCTATAACTACGAGTTTGGTATACAGGCAACTGAGCTGTATAGAAAGGATAATAAAGTAACAAAATTTATACAATAGATTAATTTGAAAGAAAAGTGTTTAGTTCGGTGCATCTAATAATAAGCTTTTAAGAAAACATATATTACAATTTTTTATTGATCTCCTTATCCGTGTCAACATTTAGTCAGCATCCTATCAGAATATTTAACCTAATAGATTTATTTATTTTTTATAATATAACCCTGATTAACTTTATTTTTATTAAATTTTCAATTCAATCTAAACTTCTATAATTTATTTATATAAAATTCCCAATTCATACAACCCTCCTAATCCTAATTCACAGCAAAAAGAAACCATAGCGAAGCTCAAAATATATAAATTTGCTTCATAGGAAATTGCAATGATTGCGATCATATAGGCAAAGCAGTTTGACCAACCGATTCGTTTACATCAGGTGAAAATATAATCATGATATACTTACATCCTTCAATAAATTTTTATGGATATAAAATTTTATCAATCCAACCGTTAAATTTATAGTTCTCACCAAGTAAATAAAAAAAATTCAAATTTCTTATATTTAAAAATGATCTTATATCTTATTATGACAATTTATTTTGATGAACAATATATGTTTGAAAATACAAGTAAATATCAATTATTAGAATACATATCTATCACATAATTCAACAGTCGAATAAATTAAATTCAATTTTTATGAAGAGTGTAATTGTACAAGACTTACATCTACATAAATGGATCGTCATATGTATATATGTGTGTGTGTGTGTGTGTGTGTGTGTGTGTGTGTGTAAAGGCAAAGCGCTGTGATGGGGGAGAGTAGGGGAGAACATGAGGTTTCCAGTGAGAAGGTGATGCGGCTATCGTGACTCACAAACAAATTAAAATTTATAAAATGTTGAGTTGCACAAAAAATGTAGTAAAGGGCACAACCTATGTCGTTTCTCAAGGGGCTTCAATACTTAGTTGGGAAGAAGGGGGTTTTGAGAATTAAAGTAAATAATCTAAATTGAAAAATAATAGCAACAAGATAATAGCAATAATAGAGAAGGCATGGTGCAAGGTATTCCTAAGATTGGAAATTAATTATCATTGATCAAATATTAAATCCATTGGTGGCTATTGGCAATAAATTACCGACAATTTTGGTGATCAATCGAACTCTAGAATTTGATCAATACAAATAACTAATAAATGATGACTGCCAATTTATTTAGAAATCACATCAATTTAATGAGCCAATTGCTATAGCCTAACTGCCAATAGAAAAGTTAATTCTAATGTTCTCCCTCAAACATAAACCAATAGATCTATCAATTTATGCCCAAAGGGTTTCCCTAAATGACAATCGCCAATTTAGTTATCCCATAGCAATCACCATAATAATTAGAGGAATGAACTCAGAATATCAAGAAAACCAATGCATTCAATATAAACAAAGGGTCTCAAATGTAATCTCAATCCATCCAGAAATCCCTACACTAGTAAAGAAATCTACTCCTCCATCTCTGGAGGATTACAACAATGGAGATAAGAGAAACGTGAAATAGTAGCAACAATTGTTGCCATAATCCCCAAGATAAAACACTTTCACCAATGGAATCCCTAAGGGTTTGTTTGTGACATGGATTTAGGAGGGGAAGGAAAGGAAGGGGAAGGCATTGGAGGGTGATTTGTGTTTGAGAGTTTTGTTAAGTGAGGAAGAAGGTGTTTGAAGGATTTCTAAAATCCTCCCTAATCCTCCATTCACCCCATTTTGAGTTCCCCCATTTTGGGGGGTTTTAGTGAGATATGAACTAAAAATACCATTTTACCCTTATTAGTTTTAGTTAATTTCAAAAATAAGCAGAGCAGGTATCATGCAATTTTCTCTGGAACCTCATTTGCCATCTTCAAACAAGTCCTCAATGAGATTTGCAAGCTGAAAGCACTCCAATGTCTAGGAACCTAAATCCCAATTCTTCAAACTCCCTAATCAAGGTTGATTCACGGATCTTCCACCATCAATTTGTGATTTTTTTACGCTTTGTTGCCTCCTAAACATTGTTAGAGGTTCGTTTTTATCATTCTCTTCTCCTTTAGCATTTTGATCTGCCTCTCATTTGAGTTCTTTATACTAATTTTTGTGCGATTCAAGAAGAACACCATCAAATTCATCGATTTTATTCCATTTCTTTGTTGGAAGCTTCAATTCTCTCTCCATTTATCACATTTCTTTGCCGTGTGCTTCGATTCTCTCTCTCTCTCTCTCTCTCTCTCTCTCTCTCTCTTTCTATACTTTCGCATTTCGTTCCCTTTTAACATCATTGTTTGTCACGTTCAATAATCTGGATGAGATAGTATTGAGTATGAGACTGCCATGTGAACTTGCTTATTGTTCAATAATCTAGAAAAAGAAAAAGGTTTTAGGCTTCAATTCTTTATTGAAAGCCCATGCAAGTGGATTGCATGGCATTGTTTCTTGATACATTACCTTATTACCCTTACTACTCTCAACCTTTATAAATGTATATATAAACATCATTTGATGCATTACCATATCTGACTAGTTTTTATAGAAGTAGTTTGATCCTTGCTAGGAAACTAGAGAAAATGTTGTATCCTGCAAGTTGATATTCAAAGAACTTTAGAGACCTTCTATCTATATTATTCAGAGAACACACCCAAGTTTTTTATGCTAGTTGTTTTGCTATTGTCTATGCTTTGTTTCTGTTGTGTCTTCATATCAGTTTCTGCATACTAATTTAAAGTAAAGTTGGACTATATATATCTGAAGCGCTAATACCTTTTTTTAGGTAATTCTAAACTTGCAACTGCATATAAACTAATATCCAAGCAAGCTTGTCAACGTAGGAAATATTTTCAAGTTTCGATCAAATGCACTGGAGTGGATTTCTGAAGAATGTAGTATCATTTAACTTCATAACATTCTAGTTTAGACCAAAAAATTCCAGTATAGTTTCTTTATTAACATAAAATTAAGCTAAGGTTCACTTCAGACTTAGTCAATATATGTGCCTTCCAAATTTAAACTCAATGAGTCTTTTAAGTACATTATAATGCAATGTAAATGTATATATAAGGAGACAGGGAAGGAGTCTTGAGAAATTGGAGGACTTAAATCCTATGTAGTTTGATTCAAACCTGGCACTCATACTAATTTCTATGTATTTGGTATATAAAAACAACCCATCTCCAATTTCTTGTCCTTGAACATGTTTTACATTGATATAATATTGTGTGAATGATTTACATTGTTAAGACTTAGTAAACTATATGCTTGCTTACTAGCTCTCTCAACTTGTTATATGCTTATGACATATGAGAGATGGATGCAGGTCCAAGCACTATCTGCATTGACTTTGTGAGAAAACTTTGTATTTTCACGCTTTCCACTTATGCACATGTGCTCTTTGGATCCATGAAAGTTCAGATATTTTGAGATTGATTGAAAAATGTAACACCCTAATAATTAACCCAATACGCCTAGGTCGTCTGATTAATTACTAGACTTTACTCTTTGCTTCAAGTTCCTTAATCATGCTTTGAAAATACTTAGTGAAATTACAAGCCATTTTTTTTAAAAACATAATTGAAAACGTGAGCCGCATAACGTGAACGACAATTAGAATAAAGCAGAAAACGAACAGACACATCATGAAGAACACATCATATTGGCTCCATTATATGACATCCATAATTACATTTCACATAGATATTTTGCCTACCAACAGAGTTAAGCTAGATGTAGGCAATCGAACAAAACATAAATAATATATGGATGGAAAAACATCTATTAAGCACCTATTTATAACACTTCAGAGATAGGAATAGATATGAGTTCACGCTCAAGGTCTAGCAATACGTTCCTTAGGGATAATAAGCTGGTTCACAAGATCAGTGCATCTACCAGGTGAGAGCATCAACGGGAATCACGAACATCACCATCACTTTCTGAAGACGAGATGGAAAGAAAAAAAGGGAATGAGAAACTTATAAAAGAATCTCAGTAGGGTACTCACCTCATATGCATTGTGTCATCATCATCGTCCCCAGGAACCTCGGTTTCATTATGAAAATGTGAGCATGCTAAGATTCATTTATTTAGTTCGGAAATATACTTTACCGAGGTCCGTTCATTTTAATCATGCGTCTTATAATGCATCATAAACTTAGCATGTCATGTTTATAATGAACTTTTCCTTTCATATATAATAACATAATTATGCATAAGACCACATCATATTCCTCATCATCATATCATAAATACTATGCATAGAAGAATATCATATTTCTCATCATTATCTCATAAATACTATGATGCATAGAAGAATATCATATTTCTCATCATTATCTCATAAATACTATGCATAGAAGAACATCATAATCACATAATACGTTACTTAGTTCCTTAGGTGACTTAAAGTTACTTTCATCATCATTTTCCTGGGCCACCCTATACTCCACCCTTTTGGAGTAATCTAGGTTATGAGCTCATACCTTGCTAGTCGTCACGCATATACTTATCCCTTTTGATAAGTAAAATCCTGACTCTACCTTTTGAGAAACGGTTTAGGGGCAAGAATCACCTTTTCACCACCTATAGTCTGATGGGTCCAAAGGATCATTTCCTCATAAGTTGAAGTCACCATTAAGTCTTTGCATGTTATATCATAATACAATTCTCAATTCATAATCATTCATAACATTTTCTTGTTTATAGTCTTATTCTGGAATAATATATATACCAATTGTAATCATGCATCTGGAGATTCCAGGAAAGAGGTGGGTCACAAATGGACACGCTTAAATACCAAGTCTTTTAGCAGAACCTTTCCAAATTACACTTTTATAGTAATATACTTTCTTCCAACAAGGGTAAATTTTTAAATAACAAAGAATATTTCATTATTTTATGCATAAGCATTCTCATTGTTTGCAACAGCAATTATATGCAAGCCGAAATCATTCAATGATATCAAATACTTAATAAGCATCAAATCACTACATAGACTTATCATTTCAAACTTCAAAGAACCATCATCATAAATTCTTACCAAAATTCTTAAACAACCGAAACTTTAGAATCGGTAACCTCAATTATCAAACTAATTAATCATGCATCTAAATGATTCATTATCATCATTACCATTAATTATAAGCCTTAAGAACATTATTAAACTATATGGGACAACATAGGCAGCAAGTTATATTTAAGGCTTCACGTGTGCTAAAAGTTGCATTTTTAACCCTTTCTCGTTACCGGCTTTCCTTATGTGCTAAAATTAATTACTAAACCAATTATGAATCATTCTCCCTTATCTAAACATAATAGAACCTGGTTCTTAAGGACACTAAAGGCTCTGGACAGAATGCATAAATTTCATTCTCTAAAGTTCTAGAAATCTTGCTTTTACGGTTTTCTAGGAAGCTAGTTTTATCTCTAACATGCATAGAATCATTCCTTTAGCAATAAACCATAATTATCACAACTTCAAACATATTAAACCATCATCATACAGTAGTACTAAACTCAGATTAGTGGCTGAATCATGAACCTCACATAATTGCTTAAAATCACATTTTAAGTACATGTAAGATACTAGTTTCCCATAAAATCTTTGCAAAGCCTTAAAACTCTTTTAGAAACTAATTCTTTTTGTTAATCTTGAAAGAAATTATAGAACTAAATCAGTAGCTATTTAAAATCACTTTGGGCCTACCTTAATTATGAGGCCGATTTATATATTGAAAGAATCTTCACGATTAAAATTCTCACTTAAGATAAAAGGAGCAAGTCTTGAGCTTTAGAGATTTAGGTGATAACTAGAATCATAAACATGCTATGCAACCTCATTTTAATCTTGTCTTTATAAGGTGATAACTTGGAATTATAAACATGATATGCAAGAAACTGAGCGCGTAGTCCGCACTGGACCAGTGGAGGGAGAAGAGAATCTTAAGAAACGAGCGGCGGAGTCCGCACGGACCGGTGAAGGGAGAAGAGAATTCTTATTACATCTTATTAAGCTCCAAACTCAAGACTTTTTAAAGAATGAATTCTTTGACTCCAATAATCTTAAGGAAGCTTTAGAGTTTTTATTACCATGGTTCCAACTTTGCTTGTGATACTTGGGCAAGTCTTTGAACTCTAGGATCTTTAGGTGATGACATAAAATAAACATGTCATGCGTTGATTCTTTTAGCCATTATAAAATAAAGTGAGAGCATAAAATAAATATGAGATGCATCCTCTTTATTATCTTTGAAGATTAAGTGACAACTTGAAACATAAACATGAAATGCAAGCTTGGAAATTTAAACATGAATATGCAAGTTCATTTATTCATTCTTGAGAATTTAGTGATGACATAGAAAGTAAACATGGTTATGCAAGGCATAAACTTAAACATGGATGCAAGTTCATTTTATTTCTTTACTAGAGCTCCTCCAAGACTTTAGAGAAATATAAATTCAACCCAATATATCTTAGCAAGACAAAGTGAAAAATACATCTTTCAAGTTCTAAACTCAAGATCTTTATTTTTACATCATAAAAACATCATTCTTTAAAGTTTTGCATCAAGTGGAATTTTCAAGCTTTAGAGGCCTAACTTGTGATGGATTTACAACCAACACTCAAGGTCCTCATCATCAAGCTATCATCATATTCCCATATAGGCCTTATGGCCGAAATGTTCAAAGGAAAAGAAAGAAGAAACCGAATGGAAAAGCTAGAGAAAGTCCATGAAATCATCATTTTGAACCAAGAACAACACTTAGCAAAGCATAGAAATAAGCTTAAAGACAACTCCCTACCTAATTTTATTTGAAGGAAAGGAAAAGAACTTGGTTTCCTTGAGTGAAATGAAAGAAAATCTCTTTGAGAAATGGGAGAAGAAGTTTCAGCCAAGAGGAGGAAGAAAGAAAGCTTTTGGTGCTTCTAAAAACTAGAATTGTGTAAGTTATGAACTAAGGCCTCTAACACTCCTTCAAGCATGCCTATTTATAGAGATTTTGAGGCTCATAAATGGACAAAGGGAGGAGGAAAGTCTGACCAAATTTGAGGAGGAAACAAGGAAGAAAAATCATCTTGTTTGGTGGCTTAAAACATGGAATCATGTTTTCATGGTTCCTTGTTTTCATACCTTGGTTTTTGTGCATTCTTTGACAAATTTTCTGATGCATTATGGACCAAAATTTTGTGCATTACAGCCCAAGGAGGATAAAATTTGTGTGTTCCATGTATTATGTAGGTGTAGGTAGGTATCTTTGCAAATTAGAGAATTTACAATTAAGGGCTTAGGTGAATTAGTAAGCAATTTGAGTGTTTTTAAGCAATTTTAAGTTCTAATCAATCTAAATAAATAATTTTGACTCTAGATTAATAATTAGAATCTAATAACCTTTAATTTGAGCCTAATATTGCTTAGGTTTTGCTATACGAATCAAAAATCTCAAAATTCGCAAACTGCACAAAGAAGGGACAAAATGGTAATTTTACTTAAAAATTGCCCAGACCACCCGAGCTTAACTAATGGTTAATCATAGCTTAAAAACATGTTTTAAAACATTTTAGTGAGGTTCGGTTCAGTGACACGCAAATTGAGTTAAAACGGCAAGGGGCGTTTTGGTCATTTCGCGTCGAACTCAAAATTAGGATTCTTCTCCTCTATTAACACACATAACACAAACAATCCCTTATTAATATCAAAACATCCCCTTGAGGACGGGTGGGGCCCACGATCCTCATTTCTGAGTAAAATAACCTCAGGGGCATTTTGGTCATTTTACACGTAGAAAATCGGGTTTGCAACTCTCGCAGGAATTGCTCTTATCCTTTCTTCTAATGTTATATTCCTTTATTGAGGATTGTTTGGTCTCGAATTATATGAAAAATTACCTAGGGTAATTTGGTAATTTCTAAACAATAGTAAAAATTGAGGCGTTACAAAAAACATAATTTGAATAAACTTGCAAAGTTACTATATAATCTAATTAAGTTGTTTTGTAATTATTTTAGTATATGAAGCACCAAATCTAAGGTAAACGAAATTTTCACTACCATGGCTCCTTTGTAGGTTTTATATTTATATTGAATCTCTTGTGCCTATGCTCCTCATGAATGCTCTTTTGTGTAACAAGCCTCAGGAGTTAGTTATTCCTATTTATTAGGCTTCATTAATCATTGATGCATCAAATTTTCTCTTCTGAAATTATTTACAATTAGCTTTGAGCTTGACATCCTGGTCAACCAGATGAAGAATTCAATGGTAAACTTAACTTGTGCTTCCTCAATTTTGTACTTCATAGAAACAAATGATCATCATAACAATTGTTGACAAAACTTATTTTATTTATGCTTCAGAGATCAAGATCCCTATTGCTATATTGGAGCTGAAATTGACCATTGTTCCACACCAAAAAAATTGAAACCAATTGATAAAGATGTTTATGTTTTGTTTTCGTCAGAGAGCTTTTGGAAGGTATAACTAAGGTAAAAGGTCTAGAACGGCTAGGGATGAAACTAAAGTTGAAGGGATAAAGATGGTTCTTCAAGATCTTGTTAGAACTAGGGAGAGCATCATACGAAAAGCTAGCAGAAGGCTTCAATTTTAGCAAGTGAAGTCTAAAAGATGCTCGAAATTTGCAAGTTGAGGACCACTTGATCAATCGTGTATACTTGTATCTTCTTGGTCATCCTGAGTGCATTAGAGGAGTAATGATACTATTTAGGTTGATTTAACACTTGACATTGTTGAATGT
Organism: Dalbergia oliveri; assembly: GCA_030441495.1. NCBI lineage: Eukaryota > Viridiplantae > Streptophyta > Magnoliopsida > Fabales > Fabaceae > Dalbergia > Dalbergia oliveri. The sequence goes on along the minus strand of JAMLFY010000003.1, from coordinate 33,899,688 downwards.
TTGATTTTCAATTAATGGAATTTTTTTTCTTGTGTATTAGTATGAAAAAATTGCCAAGTGTTGGACAGAAAGTATTTGTTATTTTTTTTCTTTTTGCAAGTTGCGATTGTGTATCCAATTGATAACTATATTTGTTTTTGTCCCTTTTTGTAATTTTTTGTAAATATAAATTTTTTGCATGATATTTTTTTATTGTAAATATGAATTTTTAAATAAATTCATAAAAAAAATTTCTTGATAAACTTTTTAAAAATATTGATAAGAAAAGTAATGTTTAGAGATAAAAAATAAAGAGATAATTTTTTTTAAATGATCTATTGTGTAAAATAAAAAATTTGAAGGAAAATTAGTTTTAAATTTTTTTCCAAAATAATTAATTATTTTCAAATAATTAATTATTTAAAAAATTAAATAATTAAATATATTATTAAGGGATAAAAGTGTAAAATAATTTATAAATTTTCTATTTTTTTATCAGTAGAAATATATATTTTTTAACTAAAATAATTAATTCTATAACAATAAAATAATTAAATATTATAAGAAGGGTAAAATTGTAAAAATAGATCATAAATCCCCAATTTCCTTCCTATTAGATATCTTGCACTCCAAACAAATGGAGTATCAATATTCTAAACTCTTTCCTTCCCTCACCTTTCTTTCCCTCCATTGTCTTCTCTTCCTTTCCCTCCAAACTCCAAACCAAGCCTAAGAGATAAAATAGAGACAGAGAAGAAAGATGTAGAGAGAATAATAGCAATTAAAGTGAGCCAAAAGTAAGTTAAAAGCTAGGGTAAAAGTCTGTAACAATTCCTTAAATCCTCTCTTAAAATTGGGCCAAAGTGGGCCCAAAAGCTTATTAACGACCTATTTTGTGTCATCGACAAGCATGCAATGCTACATGACTCCAGCGCTCATTGGTGAGCTATGCTAAAAAACTATTTTTCGAACTTCTGTCAGCGCACACATTAAAACGCTAAATCTTCATGTATTTGGTCATTTTGGCCCTTTAAATATCCAAATCTATCAACATTAGAAATAGAGATTGTAGCCCTTTGAATAAGCTTTCCAACGCCACCAAAATCACCTCAATTGGACATCTACAGCCCAGATATGTAGAAAATACTAACTAGAGGTCAAGTTGGACAACATCCAAATCAACCTTGTTCTTGACATTTTGTACTTGATCCAAAGCTTCTTTGCACAAAACCATACTCAAAGAGATAAGTCAAATGCAACAGGGTGTAATTACAATTTATTCCAAAATCAATGCAAAAGTCAATAATTCTATTTAAATTACACAATGAGGAGTAAATCAAAATCCTTATTAATTGCATCAATAACTTAGTAAAACTCATGCAAAAAGCTAAAGTTTGGTAGCAAGATAAGTGGTATAAATGCCCCTTATCAAGGGGTAAGGGGAGAGTTTGGAGGAGGGTTTGCATTCATTGTTAGGGGGATGAAGGGGAAAGAGCTGAGAGGGTGTTGGGGTGATAAGGGAACGATGCTTAGCTGTGTCTCGTTCGCGATAAGGTTCTAGGCGATGCACCACCTAAACTTTTATAGCTAGATGCTAATCTCAATGGGGGTAGCCTGTCATTAGTTAAAGGGAATCAAAGGGATGCTAAGCCCCCCATGTGTACATTTTTTATTGACCATGTGATCGTTAGGATCATCTTCGACATTACAATTTTAGCAAGTCTTCCCACTTGTTTAGCTAAGTGGTAATATTGCATTATTGATCTAGATTATGGGATTTATGACAGTATCCATTTGATGTGTAAGCATATTAATCAAGTCATGATGACTCTTGTCTATTTGTTGCCTAAAAGTAGCCAAGGAGTCAATTGTAGGCCAGGTATGGCTATCCGACATTGATAGTGTTCTAGGCATGTTAGAAAAAATTGGTCCTATATTTTCTTGCCAAGTAATTGTAGGAATTGTCAAAGACGTGGCCCTATACTCTCACTAGAAAAATGTGGTATAGAGACCGATTTTGTGATTGAAAATAACCAGTCACTAAAATGATGATTTTGTGACCAAATTAATGACCGAACAGAGCTACCAGTAAGGAGAAAATTAGTCGCTAAATTGGTCACTAAATGAAAATAGTGACTAATTTAGCGCGATAATATTTAATGCTTAAAATTCCTGTTCATAAGAAAATCAGTCACTAAATCGGTCACTAAATTAAAATTAGAGACCGATTTAGTGACTGAAATTTCTTTTATGAGGAATCACTTTTGGCACAATAAATCAATCACTAAATCGGCTACTAAATTAAAAATAGTGATCTGATTTAGTGACTGAAATTTCTTATATCAAGAATCCCTTTTTGCACAAAAAATTAGTTACTAAATCGATCAATAAATTATTAATTAGTGACCCATTTAGTGGCTAAAATTTGTTATGTTAGGAATCCCTTTTTACACAAAAAATCAGTGACTAAATCAGTCACTACATTAAAAATAGTTACCGATTTAGTGACTAAAATTTCTTGTATTGGGAACCTTTTTGCACAATAAATCAATCACTAAATTAAAAATATTGACTGATTTAGTGACTGAAATTTCTTATATGAGGAAGTCTTTTTGCACGTAAATTCATTAAATCATCAATTAGTGACCAATTTAGTGACTGAAATTTATCATATTACGAATCGCTTTTTTGCACAATAAATTAGTCACTAATTTTATTACATATAAAGCTAAAGGAAAACCCTAAGTGTACTAAATCCCAAATACTCTCCTTCTAACAACCGCCACCCTCACCTTCTTCTCTCCTAATACTCTTCCTCATTCTACCAACCGCAAGCTACACCCATCAGCCACCGCACCTCATCACTGACCCTTCAATGTTTTGTTTTCCCCACTGGTTCGTCGGTCCATCATCATTGACCTCCTGAGCCAGCGAGCCTTGAGTTTTCTAGTTCATCGTTGCCGCCATCGACGGTTCAACCTATGCATTCACAAGCCACCAAACATTGGAGGTTGCAACATTCAGGGGAGATGACCAGTAACCCTTTATTTCACCTAGCCCAGTCCATCCAACCATTAGTTTGCTATTCTCTCTCTCTCTCTCTTGTTTGTTTAGTTAGTCAATCTCGGTTTGGTTCTAGTTATGTTCTTTGTTGTGAGTGATTTTTCATATTGTTCCCTTCTTTTGCATGTTCTTTTGATTGGGGGTGAAATTTCACTAATTTTACTTTGAATGTGCGAATGGTGGGTTGTTCCATCAATTCCAATAAGGGATATATACCCTCTCGTTTTATGAGGCACAGTTCTTCATCAAAAGTGAATTCCTCCATGGGTTGTTCATTTCGGTTAGTGGGTCTATGGGAATGGATTTTCTAAGGTGGAGTAGCTTCCCTACTCCTGGCCATTTCTCAAGCAACATTGCTTTTTTAGAATGGTGTTTTGTTCTTTTACTTAATTATTACTCCTTTTTGTCTAATAACTATTTTTAGACCACTTTTTGGGTTGTTCTTATATTTTTATGCTATTTTTCTATTTTTATTTTCTGGCTAAACTAAGAGGAATATTTGTGTTACATAGTAGCAGCTAGGATAAATTCAGTTGCAATCACATGCCTAGGAAATTCTGGCAATATGAAAAATTAGGAAACAGTAATGTTGATAAAGGCATTTTTACCCAATATGCACCTATTTATAGTCTCATGATCCAAATTTTCCATGCATGTGAAGTGGTTGAAATCTTTAATGTATATGGAATTGACTTATGATGGATTTCTTGTTCTTATGATGGTAAGTTGCTCATGTTAGAAGTCTAAACTTAAAACTTATGGCTGTATTTATTTTAAAGCCAATTTTTTTATTTTCAAATTTCAATCCCTCTTTCTAAACTCTTGATTTTTTTATTTTTTCTCTTTTTGATGGGGGTTATTTATCTATATTATATAATCCAAAATTAGTACTTTCACCTGCCTAATGAATGTGGAAGTTCTAATATGCATATTTCTTTTGCTTGACACATGGATGCATGTGTTGTGATTTATTTAATGAAAGCTAAATCTATATTGTGATTTCTTATCAAGATGAAAAGTTAATGTATTTCTTGTTTTTGGTACAAATATATTCATATAACGCTATAGATGTGCTTGTGTTAGCTCCATAACCCTTTTGAAAACTTTAATGAAATATGTTTTGAATGACAACAAAGCCAATTTAAAGAAAATACTTTGAAGAATGACCAATGTTTACCTTGAGTTTCTTGACATAGCATACAAATACTTCCAGATTGCATAACACGGACTTGAAGCGAGAATAATTTCACTTTGCATGTGTAAACATGATTTATCTCATAAAGAGATTGAACCTAATAGAAGTGAACATTATATCAAGTGAAGTGTGTATACATGCCTAAGGATTAAAGGGTATCGGATAAGAATAAGAAACCAAGGGATGGGTCTTCAAAAGCACTGGACTTCAGAAAGTACACTTGAAGTGAAGATATCATTCAAATATTGAAGTCAAAGTGTTCTACTATCTTCTATCATCATGATCGCAAATCTTTCATCATCATAAAGCTTGGATTGAAGACCAGAAGACCAAAAAATTGTCAAGGAACTGATTCTGCACTTCATAAAGGTTACTTCATTGTGGACATGAATGTTATTAGAAAAGGAGGAAAATTTGAATTTTTGAAATTCAAATTTAAAGTAAACCCATTTCAAATTGATGAGTCATTTCTTCCACCAACTTGGTCAATTAACCTAGCCTTTAGAAGATGAGTTCAGAAACCATGATCAGAAAGTGAAAAAAAATAGTTTCTAAAGGGACATCAGAAACCTCAACTCCAATGGCTTCTACAACAAATTCACAACTGTCAACCTACTCTTCTAGACGCTTTTCAAAGACACAAATAGATGATCAACACGTGTTACTTGGAGAACTGATCAAGGGCAATGGTCATAAAGGAAGACCTTTATAAATAGAGATCCTGTGCTTAAATGAAAAGAATTGACATTACAAGAGTGGAAACTCTGAAAATCTCTCCTCACATCCTATAAAGTTCATTTGATCATGTAATCAGTTTCCTTTCTTGAAAAAATATTTTTTCTATGTTCTTAATTAGATATACATTTTTCCTAGGAAGAAATGTTATAAAAAATTCATTCAAGTTATCCCAGGCTAATGTAAAATTACTTGCAACATGATAGTAAAGTGTTCTTGCTAGTCACAATTTAGCTTGGAGAGGCTAGTCAAAGACTACTTTCAATGGGATAGTAAAAGTTGATTTACTTGTCATGGTTTTAGCTTTGAGAAGCTAGGGAATAACTACTTAGTTGTGACAGGTAAGGGTTATTTACTGGTCACAAGTTTTAGATTGGACAGGCTAGTGAATAACTACTAGGTTGTGACAGTAGGGGTTGTTTATTGGTCACAAGTGAGAGCTTGGGAAGGCTAATGTAAAGACTATCCTGTTTTTCTTTCTCATGTTAAGAAAGATGTTTAGTGAAACCTCAACAAGTGTTGAGTCCTGGATGTAGAGGATTTGGCCGAACCAGGATAAAATCTGTGTAGATCTTCTTCTTCTTAATCTCTTTTATTTTAACTACTATGTGTTGTTATTCAATAGCCATGAAAAATCCTTTTACTATTCTAATACTGATGTTATGCTTTAGAAAGTAACTTATTGATACATCTAACCTTGTTTCTCCTGCACTTCAAGCTTAACACTTGATAGTATTTTTGTTTTAAGTTTCATGTTAGAAAGAAGAAAAATGAACCAAAGCATGATTCAACCCCCTTTCTCATGCACTTTCTAATTTACAAGTGGTATCAAGCTTGGCCTCTAAGGGGTTGAGCAATCCAACGATTGTAGAGGAAAACCAGAGGGATAGAATGATAGTTTATTCACATATCAGAAGATTGCTTTATCAGACCGTCTCTCTGATGAGACTTCAAGATCTAACATGGCACCCTTATCTTTAAGAAAAGTCACGAGGAGAAAGTGAACAAGAACAACAAAAGTCAAAGCTCTGCTGGAACTCCAAAACCAAGCACGGCTAAGGAAATACAGGACAAACTTGACATGTTGCATGAGGATCATGTACCAAAGATCTTCAAACTCTTGTCCTAGATGCTCTTTTTTGGATTTCTTAAGATCCACAAAAAAAGTGTTCCCTGAAATGTATGATGAATCCAAAAAAGGGAGCAAGTCTTTGGCCTTAAAGTCATCACATCATAAGTTGGGTAAAGCTAAAGCAATGGAAGTTGTTGAAACCTTCAATAAAGAGGAAGAATCTGATGAAAGATCTAGATTGAAAATGGAGATGAAGTCTTTGTGCTCGTGAGAAAATGCCAAAAGCCTAAGAAGGCAAAGCCAAGGAAGGACGAGGCATCAAATCTCAAAAAAGACAAAAACGGCAAAGAAAACTGTGAAGAGGAACCTCCAACTGTGAAGGGCTTGATAGGTACCTGGAGTATCTCGAAGATGAAAAGAATGGGTCAAAAAGTCATGCTAAGCTAGAAGATGTCACAAATCTATGATTCATGACTTGGGTATGGTTCAACGAATATTGTAAGGTAAGAGTAGCTGAACTCAATCTTTCATATTACTTAGTACTTGCTTTGTATGATGAGTTGCTAGAAGATTCTCAAACTTATTCTCCTAAATATCTAAAGCGGAAGAAAACTCAGAAGGCTGCCTTGAAACTTGAAGAGATCAAGCTTGAAGCTGAAAAGCTTAAGCTTAAGAAAGAAAAATTACAAGAAGTTTTTTTTTTCTGATTTTGTGAGGGCTTTATGACTTCTAAATGTCTAACCTAGAACAAATGATAAATAGTTCAAAAAAAAAAAAAGAAAAAACCTTGTTGTATGCTGAAGGCCAGAGGCCATAGTTTCAGAAAACTAGTTTGGGATTGAAGAGGAAATAGAAAAGAAAAAATAATGCAACCTCATTTAAGATCTATAAACTTTGTTTCTTGCACTCTCTCCACAAGAAGGGATACCCACCTGACAAATGATTATTGGGAAAGAAATCCATTAGAAAGGTTGGAAAATCTCACTTGAAAACTAACCAAAAAGACCCAAGAAAGTTTCGATACCAAAACCAAAAGTTCTTGTAGGTGTGTCAGAAAAAGTCCATTGGTTAGAGTGCCAAGGAACAAGCGACGGTGACTACAATACCTATCTTGAACTAGGAAGTGGATCAGTAGCTCAAAGCCTAAGAACTTTAAGCTATTCAAGCTAGATGATGAATAAGCTCAAGAAAGACTTTGCTGATGATTTGAAAAGAACTAGAAGAAAGTCCTAAGAAAATGAGTCTCAAATAAGTTCCAAAAACAAGCAGATGAAAGCCAAACCTTCATAAAGTGGGCTCCAGAACATTAACTCTTCAAAAAGCATGCTCATAACTCCAAAGTGATCAAAAAGTAACATTTCTAGACATGAAGATAAGCAATCTGAAGATGAAAGAGAAGCTAAGGAATCTCAATGAAATAAAAACTACAAAAGAGTTTCCAATTTCAAGATAGTATCTCAAGACAAAGTTTGTGGAAACATTTTCAAGGGTGTGAGAACCACGCCATCCCTTAGAAATTTGTCAAACTAAGATTTCATCTCCACCTTTGAACCTGAATGCATTAAAGAAGCTTTGAGTGATCAAAGTTGGGTGGATGTTATGCAAAAAAGCTGACCAAGTTCAAGAAAGGCAAAGTCTGGATAACTAGTTGAAAAACCATCATCAGTACAAAGGAGAATTTCAAGAACAAGCTTGATGAAGCTAACACCATCACATGGGGCAAAGCAAGGTTGGTTGCATAAGGTTATAATCAACAAAATGGAATTGATTACAATAAACCTTTGCACTAGTAGTTAGGCTTAAAGCCATTAGAATGCTACTTGCTTTTGCCTTCAAGGGATTCACTCTTTACCAAATGGATGTTAAGTTTGTATTTTTGAATGGATTCATTTTTGAGGAAGTTTATGTGAACCAGCCTCCTGGTTTTGAGAATGAAGACCTTCCTAACCATGGCTTCATGCTAATGAAGGCTCTCTATAGTCTGAAACAAGCTCCTCGACTTGGTATGATAGACTGAGTACCTTCTTGCTAAAGAATGGGTTCAAGAGAGGTAAAGTTGATATTACTTTTTCTAGTCTTGAACAAGATAATAACTTTCTATTGCTCAAATATATGCTGATGACATCATATTTAGCACTACTGATCATTCTCTCCATGAAAAGTTTTCAAAATTAAAAGTGAATTTGAGATGAGTATGATGGGTGAACTAAAATTCTTTCTAGTTGCAAATAAAATAGCAAAAGGAAGGAACCTTGATCTATCAAGAAAAATATACAAAAGAACTTTTGAAGAAATCTAATATGGATCAAGCTAAACCAATGAGGACCCCCATGCATCCATCTCAAATCATTGATGCTAATAAGAATGGTGAAAAAGTTTCAGAAGTAATTATCGTGGAATGATTAGTTCACTACTATACCAGGTAGTAAACATTCAATTAAGTGTGGGAATTTGTGCTAGATTTCAATCTAACCCAAAGCAATTATACTCAAATGCTGTTAAGAGAATTCTTTGATATTTATCAGATACTACTAATCTCAATGGTATTAGAAAGGTATTTCTTATAGGATTAGGTTATTGTGATGCTTATTTCACTAGGGATAGAGTTGATAGAAAAAGCAAGTGATTAGTTTTCTTTAGAAAAAGCCTGATTACATGGTCATGCAAAAAGCAGAATACAATTGCTCTCTCTCGAGGCTAAATATGTAACTTGCTACAATTTATTCCCAAATGCCGGATAAGAAACCAACTACAAGATTATAACTTGAGGTATGCTAAAATTCTTATCCTTGTGGTAATACTAGTGCTATCAATCTTGTCAAGAATCCTATTTAGCACTCTAAATCCAAGCACTTGTTGTAAAACATATTTTATTCAAGATCATGCTCAAAAAGGGGATGTTGAGATAATGTTTGCGAATCCTGAAGACCAAGTGTCAGATATATTCACAAAACCATTAACTGAAATCTCTTCTGTTTTGAAAAAGCCTTTAAACTTAAAGTTTTTTTGTAAAATCTATAAGCATTCATGCACGAACATCTCTGGACATCCTTCCTTCATAAGCTCCAAACTAAAGACCTACCAAAGTCATCAGTTTACATGTTCAGAAGACATCGGTTTACAAGAACAATTTATCAGTTGGAAGATGAAAAGGCCAGCTTGCAAGATCACTAATCATTTGATATATCAGAAAGTCAGGATTGTATGATCACATATGAAATATGGCTATCAGAAAGATAAGAAAAAAGGTTAGAAAATAGGAGATCATGGTCACATGAAGTCCAGAATATGAAGATGAATGTATGGAAAAAAATGGAGGCGAAGCTTAGAAAGTGAAACCTTTAGAAAGTGATCCCAAGTGTCAGAAACCACTCTTTCTAAAGAAGGATGAAAAGCGAGATATTTCCTACTTTTTGAGTTTCCTCTCTCCACATTGCTTCACCTTCTGTTAGCCATGTCACAACACTTAAATAACCTCCCAATGCTCTATACACGTCACTCTTTAGCCATCATCTTCTACCACACGCTTCATCAACTCTCGTATTCCCTTACTCTCAAACCTTCTTTGAAACTACTTATCATCTTCTCAAACTCCTATCCTGCAACCTAAACGCTCTCTTTTTCACACAAACTCCTTCTATTCCTTACCTCTTAACATCTTCAAGACTCAATCTTTCTTCTTCTACCTCACACACAAACTTCTCTACAATGATCGAAAAGAAATCGACCAATCTGCTGAAGAGAGAGTTTTGTTTCACATGTACAACGATCCACAAATGCAGGATCACTATGAAAAGCACTTTGCATCAAGAAAAATGGCACTTGGGAAGTCTTTGCGAAAGGATATTTGTGAAGAAATAGCCATTCTTGACGAAGTATTTTCATTTCAAAAATGGGAAGAATATTTAGAGATAAATGAACGAGTCTTCCCAAGACTAGTTCCTGCCTTCTACTCCATCTGGAAGGAAACTCAGCTTCTTCCTTAAAGTCTATAATCAGAGATTGTGCCATCAAGATTACTCCTTTAGGACTCTCTAAAATCATCAAGGCACCAAATGCTGGAATCATCTGCAACTCTTCACCAAATTGGGCTCACTCCCAAGGGATAAATGAAGGGCGTGTCAGGTATCTCACTGATTCCATTCTTCACAAGCCGATTGAAATCGCTCCTGCCATGCTAAGTGCTAGGGTTAAGGAAGGATATACGGCGGTACAATTCTTCATTCTACCCCATCTATGAAGCACAGATGCGCTAGTTGGCATGGACCATGCTTCTATCTAATGGCAAGGAGGAAAATGAACTTGCCAAGACTCATCCTGGACTACATGATCAATGCCACCTCGAAAGAAAAACAGAGGACAGCTAGTGTCCCATATGGAATCCTGCTCACAAGACTCTTCTAGCACATGAGTTTTCCTCTTGTCATAGAAAGGTATGAATTCATGGAAGGAACTATATTCACTCCTTCCTTTTTCAGAACCTTAAAGAAGAAGTCCACTATCAAAGGATCTAAACCAACAAGGTAGAGTCCCAGAACAAGGGTAGATTAAGCTAGAAAACCCCATAAGGAGATCGAGTTTCTAAAGGAGATGGCCAAAGGAAAAAGAAAATAATTCTCTGGAAAGTAAGACTGAGAACTCAAAGGAAGAAGAATTGATTTACCTTCTCGGGGTTAAGAAAGAAGGACAAAAAGAAAACAATAGTCTATACCATAAGAAACTCAGAATGGCAGTCAAACTAGTGAAAGTCCTTAGTAGGAAAGATGTTTGGCTCAAGTGCAAACAGATGCCTATACATGAATCAAGAATCTCCATACTAAGGAAGAAAATCACAAAATTTGAAGAGGCTGGCTATTGAGTTACTCTTACCTACTTTGAAGATGAAGAGGAAGAGGAAGAGGAAGAAGAAGAAGAAAGGGAGCATCCTCATCTAAAGAAGAAGAAAGCCTGAGAGTCAGAAGGCTAGACTGCGTGCCATATCAGACTTAGACCCATGGTTGAAAAGTATCAAATGAAGCCTATCATTAAAGAGCTAGACGAAAAGGACCATGAGCTAGATATTGCTATAATCCTAATGGTGCCTTAACCTCCTCCTTCCATTCACATCACTTAGATGGAAGAAGAAGAGGAGAGAACATCAAAAGTTGGTGCTCTTCTTGGTAAAGAAGTTATTGCTTCTATCTCAGCTTAAATGCTTGTAAATGTTGCTATTCATGTGCCTAAGCCTACTTCTACTCCTAATGCCTCTGATCCTGACATGCCATCATCTCCACCTCCTCCGTGCACATGCTGAAACACAGGCTGAATCACCTAAGTCTGGGGAGGTACCCTAGACATTCTTGAGCTACCTCCTAGAGCTGCTCCATCAACATCGGCACCTATCAAATTACCGCCTCCAGATATATAGGGTTGAGGCAACAATCATAGAGCACAACGCCCAACTCAACACCATGAAGAACTCCAGCTTCAAATTCTTCAAACTAATCAGGAAATCCTACAAAAGCTAAGGTGTCGAGGCTAAAGATGGTGTTTTTGATTCCAGGAAACCTCATTTTTTATGCTGATAACAAAGGGGAAAAGATAAGACATGAAGAAAATCAAGTGCTATAAGATTCAGGGGAAGCCTATATTGAGGGGGAGCTCAGAAATTTTTTTCAACATGCATATTCTTTTGTTGTTTTGAACTTTTTTATGTTTTGACGGACATTTTATCTTGATTTATACAATTCCTTTTATTTGCTCAAAAATCATGCTTATGCTATCCGCTTGGCTTTGATACATATTGCCTTAAGCTTTGTTTCTTTTAAGCCTTGCTACGTATCAATGCCTACTTATGCTTAGCTAATCATATATCATGCAGGTAGATGTTTGCTTCTTATCTCTTATATGTGTCCTTTGATTTTCTTATTCATTAGCATGCTAGGATATTTAGCTCGCATGTGTATTTGTGATTAGCATTGAGAAGTATCTTTTAAAGCACAAAATCTTTCTTTTGTTGCTCTGATACTTGTATCTATCTAATGTGCTTCGATATGTATGACATACTTCAAATGTTGCTTTTATAAAACACATTATCTCTAACACACATATGAGATATTCTCAAAAGCTTTGTATAACTTGATCAAAATATAGTTGTGTATAGTTTCTGACTTTAGAAACTTGTTCCTACATTCTTTAATACAACTAAAATCAGTTTGTGAGCCTCAACTCTCTCGAGTGTGCTGTGCTTATATGGCATATAATGTGTTGCATTCTGTTTCATATATATCAGTGTGCAAACTTCTCTAAAAAGCATGACATATGTTTTAAGCATTGATTTACAAAATTCCATGCTCTGATACTTATGTGAAGAGTTTCCTAAACTCTCAATATATGCTCAATATTGTTCTTGCTACTTAATTGGGATTAATCCTTATTGAGCTTTATAAACTTAGAGTACATCCTGTTTCTTCCTAAGGTTTCATTGAGCATTAGAAACTGCATAAGTATCAATCTCTTGTGGTTTTGCTCAAAATCCTCTGATACATCTCTCATATATATATAAACATGAGCATCCATTTTTGAAAAATAAGTTTGAATAAAGAAGTGTTGAATAAATGGATTAATCTAGATAAAATATCACAAGTATTACTTGTTAGTTATTCAAGCACGTGAATCTTTAGCAAGTTTTTTTTATGATTGAAAATCAAGCTTTGGGCTTAAACAATGACTTCTTTGATATCCTGCTGATACCTTTCAAAAAGTATTCTGAGCTAGTTCAAAACTTTATGAAAAATAACAATAGCTATGATTTAAGTCACTTAAGGCTATAAAATGTTTTTCTCACTCATATCATGCCTTAAGAAAAGAACTTCCTGAAAATCACTTTCTGTGATAAGTTGAAAGAATATTATTTATCACACTATACTTTTATAGTAATTGTTTCAATATCTCTTCAAAAGATTTTCTTCAAATTGGTTTGTCATCATAAAAAAATGGGAGATTGTTAGCTCTAGAAGCCTTCTAAAAGCTTTAATAAAATATGTTTTGAATGACAACAAGGCCAATTTAAAGAAAATACTTTGAAGAATGACTAATGTTTACCTTGAGTTTCTTGACATAGCATACAAACACTTCTGGATTGCATAACATGGACACGAAGCGAGAATAATTTCACTTTACATGTGTAAACATGATTTATCTTATGTAAAGAGATTGAACCTAATAGCAGTGAACATTATCTCAAGTGAAGTGTGTATACATGCCTAAGGATTAAAGAATATCAGATCAAGAACAAGAAACCAAGGGATGGATCTTAGAAAGGAGCACTAGACTTAGAAAGTACACCTGAAGTGAAGATATCATTCAAATATTGAAGCCAAAGTGTTCTACTATCTTCAATCATCGTGATTGCAAATCTTTCATCATCATAAAGCTTGGATTGAAGACCAGAAGACTGAAGAATTATCAAGGAATTGATTCCACACTTCAGAAAGCTCACTTCACTATGGAGCGCTGAACGTTACTAGAAAAGGGGGAAATTTGAATTTTTGAAATTCAAATTTAAAGTCAAACCCATTTCAAATTGGCGAGTCATCTCTTCTACCAACTTGGTCAACTAACTCAGCCTCTAGAAGACGAGTTCAGAAACCATGATCAGAAAGTGAAAAAAATAGTTTCTAAAGGGACATCAAAAACCTTAGCTCCAATGAGTTCTGCAACAGATATGACAAACTGTCAACCTACTCTTCTAGACCATTTTTTCAAGGCACAAACGGATATTCAACACATGTCACTTGGAGAACTGACCAAGGGCAATAGTCATAAAGGAAGACCTTTATAAATAGAGATGTTGTGCTCAAATGAAAAAAGGATTGACGCTGCATGTAACACCCTTCCTACTATAGTGTTATGCTTAGAGTGATAATGTAACGTAAGTAGTCGTAACCCATAACTACCTTACAAATTTTATTTTTCTCATTCATAGGAATCATATATGTATGTGTTGTAATAAATAAGAGCCTTGCACTAGAAGCTATACTAATTTTTTGCATTTTTTAATCCTTTCAACATAATAATCAATGTATAGAAATAGCGAGAATATAATGCGCATCCTAAGAAGTTGGTCACATGATAATTTACATTTTATATCACATACATAATAAGTTAAGTCATACAATTATAGTATATACATTCACACCTAATTACATATCTATTTTAAACAACCCTACCCTGGTCCTAGCAACCACCTAATCGGGTTAGGGGCTAACAAAATACACCAACTATAGATAGATAAACCTAATTCCCTCAGTCAATGGCTCATCAAAAGGTCAGACATAAGAGCCTAAGATAGTCAAATAATGTGAGGGACTCTAAGTCATACTACGTCTATCAACAAGCTCGATACACGTAGATAGTCAAGCAAGTAGAGAGTAATGCCCATTAGGCACATCAGCTAGGTAACCCTCCAGTCCCTACCACCTCCGGAAGGGGTAAAGGAACTAGAAGATGTCTCCTCTGAAGTATCGGACTCAAGCATCAACGGCTGGGTGGCTGTGGTGGATGAGTCATATACAGCGAAAAAAAGGAAAAGGGACTCTAGATCAAATGTAGGACTCATGATAGTAGCGAACGGGCGAGCAAATAGTACATAAACACGGATACGGACTTATGACCAGATCCAGTAACCATAACTCCGGGTTATAATACCACTAACTTAGGCATCTAGAAAGAACACAATCAAGTCCATCTATATAAAATACATCATAGGAGGAATGAACGATTCCAATAGGAAAACACTAGTCTATTACTCAATGATATTCAACTTAATGCAAAATAAGCAATGTATCTTCCGTTGTTTATATAATGGTCTCATTAGTTGGTGTCATTATTTCTTTTAACTTAATTCTATTAGAAAATTTTAAAGCTTAATGGTAGAACTCATAGGACTCTTCTATATACTTCTTTTTGGATTGTATTGTCAACGATGTAACATCGTTCCATTACAACCTGATATAGTTCACTAGATGGAGTACGTCTACTACATCTTATCTCAATAGCCTTGCTATTCTTAGTACATCCCTTTCCTCATAACGATGTAACGCCATCGTGATTATAACCTGATATAGTTCTAAGGGCGTAGCACGTCTGCTACCTATGAATCCATGAGCTTACCACTAAACAAATTACATTGCATAAGGTCTATTGTCTTAAGTTTCCTTTCTTCTCGTGCATCTTTATCATTGGTATATAAATTCTCATAGTTGTTGAGTAAGATTTATTCTTTAAAGGTTCTATTATCATACTTTACTTTGAGACTTTTCCTTGAAATCTACTTAAATTTTATGAAATGTTTTATTCAACATCTCTTAAAAATATTTTGAAGTCTGATAAAGTTTTATGAGATATTTCTCATAACACCTGGTGTACTGGTATCACGTTTTTCTGCAAGTCTACTAGGATTTTAATAGATTCTTATACTATCGAAATTTCTATTACAATTCCTAGTTAGTAATAATTCTCGTAAATTTTCCATGTTGAACCAAGTTCCTGTGATGGATTTTCAAACTACTTCTACTATGAATTAACATTTCTTATAGCAATTAAATCTCTTTAATTTTTTTTATAATAATTGTTGTAATGTTTTTCTAAACTTTCACTAGCTTTTATACCATTAAAAATTCCAGCCACATTCTTTGGGTAATAATTCCTCATAAACAACTTGGTTACAAGCTTTCATGATGAACCAGTTTTTTTTTGAAAGTTTTCAAGCTTTTATTAGTATGAATGACACCCAAATTTTCTTAAATAACAACCAAGTCTTGCTACCCATTTTTCAAGCTTTGATTATTACATATATAACAAAATCATTTTCAGCCCACAAGACTTGTTCTTGATGTATCTTTCACAATCATTCAAATTCAATACATGTAATTTTTGAAAATAAAAATTCTGATTCCAATAGTAAATCATCTTTCATCCGCGTAAAATTTTCAGCAAGTTCACAAGAATTGTACTTGATGTATTCTTCCATATCTATCAAATTCAATACATATAGTTGCTGAAAAAAAATTCTGGTTCCAATATGCATGATTCCATCACAACTCAAGCAATCATAAATCCTAAAATTGGGTTTCAGATTTCAGCATCATAAACACAACAAAGTTCAAGCACTTATCTTAGCAAAATAGCCAAACATCATGAAGTAAAAGACTAGAATGATTTCCTACCTCCCTCAAAGTTCTTCTTTCTCTAATTTTTTTTCCTTTCAAATTAAACCTCAAACCCCTTGTTTTCAGCCTCCTTGTACGCCTGTATATTCCAAGGAGCAGGAAAAACAAGGTTTTTAATTGATCTTGATGTAGAGAAGATGTTTCTTGAAGTGGTTTAGATGTTTACCTAAGATATTCCTTTGTAGGTATGGTGATTTAATGGAGTTTTTCCAACGAAAATGAAAATGAAAAGTTGCAAGAAAGAAATGAACCTATACGAGAAGGAAGAAGTCTTTCTTCATTTTTTATTTTTATAATTAACGTTACTTGGAGAGTAAGTTGCACTAAAAGATGAATATTTCATTTTGCAGATCAAATTACCTTGTATCAGGACTGAAAATATCTATACTTATGTGATCATTCTAAGTAAAAATTCATTTAAGATATGATCATGTCCATTAATTGGACCAATCTCAATGTTTCGGTATATCGATTATTACCATTTCTGTATACCGTTCTTATCATTTTAGTACCCAATTGACAAAAAAAAAACTTTACCAGGTAAAATTATCCTTTTAACCTTATTCTAATATTTTTTTGTCCTAATATCATTTATAAGATCTCATCCTATATTACTGATTAAAATATTATTATTCTAATTTTTTATTAATATCAAATAAATTTTCTTTTTCTTTTCGAATCCTTATATTGTTTCGATCCTAACTTTTGTCAAAATTTTTAAAATCCCTACGATTACTCACAATTAATTATTTTATCAAAAAAATACAAATAGGCGAGTCGTTACATTGCACAAGAGTGGAAGCCTTAAAATCTCTCCTTACATCCTGTAAAGTTCATCTCATCATGTAATCAGTTTCCTTTCTGAAAAAATCTTCTTTCTATGTTCTTAATTAGATATATGTTCTTCCTAGGAAGCAATATTAGAAAGAAGTCATTCAAGTTATCCCAGGTTATTCTGGTATATTTTAAGGAAACTTGAGTGTAGGTTAGTTTGAGTAGCAACCCAAACACAAAACCTGTGTATCCTCAATCTTGTAATGATCGATATAAGATAGGGAGAAGCTAATGTAAAACTACTCAACGTGAGTAAAGTGTTCTTGCTAGTCACGACTTATCTTGGAGAAGTTAGTCAAAGACTACTTTCAACAAGACAATAAAAGTTGGTTTACTTGTACAAGTTTCAGCTTGGAGGGCTTGTGAATAACTACTCGATTTCAGCTTGGAGAGACTGGTGAATAACTACTTAGATTGTGACAGGAAGGGTTGTTTGGTGGTTCAGGTTTAGAGAGGCTGGTGAATAACTACTAGGTTGTGACAGGTAGGGTTTGTCTTCTGGTCACAAGTGAGAGATTAGGAAGGCTAATGTAAAGACTATCCTGTTTTCTTTCTCAGATTGAGAAAGTTGTTTAGTGAAACCTCAACAAGTGTTGAGTACTAGATGTAGGCAAGTTTGGCTGAACCAATATAAAAATATCTTCGTTAGATCTTCTTCTCCTTAATCATTTTGTTGTTCTAACACTAATGTTATGCTTCAAAAAGTAACTTATTAATACATCTAACCTTGTTTTCTGCACTTCAAGCTTAATGCTTGATAGTATTTTTGTTTTAAGTTTATATCAAAAAGAAGAAAAATGAAGCAAAGCACGAATCAATCCTCCTTCTCGTGCACTTTCCAACCTATACTTGCTTATTCTTAGCTAAATTTATTCACTCATATATTTCAAGTTTGCTATTTCTTGATTTGGGATACATGTTGGTTGAGTTCACCATGATGCTCAATTTGTTTATACTATTGATTGATCCTTCTTTGAGCGTTTAGTACAAAGAAATGGTTTGTTTTATGTTGTTGTAGGGACCTTTAATGGTATTGGTATTAAAACTGCTTGTGTACTTGCATTAGGTGGTGTCAATGTAGTTATGGGGATTAGAAACATCGTAGTAGGGGAGATCAATGATGCAATATTCTGAGATAACTCCATAGCTAAAACACAGACAAATGTAATTTGTGCTTGAAGTAGTTAGTATGGAATCAAAATTTATCTTTACTATTGGGGTGAATGTAAGATCTTAAATTGTTATATTCTCATAAGAAAATAAGAAATTTGTGTGAGTTCATGTTGGATACTTCTTATCTTTATGTAAATTGAATTTGTCTTATGTCGTAGACAATTTTGGGATTATTTGTTCATGCAATGTTTGATCTTGTCATTTCTTGCTATTAAGAAATGTTAAGTTACTTGCAATTTATTTTGAACTAGTTGAGCTAATCCTTCTTCCTAATAATTTAATTGAACATGTTTTACATCTTGGTTCCTATATTAAACAAGTATAATTTCAGGCCTTGTATATGTTGAACTTGTTGAGATAATCTTTCTTGCCTAATCATTCTAACATGCTGCATGCAATTTGTGATAGTTTATTAGTTTGATATCTTCGGATTTCAACTTATTCTCAGTACTCTTGACTATTAGACTTATGAAATTACAAAGTTGCATTTTTTTTCTTTGCTAAAGATTCAATCGAGGAAGTTGACGACTCACTTGAAAGAGTCAAAGATTCAATTGAGGAAGTGGATGACTCATTAGAGAGGGTTGAAGGCTCAATTGAGGTAGTGGAAACTCCATAGAAATTGTTCAAGACTCTATACAAACTATTAAAGATTCATAAGAGGTAGTTCAAGACTAAATGAAAGTTGTTGAAGACTCATGGAAGAAAGAATTAGTTATGACTATGTTGAAAATTTATTATCTAAAGAGTTTTTAATACATATTTCTATTTTTATTTTAGATTATAGGGCTTCGTGTTATTGTAAAATTTGAAATATTTGGATCAAACTTTGTTGTATGATGTTAACTACTTGTTAAAGTATATTGGCAATTTTTAAGTTTGTTTGTTTGTGTATAGATATATAATTTCTTGTCTAATGATAAATATTTAAATTTTAAAAGTGAGATTTCAAAAATTTAAATTTTTTCTTTTTTAGGGATCATACATTAGTGACCAATATATTACTCACAACATAATAACCAATTTATTGGTCACTGACAATTTCACGTAGCAACCACAAAATCAATCACAAAGTTAGTGATTCCAAATTAAAACGAATTTGAGGCTGAAATTGCAAGAATTAGAGATTGATTTTGTGACCGATTTCTGTCACAAAAAATAGTGATTGAAATTTCAATCACAACTAGTGCATTTGTGATTGTTGGCAGTAAATTGTGGCCGATTTTTTGGTCACTATATTAGTGACTGAAAAATTGATCACTAGCTAGACATCCAACTTCTTCTAATTGGTTAAAGGAGAAATTCAGTCACGAAATATTAGTGACCGAAAATCGGTTACTATTTAGCCAACATCTTCCAATTGATTGAGGGAGAAATTTGGTCACAAAATCGGTCACAAAATATTAGTGACTGAAAAATCGGTCGCTATTAAGTCAACATTTTCCAATCGGTTGAGGAGTAATTCGGTCACAAAATTAGTCACAAAATATTAGTGATCGAAAATCGATCACTAATAATTTAGCAACCTTGAATCTAGCTCCATATAAATCGGTCACAAAATCGATCACAAAACCTTTTAGCGATCAATTTATTGCATTTAGCGACTGAAATTTCGATCATTAATCGATGATTTTCTTGTAGTGTCCCCCTGTGTTCCTAGATTTCATGGGCTCCTGACATAGTGTCCAAACACAGGCATACTTCCCATGATGGCATTTTCATATTGCATATATGTTATGATAGGGGTTTTATTGGAACATGGGGTTACTATGGACATTAGGTAGTGTTGACAGCATTCCTTCCTGTAGAGGACGAAAAGATCTCATCATTCCTTGGGAAGACATATGTGGGAATGACATAGCCATCCCTTGAAGATTTGTGTTTTTTGTCATCCCTTGTGTTACCACTAGAGGCACATACCCAGGGGTAAGCCATACAAGGGCCAAGTTCTAGGAGTAGCGATTTGTGTGTTTTGTGTGTTAGTGCTAGCAAATGCTAGAGTGAGCTATTTGGCCCTGGTCCCATAGTACTAATAAGGACTAACTCAAGTTGTGGTGGGATTGACACATTTTCTTTGTCATTTTCAGGCCCTTCACTTGAGGAAAAGGCCTGTGACATGTTGGAGACAATTGTCACACTTCTCGAATGCATAATAAAGCTTTTAGTAGACCAAGTTCATGTTCAATTTTGGAACTGTTTTTCTTTCACTTGGTCCCACTAGGCATGCCAATTTATTTTACTTGTATTTTCATCGATAAACAAAAGAAAGTCAACAAGCTTTGCTTCATGATCTCATTTCGGGAGCATAAGCGGTTCCTCTTTATGAGTTCTCAAGTTCTTAAAGATCAAGTGTCAATTAGACTTTTCTGTCAACTAAACGTCGACAACGACAATGCAACAGAAATGTAAATTGTTCAAAATTCAAGTATTTTGTAATAAGAGCAAGAGAATAACAAGTGATCACACTTGTAAAATGATTCTTTTTTATTTTTCAATATTGACTGACAATATACAAGAAATTGCAATAAATGAACAAGAAATAAAGTAAAGTACATGAAAAGGAAAATTAATCCCAAGTACAACAATGAAAGTGAGTGAGTCGGTGAGAGAAGTTTTACTTCTATCTCTTGTGTTCTTGGTGTCAGAGTAATTTGAACTTGGAAGAGCCTGAGTGTGTGATTCAAAACCAACGACTATAAAAAAAATGAGGCCTGATGCCTCTTATTTATAAACAATTATGCACAATGTGATTCTACTATGTCTTCCGACGGTTATTTGTAGTTCAGATGATCTTGACACCGGTCCTAGTAGTTATCTGCGTTTCCTGATGCTTTATGTCAATCTCCCCTTATTTCTTGAATTGCACAATTGACGACGCGTGCGTGCAGCTGCTTCAGCCTTAAAGAATAACCACTCCTATAGTTGTGGGATAACTACCCTTGTTCTGCACCTATGATCCCCACTACTTGTGAAAAGCTTTCAGATCATACATTTCAGCTAAGTGTCCTTCAACCCCGTGTCGATGCATGCTCGACGCTTAACCTAAATGCCTCTATGTGAGTGAGGATCATTACCAGAATTTTTCTATATCCCAACAGCTTAGACTTCCCTTGGAGCCTTTACTGGTCATGGATGTCGATGTTGAGCATTTCTCGACATGTTGCAATTCCACATAATAACTCTAGTATCATGACCTTGCTCATTTTTTTCTTTAAATCCCCATGTTGGCTTCGTCGAGACAATTTGTGTCGAGTTGGCCTCGACATAGACGGTACTTTTCAAATATTTTGTACCAACAGGTTGAATGAATTAAAATATTGGAACGAATGAAGACAAAAGAAAAGTAGAACTGGAAAGTAAAAAAATAAGGAACAGAAAAGGAAGTGTGTACCAGACAAAAAAACAAAAAAAATTAGAAGAAGAAAATGATTGGGGTCAATGGATTGTATGGGAGTTTAGTTAGGGAATAGGAGTGAGGTGTTCGTCGGGTGCGGAGGGGGTGAAAAGTGAAGGTGGTCACATCATAGGAATGAATGGTTTCCAACCGTGGACAAACCAAAAGATTAGCAGATGAACGTAGAGGTCTAACAATTTATAGTATTGAAAAAAAATCCCAATAAATTTGTCAAAAATGTATGAACTGTACTACTAGGACAACCACTGATTCAAATCGTCTTGTAAATTGCCCACAACTGGTTCAATCTATTATATCTTACTAAATGAACTAGCTCCAGGTGCTACATGTAATGTTCTTATTGTAGTTCATTTGTGTTAGTACCAGTGCGCCACACAGACTAGTTAAATAAGTCAAATATAAGGATGATAAATATATTGAATCAATTTAATATTATTTTGTAATTAAAAATAGTTTAAAATATTTTTTAAAAACCTCATCATTTGTTACTTTTTTTTCATAATTCATCATCATTCGTTGCTTTGAGTTATTAAAGTAGTATTTTTTTTTATCATAAGTAAATTGATTACATTCTAAAACTAATACTATTTTATGTATCTTTTGAGTGATGTACAATTAAAAGGTAATTAATAACAATTTAAATTTTTTAGATTTTATTATCAATATGTTTTATTAAAAACATTTTACTTGATAATAATTATTGAATTGAACAATATTTAAAAGTTATTTTCGAAATTAATAAATTTAATATTATAAAAAATCAATAATAATTGATTGAATTTAACATTTCTGGTCCTAATTACCAATCGATACTAACTATGTAACTTTACTACTACTTATTCTTTCTCAGTATTCATACTCAACACAAACTATTTATCCTTCCCCTCATGGTCCCCACTTTATAAAAAATTAAAGAATTCAAGAAAAGAAAAATACAACTACAAACATAAAACTGAGCTGGATAATTTTTTTTAAAAAAAAAAGGGAAAGAAAAATCTGTTAAAAATGGTAAAAGCTCATCACAATGACTTTTCTCAATAGCAAGAAAAGTTGGAGAGGAAGAAAAAATGACACTGATGAGAATACCGATATAGAGAGAAAAAAAATCTTGATGTAGAATCAATTAAAATTTTGAATAATTGCCATTTTAAAATCAATAACAAAGAATATTTACTAAAATTAAGTCCATCAAATTAAAGAAGATTTACATAGTCAAAAGTTAAAAATATGATATTAAATTAATTTAAACATATTTATTTAATTAGTTTATTAAATTAAATGGGATTTAATTAAATAGGATATCAATGTTATTTAAAGATATCAATTCTTGGTAAATGATACCATTTAAAAATGTTCACAATATCAGTATTTAAGGTTTAAGGATTTATATTTGAAGTAGAATCAATTATGATTTTGAATTATTTCCATGTTATTAGAAAGTTTATTATTAGAATGAATACTTGCTAAAATTAAGTGCGTAAACATAATTAAACATTTAGAAATTATAAAATAATAATTTAGTAGTGGGATGGGCAAATGTAACAATGATCTCTCTATTTAAATTGAAGTGCATTCCATTTAATTAGCTAATTCAAAAATTTAAAACATATATTTAAATTAAATATTAAAATTTGAAATTGGAGATAAGATAATCACTATTTGATTTATTTTAAGTTTTTCTTTTGAATCATATATTTATTTTAATGGTTGGCATTTGATGCAGAATCAATTAAAACTTTTGAATTTAGAAGTAATTAAAAAGAATACATGTTAAAATTAAGTACATTATACTAAGTGTAAATAAAACATTTGAAATTGAGAAATACGATATTGAACTAAATTAAATATATCTATTTAATTATTTTTTGAGTGAAATAAGATATAAATTTAATATATAGAAACTAAACAATGATGACTATTATTGACACATTTTGGTAGAAAAAGAAACTCCTTATCAAACTTATTTAGCTCATCAACATAAATTCTAATCAGACCTTATATTTTCTATGTATATAAAAGTTACAAACTATTAGTTTGAAGGTTTAATTCAATGTCATAATAACATAAGGAAGAAAGAAAATGCTTATTTTTATCAATTTTCATGATATTGAACTTTGTATTCTTTTAATCTTTTTCAAGTTCTCTTTTAGTATTAATATCGGTCAATATCTTAATGACATCTATCATAGAATAATAATAAAAATAATTAGAAAGTTTGAAAAAATGTGTCAAATAATTAAATACAAAAAAATGTGTCAAATAATTAAATACAACATGCAAATATTATCTATACTAGATAGATAGGGCCCGTGCAATGCACGGGTTTGTCGATATATTTTTATAATTATTTTACTAAAAATTTAAAAGAAAAATGAAATATTAATTAAAAATATAATAAGATACATAATTAAAAATTAAAAAAATTACATATGATTATTCAAATAAGAATGAATATTTATTTCAATCATTAAGTATCAAATAACTTGGAAGTAAGATATTTTATTTATATTATCTAAAAATATATTTTTAAAAAAGTTAAGCTCTTTAATTAACAAAATTTAAATCACTTAAATTATGCTATCATGAGCTAACATATCATTGTAATAATTGTTTAAAATTTCAAAACTATAAACTCAACATATAAGATTAATATGTATTATCATGTGCAACTAAATAAATGGTTACACAAATCCAATTCTTTCATATGCTTAGGATGTTTCTTTCTTTGAACTATAGTATCATGGATTATAAAATAAAAGTATTTTGTTTGTTTGCTTTAAATTTTAAGCAAATTAATTTTTAAAGATAAAAATAAGATTTAATTTGTATACACGGACAATGTATAAGTTTTTCACAATCATCCAATTATATATTACCACATCAGCCATAAGTATTGACTCTTTCTCTCACTCCTTGAAAGTAATGCAAATGAAAGGTTTTGATTGGTTGATGGTGTAAAATATTTGCACTGTAATACATTAAAATTAAGCTCTAAAAATAATCAAATTAAATTATTATGAATTAATACTATATTTACTTTGTCATATAAGCCATATTAGATCAATAACCTGTATTTCAAAAATACAAAATAGTACAATTAAAATTGTTGGAATGTATGATAAATTCATAAATGACATATATTTTCGGGTTAAAATGAATTAAAAGAATAGAATTGAAGTCGACGACACTTATTGGATATACATGTTTGCCCTAGCTGGTTTAGTGCAAAATAGGGACAAAATTCTATTCCTAGCACGCACATTAAAAGCTACTTTATTCTTGAATTGATAATAACTTATTATGATAAATAACATTTTGATATGTCTTAGTTCTTAATCCAATAGTTGTTTTTTTATTGTAATAATGTAATAAGTTACACAGAGTTGGTTATTGTGGATCTTGGAACCATATGTGTTTGGTCTATGATAAGAAGAATGATCAATTTTCCATGGTTTTATCAAATTTATGTTCACCTCTTCAATTATTAAGTTATTATTATTGTATAATAAATTCAATAAAAATTAATTTAATTAGTCTTTCATGAAGATTCTATTTCAAACGCAAACTACCGATTTATTTCATTTAGTTATGTTGATTTAAATCAATGCATTTACAAAATTTAAATTTGTTTATATCAATTCATCTCCCATGATTACCGTATTAATGTGGTTAGTGACATTTTTCAGTTTTTTTTTCATCTTATTAGTGGGTTATAAAAGTATTTTATAAATATAATTAGTAAAAATTATAATATTAAACGCATGTAAAATAAAATAAAAAACTCTCAATGGCTTTTTAGATCTTAGGTTATAAAGGGGTATCATCATAATATTAGTATCAATGGATAAGATGCAGCAACTTAGGCACGCTTACACTTTTTAATAATTTCAGTTAATTATAAAAAATTTATTTACTATTAATTATGACTCAATTATTATCACTATTTTTTAGTGTAATTATCACTATAAAAATATAGCCAAATTTGGTAGTTTTTATTATAATGTCGTGCTTAATTTTTCCTTGATAATCCATCAACTATATTTTTAATTATATAGTAAAAAATAAAATAAGACAATTTAACTAACCAATATATATATATAACATTAGATTAAAATATGTGTCTCAAAATTTTTATAAAATAAAAAAAAATTGAGTAAGGTGAAAAAATTCTAAAATCATCAAAATATGCAAATATAAATGTTTATTTTCATTATTATGTCTTATTAAGAAGATATTTTCTTTCCTCTTATTTATTTATTTTTTGTTCCTATCATATTTGCTTCATAAAACATACAATAAAATAAAAACACAAAAAAAAAATCTTTGATTGGGGTAGTCATGGTTTTGATTCAGAAAGGTAGCTAGCTTTTTCTTTGCATATCACCTTCAAAGGGTTAATATCTTATGAAATAAAATATTTTTAGAATAAATAAAAAAACTACAAAAGCAAGTAAAGAAAGAGAAAAACTATGTACCTTTGCATTTAGATCATTTTCTTCAATGATATTCAAAAGTGATTTAGCTAAACATTTGGTGCTCAATATATATAGACCAATAAAAAATTCTCCGTTGGAATGGTGAAACATCTACAAAAAAAAATGGTGAAAAACCAAATAGGAGCAAATGATGTGTATAAAAAGACATTTTTAGAATATGGAATTAATATTTTGAAAGAGAAAAAATAAAATACAAAAGCAAGCAAAGAAAGAGAAAAATTGCATACCTTATTTTGCCCTTATATGTAGAGCAATAGAAAATTCTTCATTGGAATAGTAAAAATTCTGAATGAATTTGTAAAAAATGAAATGAGAACAAATGATGTGTATTAAAAAATTATATATTTTCAGCATGAGGAATATTATTATTAAAGAATTTATATTGTTTAAGATGGAATAACAAATAAAAATATAAAAGTGAATAAAGAAAGAGAGCAAACAATAACTAAGCACAAAAGAGACAACACCAGCTACATTACAGCAAGCAACTCCAAGATCAGCATTCCCTCTTACTGACTCCACATTTGGTCATGACATCTGCATAGAAGTTGGCCTCAAAAGATACTTTAACATTACAATAGTAAAAATATAAGTTACAATTCATGTTTATTATATATTAGCAAGCCAAATGGCTTGATGATTGAGTTGTGACTTTTGATATGGTATATGATAATAAATTCATTTTTTGGCATCAAATACATTGATTCACCGTTTCAAGTATTTAAAGGAACTCATTCAATTTTTTTTAAGTATTTGATATGAGTTATTTATATTTCACTGGTAAAGCAATACCATTTCACAAAAATTTAGTAGTTTAAGCCATTACAATTTTACAATTGCTTTGCGTTAATTTGACAGTAAAAATCATCCAATTATAATATATAATAATAAATAAATATAAAAGTGTTTCACTTAATTTTCATTGCAATAAATACAATATGATATATATTTTTTGAAAGATAGAAAATTTAAGTTCCCTTGTAAATACTTTTTGAGTCAGAGACTTTTCTTGTCTTCCATAAGACGTCATGCCCTCACCCTAAATATTCATTAAAAAAAGAAAAATTATGCACCTTATTTTGCATTTAGATCGTTTTCTTTAATAGTGTTCAAAAGTGATTTAACTGAATATTTGATGCAGTGCTCAATATATATTGAATCGTGAAAAATTCTCCACAAAACCCCTTAATTACGTCTCAAGTTACAATTCATGAATATACATTAATTGTTGGACTTCAAACTACACAACAAATACTACATGAAGGAAAACCGAAAATCTAGCAGCATGGTTCAAAATCTTTCCCCACAAAAATGATTTCTAACATCATCCAAACACACCACCAAAATTAATACATCAATATCCATATATTATCAACTAATCCAACTAAAAATATTCAAAGAAATCAATACGAAAGTCTCAAAAATAGAATTGAAGTGAAAGAGGTTTAAAATGCCCTACTTTGGTGGCTTTAAGGATCTTGGCTTCAAGGATGTTCCAAGAGTGATCTTGCTCACTTCAAAACTTTCCCAATAACACCAAATCCTTCTTGAATTATGCAAATGATGATCTCTAGTATAATTGTATATATCTTGTTGAGCATAGCATATCATTCAGCTGAGTCTAGTCCTTGATTTTTGGCATCCTGGGTAGGAACATATTTACTATTATGAGATATTGATGATAACATGCTTATGGATATATGCAAAGAATATGATGTATGCTTATGTGATCAATTACATGATGATTTATGGCATGTTATAATTTTGAATGATTAATTGATATACATGTTTGATATGTTATGTGACAGTAAGCAAATTTGGGAAAATTTCGCTCCAAGTGTTATCCTGGATTTTTGCCAAATTTGTGGACTTAGAAAAATTATGGAATTTTAAGCATGAAATAATGAATGATAAGTTATGATATTAGCCATGTTTATATGCTTATGTTTGCATCTCTAAATGACATGCTAAGCTTAAAGGTGACATAAGACACATGGAAATGATCTTCTAGACTCTAGGAATTAATGGTTATAAGAGGTGATCCAATAAAGGGATCCTTCAAACTCCAAGAATTAATGGTTATGGGAGGCGATCCTTTAGACTCCATGAATTAATGGTTATGAAAGGTGATCCTATGCCCCTTATCCTATACTCTGGGAGTCAAGGAATTAGCTTATCAAGAGGATAAGTGCAGACTAGTGACGACTAGTTAGGTATGAGCTCATAACCTAGAACTCTCAAAAGGAGAGAGTATTAGGGTGGCCCCATAAAAGAGAACAAGAAAGTTAAGTCACCTAAGAAATTAAAGAGGAAAGATTATATTAAGATAGATTATGTTCGTATGTTATGACAATTCATTCAAGTCTTGTGGTATGTCGCATAAGCATTGACATGCATTTCATAATATGGTATGATGCATTCATGACATTAAGATTCATGCTAAAAGATATAGGTCTCAGATAATAGTATTTGGAACTTAATAAATGAATCTTATTTATGTCCACTATTTTCATAATGAAACCCGAAATTCCTGAGGACGAAGATGATGACATTTATTTGAGAGGCGAAAGCCCTCCTGAGATTCTTGTACGGGTTTCTTATTCCCTCTCTCTTTCTTTTCCATCTCATCTTCAGAGGGCAATGGCTACGTTCGTGATCCATGTTGATGCTCTCACCTGGTAGATGCACTTAAATCCTGCCAACCAGTCTTATCATTTTGTGGGTCGTCTTGCTACTCCTACTAACCTTGCTAGTGTGCTCGGATACCTATCCCCCTCGGGAGTGTCATTAGTAGGTGTTGATGGTGGACCTCTTGGAGTGCTTATACATATCTCGTGGAAAGAATAGCCTTATTTTGATAGTTTTGTTAGAGGTTATCTACTCTAGGCATGTCCTTGTAGGAATAGTGCGAGAATATGTTTTAGTAGGTTATTTTAGTTTCCATCCCTATACTATTTATGTTTTTTTTTTTTTTGAATGACTATACCTAGCCTAACTTCTAGTGGTGGGCATGATATCCTTTTAGTAGTGTATTTTGGTGTGTGATGTGGAACGGTTAATATTTATGCTATAATTATATATTATGATATGGTTATGTTCATGTGATTGTTGTGCACGCATATGACTCATTTTTATTTCTCCTCTATATGTGCGAGACGGATGATGGGTTTTACTTAGTATGCGTGGCTCACGTTTTGTTTAAAAAAAAATTACCTGTAATTTCATTAAAGTATTTCCAAGAGTTTAAATTAAGAACTAGAACAAAAGAGTAATAACTAATAATTAACTTAAATACGTCTTAGGCATGTTAAGTTAAATATTAGGATGTTACATTTCATGTAATGCTCAGAGACGAGGGTAGGGCTGATTTGGTACAAGAAGGCATGGACAATGAGCGGCTCCTGGAGCTTCTAAGCGGAGGGATTCATGAATGAACCAATTCCAAGCAGGAATGAGAGAGATTCTGAGGCCGATAGGTATGAGACTATACCATTAAGGATGACTTATATGAATTGATTAGTACAACCTATGCCAACAAAGATACATCTTCTTTCGGTAGCCCATTACTAAAGAACTCCATGGTTAAGCATGCTTGACTTGGAGCAATTTTTGGATAGGTGACCTCTTGGGAAGTTTTCTAGGAAGCGTGTGATTGAGGACAAAGCACATGAAAAGACCCATGTTGGTTTGTGGGGACAAGTTGTCAATCCAAAAAGCAGCGGGATGTTACATACAGGTGTAGCTTTGGATCCTCCTCATCCTGAGCATTAGTTATCTTCAGATTTGGGTGGCTTTACGTTACCGTGAAGTCTTTTGGATATTGTAGAGTGCTCCGGTGGTCTGTGGGTAGGGTCTTGGACTATGCATGCATATGATTATTTTGTTTACCATGATTCTTTTATATTTACATGATATATCATTCATAGTTTATTTAGTATATTAAGCAACTCAGCATATTTTGTATACAACTACAGTTTTAGAATTAGTTTATAAAAATAGCTTTTTGATCATTATGAGACAAGTATGAAAATTTAGTTTATGGTTTGCAATTAGTTTTATAAATAAATTATGCATATAGTATAGCACGATGATCATGAGGCTTATTTAAGGTATGAGATTTTCTCACGTACCGTCACGATCCAATTTGGGTCATGATAAAGTGGTATAAGAGATATAGGTTTCCTGCATGTCACTAGAGCAAGTGTCAACAAGTAGCACGGCATTTGTATAAATGGAAGCGTGCCCATTTACATTAATGAAGTGTTACTTGAGGCTTGTTAGGGTGGTCAATCTTGTCTAGGTTCAGGCGAGAGTCTTGTCCTTTCTTTCATGATCAGTACCTTATCCCGTATGTTTATGTTTCCTAGGATTCATTATGCCTCCTTTTCGACACACTTCTTCACATCGCCACTGAAGCAATGGCTTTTCTAACTCAAACATCCATTTCAGAGTTCTGGAGTTAGCTTTGGCCACCCTCAGAATCCTGACAAGGCGCTGAGGTAGGACACAAGCAGCCCAAGCTTGTAGCTTAGCCCCCAAATAGAGATCTAGATGACTCGACGCTTGAGCGCTTTAGACAGATGGACTCGCCCACTTTTTAGGCGTTTGACGATGAAGGACCCACGGAGTTCTCCTCGAGAGGTTGAGAAGATCACCGAGTTATCCACTATTCATCTAGAAAGGCGGAGTTGACTGGCTTCTAGCTAGGAGGCTAGGCTGACATGTGGTACAAGGAGTTTCTCTAGGGACTTGGTGACTCAGAGCCACTCACTTGGGAGGAGTTAAGCAGCCTTCTTAAGGAGATTCTTATAAGAGAGCCGATAGGCTCAGATGCTTGAGGAGTTCTTGAGGCTCTGGATGACTCCTAGTATGTCCGTAGTCGAGTGTTACGAGCGGTTTACATATCTATCATAGGCAGCGGTGGGTTTGCTATAGATGGAGACTGAGAAGGTGAGGTGGTTTGTCCATGGACTGCCAAAGGATATGTTTTTCAACTCAGCCACATATAGGGACAATGGACTACGCCCAGGCAGTAGACACAACCATTGGGCTAGAGAGTGGTTTGGCTAAAAGGAGACCATTAGCTAAGGCTAAGAGGGCCAAGACCCATGGCTCTTTTTCTAGCGAAGCCAGGTTTAGCAAATAACATGACCAATAGGGCCGGTGGAGACAGCAGGTAAAGCAATCTTTTCAGAGTCCATGTTGACTCAGCCTCCTGCCTCTCATAGTTAGAGTTGGGGAGGTTGTCAACGAGTTTAGGCCACATCTTTGACAATTCCTAAATTACTTGGCAAGAAAATATAAGACCAATTTTTTCTAACATGCCTAGAACACTCTAAGTGTCGACAACCACACCTAGCCCTATAGTTGACTCTTTGGCTATCTTTAGGCAACAAATAGACAAGAGCATCATGATTTGATTAATATGCTTACACAACAAATGGATACTATCATAAATCCCATAATAAGAGATCAATAATGCAATATTACCACTTAGCTAAACAAGTGGTAAGACTTGCTGAAATTGTTAATGTCAAAGATGATCCTAATGATCACATGGTCAATAAAAAATGTACACATGGGGGGCTCACATCCCTTGATTCCCTTTAGCTAATGACAGACTATCCCCATTGAGATTAGCATCTAGCTATAAAAGTTTGGGTGGTGCATCGCCCAGAACATTATCGCGGAATGAAACATACCTAAGCATCGTTCCTTTATCACCCAACACCCTCTCGAGCCCTTCCCCCTTCATCCCCCAACACCGAATGCAACCCTCCTCCAAACTCTCCCCTTGTACCCCCTTCTCATTGGAAACCTTAGTATGTTTCTCCCTTGCACTCTCCCCATTACACGTCAGTGCTTTGCCTTTACACACACACACACACACATATATATCCATTTATGTAGATATAAGTCTTGTACAATTACACTCTTCAATAACTCTTCATAGAAATTGAATTTAATTTATTCGACCGTTGAATTATGTGATAGATATGTATTCTAATGAATGATATTTACTTGTATTTTCAGACATATATTGTTCATCAAAATAAATTGGCATAATAAGATATCAAATCATTTTTAAATATAAGAAATTTGAAATTTTTTATTTACTCAATGAGAACTATAAATTTAATTATTGGATTGATAAAATTTTATACCCATAAAAATTTATTGCAGGGTGTAAGTATATCATGATTTTTACATGAAACGAATCCATTGGGCAAACTGCTTTGCCTATATTGATCGCAAACATTGCAATTTCCTATGGAGCAAATTTATATATTTTGAGCTTCGCTATGGTTTCTTTTTGCTGTGAATTAGGATTAGGAGGGTTGTATGAATTGGGAATTTTATATAAATAAATTATAGAAGTTTAGGTTGAATTGAAAATTTAATAAAAAGAAAATTAATCAGGGTTATATTATAAAAAATAAATAAATCTATTAGGTTAAATATTCTGATGGGATGCTGACTAAATGTTGATACGGATAAGGAGATCAATAAAAAATTGTAATATATGTTTTCTTAACAGCTTATTATTAGATGCACCGAACTAAACACTTTTCTTTCAAATTAATCTATTGTATAAATTTTGTTACTTTGTTATCCTTTCTACACAGCTCAGTTGCCTGTATACCAAACTCGTAGTTATAGAAATTTGAAATGAGAAAATTGTAGAATTAAAGAGAGAATAAGAAAATAAGAGGGAATTTCAGAGAGGGAGACGGAGACTGTTGAGGAGAAACTCAATCACCATTCACATAACAATTATCCCTTACAATTTCTAATACCCATATTTATATTATTTCTAGTAACTAAGTCTAACTCTAATGGCTCTTATCTGTTGTTCGTTTATCTCGGACTGAATTAGGAAGTCCAGCAATAAATGTAACTTCATACGTCTTTTTGGTTTTTTTATTAATCACACTCAAGTTGAGATTTATCAAGGTTTGTAAGAATGTTTAATTTCTTTAGAATAGTGGAGGTTGGAGTGGAGAAATTTTTATGTTTTCTAAAAGTAAGACAAAATATTTATTTTATTCTATTTATCAATTGACATGTTAATTTTATAGGTTATTATTATTTTTTATTTTTGTCATAATTTTAATTCAATATCTAATGTCAATTAATGAATGAGATAGAGTAAATATATTGTTTTGCTTTCAGGTCGCCTAAAAATTTGTCGTGTCTTGGTGTACTGAGACGGAATGTATATTTTGTTAACTAATACAGTGAGGTATTATTAAGATGATAGTACGCACCAAAGGTTTAACGCCAAAACTCCATCCGGGGGAACAAACTCCCAATTAAGCAGTAAACTCTCCCACTTTATGCGTGCATTTACGATAAGGGGTCTAAATCTTTCTTTCAATAATTTTTTTTTCCAATATTAAAATTAAACTATCAATAGATTCAACATATGAATGCAACTGAGTTGTACCATATATACCGGCTTTCTTCAACAAGTGCAAGAGTGTGCAGCCTTCATGGTGATAACATTAGCAGGAACTAGGAGCATATATAACTAACAATATATATAATATATACAAGTGAAAATCTAAAGCACACAAGCACGGATAATTTCACACTAACAAAGGATTACATCAGTTCGAACTCGCAAGTTGCAACCTTTATTTATGCATACATGATTATAGCATGGATGCTTTATACTAAGATAGCTCTAGCCGAGCAACTCAGTTGCCAGTTGGGGGCTTGTGTTGTAACATGGGTCGCGGAACGCTGTTTATATGCTGGGGCGGCAGCTCCTCCAAAGTTTGCTTGTGTGGTGGATGTCCATGATGAGGAGGTTTGTGTGGGTAGTTATTCACCTGTGAGTCCTCCTCGAAAGTTTGCTTGTGTGGTGGATGTCTATGATGAGGAGGTTTGTATGGGTAGGTATTCACCTGTGAGTCCTCATCGTCGAAAGTTTGCTTGTGTGGTGGATGTCCATGATGAGGAGGTTTGTTTATGTAGTTATTCACCGGTGAGTCTTCCTCCTCGAAAGTTTGCTTGTGTGGTGGATGTCCATGATGAGGAGGTTTGTTTATGTAGTTATTCACCGGTGAGTCTTCATCGTCGAAAGTTTGCTTGTGTGGTGGATGTCCACGATGAGGAGGTTTGTGTGGGTAGCCATTCACCTGTGAGTTCTCTTTCTTGCTGGACAACTCCTCTGTAGTTGGGTTGTGTGGTGGTCGACCTCGTGGAGGTTTGAGTGGGTGGCTGTTTACGCGCGAGCTCTCTTGCTCCTGCAGGGATGCCTCCTCTGTAGGCCTATGATGACGAGGATCAGGCTTTCCTCCTGCAGGGAGATTTGCAAGAGAGGTTGCAACAAACACCATGGCAATTAGCAACACTAGGGTGTGTTTGGGAGACATTTTGAGGCTTTCCCGATTTGGATGGTGGAGAAATCAGAGCAGCGTAGTGGCCTTTTATAGTTGCTAGAGCCTGTATATGTGGCCATGACATTTCTCTTTTCTTAATAAGTTCACTTATTTTATTATACAAGTCTACTTCATTGTACTGTTTATGTGAGAAATTTCTTCATGCTTTCCATGGATGGTGCCATTCATTATACGCCACAACGTCTAAATTATTGTTCTTAAAGTGAAAGATAAAGAAAGAATATCCATAAAACCTTTTGAGTTACGTGATCAATTAGAACTTTGGTGATGATGCACAATTTTTTATTTTTGGTGAGGTGGTAATATACAATAAATTATAGGCATGCACTAATAAGAAAGCAAATGGGTTTAAAACCATAAAACGTAAAACGTAATTGTGGCAAAACGTAAATATTCGTCATAGATGTGTACTGTGTCAAACGAGGATGATATGAACGGAGTGAAGACCAAGACAAAATTTAGGCTTATATATAAATTTCAACATGATCGTGTCATTCAAATACCTAAAAGTGGGTGTATGAATACCCACTTTGGATGAGATGATGTTCCACTTATCCCCACTGATAATCTCATCTAATGATAATAAAATAAATGTTTAAATGGGATAACCATTTTAGATGTTAATAATATTATTGATTTCCATATTACGACATAAGTCAATGAA
Organism: Dalbergia oliveri; assembly: GCA_030441495.1. NCBI lineage: Eukaryota > Viridiplantae > Streptophyta > Magnoliopsida > Fabales > Fabaceae > Dalbergia > Dalbergia oliveri. The sequence goes on along the minus strand of JAMLFY010000003.1, from coordinate 33,864,443 downwards.
CTTCGTGAGCAGCATCAATATTGGAGATGACTAACTGAGGTAGAAATGAGCAGCTGTCAAGTTGTCTCCTGTAGGTAGTAGATATGTGGAGTTTATGAAGAGAAATGATACACAAAGAACAATATCACACAAAAGTGCTCCCCGTATGCCACAATGGAAGAAAAAGATAAAAACCAAGTAGTGGTACATCGTGGACAATATAAAACAAAGCTCATGATAGGAACTCATTTGGATCAAAATGAGTCACTTTCACAAAAGGGTAACACCATATTTCGCACGTCCTCCCTCTCCAAATCTCTCTCCGTCTCTCAATGGCCTTTACTATATTCTTTGTCTTGACTCACTAGTAGCAAGTGTTGTTTGTCTTCTTCCTCCAAGCAGTGAACAAGATTCATTTGGGACTGTCTTCCTACAAGCACCGCCTTATTTCTCCATTGTATGTTGGCTCATGATGTTGGGTTTTCCCCTGTTTTTCGCTGCTCTTGTTTTTTGGATTTATTTGGAACAAGTACTATTAGGTACTATTTATTATAAAACTTCTGAAAACAACAAAATGAAAACCAAATATAAAGGACCTACGTGCATTTATAACTAGACTTCTTTGTATATATAATGTTCTTAGATGCATGGACAGAACATGGTCATAATATTAGTCCTCTTATATATTTAGTATATCTAATTTGTTCATGGTTGGATTTGGATCAGTTTGAGTTGGCTCAGATGTTGCGGATGTGTTTTCCTTACTTTTGGACTATCATAATAGGCAATAGTTAGAAAAAGCATAGAGGATGAACAAATTTTTAAATTGAGTGAATAATTCTCTTTTTCATGTTGTGCTTTGTTTTATGGCTACTTTCAAATTGAGAGTTTGAGCCTCTTATTAAATAGAAAAACTTAATTGAAGAAAGAAAAGTTGTGTCACAAGGCAAAGTGATATGGGCTCTATTTTTTCTTTCTATCTATGTGTGACAGGGTTATAATTGTTTTATATATTATTTTGAGACAAGTGTTGTGATCTCTTGTTATTTATTATCAAACTTGTAAAAATTGTAGAATGACAAGCAAAGTGACATACATACATTTATGAGTAGACTTATTAGCATATATGCAGTTCTTAATTGTGTGGCCAAAACCTAGCTATGATATCAGTTCCTATTCTATTTAGGTGAAAGACAAATATAACTTGTTTTCTGAATAAATGGTATAAGTGAGGTGAATAATATATTTTTTCTCACTTTGTTTAGGTTATTTAATCTTATATAGTTGCATGCTATGGAGGAGCCAAGTAATTTTGAGCCAATTGTTGGCATGTAGTTTAATACGATAAATGATGTTAAAGCATTCTATGCTGATTATGCAACTAGGAGTGGCTTTCAATAGAGGGTTAGAACTTCATGGAAGGGACTAGATGGACAAGTAAATTATATCATTCTTTGTTGCTTATGAGAAGGATTGTAAGTCAAAATTTTCAATGAGTGTGAAGGCACTCCCTAGGAGTGCATTGAATTGTGAAGCGAGGATCATTGTATGCAAGGGAGAAGATAATTTGTGGTGTATCAAATAAGTGACTTTGGACCATTGCCATATTTAAGCCCAACAAAAGGAAGATTGTTTACTAAAAATATGAGGTTCAACATGCGTGTGAAGAGAACCATTGATGTGAATGATGAGGTGGGAGTTAGGATAAAAAAAAAAATTTGATCTCTTGTCTAAGATGCTTGGGGCTATGAAAATTTGTCATTTGTTGAACGTGACGTAAGGAATTATATTAACAATGAAAGATGTGTTATAAGAAAAGAAGAGGATGGGAAAGCATTGCTTAGCTATTTCTAGAATGAAGGAATAAAATAGAAACTTATGTTATGATATTGATTTGGATGAGGAGTTATGTGTGAGAAATATGTTTTGAGCTGATGCCAAAAGTAGGGCACACTACTAGAAAAACATGGGAAATTGATAGAAATATTAACGAGCACGAAACCATTGGAAATTACTGATGGCATCTTGACGATTGGCGCATTTTTGGAAATAATTGTGGTGCACATCACACACCAATCGGTAACACCATCGGTAAATGCTGCGCCAACACGCACCACTTGGCACGCATGTGTCCGACGGATGTATCAATGGTTATTTTTTATTTTATCTTCAAAATTTTTTTGTTAAAATTAACCGATGGGTATACCGACTGGTATTTAATAGTATATTTCTTTATTATTTTTATTAAATATTATTGACCGTTCATTAACGGAATATTTAACATTATGTTTTATTTTTATTTTTTATTAAAATAACCGACGGTGTACCGATTAATAATATTTTTTAAATTATTTTTATTAAATATTACCAACTGGTTAACTGATGGGTTAATTATATTATTTTATATAAAGTACTTTTATTTCATATTACTGATGGGTATTTATTTTTAAATTATTAATTATTATTTATTATCAACAGGATTTTCGACGAAGGTTTGAAATTTCACAAGTTGCTGCGTAACCTTTGGTATTACGCACTATCCGTCGATATACCCGTTGCTAACAAATAATAATTGAAATCCATCGTTTCATTAATTGGTTACTCGTTAGTATACCCATCAGGAACCTACGTATATCCCCCCATCGTGAGTTTTCTTCCTCCTCACTCTGAACTCTATCTTTCTCTCTAAACCTTTGTTGTCGCTGCCCTTTTTACTCCGTGTACCACCACTACTCCATTCGAGAAACGTAGGCCACCATTATGATCTAGGGGCTTTGGTGAGCATTTTAATCGGTTTAGTTTTTTTATTTGGTTTACTTTTTCTGTTCATTTATGGGTGCCCATAGTATTGTGTTTTGTTGCATTGGGGAGTAATTATTGTTATTACTTTGTTAATATAGGAGTTTTGTTTAAGGGTGACAGGAATTATCAGTTTTGGGATTGGTTTGTCATTCTTATTCTTTATGTTATTATATGTTTTCTATGTATATAAGTGTGTTAATTTAAATTTATCATATTGGATTTTCAGGATTGGATTTGGTTGGATGCTGAGAGCTTTCTCACATTTTGTATTTTTTTACTACTATAGATGTTAGTAACTAAATCCTTGTTATTTATATCGTTTAATAGTTTAATATGTATGTAGGATATATAGAGACTTATATTTTCCAGGATAGAGTTGTAGGAAATAGGAATTGCATGACTAGGGGAAAGGCATAGAGGTCCTTCCTCGACTTGTTTGCATTATTTGTTGTGGGATTCTTTTTGCTCAAAAATAATAATTTAAATAAAACTTAAAGACTAATTGATTGTGTTTTAAATGCCAATAAAAAGAAATATCTGATGATGGAAGCTCCTAATTTGAGGGGAGACGTTGAAATTTTGTGAAAATTTTTGTTAGCAATAATAGATTAAATAAAAGTAACTATATTAAAAATACTTAAAAGCCAATTGAATTTGTTTAAAAATAATAATTTAAATAAAACTTAAAGACCAATTGAATGTGTTTTAAAGACCAAGTACAATAACATATTACGATGAAAGCTTCTAATTTAAAGGAAGATGCTCAAATTTTCCTAAATTTTTTTTAGGAAAAATAGATTAAATAAAAGTAATTATTGTATTAACAAAACTTATAAGCCAATTGGATTTGTTTGAAAGTAATAATATAAATAAAACTTAAATACCAGTTGCATGTGTTGTAAAGACTAATCAAAAGAAATTTCTATCGGAAGCTCCTAATTTAAGTGGAGATGCTATCGAAATTTTTTCAGAATATTTGTTGAAGAAATAATATTAAAAGTAGTTGTACTAAAAATTTAAATAGCAATTGAATTTGTATTTGAAAGTAATAACTTGAAATATTTACAAAATTGTAGGGTCTAGGGTTAATCACAAGTACAATGTTACCTTCAAAATGATCACGGATGTATGATAGATTGTATCCTAATAGATGGGGATTAAACCAGAATTTTATAGTAGTGTTGAAGAATTTATAAGTGTGGCATGTGAAATACAACAGTTCATTAATGAAGCGAAAGTTAGGTGTCCATGTAATAGGTGCAAATGTAGGAAGTATTTGGATGATCATACAATAAGGGTTCATTTGTACAAGTGGGGATTCATGTCTGACTATTGGGTTTGAGAGCATGGGGAGGTAGTTAATGCATGGAATCAAGTGGGTATGTTTCAAACTGAAGAGTTCTGGTTGGATCCATGTAACTCAGCATGACATGGGTAATGTGTTATGGGATAACCTGGTTAGACATCAAGAGATGGTGTTTGATATTGCTTGTTCTAAATTACTTGCTCGTTATTCATAGCCTTCAATCGATGACCCCAACCAAGATGCCTAGTTTTATAGTCTCCTAGAAATTGCCAATCAACCTTTTATGAGAAGATTGTGTGCACTTTGAATTGTCATTAGCAGTTCAAATGTTGAGCATTAAGTCCGAAGGGAATCAAAGCCAAAGTTCTTTAGATCAGTGGGCTTGGATAAGTGAGCCATCGATGTAATTCCAAAAGATTTTTATCAAGCTAAAAATTAGTTTCTAAACTTGGGTTGAAAAAAATAAAGATTGATTGCTACTTAAAGGTTGCATGCTTTATCATAAAGATGATATTTTATTAACTAAGTGTAAATTTTGCCAAGAGTCTAGGTTTAAACCCAAGAGACGCGAAAGTGGGACGTAGAAGAATGTTGCTCAGAATAATGCACTATCTACCCTTAATCCCTAGACTCACGAGACTCTATGTGTCAATGAGTCAGCTTCTCATATGAGGTGGCACAATGAAAATCAGAGGATGACAGTGTGATGACGCATCCATCGCATGGTGAAGCGTGTAAAAAGTTCAATAAATAATATCTTGATTTTGCTTTTGACCAGCAAAATGTTAGATTGTGACTCTAAGATGGATTCACTTTGAATAACCAATTTAGCAAACCTTATTCCTGTTGGCCAATAGTTGTTACGCCCTATAATCTCCCTCCTAACATGTGCAGGAAAGATCCTTATATATTCTTAACATGTATAATCCCTAGCCCTGATAACCCAAAAGCTAAGATTTATGTGTATCTTGTAACGCCCTAACTTTTACTGTCATTTAGAAAGAATTACCCTAGGTAATTCTTATATAAATTCGAGACCTAACAATCCTCAATAGAGGAATATAACATTAGAAACGAAGTTATGAGCGATTCCTGCAAGAGTTGCAAACCCCGAATTTCTGGACGTGTAAAATGACCAAAATGCCCCTGAGGTTATTTTACTCAGAAAATGAGGATCGTGGGCCCCCCATCCTCAAGGGGATGTTCTGAGGATAATAGGGGATTGTTTGTGTTATGTGTGTTAATAGAGAGAAGAATCTCAATTTTGAGTTTCGACGCGCGAAATGACCAAAACGCCCCTCCGTTGTAACTCGATTTGCATGCCGACTAAGCCGAACCTCACTAAAATGTTTTAAAAGGTGTTTTTAAGCTATGATTGGCCATTGGTTAAGTTTGAATGGCCCAGGATTTTTAAGCGAAATGACCATTTTGCCCCTTCTTGTGCAGTTTTGCAATTTTTGAGATTTTTGATTCGTCTAATGAAACCTAAGCAATATTAGGCTCAAATTAAAGCTTATTAAATTCTAATTACTAATCTAGAGTCAAAATTATTTATTTAGATTGATTAGAACCTAAAATTGCTTAAAACACCCAAATTGCTTAGTAATTCACTTAAGCCCTTAACCGTAAATTCTCTAAATTGCATGAATACCTTGCCTACACCTAAATAATACATGGAACACACAAAATCCTCTTCCACAAGGCTGTAATGCTGAAATTATTGAGTAATAAGTCAGAAAATTATTACACAAAAATCCAAAGAATGAAAACAAAGAATCATGAAAACATGGAAACATGATTCCATGTTTTAAGCCACCAAACAAAATGATTTTTCTTCCTTATTTTTTCTCCTCTAATTTTTGGTCAGATTTCCTTCCTTCCTTTGTCCATTTATGAGCTGCAAAATCTCTATAAATAGGCATGCTTGAAGATAGTTTAGATGCTTAGTTCATAACTTACACAAATTCTAGTCTTAGGAGCACCAAAAGCTTTCTTTCTTTCTTTCTCTTGGCTGAATTCTCCCTTCAGCTTTTCAAGGATATTTTGCTTCATTTCACTCAAGGAAACCAAGTTCTCTTCCTTTCTTTCAAATCAAATTAGGTAGGGAGGTGTTTCTAAGTTCATTTTATGCTAAGACAAGTTATGTTTCTAGCTCAAAAATGATGTTTTCATGAGCTTTCTTTTAAGTTTTCATTTTTAGTTTCTTCTTCCTTTCTTTTTAAAGTATTTCGGCCATATGGCCTAGCTTATGATGAGACCATGGTTTGATGATGAGATTCTTGAGTGTTGGTTGCAAAGCTTTCACAAGTTAGATCTCTAAAACTTGAAGGTTTCACTAGTTTCCAAAGCTTTAAAATTTCAGTTTTTCTTTCCTTATTTTCCTTTCATGGTTTTGGCCAAATGGCCTAGGAAGGAATGAAATGATGGCTTGATGATGAGGACCTTGAATATGGGTTGTAAATCCATCACAAGTTAGGCCTCTAAAGCTTGAACATTCCATTTAATGCAAAACTTTAAAGAATAATGTTTTTATCTTGAGGTTTGAATATGAAATATGTATTTTTACTTTGTCTTGCTAAGATACATATATTGGGTTGAAATCATAATTCTCTTAAAGTCTTGAAGGAGCTCTAGTAAAGAGATCAAATGAACTTGCATATCTCATGTTTAAATTTCAAGCTTGCATTTCATGTTTAAATTTCAAGTTGTCACTTAATCTCTAAAGATAATAAAGAAGTTGCATCTCATGTTTATTTTATGCTCTCACTTTATTTTATAATGGCTAAAAGAATCAATGCATGACATGTTTATTTTATGTCATCACCTAAAAATCCTAGAGCTCAAAGACTTGCCTATGAATCATAAGCGAAGAAATGAGATAATTGGAGTTAAAGAATTTATTCTTTAAGAAGTCTTGAGAATTGGAGCTTAAAAAAAAAATGTAATTCTCATCTTCCTCACCGGTCCATGCGGACTACCGCTCCTCTTAAGATTCTCTTCTCCCTCCTCTTCCTATGCGGATTACCGCGCTCAAGTTTCTTGCATCATGTTTAATTTTTAAGTTATCACCTTAAATCTTAAAGATAAAGAAATGGAATTGCATATCATGTTTATAATTCCAAGCTATCACCTTATAAAGATAAGATTAAAATAAGGTTGCATAGCATGGTAATAATTCTAAGATGTCACCTAAATCTCTAAAGCTCAAGACTTGCTCCTTTTATCTTAAGTGAAAGATTTAATTATGAACATTCTTTCAAGTTATAAATCGGTCCCATGGTTAAGTTAGGCCTAAAGTCCTATGACTTCTTTCAAGTTTAACAAAAAGAATTAGTTCTAAAAGAGTTTTAAAACTTTGTAAGAATTTTATGGGAAGCTAGTAATTTATGTGTACTTAAAATGTGATTTGATGCTTATTAAGAATTTGGTGTCATTGATTGATTCCTGGTTTGTATGTTATAGTTGCTGTTGCAAACAATGAAAACTTATGCATGAAATAAAGACATATTCTGTTACCTGAAGAAAGTGTATTACTGTAAGAGTGCAATTTGGAAAGATTCTGGCTAAGGAAAGATTTGGTATTTAAGCGTGTCCATTGTGACCCACCTCTCTTTCCTGGGAATCTCCAGATGCATGATTAAGTTGGTATATATTATTTCGGCATAAGACTATAAATGAGAAAATGTTATGATGATTATGAATGAAGAATTGTATTATGATATAACATGCAAAGACTTAAAGGTGACTCAAAATATATGAGAAAATGATCCTTTGGACCCGTCAAACTATAGGCGGTGAAAAGGTGATTCTTGCCCCTAGTCTGTCTCTCAAAAGGGTAGAGACGAAATTTTTACTTATCAAAAGGGATAAGTATGTGCTGGTGACGACTAGCAAGGTATGAGCTCATAACCTAGATTACTCCCAAAAGGGTGGAGTATAGGGTGGCCCAGGAAAATGATGATGAAAGTAACTTTAAGTCACCTAAGAAACTAAGTAAATGCATTATGTGAATATGATGTTCTGCTATGCATAGTATTTATGAGATGATGATGAGAAATATGATGTTCTGCTATGCATAGTATTATGAAATGATGATGAGGAATATGATGTGATTTTATGCATAACTATGTTATTATATATGAAAGGAAAAGTTCATTATAAACATGACATGCTAAGTTTATGATGCATTATAAGACGCATGATTAAAATGAATGGACCTCGGTAAAGTATATTTCCAAACTAATTAAATGAATCTTAGCATGCTCACATTTTCATAATGAACCCGAAGGTTCCTGGGGACGATGATGATGACACAATGCATATGAGGTGAGTACCCTACTAGATTCTTTTATAAGTTTCTCATTCCCTCTTTTTTCTTTCCATCTCGTCTTCAGAAAGTGATGGTGATGTTCGTGATTCCGTTGATGCTCTCACCTGGTAGATGCACGTGATCTTGTGAACCAGCTTATTATCCTTGAGGAACGTATTGCTAGACCTTGAGCATGATTCAATATCTATCTGTGAAGTGTTATTACTAGGTGCCATTAATGGATGTTTTTCCATCCATATATTATTTATGTTTTGTTAGATTGCCTACATCTAGCTTAACTCTTTGATAGGCAAAATATCTATGTGAAATGTAATTATGGATATCATATGATAGAGCCAATATGATGTGTTCTTCATGATATGTCTTTATTTTCTCTTATGATTATCGTTCACGTTATGCGCGGCTCACGTTTTCAATTATGTTTAAAAAAAAAATGGCTCGTAATTTCACTAAGTATTTTCAAAGCATGATTAAGGAACGGAAGCAAAGAGTAAAGTCTAGTAATTAATCAGATACGACTAGGTGTATTGGGTTAATTATTAGGGTGTTACATTTTGGTATCAGAGGTTTCGGTTTTACTAGCCTGAGGATTGGACGGCTATGCTTCTAAAGCATAATACGTTAGTAATGTCATGTGTAGATGTTTATCATTAGGATGAGCTTGAGGATTAGAAATACATGACTACTGGATGTTGAAAGTGCCATGGTAACTTGCTCACTTTGCATGGAATATTGGGCCTGATCACCTCAGTGTTGCCTGTTTTGTGTGTATAGGGACCAATGGCACGACGACAACAACTAGGAGCGCACAGAATAACCAAGATAATGAGACCGCTGAAGCACTTCGCGACGTAGCAAGGACCATGAGAATGATGATGGAACGGATGGATCAGAATCGTCAAGCTAATATAAATCAAGGACATGAAATTCCCGAACATGCTCGTTTCGGGAATTTCGTAAGGCGAATCCACCTGTTTTCAAGGGACCCTGAATCCTAATGTAGCAGATGAATGGATTCGGAATATTGAGAAGGTCTTTGCTGTAGTTCCATGTTCCGAGGAGCAAAAGGTCACTTTTGCCACCCACATGCTTGAGGGTGATGCCTTCTGGTGGACGGTGTTCGAAGACTCCTGGAGGCAACCGAAGTGGACATTGATTGGGAATTATTCAAGGTCCATTTTTACGAGAAGTACTTTCCGAGTCGGTTAGAAATGCTAAGGACATTGAATTCATGCAACTTGTCCAGGGGAATATGAATGTGGCTCATATCCTGCCAGATTTGAGGAACTCATTAAGTTCTCAAGGATGTACCAAGGTAACCCTGATGAGTATTGGAAATGCATTAAATACGAGTCAGGGTTAAAGGCATAACTTAATGTGGAGGTGCGCACTTGGAAATTAGGGATTTCTCTACCTTAGTCAACAAATGCCGCATCATTGAAGAAGGGCAGAGAAGCTGGGTACTTCAAAGTCTGAGAATATCATCAAAAAGCTGACACCTCAAGGTCAACAGTTCAAGAGGCAAAATCGACCTCCATTTCCACATCAATCAAGATCACAAGTGCCACAAAGGAACTTTCATCAAGGAAGACCGAACAACAACAACAACCGCTATAATAATCCCAGCAACAATCGCAACAACAACAATAATAACAATAAAGGGAAAGCACCACAAAGAGGTCCAGGAGCACCTCCACGACCCGTGCCATCCATGGAATGTCCCAAGTGCGGCAAGAATCATGGGAGCATGCCATGTCGAGCCGGAACAAACGTGTGCTACCGGTGTGGAAAACCAGGTCATTACTCCCGAGAATACACAGAAAGGAAACCGCCAACCCCAATCCCAAGCCAGGAATACCAAGGAAGGGTATTCACCGTTAATGCTGAAGAAACGACAAAGTCACGAAATCTCGTGGAAGGTAAGTGTAATATGTATGGTAGAAACTTAATTGTACTGTATGATTCTGCGCTTCCCATTCTTTTATCTCCCACTCATGTGTTAAAACCCTTAACTTGCATATAACTGAGCTTCCTTTTGACCTTATTGTTTCTACCCTCCTGGAAAACCCGTTAGGACTTGTAAATGTTGTTTAGATTGCCATTTTGTTATTGAGAATAGATCATTTGTTTTAGATCTCATTTGCTTACCCATGCAAGGTTTAGATGTGATTCTTGGCATGGATTGGCTTGAAGCCAACCGTGTACTGTTAAGCCTATGAGAAAACCATTACTTTTCTTCCTGTTCCCATTAGACCTAAGAAACCCATAAGTCTTTACATAACTTGGAAATGGACTGTGGTAAGGGTGAGAGTAAAGGTTATATTTTCCTAGCCTAGTGATGTAGACTTTGAGCAAAGTATCGATGAGATACCGATAGTAAGAAATTATCCCAAAGTATTTCCAGATGAGATACAGAGTTTCCCCCAAGAGAGAGATAGAGTTTTCCATATAATTGCTTCCTGGTGCAGGTCCCATATCCATAGCCCCATACAGGATGTCCCCATTAGAGTTGACCGAGTTGAAAGCTCAATTGGAGGATTTATTGGAGAAAAAGTTTGTTAGACCTAGTGCGTCACCTTGGGGAGCCCCTGTGTTGTTTGTGAAGAAAAAGGATGGGAGTATGAGGATGTGTGTTGACTATAGGCAATTGAATAAAGTGACAGTGAAGAACAAATACCCTTTGCCTAGGATAGATGACTTGATGGACCAGCTTAAAGGCGCAACAGTGTTTTCTAAGATTGATTTGAGGTCAGGTTACCACCAGAATTAGGGTGAGAGATGAAGATATACCGAAAACGGCCTTTCGTACCCGATACGGCCATTTTGAGTTTGGAGGAATGTCCTTTGGATTAACCAATGCTTCGGCAATTTTTATGGATTACATGAATAGGATCTTTAGACCCTATTTAGATCAGTTTGTGGTTGTCTTTATAGATGACATTCTCATCTACTCTAAGACCCACGAGGAGCATGAACGCCACCTAACCATAGTATTGGAAATCCTAAGGAAAAGAAACTATATGCCAAGCTTTCTAAGTGTGAATTCTGGTTGGATGAGGTGAAATTTTTAGGGCATGTAGTATCTAAGAAAGGAATTGCTGTAGATCCTAGTAAGGTGGAAACGGTTGTAAACTGGGAAAGACCAACCACGGAACTGAAGTAAGGAGCTTTTTAGGTTTAGCTGGTTATTACCGTCGGTTTATCAAGGGATTTTCCCAGATTTCCCTTCCTCTGACTAAGCTAACTAGGAAAAACACCTCTTTTTCATGGACCCCGAGTGTGAAAAGAGCTTTCAAGAGCTGAAACACAAGCTAACCTCAACCCCGTTTTAGTGTTACCCGAACCAATGTGCCTTTCGAAGTGTACTGTGATGCTTCGAGGAAGGGTTTGGGTTGTGTCCTGATAGGATAGGCAAGTGGTGGCCTATGCATCGAGGCAACTCAAGCCACATGAGGCAAATTACCCCACCCATGACCTTGAGTTAGCCGTTGTCGTGTTTGCTCTAAAGATTTGGAGACACCATTTATACGGAGTGAGGTTTGAGGTGTTTTCTGATCACAAGAGTTTGAAATATCTCTTTGATCAAAAAGAGCTAAACATGAGGCAAAGAAGGTGGATGGAGTTTTTAAAAGATTATGATTTCGGGTTAAACTATCATCCAGGTAAAGCTAATGTTGTAGCTGACGCCCTAAGTAGGAAATCCTTACAAGTGTCCCGTTGATGGTGAAAGAGATTGAGTTAATTGAGAAATTTAGAGACCTCAACCTAGGAATGACCTTGACCACTAAGGGCATAAGAGCTTGTCACCTTAGTGTGACGAGTGAATTCAAGGAAAGAATTGCTCAAGCCCAAAGGAAAGATATAGAATTTCAAGAGACCTTAGAGGAGGAAGAGCTGAGAAGTTGAAAGGTTTTACCCAAGGGAATGATAGTTTATGGAGGTTTGAAGGTCGTATATGTGTACCTGCTAGTGGTGACCTCCGAAGGATATTTTGGAGGAAGCCCATAAGAGTCATTTCACCCTCCATCCTGTGCCACCAAGATGTATCAAGATTTGAGGAAGATGTTCTGTGGCCTGGATTGAAAAAGGATGTGTGCACATGGGTGAATAAATGCTTGGTATGTCAAAAGGTGAAGATTGAGCACCAAAGACCCTGGAATGTTGCAACCCCTATCAATCCCCGAGTGGAAGTGGGATAGTATCTCCATGGATTTTGTAATGGACTACGAGGACCCAAGCGAATCATAATGCCATTTGGGTAATAGTGGATCGGTTGACTAAGTCAGCCCACTTTTTACCTATTAAGGTGACTTATTCCTTGGATAGGTTAGCGTTATATATTCAGGAGATAGTAAGGTTACACGGAGTACCGTCAATGATAATCTCGTGAGATCGCGATTCACGTCACGGTTTTGGGGAGCCTTTCAGAAGGCGTTTGGTTCAAGCTGTGTTTGAGCACGGCTTATCACCCCAAACGGACGGTCAATCTGAAAGAACTATCCAAACTTTGGAGGACATGTTGAGGGCATGTGTTTTAGATCAAAGAGAGAGTTGGGATAAGTACCTGCCATTATTCAGTTTGCATATAACAACAGTTATCATGCAAGTATCGGTATGGCACCATACGAGGCCCTCTATGGACGGAAGTGTCAATCACCTCTATGTTGGTATGAGCCCGAGAGCAAAGTCTACTTGGACCTGATATTGTGAGGGAAACAACGGAACAAATTAAGAAAATTAGGGATAAAATTCTACCGCTCAAAGTCGAGAAAAACTATGCGGACAAGCGGCGAAAACCGCTAGATTTTCAAGAAGGGGACCATGTGTTCCTAAGAATCACCCCCACCACAGGCATAGGATGAGCAATGAAAGTAAAGAAATTGAGCCCCAGATTTCTTGGCCCATTTGAAATCCTTAGCAAAGTAGGGTTTGTAGCTTACCGATAGCCCTTCCCCGAGTCTGTCCAACTTTCATGATGTTTTCCATGTCTCCCAGTTAAGGAAATATCATTCTACCCAAGTCATGTACTAGAGCCAGAACATGTGCAATTAAAAGATGACCTAACATTTAACTTACCACCCACGAGAATCATTGACCGAGGAATTAAGCAATTAAGAAATAAGGCTTAACCCCTGGTCAAAGTAGCATGGGGACGAGGTGAAACTGAAGAATTCACATGGGAGCTGGAATCGACATGCAAGCACACCCCGAACTTTCAGGTAACGAATTTCGAGGGCGAAATTCTTTTTAAGGAGGGGAGTATTGTAACGCCCAATTTTACTGCCATTTAGAAATTACCGAATTACCCTAGGTAATTCTTATATAAATTCGAGACCTAACAATCCTCAATAGAGGAATATAACATTAGAAAAGAAGTTATGAGCGATTCCTGCAAGAGTTGCAAGCCCCGAATTTCTGACGTGTAAAATGACCAAAATGCCCTTGAGGTTATTTTACTGAAAATGAGGATCGTGGGCCACCCATCCTCAAGGGGATGTTCTGAGGATAATAGGGGATTGTTTGTGTTATGTGTGTTAATAGAGGAGAAGAATCTCAATTTTGAGTTTCGCGCGCGAAATGACCAAAATGCCCCTGCTGTTTGATTTCATTGCGTGGACTGAGCCCGAACCTCACTAAAATGTTTTAAAAGGTGTTTTTAAGCTATGATTGGCCATTGGTTAAGTTTGAATGGCCCCGGGCAATTTTTGAGCGAAATGACCATTTTGCCCCTCTCTTTGCAAGTTTGCAATTTTTGAGATTTTTGATTCGTCTAATGAAACCTAAGCAATATTAGGCTCAAATTAAAGCTTATTAAATTCTAATCACTAATCTAGAGTCAAAATTATTTATTTAGATTGATTAGAACCTAAAATTGCTTAAAACACCCAAATTGCTTAGTAATTCACTTAAGCCCTTAACCGTAAATTCTCTAAATTGCATGAATACCTTGCCTACACCTAAATAATACATGGAACACACAAAATCCTCTTCCACAAGGCTGTAATGGCTGAAATTATTGAGTAATAAGTCAGAAAATTATTACACAAAAATCCAAAGAATGAAAACAAAGAATCATGAAAACATGGAAACATGATTCCATGTTTTAAGCCACCAAACAAAATGATTTTTCTTCCTTATTTTTTCTCCTCTAATTTTTGGTCAGATTTCCTTCCTTCCTTTGTCCATTTATGAGCTGCAAAATCTCTATAAATAGGCATGCTTGAAGATAGTTTAGATGCTTAGTTCATAACTTACACAAATTCTAGTCTTAGGAGCACCAAAAGCTTTCTTTCTTTCTTTCTCTTGGCTGAATTCTCCCTTCAGCTTTTCAAGGATATTTTGCTTCATTTCACTCAAGGAAACCAAGTTCTCTTCCTTTCTTTCAAATCAAATTAGGTAGGGAGGTGTTTTTAAGTTCATTTTATGCTAAGACAAGTTATGTTTCTAGCTCAAAAATGATGTTTTCATGAGCTTTCTTTTAAGTTTTCATTTTTAGTTTCTTCTTCCTTTCTTTTTAAAGTATTTCGGCCATATGGCCTAGCTTATGATGAGACCATGGTTTGATGATGAGATTCTTGAGTGTTGGTTGCAAAGCTTTCACAAGTTAGATCTCTAAAACTTGAAGGTTTCACTAGTTTCCAAAGCTTCTAAAATTTCAGTTTTTCTTTCCTTATTTTCCTTTCATGGTTTCGGCCAAATGGCCTAGGAAGGAATGAAATGATGGCTTGATGATGAGGACCTTGAATATGGGTTGTAAATCCATCACAAGTTAGGCCTCTAAAGCTTGAACATTCCATTTAATGCAAAACTTTAAAGAATAATGTTTTTATCTTGAGGTTTGAATATGAAATATGTATTTTTACTTTGTCTTGCTAAGATACATATATGGGTTGAAATCATAATTCTCTTAAAGTCTTGAAGGAGCTCTAGTAAAGAGATAAATGAACTTGCATATCTCATGTTTAAATTTCAAGCTTGCATTTCATGTTTAAATTTCAAGTTGTCACTTAATCTCTAAAGATAATAAAGAAGTTGCATCTCATGTTTATTTTATGCTCTCACTTTATTTTATAATGGCTAAAAGAATCAATGCATGACATGTTTATTTTATGTCATCACCTAAAAATCCTAGAGCTCAAAGACTTGCCTATGAATCATAAGCGAAGAAATGAGATAATTGGAGTTAAAGAATTTATTCTTTAAGAAGTCTTGAGAATTGGAGCTTAAAAAAAATGTAATTCTCATCTTCCTCACCGGTCCTATGCGGACTACCGCGCTCCTTTAAGATTCTCTCCTCTGGTCCTGTCATTACCTGCCGCTTCAGTTCTTGCATCATGTTTATATTACAAGTTCTTGCATCATGTTTAATTTTCAAGTTATCACCTTAAATCTTAAAGATAAAGAAATGGAATTGCATATCATGTTTATAATTCCAAGCTATCACCTTATAAAGATAAGATTAAAATAAGGTTGCATAGCATGATAATAATTCTAAGATGTCACCTAAATCTCTAAAGCTCAAGACTTGCTCCTTTTATCTTAGGTGAAAGATTTAATTATGAACATTCTTTCAAGTTATAAATCGGTCCCATGGTTAAGTTAGGCCTAAAGTCCTATGACTTCTTTCAAGTTTAACAAAAAGAATTAGTTCTAAAAGAGTTTTAAAACTTTGTAAGAATTTTATGGGAAGCTAGTAATTTATGTGTACTTAAAATGTGATTTGATGCTTATTAAGAATTTGGTGTCATTGATTGATTCCCTGGTTTGTATGTTATAGTTGCTGTTGCAAACAATGAAAACTTATGCATGAAATAAAGACATATTCTGTTACCTGGAAGAAAGTGTATTACTGAGTGCAATTTGGAAAGATTCTGGCTAAGGAAAGATTTGGTATTTAAGCGTGTCCATTGTGACCCACCTCTCTTTCCTGGAATCTCAGATGCATGATTACAGTTGGTATATATTATTTCGGCATAAGACTATAAATGAGAAAATGTTATGATGATTATGAATGAAGAATTGTATTATGATATAACATGCAAAGACTTAAAGGTGACTCAAAATATATGAGAAAATGATCCTTTGGACCCGTCAAACTATAGGCGGTGAAAGGTGATTCTTGCCCCTTAGTCTGTTCTCTCAAAAGGGTAGAGACGGAATTTTTACTTATCAAAAGGGATAAGTATGTGCTGGTGACGACTAGCAAGGTATGAGCTCATAACCTAGATTACTCCCAAAGGGTGGAGTATAGGGTGGCCCAGGAAAATATGATGAAAGTAACTTTAAGTCACCTAAGAAACTAAGTAAATGCATTATGTGAATATGATGTTCTGCTATGCATAGTATTTATGAGATGATGATGAGAAATATGATGTTCTGCTATGCATAGTATTATGAAATGATGATGAGGAATATGATGTGATTTTATGCATAACTATGTTATTATATATGAAAGGAAAAGTTCATTATAAACATGACATGCTAAGTTTATGATGCATTATAAGACGCATGATTAAGATGAATGGACCTCGGTAAAGTATATTTCCAAACTAATTAAATGAATCTTAGCATGCTCACATTTTCATAATGAAACCCGAGGTTCTTGGGGACGATGATGATGACACGATACATATGAGGTGAGTACCCTACGAGATTCTTTTATAAGTTTCTCATTCCCTCTTTCTTTCTTTCCATCTCGTCTTCAGAAAGTGATGGTGATGTTCGTGATTCTGTTGATGTTCTCACCTGTAGATGCACGTGATCTTGTGAACCAGCTTATTATCCTTAAGGAACGTATTGCTAGACCTTGAGCGTAAACTCCTATATATCCTTGAAGTGTTATAAATAGGTGCCGTTAATAGATGTTTTTCCATCCATATATTATTCATGTTTTGTTAGATTGCCTACATCTAGCTTAACTCTCGTTGATAGGCAAAATATCTATGTGAAATGTAATTATGGATATCATATGATAGAGCCAATATGATTTCCACGTTATGCGCGGCTCACGTTTTCAATTATGTTTTTAAAAAAAAATGGCTCGTAATTTCACTAAGTATTTTCAAAGCATGATTAAGGAACTGAAGCAAAGAGTAAAGTCTAGTAATTAATCAGATACGATAGGCGTATTGGGTTGATTATTAGGGTGTTACATTTTGGTATCAGAGAGTTTAGCTTCTCATCTGAGCCTGAGGGTTTAAAAACCGTAAGAATAGGTCTTAAGTGGAAGGATCAATATGTCAAGCTTATCTAGCTAAAGAGACTTCAAATTTTCTGCTCATTTTACTTTTAGCCACATATTCAATCTAGGAGAACTGGTTGGTCGTAACGATGATGGAGGGAAGTGTTCTATTCCACCTACTTTGTCTATATTCAATCAACTTGATCGCGCGCAAAAGGCATGCCTCGATTGCTAACTTCCAAGGAGTGGAATTCTGTGCACTTATCCATTCAGATTGTAAGTCAATAATCCATTTTTTAGGTGAAAGTGTGATATTATGCATCTTTAAAATAACGTAAAATATATTTTTAGCAATAGATACTTTGAGCAATTGCATGGTTGAGATTCTCATCAACAATTTCTGGATTGGTTTAGATTACATGTAAGTCAACTTGTTTAAGATTATGTAACCCAATATATACTTATCTGCAATTTCGTTTGATACAAGTCAGCTTGACATTTCAAACTTCATGTGCATAGGTTCATAACAAAAATAATGGTGTAATATGTCCCCATTTGTTTAATTTAGCTTAAGGACCAAAAAATAAAGTTGTAAGTTGGCTCATGTACTATGTTAATGGGTACAAGTTTCACACAACTGATTGGGTAAGGGAAAAAATTGACAATACTGGTGTTTGTGTTAAAGGAGATACTGGGATAGAGAATGTGATTGGCATAGTGTTGTTAAGGAAATCCATGAGTTTGAGTACATGGGTGAGCCCACAAATAAATGTATCCTATTCAAATGTGAATGATATGATCCTACTTTACTACCAACAAACAACACGCAATTACAAAATCATTGAAATCAATCACACTAAAAGATATAGAAGTTATGATCCATTTATTATAGCCCAAAATGCTAGACAAGTATATTATATGTCTTATCATAGGAAAGGTAGCTCACAGTGGAGGGTTGTGAACAAGATAAAACCAAGAGGTAGGATTGAAATAGAGGAAGATACTATTGAAGATCCTGAAGATACTTATCAAGTGGATGATCCACCCCCTTCAAGGGTAGTAATCAATAGACAATCTGAAAACCCTTTTTCATTGACTACTGGGAAGTTGACATAATTGATTGCAAAAATAACCACCCAATCAAAACTCAAGAAGATGAAATGAGTGATACTAGTACGATGATTCAGCTAGTGATCAATAATAGAGTGATGATGAAAATAACCCTGACTTTCAAATTAACTAAGGTGTTCAATAGTATATGTAATATTATTATGAAATTATTTGTAATTTCTTGATTTAATTAATGCTTTTTTGTGGACTTTTTAATTATTTCAGGATGGCTAGTAGAGCAGAGGTTGACCTCAAAAGTTGGTTTACCTACCACCCCTCTAGCCACCACCCCTCCCACCACCTCCATCTCCCTTCCACCACCTTTGCCACCTACCCTTCCACTATCTCCATCTTAGTCCCATCAGCACCCCACTTTCAGGACGATGCCCATTCCTAGGTATGTGGCCTTCCACCTCCCCGTATTCATACTCACAACCCATCGATGACCCCTTTCCTAAGCCCTACTACTACTCCTAGCCCTATCACTACCCCTAGCCTTACCACTGCCCTGACCACTAGCCCGTATTGATTAGAATCCTCCTTCCTCGACTTGGGTCAGAGGCACGTGAGATCGGATGGAGGCCCTCGCCAGATGGCTGGCCATGAGGATGGTAGATCGTCTTGATTAGGCCCTATAAAGATAGGCAAGTTGAAACATGTTTTTTTTATTACATTCTAATTTTACTTTGCTTATGATATTTAAAATATTTTGATTGTTTTTGGATTTATTTTATCTATGTAATAGTTTTCATCTATTTGCAACGGTTCAGCACAAGATCAGAGAGGTTATAGAGTCAATATAACCATCTCTGGCCCACATGGACTGACATCGCAATAGATGTCAAGGAGTCGTGGTGGAAGGAGTGGAAGGTAATTCTATGATTTATTTGCTTTTGTTAAAATATGTTTATATTATTTAATTATATGCTTATATAGAATAACTTATGTACTGTCAATTTGTATATGCAGAAAACCTTCTACATTCAGCCTTAACATGAGCCCGCATTAAGAGGGTATGGAGGATTAGGTTCCGAGAATGGGGTATATGTTTCATGATATCCGTCAAGGACATATGAACAGCTTGTGGCTGAATGATGGCACCTTAATGAAGCAGCGCTGGGCCAACGACCCGATCTTCAAGAATAGGTTGGATAAGGGAAAGATAAACTAAGCCTCACAGAAAGGAGGTCGCGCACCGGGTGGATCGAGCATAGGAGGGACCCAGAAGCGTTGGTAATTCTTTAACCTTTCTACATTTTATAATAACATTTACTATATTTAAATTGTGGAAAATACTATATTTTTATGACTTTATTATGCTTATTTGTGTAGGCGAGGGAATTAAGCCGCCCTTTGACATAGGGTGAGCTATTTTGGAGACTTACACCCGAAAGGGTGAGTAGAGGGGGAGTCTACATAGGTTTGGGTAGACCTCGCTCCAGCGACCTATGTAAGTTTGAATTTAGGCATATCTTTGATGAAATTTTATTATTATTTTCATTTATATCATAATTATTACTTATAATGTGTTTTATCTTTTTTCCTTTATAGAACGAGTTTATAGACCTCTGAGTTGGTAAGACCTAATACTAGACCTAGATGGCTAAGGTTGGGCTTAAATGACATTCCCCTCCTCCAAATGAGGAGAATGTCTAGGCTCAGGTGGTTGGCGGCCCTTCCAAGGGTAGCATATATGGGATGGGGTATTACCCTAAGAGTAGATCCCTATCTTCTGTCACTAGGTCAACTACTAGGGATGATGCCTTGAGGAAGCATGTGCATGCCCTCAACCAGGAGCTGGAGTAGTAGGCATAGTTGATCTAGAGGAGCGAGTAGGCATAACTTTTCAAGGCTTCAAGAGAGGAGGGAAGGGCGAGTAAGTAGGAGTTAGGGAGATCGAGAGCTTAAGCTCTCCTTGGAGCGGGCAGGAGGAGAAGTAAGAAAAGAAGGCTAAGTTCCGGAAAATGCAGCAAAGATCACTAAATGTGATGACATTCTTCCAGGACATGTAGGCTTCTGGATCCTCCTTCCTGGAAACGCTCCCTAGATCCCATTCCCCCATATCTCACTCCCCTCAATTTCTGAGGGCCACCATAGTCCAATGGCGATGACGATGATGGTTTAGATGATGATGATGATGATGATGATGCCACTTGACGCCGTAATGATGTCGACAGGAGTTCTACTAGTTTTTATCTAGCTTTATTTTTTTTCATTCTGGATATCTTTTACATTTATTATAATTTGTACATATTTTATTGTCATAATTTGCTATTTTATTTAATCGTTTAATTTATTCATTTTATTATTTTCTTATTTAATATCAATTTAATTGATAATTAGGTTATTATATAAATAAATAATAAATTACCAATCACTTCATAGTTAAATAAGGAAATTTTAAAAAAAATTAATTTTTTACTAACGGGTATGACCATTGGTAATACATAATATTTTAAAATAAATTGTTTTTCACAATTCAAACTACCATTGGTAAACCCATCGGTAAAAGATTAAAAAAATTATTTTATTTATTTTAATTTCTGTTAAAATTAAATAAATTGTCGGTATAATTATGTTTCTAACGACCATGGTAACACATTTTATCTAATTATACTGACGGCTAAATATTTTATTACCCATCGGTACATGCGTTGAAAAATACCGATTGGTTTTTTACTACCGTCAATAATATTCATCGATGGCCTGGAATGCCCCTGGATTTATTGGTACACCCATCGGTATAAATCCTACCCATCGAAAAATCCATCGGTAATGGCGCGGTTACTCACCCATTTCTTGTAGTGGCAACATATTTGGTCAGCTTTGACCCAACATACTTGACAAACAAATATGACATGCCTTTTGCTACCTTTGTAGGTGTAAATCACCATGGACAATCAATTTTTTTCTTGTTTACTTAGCACATTTTGCAATATATTAGACTTGTATTTTATGTATTGGTTCATACTTAATTTATTTTGAATTATGTACATAGAACGGTTTATTGTGAGGTGAAGATAAACTAATAGATATTGAGAAATTAAATCTCAACCTTCCTCATATCATTTGAAATGCAAATTTAAACTCCTAAACTCAATAGTAAAATTTTAGTTTACCAACTTATTAGAGTTATCTAAATTACTACAAGTTAAATAAAAAGAAAGTTTGTATACTCTAATTTTCAATTTAAAACAGAAACATATACCAAATAGTTCTCACTTTCTATGACACGCAAATTTCATCTCTATCCTATGGCCTTGTTTTGAACCATCCTTTTCTTAATTGATATTAAATAAAAACATTGATATCTTATCAAAAATTCAATTCTCATAAAAAACTAGGGTAAATTACACTCACCTCCCCTGAGGTTTGTGGAAATACAACTTACCTTCTAGTTGTCTAACTTACACTCACACCCATTGCTTGTCAAATTTTAAGTATTTATATTCAGTCACATTTCTCATTCAAAGCATTGTTAGTAAACTTAAAGGATGATATTTTTGTTATATTAACTGCTCCTAATTAATAAAATTACAAAAATATCCTTAAACTTAATAGAGTAGGTAAGGGTATTTTTATAATTTTATTAATTAAAAACGTTAATATCACAAAATGTCATTCTTTTAAATTTACTAATGGTGCTCTAAGAATGAAGGGTGTGATTGTAATATAAATACTTAAAATTTGATAAGTAGAGGGGTGAGTGTAAGTTGGACAACTAGAAGTGTGAGTTGCATTTCCACAAACCTCAAGGGAGGTGAGTGTAATTTACCCAAAAAACTAACAAGTAATTGTGAGAATCACATCATGTATCAAACTCTACTATACATAAAGAATGATATAAATTTGTGTTGGAGGCCACAAGCAATTAATTTTCTATGAAACTCAAAATTTTGTCCCACTTAAAAGGGAAAAAAAGGAAAGCAAAAACCTTCCTGCTCCCAAATATCAAGCTGCAACTAAAAGATCATAACAACAAGGATCTTCTAAAAACCATCCATAGTTTATATGTACAATGTCTTCACACTCGTTGGTATTTTTGATTCATGGTTTCCTTTTCATGAGCCACAAAGAATGATATAGTTTACTTCTCTATCTGTCCTTTTCAAGAAGTTCTAATCCTCCATCTAAAGCCACTACTAAATATATAACCACCATAAAATGCTTTAACACCATCTATTATATTAAACTATGCAACAACAGTTGGCTCAGTTGCTCGGCTCCTCCATAGAATGCAACTATATAGGATGAAATCACCTAAACAAAGTGAGAAAAAAATTATTATTCACTTCACTTATACCATTTATGTCAATAAACAAGTTACATTTGTCTTTCACCCAAATAGAATAGGGAATTAATAACATAGTCATGTTCTGTCCATGCAAGTAAGAACATCACTTATGCTGATAACTCTAGTATAAATGCACAAAAGTAAGTCACTTTCCTGGTCATTCTATAGTTTTTACAAGTTTGATAATAAATAACAAGAGTTAGCAATAATTGTCTCAAAATAATCTAAAAAACAATCATAAATCTGTCAAAAATAGAAAAAAAAAAGAACAAACCAATAAAGCCATCTTGCTTTGCCTTGTGAGATAGCTTTTCTTTCTTTAATTTTTTTTCATGAATAAAAGGCTCAAACTCTCAATTTGAGAGGAGACATAGATCATAGCATAACATGAAAAAGAAAACTATTCACTCAATTTGAAGGACTTTCATCCTCTATGCTTTCTATAGACATCACCTATGGGATAGTACAAAAAGTAAGGAAAAATACATCCAAAACAATAAGCTAACACAAACTAAACCAAATTTAGGCACGAATATAGTAGATATCCTAAATGGATAAGAGAACTAATGTTATGACTATGTTCTGTCCATGCATATGAAAATATTAGATAATGCCGATAAGTATAGTTAATGCACATAAGTAAGTCACTTTGCTGATCATTATGCATTTTTTACAAGTTTGATAATAAATAACAAGTGCCAAGAGTACTTGTCCCAAAATAATTTCACAACCAATCACAAAACTATAAAAAAACAAAAATAAAAAATATATAAACTAACAACAAAACTATTCACTCAATTTAAAGGGCTTTCATCTTTGATGTTTTCTCTAGCCATCACCTATGAGGACAATACAAAAAGTAAGGAAAAAATCCAAAATAGTAAGTCAACACAAACTAAAACAAATGACTCAGAATAATCTAAGTATTCATATTGCTCAAACTCATAGTAAATCATCAAGGCAAATAATTCAATAATCTGAGTATTCATATGATAAATGCAATGACTTTCTTCACTTTTTCAATCAACTTCACATGCCTTTCATATGTCGAAGAGGATCTTATCTTTCTTAACTTTACATGCCCTTGATATATCGAAGGGATCTCATCTTTCTTAACTTTACATACCCTTGATATATCAAGGGGATATCATCTTTATGTATCCTTAACATATCAAAGATGATCTCATCTTTATATGCCCCTAACATATCGAAGAGATCTCAACTTTACGTGCCCTTAACATAAGTGGCCTTGCCCACTCAGGGCAATATTTTGCTTATCAGGACTAAGCTCATTCCTATACATGATTATCGGATTTACTTTCTCCAACTCTCACAGTACTATTCATAGTCAGGTTTACTTTCCTTGACTCATGTGAAAGGGATCTCTTATTCATTCTATAATACTTTAACAATTCATATTTCATGCTCCATGTCACATGCACAAGCATCATAATCATATATGCATAACATCAACAATTAAATTACATAGTGTATCATGCATAGTCATTGGCATATTACTCATAATCACAATTCTAGCTCATACACACCTGTCTAGAATTTCAATCCCAAAGAAAATTTTGGTTAAATTACTAAATATGATAAATATAACACCCTAATAATTAACCCAATATGCCTAGGTCATATTTGATTAATTACTAGACTTTACTCTTTGCTTCCGTTCCTTAATCATGCTTTGAAAATACTTAGTGAAATTACGAGCCATTTTTTTAAAAAAACATAATTGAAATTGTGAGCCGCGCATAACGTGAACGATAATCGGATAAAGCAGAAAACGACAGACATATCATGAAGAACACATCATATTGGCTCCATCATATGACATCCATAATTACATATCACATAGATATTTTGCCTACCAACAGAGTTAAGCTAGATGTAGGCAATGAAACAAAACATAGATAATATATGGATGGAAAAACATCTATTAACGGCACCTATTTATAACACTCAGAGATAGGAATAGATATCCGAGTTCACACTCAAGGTCTAGCAATATGTTCCTCAAGGATAATAAGCTGGTTCACAAGATTACATGCAACTACCAGGTAAGAGCATCAATGGGAATCACGAACATCACCATTACTTTCTAAGACGAGATGGAAAGAAAGAAAGAGGGAATGAGAAATTTATAAAAGAATCTCAGGAGGGTACTCACCTCATATGCATCGTGTCATCATCATCGTCCTCAGGAACCTCGGGGTTATTATGAAATAGTGAACATGCTAAGATTCATTTATTAAGTTTGGAAATATACTTTACCGAGGTTCGTTAGTTTTAATCATGCGTCTTGTAATGCATCATAAACTTAGCATGTCATATTTATAATGAACTTTTCCTATCATATATCTCATCAACATATCATAATAACATAGCTATGCATAAGACCACATCATATTCCTCATCATCATATCATAAATATTATGCATAGAAGAACATCATATTCACATAATACGTACTTAGTTCCTTAGGTGACTTAAAGTTACTTTCATCATCATTTTCCTGGGCCACCTTATACTCCACCCTTTTGGGAGTAATCTAGGTTATGAGCTCATACCTTACTAGTCGTCACTAGCATATACTTATCCCTTTTGATAAGTTAAAGTCCCGACTCTACCCTTTTGAGAGAACGGAGGGGCAAGAATCACCTTTTCACCACCTATAGTCTGATGGGTCCAAGGGATCATTTCCTCATAAGTTTAAGTCACCATTAAGTCTTTGCATGTTATATCATAATACAATTCTCAATTCATAATCATTAGGATGCATAAACATTCTCATTGTTTGCAACAGCAACTATAACATGCAAACCATGAAGTCATTCAATGAAATCAAATACTTAATAAGCATCAAATTACTGCATAGACTTATCATTTCAAACATCAAAGAGGCATCATCATAAATCCTTACCAAAAGCTCTCTTAAATAACTGCAACTTTAGAATCAGGTAACCTCAATCATTATCTTACTTTCTTATGCATCTAAGGGATTCATTATCATTATTACCCTTAATTATAACCTTCAAGTACATTATTAAACCACATGGGACAACATAGGCAGTAGGTTATATTTAAGACTTTACTGTGCTAGAAGTTGCATCTTTAACCCTTTCTTGTTATTGGCTTTCCCTATGATGCTAAAATTAATTACTAAACCAATTATGAATCATTTTCACTTATCTAGACATAATAAAATCTGATTCTTATAGCTTTTAAGGGTTCTGGACAGAATGTATAAATTTCATTCTCTAGAGTCTTAGAAATCTTACTTTTACGGTTTCCTAGGAAGCTAGTTTTATCTTTAACATGCATAGAATCATTCCTTTAGCAATAAACCATAATTATCACAACTTCAAACATATTAAACCATCATCATACAGTAGTACTAAACTCAGATTAGTGGTCGAATCATGAACCTCATATAATTGCTTAAAGTCACATTTCAAGCACACATGTGATATTAGTTTCCGTAAAATATTTGCAAAATCTCAAAACTCCTTTAGAAACTAATTCTTTTTGTTAAACTTGAAAGAAATCATAGGACTTTAGGCCTTCCTTAATCATGAGGCCGATTTATACATTGAAAGAATGTTCATGATTAAAATTTTCACTTAAGATAAAAGGAGCAAGTCTTGAGCTTTAGAGATTTAGGTGATAACTAGAATCATAAACATAATATGCAAATCCCTTTTCTTTATCTTTAAGATTTAAGGTGATGACTTGGAAATTAAACATGATATGCAAGACTTGAAATTTAAACATGATGCAAGTGCTTTAAAATAAATAAGAAACTGGAGCGGCGGTAGTTCGCATGAACCAGTGGAGAGAAGAGAATCTTAATAAAAGAAAAATAAGAAACCGGAGCGGCGTAGTCGCACTGGACCGTGAAAGAGAAGAGAATTCTTATTACATCTTATTAAGCTCCAAACTCAAGACTTCTTAAAGAATGAATTCTTTGACTCCAATAATCTTAAGGAAATTGAAAATGAGCTTTAGAGTTCTTATTACCGTGGTTCCAACTTGTTTGTGATACTTGGGCAAGTCTTTGAGCTCTAGGATCTTTAGGTGATGACATAAAATAAACATGCCATGCATTGATTCTTTTAGCCATTATAAAATAAAGTGAGAGCATAAAATAAATATGAGATGCATCCTCTTTATTATCTTTGAAGATTAAGTGACAACTTGAAACATAAACATGAAATGAAAGCTTGGAAATTTAAACATGAATATGCAAGTTCATTTATTCATTCTTGAGAATTTAGTGATGACATTGAAAGTAAACATGATTGTGCAAGGCATAAACTTAAACATGGATGCAAGTTCATTTTATTTCTTTACTAGAGCTCCTTCAAGACTTTAAAAGAATTATAATTTCAACCCAATATATATCTTAGCAAGACAAAGTGAGCTTTAAAGATTTCATTATTAAGCTATCCTAGAAAACTTTCTTAGGCCTTAAATCAAATGGCAAGAAAAGGAGAAGTTCAAGAGTCATCTAGAAATGAAAATTTGTTAAACATCATTTTAAACTAAAAACAAAGCTTAACAAGAAATGAAACATAAGTGTCGATATATTTTTCAAGTTCTAGACTCAAGACCTTTATCATAAAAACATAGTTGCTTCAAAACTTTGAAAATTAATGAAACCTTCAAGTTTTAGAGGTCTAACTTGTGAAAGCTTTGCAACCAACACTCAAGAACCTCATCATCAAACCATGGTCTCATCATAATCTATGCCATAAGGCCGAAATATACAAGAAGAAAGGAGAAGGAAAACCGAAATATGAAACAAGAAGAAAGTACATAAAATCATCATTTTTAACCAAGAACAACACTTATCAATACTTGAAATTAAGCTTAAAAACAACTCCCTACCTAATTTTATTTGAAGGAAAGGAAGAGAACTTGGTTTCTTTGAGTGAAATGAAAGAAAATCTCTTTGAGAAATGGGAGAAGAAGTTTCAGCCAAGAGGAGGAAGAAAGAAAGCTTTTGGTGCTTCTAAAAACTAGAATTGTGTAAGTTATGAACTAAAGCCTCTAACACACCTTCAAGCATGCCTATTTATAGAGATTTTGAGGCTCATAAATGGA
Organism: Dalbergia oliveri; assembly: GCA_030441495.1. Classification (NCBI taxonomy): domain Eukaryota; kingdom Viridiplantae; phylum Streptophyta; class Magnoliopsida; order Fabales; family Fabaceae; genus Dalbergia; species Dalbergia oliveri. The sequence continues at coordinate 33,836,330 of JAMLFY010000003.1, read as the reverse complement.
CAAAGGGAGGAGGCATAAGTGGCAGATTTTAATGGGGAACAAAGGGAGGAAAAACATGTTCTTGTTTCATGGCTTAAAACATGGAATTATGTTTCATGGTTTCTTGTTTTCATACCTTGGATTTTGTGCATTCTTTGACAAATTTTCTGATGCATGGAGCACAAAACCATTTGGCCATTACAGCCCAAGGAGGAGGAAATTTGTGTGTTCCATGTATTATATAGGTGTAGGTAGGTATTTTTTGCAATTTAGAGAATTTGCAATTAAGGGCTTAGGTGAATTAGTAAGCAATTTGGGTGTGTTTAAGCAATTTTAGGTTCTAATCAACCTAAATAAATAATTTTGACTCTAAATTAGTAATTAGAATTTAATAACCTTTAATTTGAGCCTAATATTGCTTAGGTTTCGCTAGACGAATTGAAAATCTCAAAATTTGCAAAACTACAAAGATAGGGACAAAATGGTAATTTTACTTAAAAATTGCCCGAGACCACCGAGCTTAACTAATGGTTAATCATAGCTTAAAAACATTTTTTAAAACATTTTAGTGAGGTTCGGGCTAATCGGCATGCAAATTGAAGTTAAAACAGCTACAAGGGCGTTTTGGTCATTTCGTGCGTCAGAGCTCAAAATTAGGATTCTTCTCCTCTATTAACACACATAACACAAACAATCCCTTATTATCATCAAAACATCCCCTTGAGGATGGGTGGGGCCCACGATCCTCATTTTCAGTAAAATAACCTCAAGGGCATTTTGGTCATTTTACACATACAGAAAATCGGGTTTGCAACTCTTGCACGAATTGCTCCTATCCTTTCTTCTAATGTTTTATTCCTTTATTGAGGATTATTTGGTCTCAATTATATGAAAAATTAAATAGGTAATTCAGGAATTTCTAAACGACAGGAAAAATTGGACATTACAATAAATACAGGATGAAATGCTTTTAGAGATAATTTAATATATCTTTGAGGTATTGTAAAAATTTTAGAGCAAAACAAGGTCTCTACCTATATTAATAAAATTGTACAAATTAGATGGTTAGTAACCACATAATTCCAACTAATAGTCAGGATTTCCAATTTTCTTATTATAGCAAATTAACCGAATAAATTATGTAAAAGTTCAGGGTTAGACCTCAAGGTGTCTAAAACAAATCGTAAAACTTTCAAGTCAAAATTTGATCATTTGATATAGTAATAAAATTAGACAAATTCAGAACTTCAAAATTGGGTGTTCAAGGCAACCTGACTGCTTGAATGGAGGCTGTCACCTACTTCCTCAAATTAGAAATTATTATAATGCTAAGTTGCACAAAAAATATAGTAAAGGGCGCAACCTAATCGTTTCTCAAGGAGGCTTCAAAATTTAGTTGGGAAGATTAGGGGTTTTGAATTATAAAATTATAGCAATTTAAATTAAAAGATAATAGCAACAAGATAATAGCAATAGAGAAGAAGGCACTCGTGTAAGGTATTCATAGGATTGAAATTAATTATCATTGACCAAATATCAAATCCGTTAGTGGCTATTAGTAATAAATTGCTGGCAATTATACCATTGATCGATCGAACTCTATAATTTGACCAATGCAAATAACTAATAAATAAAATCTCAATTTATTTAGAAATCATATTGATTTAATGAACTAATTGCTATAGCCTAACTGCCAATTGGAAAGTTAATTCTAATGTTCTTCCTTAAACATAAAGCAATAGATCTATCAATTTATGCCCAAATGGTTTCCCATTAAAGATTATAACAATCACCACAATAATTATTGGAATACAAACTGCATAATATTTAGAAAACCAATGCATTTAATATCAAAAGAGGTCTCAAATATCATCCTAATCCATCCATAAGCCCTTACACTAGTAAAGAAATCTACTCCTCCATCTCTAGAGGATTACAATTAATGAATCTAAAAGAATACTAGGAAATAATAGAAATAATCCTTGCTACTATCTTCAAGAACAAAACAATTCGCCTATGAAGTCCCTAAGAGAGAATAGTAGAGAAGAAGATAAGAGAGAGGTGTAGAGAGAGATTAATAGCAACTAAAGTATGTAGCCAAAAGCTAAGTCAAAAACTAGCGTAAAATTCTGAGTTATTCCAATATATGCTGTTCTTTAAAAATAGGCCAAAGTAGGCCCAAAACCAGATCCCTAATATAGATGTCATCGAGCACTCAGTGCTCTCCAGAAGGAGTGGCCAAAATTTTCACAATTGTCTCTCCTAAGGAGCATTGCAGTGCTCACCATAATGGTGAACTCCTGCATTTCTTCCTTGTAGGTTCCAGCTCCTTCAGAAAGTTTCCAGCCTTTCTATTGACATTTTGCACTCAATCCAATATTCTTGTGTACAAAAACCATACTCAAAGAGACAGGTTAAATGCAACAAGCTTTAATTTCATAATTATTCTAAAAATTAGTGCAATAGTAAATGATTCCATAAAAATCACATGATGAGGAATAAATCAAAATCCTTGTTAATCACATTAATAACTTAGTAAAACTCATGCAAAAAGCTAAGGTTTGGTAGCAAGATAAGTAGCATAAATGCCTCTTATCAAACTCCCCCACACTTAAACTTTCACATGTCCTCAAGTGAAACTAAGATCAAACCAAGGCATGGATGAGAAGTATAAGGGACTTTACTAGACTCCTAATACTAAAAATGCATGATGCATGATAATAAATGATAATACACCAATCCAATGAATCTAGAGGCATAATAATAAGCTTTCACACCAACAATCAAGAGAATTGCAACAAGAAAGACATGAGTAAGGACATAGCACACAAGGTAGAATTCACATATGATGTATGGACTAAGTACAAAAGTCCTACCAAGGTTAGTGTTTGCTACTCATTCAGTCAAGTGTTTAAGGTTAAGATGCATACTCAATCACCTAAAAAAAATGCATTACCATAGGCTTGCTATGGGTCTCATTCTTCATTTTGTCACACACACGTGCATACTAAATCAAGAGGACTTACCTTTGGCTGTAATAGGGCTCTAGTTAAGGTGGTAATTATATAGGCTAGTGAGCTAAACCTCTAGTCAAAGGAGAGCAAATGCATACACAAGGAGTACAAGTGCTTAAGGGTACACTTTGTCCAACTTAACATAATTACAGGCCTTTCTTTTACAATGTGGCACGCCTTCAACTCAAAATTTTCCATATTTTTCTTTTATCAACCTTTCATTCTCATTTCTTTATTATTATTATTTTTCCTTCTTGGTGTGCCACTTGCTAAATTTGTTTTTGTACACATTGTTCCTCCCCCACACTTAAATTAGGGCATGTCCTCATGTTCTCCCCTTCACTTATGCTCAAGCACATATAAGAAAGCATAAATGCTCTCCTAGGCCTAAAAGGTTGGGATATTTCATGGTTTTTCACTTTTGGCTAAGGGTGTGCTAAAACAAAAGAATGGGTAATAAGGCTCAAAGGGGGCTAAACAATAGTAACATGCAAAAAGTAGCTATATGGGCAAGTGGCTAAAAATATGAAAAAATGCCTCAATCATATATAAGCATGCACATCAAAACATATTTTCAAACAAGACCCTAAGCAAGTTCTAGAATGCAAATCCAAAGAAGGAAATACACATGAACAAACAAGTATGGTACATGATAGTCCATTAAAAAGCTCAAAATCTCACATGTAAAAGTGCATGTATTCAATCCAAACAACACAATGAATACACAAAGCATGCAATACAAAATAGTCATTGCCAAGTAAGTCAATAAGGTGCATGTAGTGTGAGCCTATGCATGTAAACTCTAAGTTGTCAAAGGGATAGTGTAAAATGCAAACAAAAATAAACTTGATGCAAGAATCAAAACAAAAAATGACAAAAAATAAAATACAAAAAAAATAAAAGAGAAAGGTAAAGAAAAATCTCACGGTGTCTCCCACCCAACACTTTGCTTTAATATCCCTAAGTTGGATGGTCAGGATCTTCATGGAAGCTGTGAGCTTCAACCCATAAATAGGCCATTTGAGCCCCTAAATCCTTGGGGACTTCATATAAGTGCATCAATTGTTGTCCATCAATGCCACACCCAGTCATCCTGGAATTCTCCAACTCAATTACACCAGGGATGCACACGGGTAACCAAGAATGGTTCTTTCTATCTAGATTTTAGCCTTCCAGCCATCAGTGTTGCCTGGGGCTTATGTAGCAAAATTCTCTACAATTCTCTGCCCGTCATAAGGTATTTTTCCCAACATGGTCTAGTCTTGGAGCACCTGGCAACTGATGACTACTACTTTGATGGTGTACCTGTATATAAAAACTTGGGATATTCTAACATAACAGGTGCATCATATCTCATGGAAGAAGAAAAAGTGGAGAAGAGGGATCTGGATCCTTACAAACAGATTACCACAAGCATCATCAACTAGAGAATCAATGACATCAATGCCAAACACAGAGTGTTACTCTGGGATGTTTCATAGCATCAGATCAGCTAAATTGGACTTTCATATCCCCACACTCCATGGATAATATGCAGCATGAATATCAATCACAGTTCTCTGGTTTTCAAAATGGTCTACCTAAGATTAATGTATGTTGACTAGCATTAGTGTCATTTTCCATTTCAAGCACATATAAATCAGCAAGGAATATTAAATCATTACCTATACCATAATATCTTCTAATACTCCCTCTAGTCTCGTGATATTGGAGTTGGCCAGCTTAATTGCACCCTCCAACTTGAGCTCTCCAAAATACAAGGACTGGTAGAGATTTAGGCATAACATTAATGCTTGCTCCAAGGTTAGCTAGGGCTCTTGTGATGTGCAGGCTCCTAATGGTGCAAGGAACATAGAATGTGCCCAGGCCCTTGCACTTGGTTGGCAGGTTGTTTGGCTTGATAATGGAGGAAGCATTTACCTACATAGTCACCTTGTCCTCCCCATTGCCCTTGATCTTCCTCTTATTAGTGCACATATCTTTCAAGAATTTTGCATATTTAAGAATTTACTTGATTGCATCCAATGGAGGAATATTCACTTGTACTTTCTAGAAGGTTTTTAGTGTGTGGATCCAAATCCGCTACAATGACTTTCCTGGATTGCATCCTCTATGGGAATGATAGTGGGGAGTAAAATCTTCATTCTCGTGCCCTCTGTTGAGCACCGCTGTTCTCCAAAATTTTTCCAAGTTGCTTCTTCTATCTGGCTGAGCACTTGCAACGCTATTTGAGCACGCGGCACTCACCTGAGAGGTTTCTTATGCCGGTTTTCATCTACGCTGGCTGAGTGCTGTAGTGTTGTTTGAGTGCTGCGATGCTCAACAAAATCATCTTCGTGCCTAGTTTTCTCTTGCTTATCTTCCTTTGTAGGCCTAGTCACCTCTTAAATTTTTGTTCCAGTCCTCATGTGATTGTATAGACATTTCCCTTGGATTGGGCATGTTTTGAGAAGGTAATTGGGTAGCTGGGCCTCCTGACTCTGTTTTGCTTCAGTTGTGAGTCACCCTCTCTCAGCTGGGCATTTTACTTTCTTATTTCCTACATTTGCTCCATCATCATCTTCATCATTTCATTCATAGTGGGATCTGAGGATGACGTAGGAAGGGCCGATTACCTCTAATGAGGTGCCAAGTACTTTTGCTGTGAAGGTTAGCCCGTTGTTGAGAATTATTACTCCACTTCAAATTGGGGTGATTCTTCCAGCTGGAGTTATAGGTGTTCCGAATGTGAATTGACCTGCGATTCTAAGGTGGATTCTGAAGGGGTTTGTTGCTGTTACCAATGGTTAAGACTTCTTGTAATGCTAGGCACAAGTTAGTGTGATGCTCATATGAGGTACATATGCCACAGATCTTTGGAACCATTAGAAATTCTGCCTGGCTTACCATCAATTGTTGTAAAAGACAGAAAGTTACTGTAAAGTCTGGGTCAATAATGGATTTTCTAGCTGGCTTACTTCATAAAGGCCTCTAGTAGTTGTGGCTACTTTGGAACCAAATTGCTGAAAATTTGTAGCCATATTGTCAATCAGAGCATGGGCCTCTGCAGGGTCTTATCGAAGTGCTCCTCCACTAGTAGAATCTATCATACATCTATTCAGGTACTAACCTCTCATAAAAGTACTGAAGGAGTAGTTGCTTCATAATCTAATGATTGAGGCAGCTTGCACAAAGGAGCTTGAAGCGCTCCTAATATTCATGTAGAGTCTTATCAATCTGGAGATTTTGAAGATCCTTTTTGATAGAAGCCACTCTAGAGGTGAGAAAATATCTCTAGGAAAAGCCTCTTCATCCCAATCCAATTATTTACAATTCCATCAGGAAAGTTGATGAACTAATTTTCTACATCCTCTAGGGAGAAGGGGAATGCCCTGTTTAACATCATCCACCTCTACCCCATTAGATCTTATCCTAGAAGACACCATGTGAAACTTTTTCAAGTGCTGGTAGGGATCTTCTCCAACAACCCATGGAACTTGGGTAGAGCATGAACCATATACCCTTTAAGCTCAAAATTGTTGTCTAGCCTAGGGTACGTAATAGCCAAAGGCTCCTGGGTAAAATCAGGAGTAGTGAGCTCCTTCAGTGTATGTTAGTGTTCTCCCATATTTGTTGTATCACTTGAAACACTAAACAGAGGATCAGAACGCTAGATAGTTCCGCTTGTTGATGCTTTCCCTGTCTAATTTTTCTCAATCTCGGAGTCAAGAGGTATCAAATTTCCAGGAGAGGGAACACCTCATACAAAGGAACATAATTTTTTTTCTCTTTTTTTTGCACAATAAAATAAATAGCAGAAAATAAAATAAAAACTAAATAAATAAAAATTGAAATAAAATAAAATAAAATACAATAAAATAAACAACAAAGTTTTAAAGCCTCCATGACAACGGTGCCAAAATTTGACTGGAGGCTATCACCCACCTCCTCAAATTAGAAATTATTATAATGCTAAGTTGCACAAAAAATATAGTAAAAGGCACAACCTAGGTCGTCTCTTAAGGAGGCTTCAACACTTAGTTGAAAAAATTGGGGGTTTTGAATAATGAAATTATTGCAATTTAAATTAAAAAATAATAGCAACAAGATAATATCGATAGAGAATAAGACACTAGTGCAAGGTATTCCAAGGATTGGAAATTAATTATCATTGACCAAATATTAAATCCATTGGTGGCTATTAGTAACAAATTACTAGCAATTATACTATTGATCATTGACCTATAGAATTTGACTAATGCAAATAACTAATAAATAAGATATCAATTTATTTAGAAATCACATTGATTTAATGAACCAATTGCTATAGCCTAACTGCAAATAGAAAGTTAATTCTAATGTTCTCCCTCAAACATAAACCAATAGGTCTATCAATTTATGCCCAAAGGGTTTCTCTAAACAACGATCGCCAATTTAGTTATCCTAATAAAGATTATAGCAATCACCATAATAATTATAGTAATAGAAACTGCAAAACATTAAGAAAACTAATGTGTTTAATATCAAAAGGGTCTCAAACATCAACTCAATCCATCCAGAAACCCTTACACTAGTAAAGAAATATACTCCTCTATCTCTAGAAGATTACAATCAATAAATCTAAAAGAGTACCAGGAAATAATAACAACAATCCTTGCTACCATCCACAAGAACAAAACAATTCACCTATGGAATCCCTAAGAGTGAAGAGTAGAGAAGAATGAGATAGAGAGGTGTAGAGAGAATAAAAGTAACTAAAGTGTGCAGCCAAAACTGAGTCAAAAACTAGGGTAAAATTTTGAGTTATTCCTATATATACTACTCTCTAAAAATAGGCCAAAGTGAGCCTAAAAACATATCACTAAACTGATAAGATGTCATTGCATGAGCACTGCAGCGATCTCTAAAAGGAGTGGCCAAAATTTTTACAATTGTCTTTTGCTTTGAGCACACGCTCACCAGAATGGTGAACTCCTGTATTTTTCTTACTTGTAGCTTCTAGCTCCTTTTAGAGAGTTTCTAGCCTTTCTCTTGACATTTTGCTCTCAATCTAATATTTCTGTGTACAAAAACTATACTCAAAGAGACAGGTTAAATGCAACAAGCTTTAATTCCATAATTATTCCAAAAATTAGTGCAATAGTCAATGATTCACATTAATAACTCAGTAAAACTAATGCAAAAAGCTAAGGTTTGGTAGCAAGATAAGTGGCATAAATGCCTCTTATCAGCCCTGGATTTTGAATTTTTTAAAATAGTAAAATTATTTAAATGGTTTTAAGAAAAATCATTGAGTTATCTTAACATATTAGCCTCACTATATAAAAAAAATTAGATAAAAAGACATCTCCTGTGTTTTAAAATTCACACAAGTTTCCTGCCAGACTCAAAATTTGAGTTTTCAGCATACCATACCAAGATGTAAGTTGATCAAAGAAGCATCCTAGCAACATATACTAACCAAATCATGCATGTTTATCCATATTCAAGCCCTAAAATGTAATTAAAAAACCAACCATAGAATATTTCTTTGAAAATTTTCAAAAAACACAAGCTGGATTGAAAGATATTTTCAAGAAATCCCTACCCTTAGCAAGCAAGCTTCTTCACTTGTGATGATTTCTTCGAGTGTTCTTTCACCCAAAACCTCACCAAAATAACCAAGATCCTTTCTTTAACAAATGAGGCAATGGCCTCTTTGTTAGCTCCAGAACCCTTCAAAAAGCATCAACGATTAATGTTTTGAGTGATAACAAAACCAATTTCATGAAAATATTTTGAAGAAGGACTAATTGTTTGCTTGAGTTTCTTGAGTATACAAATTGGATCATTCTCATTAACACACATCTTCACGAACAAGTTTTATTTTCACAAAACCATGTGTAAACATGTTGAATCTCATTCAAAGAGATGTTGAACTTCAACGAAGTGAAAAATAATCCTTGAAATAAACGTTGGTATGGTGAGAGCATGGAAGCAAAATATCAAGAATAAGAAACTAAGACTGAGATCTTCAAAAAGTGTCACGCGACTTCAGAAAGTGTTATTTAAGTGAAGATTTCAATTCAACTCTGAAGCAAAGTGTGATTAGCATCTTTAATCATCATGATCGTGATATATCAATTACAACAAGCTCTGATTGAAGCACAGAAGATGAAAAAGGAAGTCCAAACTGAAACGCACTTCAGAAAGCACGTTCCTGTAAATAGTGCACTTTATAGGAATTGGATGGAAAATTTGAATTTTAAATTTAAAGTCAAACTCAATCAGGGATTGATAGTGAAATATCCTTTCAACTTGGTCAACTACCCCTACTTCTAGAAGAAAAAGCTTAGAAACCTCATTCAGAAAATAAAGACTAGTTTCTAAAGGTGGAGTCAGAAACCTCTATTAGGGAATGACTTATACAACTGCAAAATTTTACTCTGAAATGCAGAGCTACTTTTCTAGACTTCATTTCCAAGGCACAAAAAGAAGATTAACATTCTCAGTAGGAAAACAAATCAAGAGCAACAGTCATAAATGAAGATCAAGTATAAAAAGAAATGGTGTGCTTACATCTTATGACTCTTGACATTACCTATGCTGAAATGCTAAAGAAAATTTTCCCTCATCCTTTATAAAATTTTTACATCTTGTAATCAATTTCTTTCTTTTAAATTCTAAGTTCTTATTAGATTATACTTTCTTCCTAGGAAGAATAGTAAGAAAGAAATCACTCAAGTTTTCAGTTCATACATGATTTATCTAGAGTAAACTTGAGAGTTTGTTAATTTGAGTGAACCAACCCAAACATATTCGTTGTAACCTAATCCAGTAGTGATCGTTGTGAGGTAGCTTGAAGAGGCTAGTCAAAAACTACTTGGAAGTGACAGTAGAGTAAGCTATTGGTCATGTAAGATAGCTTGAGAAGGCTATTGAAAGACTATATGACTTTTTTGGGGTTGAGAAAATGGTTGATTAGTGGAACTCAATGGTTATTGAAACTCAATGGCAGGGTGGCTAACCAGTATGCATCTTCTAAGTAGTCATACACTGATTTATTTAGAGAAAACTTGAGTGTTTGTTCATTTGAGTGAACTAACCCAAGCATATTCTTGTAACTCGATCCAGTAGTGATTATTGTGAGGTAGCTTGAAGAGGCTAGTCAAGGACTACTTGGAAGTCATAGTAGAGTGAGCTCCTGGTCATGTGAGATAGCTTGAGAAAGCTATTGAAAGACTATCTGACTTTCTTAGGGTTAAGAAAAGGTTGATTAGTGGAACTCAATGGTTGTTGAGAACTGGATGTAGGTAGGTTGGTCAAACCAGTATAAAAACTCTTGTGCAGTATATTCTCTCTCCCTTAATCTCCTTTATATTCAGTTTTGTGCTTATCATATTTGCTCTTTTGAAAACTTATCCAAACTTGTTTTTCATATCTTTGTTCTAGTTTAGAAAGTAATTTCTGACATATATTGACATTATCTCCACTGCACTTTAAGTTCACACTTGATAGTATTTGTTTAAGTTTTTTAGAATCTAAAATGTAAAGAAAAGCCAAAGCACGATTCAACCCTCATTTTCATGTAATTTTCTACCCAAACTCTTCTTCATAAGGATGTAACATGTTGAAGCTTTTAGGTTGGAATTGGAGGTATAAATGAGTAGATTAAGTGTTATGTTGAAGGATTTGAAATTAGAACTAATAGAAATGGTGTTTTTGAGCTTGTGACTTAGTTTTTTGTGTTTCTGAATATGAAGGCTGCACAAGGGAGGAGATGGCGAACTTTTGGGACAGAGGGATAAAAAAAGATGAGTGATGAGGTCAATTTTATAAATGAATAAAATTAATTTCACAAAGATGTAATTTTTTTTTTTTTTTGTAATGGAAAATTAAAAATAGAATTTTTGTGTGGTTATGATTTGATCTTGATAAAGTTGGATGGTGTGGCTATCTTCTATGCCATACACTTGTCAAGATGCTTGCTTTCTAAGCTTTATTAGGTGCAAAAACTGCGCATCGAAATTTTACGAACAGGTGACATATTGGCCCCGGGTGAAATTAAAATTAATGAAAGGCTAAGATTTAAACTTGCTTACTAAATTTTAATCCATGCCATCCACTTGGAAAAAATATGGTTGGTAGTGGTTATTTTCCCACAATGTCACTGTTCAGAGTCAAAAACCGTACATCAAAACTTTCCTAAACGAGTACAATATCTCTACTAGGAACCTAAAATATCTTTACGAGGGTTTCAAGCCTAATATTCTAACCCGGTTTTTGAGTTTAATTTTGCCTAACCCGAACACTCTTGGCCTCAAGTTCAAGAGTTAATATTCATCAGTGGGCTCAAAAATACTACTCACTTTTTTTTTAGGAATAACTTCAAGGTGTTACAATACCACCCTCCTTAAAAAAAATTTGCCCTGAAATTCATTGGATATTGACTTAAAAAGATAGTTTACGCAATTTAAGCAAGCAATCCATACACAGACAATCCAAAGGTAGCAATCAAATCCTATAATATAGTAAAAATGTCCCTACCTTGAATTAGATTGTTAAGTGGTAATGTCCTCAGCTCTTAGGGTAAAGACCCTACTCCGTGTGGCTTCCTAACAAGTTTTTGATATTTATCTAGACACTCCCAAATCTTATGCCCCGATTTTGTATAGCTATAGCATATGTATTGTCCAGCCAAGCAAGGTCTACTCCTGTGGTTCTTCCTACATCTTGGGCATTCTTGCCTCATGGTTGACTTTTGTGGCTATTTGTCTTCACACGACTGGGTTGAAATTGTTTCTTTTGGGCAAGGCATCCTTATAGCCTTGGTTTTCAGGTGGCTGTCTCTTAGAATTGTCCCTAGTGGACTTGGCAATCACTAGATTCTTGCTATATCCTTCTACCAGTCTACTTTTATTGATGAGGGTGGCATAATCCCTAATCTCCAAAAGTACCATTGAGGCTTGAATGTCCTCTCATAGACCACCTTCATATTTGATACATTTCCAGAGTTTATTAGGATCACGTTGGTAAATGGTGGAAATTTTGCAGAGCTCCTCAAATTTTGCAGTGTATTCGATACACTCATAGTTCCTTGTTTGAGTCCCATGAACTCTAACTCCTTTGAATTTTTTACCAAAGTAGGAAAATATTTCTAATAGAAGGCTTTTATGAAAATGTTCCAAGTGATTATAGTTTAAGAGGCCTCAAATAATCTTCTAGTCCTATTTCACCAAAATTATGCATCAGCCTTAGCATGTAGGTAGCAAAGGCCACCTTTTGGCCCTCTGTAAGCAGGCAGAGAAAATTTTCTGCATTTCCTTAATTTATTCCTTTGCTTTACTTGGATTAAAGGCTTCCTTAAAAGGCATTGGGTTAGCTTTCCTAAATTCAGCAAATTTTTAAATTAAAGGCTATGTGGGTTTCCTGTTGGATTTCCTTCATTATTTCGGTCTAATCTCTCCATCATCCGATTTGTCACAAAGCTTATTCCCACATAGCCGTAACCATCGCATGAAAAGTACCCATCATGTGTTCTAGCTCAACATTCCTTTTCCTAGTACATCTACCTGCATTGGTTCCTAAACACACCAACAAAAGATATTAAGTTGATCAGGCTTAGCACTATGCTAAGTGTGATATCAACTAACTACAATACTACTAGACTAATGCATATCTAAACCTTATATCCTATCATATAGATAGGATTCAAGGCACGACTTAAATATATATTGGAAGCATAACTAATCCATTCCTTAAGGTCCTACTAGGATAAGCTCTGATACCATAATGTAACACCCTTTTAGTACAACATCATCCTTAAGCCATGACATCAGACTTGGGAGTTGTTACTTATAAATTCTGATCAAGTCATGCTGTAATTATCTATAACATATTTGATCAAGTTGTGCTGTAACTAATTCATTATTCTACTTAAATATATACAAAGGCAACAAAGTATTTAGAGAATACATATCCAAATACATGAAAGAGCTATTCTATAAGCTTTAATACACATTTATCTTCTTAAACATTCATCTAAAAAAAAGTTGAAAATGGTATTCAGCCATCAAGCTATTCTAGATTAGGCACTTCAGAATGAGCAACTTTATTATTCTTATGAGCTATTTAGAGATGACATGGGAACACACAAACATAGAGGTGAGAATTATGAAATTCTCTATAGGGTATCCCCAAATACACAATAATCAATGTCATCATCATTGTCCAGCCACTTCGGTTTATTGATAAAATGTGATCCATCATTACATAACAAAGATTCATTTTAAAGTTCAAAATCATTCCTTTTGAAGTGGGTTTCTTTTAGCAATTCAATCATGAAATTCACATGCATCATAATGCTCAAACGCATAGAAATCATCATAGGCAAATAATTCAGAATAATATGAGTATGCATATGATAAATGCAATGCCTTTCTTTATTTTCATAATCAATTTCACATGCCCTTGATATGTTGAAGAGGATCCCATCTTTTTAACTTTGCGTACCCTTGATATGTCGAAGGGGATTGATAAGGGACATTTATGCCATTTATCTTACTACTAAACCTTAGTTTTTTGCATAAGTTTTGCTGATATATTAATGTGATTAATAATGATTTTGATTTATTTCTCATTGTGTGATTTTAATAGAATTATTGGCTTTTGCACTAATTTTGGAATAATTTGTAATTACACCCTATTGCATTTGACTTGTCCTTCGAGTATGGTTTTATATATAGGAGCTTTGGATCAAGTGCAAAATATCAAGAACAAGGTTGGAAACTATTGGGAAGGAGCTGGAAGCAAAAAGGAAGAAAAAGCATGGAGGCTCACATTTGGGTAGAGCAGCACTTGGCAGAGTGACAACCATTAATTTTTGGACCTCAATGTTCTGGTGAGTCCTGTAGTGCTCATGTGATGATGGGATATCAACTCATTAATATGTTTTTGGGCCTACTTTTGTCCTTTTTAGAGAGCGGTATTTAAGGGATTGACACATACTTTTACCCTAGTTTTTGACTCACTTTAGGCTGTGACTTTTAGTTGCTGTTATTCTCTCCACATCTCTCTCCATCTTCTCTCTACATCTTCTTATTCTCTTTCTTCTCTCTCTTAAGGATTCCATTAGTGAAGGTGCTTTGTCTTAGAGATTATGGTAAGGATTATTGCTATTATTTTCAGGTTCTCTTATCTTTATTGTTGTAATCCTCTAGAGATGGAGTAGATTTTTTACTAGTGTAAGGGTTTCCATATAGATTGGGATGATGTTTGAGACTTTTTTGATATTAAATGTATTGATTTTCTTAATGTTCTGCGGTTTCTATTCCTAAAATTATTGTGACGATTGTTATAATCTTCAATAGAATAACTAAATTAGCGATCGTCATTTAGGGAAACCCTTTAGGCATAAATTGATAGATTTATTGGTTTATGTTTGAGGGAGAACATTAGAATTAATTTTCCGATTGGCGGTTAGGCTATAGCAATTGGTTCATTAAATTAATGTGATTTCTAAATAAATTGATATCTTGTTTATTAGTTATTTGCATTGATCAAATTCTAGAGGTCGATCGATCACTAATAGAATTGCCAGTGATTTATTACTAATAGCCAAAAATGAGTTTAATATTTGGTTGATGATAATTAATTTCCAATCCTAGGAATACCTTGCACTAGCGCTCTTCTTCACTGTTGCTATTACTTTATTGCTATTATCTTTTAATTTAAATTACTTTGTTTTAACTTTTCAAAATCCCAATTTTCCTAGCTAAGTGTTGAAGCCTCCTTGAGAGATAACCTAGCTTGTACCCTTTACTACATTTTTTGGGCAACTTAGCATTAAATTAATTTTCTAATTTGAGGAGGTAGATGACAGCCTCCATTCAAATTTTAGCACCATTGCCAGTGAGGCATTAAAACTTAATTGTTTATTTTTTCCATTTTTATTTTATTCCAGTTTTTATTTTATTTTATTTTATTTTGTTTATTTACTATTTTTATTTTTTGCTATTTATTTTTTTCTGCAAAAAAAATGAAAAAAAATTATGTTCCCTTGCATGAGGCGTTCCCCTCCTGAAAATTTAATACCTCTTGACTCTAAGATTGAGAGGACTTTAAGAAAAATTAGGTAGGAAATGCGTCAACAAGTGTAACTTTTTGAGCGTTCTGATCCTTTGTACATTGTTTCAGGAAATACAGGTGACATGGGAAATAGGAACATGACACTTAGGGAGCTCACTGCTCCTGATTTTACCCATTAGCCCCTGGCAATTATATACCCCAAACTTGAAAATGATTTTGAGCTTAAAGGATGTATGATACATGCTTTGCCCAAGTTCCATGGGTTGTATAAAGAAGATCCCCATCAGCATTTGAAGAAGCTTCACATGGTATGCTCTGGCATGAGACCCAATAGGGTAAGGTAGATAATGTCAAACTAAGAGCATTCCCCTTCTCCCTAGAGGTCCTGTAGAAAATTAGTTCTTTACTTTGCCAGATGGGATTGTAAACAGTTGGATGGGAATTAAGAGGCTTTTCTTGGAGAGGTATTTTCTAGCCTCCAAAATGGCTTATATCAGAAAGATATCTCAAAATCTGCCAACTGATGAGACTTTACATGAATATTAGGAGCGATTCGAGCTCCTTTGTACAAGCTACCCCAATCATCTATTCCAGAACAACTCCTCATACAATACTTTTATGAAGGTCTTGTACCTCCTCGTAGGTGCATGATTGATGCTGCAAGCGGAGGGGCACTTTTGGATAAGAATCTGGAGAGGTCGTGCTTTGATAGAAAATATGGCTACCAATTTTCAGTAATTTGGCTCCAAGGCAGCCTCAACTACTGGGGCCTTCATGAAGTGAGCCAGCAGGAGAATCCATTGTTAACCCAAACTTTATAGCAACTTTCTGACCTTATGTAGCAATTGATGGTTAGCCAAGTAGCAACTCCAATAGTTCCCAAGATCTGTGGCATATATACTTCAAATTACCATCATATTGACATGTGCCCAGCCTTGCAAGATTATTTAACCATTGGGGTAGCAAAAATAAACCCTTTCCAGAATCCACCCAAAATTAGGCCTTTCCATCTGGGAACACATACAAACCAAATTGGAAAAATCATCCCAATCTGAAGTGGGAATAATTCCAGCCATAGGGCCAACCTTCATAATAGAAACACTTGGCACCTCATCAAAGGTAACCAGCCCTCCCTATACCTCCATCTTAAGACTCCACTATGACTGAAATAATGAAGATGATCATGAAGCAAATGCAAGAAATAAGTAAACAGAATGCCCGATTAAGATTATAGATGACTCAATTGAAATGAAATCAAGTCAACAGGCCCAACCTCCTAATTACCTTCTTAGTGTCAAATCCAAAGGGAAATGTCTATGCTATCACTCTGAGGTTTGGGACAAAAATTCTAGAGGTGACTAGGCTTGCACAAGAAAAGCGGAAAGCTAAAAAACAGCTTAAAGAGCATTCTGGAGAGTGCCATAGCGCTCGAAAGCCTGTCACGCTCCATAGAACCATCAGATGGAAGGTGGCACAAGAGCACCTATGGGTGAGCGCCATAGTGCTCAAACAGCATTGTAGCGCTCTTCTGAGATTGATCATGGAATCGATAAAGATTCTAGAAAGAGCCGGTGCTAAACAGAGGCTTACATAGATCCTGTTTTCACTCCCTCACTACCATTCCAATTGTTGGACCTAACGTTCGCTCGTGTGATGATAGGATATCAACTCATTGATCTGTTTTGGGACCGCTTTGGCCCATTTTTAAGTGTAGTATTTAAGGGATTAACATAGACTTTTAATGTAGTTTTTGACTCACTTTTAGGCTGCCACTTTTAGTTGCTATTATTCTCTCTCCACATCTCTCTCATCTTCTCTCTACATCATCTTCTTCTCTATTATTCTCTCTTTTGAGATTCCATTAGTGAAGATGATTTGTCTTGGAGATTATGGCAAGAATTATTGCTATTATTTTTAGGTTCTCTTTTATCTTCATTGTTGTAATCCTCCAAAGATGGAGGATTAGTTTTTTTACTAGTGTAAGGGTTTCCAGGTGAATTAGGATCATGCTTGAGACCTTTTTGATATTAAATGCATTGATTTTCTTAATGTTCTGCAGTTCTATTCCTATAATTATTGTGGTGATGGTTATAATTTTTATTGGAATAACTAAATTGGTGACCATCATTTAGGGAAACCCTTTGGGCATAAATTGATAGATCTATTGGTTTATGTTTAAGGGAGAACATTAAAATTAACTTTTCGATTAGCGGTTAGGCTATAGCAATTGGTTCATTAAATTAATGTGGTTTCTAAATAAATTGAGATCTCCTTTATTAGTTATTTGCACTGATGAAATTCTATAGGTCGATCGATCACTAGTAGAATTGCCAGTAATTTATTACTAATAGCCACCAATGGGTTTAATATTTGGTTAATGATAATTAATTTCCAATCCTAGGAATACCTTGCACTATGCCCTTCATCACTATTGCTATTATCTTGTTGCTATTATCTTTTAATTTAAATTGCTTTGTTTTAGCTCTTCAAAACGCCAATTTTCCTAACTAATTATTAAAGCCTCATTGAGAAACGATCTAGGTTGTCCCTTCCTCATTTTTGGTGCAACTTAGCATTAAATTAATTTTCTAATTTGAGGAGGTAGGCGGCAACCTTTGTTTAGGGATCTCATCTTTCTTAACTTTACGTGCCCTTGACATATTAAAGGGATCTCATCTTTACGTGTCACTAATGAACGCCCGAATTTTCTTGTTGTGCAAAATTACCAAAATGCCCCTAGGTAATTTTCGCACGAGATTTGAGGTCGAACAATCCTTACTTAGGAATTTTTTATGGACGTTTAAAGGGTCACATTTGAGAGTGCATTGTGGGGGTGGAGCATTGGAGCATGCACTGAAGTAAGAGCTAGATTGAAGTTAGGGAGCACATAGATGGAAAGATCACCCTGGCAGGGCTTCGCCAGCGAGCCTGGAGGTCAGAGCATCATCAAGAATGAAGGCAGCTGATTCAGTAAACAATAGTCGCTATAGCGAGCCTCTAGTGGCGCCAGTGGAGATATTAAAGTCCACTCGTTGCAGCGAGTTTTGAAGGCCAAGTCTGAAAGTTTAATTTTGCAATTTTTACCTACTTAGGCCCCTTTTTAGCAATTTTTATGATGATGTAATACCTGGAGGCATGAAATCCGAGGCATTCCTTGCTATTTTGGGAAATCGAACTAGGTTTTGAGAGAGAGCTCTCTTCTTCTTCTTCTTCTCCTTCAAGAACACACTCCTATTCATAGCTTTTGTTATTTTTTTTTATGCAAATTTCATCTCTTGAATCCTTTAGTTTTTATCATTCTTTGTTTGTAATCTCTTTAATGGAGGAGTAGTTCTCTTGCTAGCTCAAGGGGATTCAAGAGCTAGGGTTGTGTTTTGAAACATATTTTTATCTCAATGCAAATACTTGGTGTTGTTCTCTTTCTCTTTGTGTTTCCTTCTCTTTTCATGTTTATTGATTGATATGCATGTTTAGTGAAGTGCTTCTATATGTATGTGAGCATTCATATCTTAGCTTGCTAATTGAATGTATGCTAGTTGATTGATTAGTGAGCATTTGATTAGCCAAGAGAAAAGAGTTAATTCTTGTTTGAGAATTGGGCTATGGCAATTGGTATTTAATTTAGTTCATACATTTGGATGTTGTGATTTCAATTATTTAGGGTATGTGCTTGATATTATCCTTTAGTTGATTGACTTTGAGGAGAATTGCTAGTTAATTGTGTGATTGCATGGTTAACACATAGTTCCCTACCAAATGTTTGTTCAATTGTTTATGTTAATGATTATAACACTTCCCATCTTGAGAATCCCTAGGCTAGCTCCCTTTTATTATTGTTAATTTCAATTACTTGCTATTTTATTTTCTCATGCAACAAAACCTCCCCCACTTAAACTCCAACTAATTAGTTCAGCTTTCTTGTGAGACGACCCAGGTTGCACACCAATATCTAGGTGCCTTGTGTAACTCGGTTTGGGAATCTAAATTCCTTTTAAACTTGGTGTTGACAACGGAGGCTACCACCTATTATATGGGCTAAGGGGCCTCCCATCGGGTCCGTGTCTATGACCCACTTGAGGAAGTAGGAGTTTGATGAGATACAAGGCTAGGAGTAGGGAAAGTGGTAGGGCTGGGGAGGGGTCACTGCTATGGATGGGCTGTGACTAGAATTTAGGGGAGGTCAGGGCTATGTACCCAGAATTGCCATCATCCTAAAGGGAAAAGGTGGTGGTGGTAGGGATGGAGGTGAAGGTAGTGGAAGGAGAGGTGGTGGGAGGGGTAGTGGAGGAGGTGGTGGGAGGGGCGGTAATGGGAGGGTTGTTGGTAGGTAAACTTACCTTACAAGGTCCTCTGTCTCTACCAGTCATACTAAAATAATTAAAAAGTACACAAAAAACATAAATTGCTATTTAAATTTTTAGTATAACTACTTTTAATCTTATTTCCTTAATAGAATTTTGACAAAATTTTGATAACATCTCCCCTTAAATTAGGAGTTTCCATCATCAGATATTTCTTTTAATTAGTCTTTAAAACACATTCAATTGGTCCTTAAGTTTTATTTATATTATTACTTTCAAACACATTCAATTGGTCTTTAAGTTATTTTTAATATAGTTACTCTAAATCTTTTTTCCTAAAAAAATTTTAATAAAATTTTGACAGCATTCCCCTTATTAAATTAGGAGCTCCCATTATATTTAGTCAAATTCAACAATAATAGATATTATTATAAAGATCAACAACAAAATAGACATAGTGAAACAGTTACATCTTAATAATTACATACAATTTACATAATCATAAAAACCATTATATTGTGTATCCCCTTATAACTCCACAACATGCATCCTGCAATCTCGCAAACACAAAGAATCTCATAGTAAACAATGCAAACAAGTGGGGGAAGTACCTCTATGCCCTTTCCCCTAGTCATGCAATCCCAATTTCCTACAATTCTTTCCTATAAAATATAAGTCTCTATCTTACATACATATTAAACAATACAAATAAAAAGGACTTTGTTGCTCACCTCTCCTAATGAAAAATGACCAAGAATCTGAAAGCTCCTTGCGTACAACCAAATCCAATTCCTAAAATCCAATATGAATAAATATTTAATCTCACACAATTGTAAATATTTATATATACAAATTATAAAATAAAATAAGGAAAAAAGATGAAAAACTAATCTCAATGTCCACTGTCAACGTCAAAAACTAATGCCAGGGTAAAGACAGCACCTACATTAACAAAATAATAGCAATAATTACTCTCCAATGCATTAAGAAACAACACTATAGGCACCCACAAACAAATGGAAAAACTAAGCAAAATCAACAAACTAAACCGATTAAAATACTCACCAATTTACTTAGATCGCAATGGCGACTTCGTTTGGCAAAAGTTAGAACCTAGCAAGGCTTCCAAGAAGTGGCAGTGAAGGGCAAAGGAAGAGAAAGCGAAGAAAGAAATGAGGAAGAAGAAGAGCAGATGGTCAACCCATCGGTAACACTTAAGTGAGATGGTGCATTTCATTTCCAAGCTTCACGTCAACATTCAAAATTTTCAAAATCCTATCCGTAAATTTGAAAATTATTTTTCATTTCCATCGGTACACCTATCGATAATTTAAATAAAAATAAAATAGAAAAAACTCATCGATAAACCTTCAGTAACTTAATTAAAAAATAAATAAAAATGATCGTCGTAACACCCATATAATTTAACTAAAAAAAATAAAAATAAAACAAAAAATAAACCATCAGTAAACCTTGCATGTGGCACGTGCAATTACTGGCAGGTTCCGATGGGCATGTAATCCTTATTGTACCAATCGATAAACCCATCGGTACACCCATCGGAAATCATGCGCGCCATATAGGCACAGTGGGCCATAATTTACCGACGCATGTATCGATGGGCTATTGACAAATTGATCATCATAAGCTGAATGATGCAAATAGGCGATAACTCGTCGGAAATGACGTCGTAATTACCAATAGGTCCATACCTTATTCTACGGATTTCTAGTAGTGAATGATTGATGGAGATATGGGAAATTATTTGAGAAAATGAGAGTTTTTAGTGATTTTCAAAGAAGGAGTTTAGAAAGCTTATAGAATGGGGGTGTGAGAGATGAAAAATACAATGAATTTCTTTTGGCTTTATGGATGAATAATGCTCAGTTGCTCACCTACAACTGATGTGTGAAAGAGGAAGACAATAAAGCAAACAATTAAGAGATATAGAGACTAAGAGAGAGCTGACGAGGAAAAATGATGAAAGAAAGGCTCACCCACTATTTACTTTTCTGTTTCCCTTGTAGTGAAATAGGGAATTATTAGCCAAGGAGATACTAGTGTGAGCTTTGTTTTTTAATGTCCATGGTACACCACTAATTGATTTATATCTTTTTCTTATACCATGGCATACAGTGTGCATTTGTTGTCCATGTATCATTACTCCTTTATGAATCAAAACTGAGTGTAATTAGAAATAGAATGGAAGTTTGGATAATACATGATAGAAAAAAAGCAGTAAATATCTATATATATATATATATATATATAGTGTAATTAAATACCTTAAAAGGATTAATTTATATTTATTAATAATTAATTATATAAATTTCAAACAAAATACATCTAACCCTTTGTGTCATAATTCAATTAGTTCAACTCAGCATTTTTTTTTTGGTTTGGTGAGTGCTCAGCATGGGTTTAAAACTCTATCTATTAACTTGGATGGCATATAAGAACCCACATAATAACAAATTTAAATTATAATAGTGCATGTCAGTTGTTGATAACGTTAAACTAAAAGAAATATCTTTGTGATTCTCCTGAATTTAGTATATATGGTATCTCTTTCAGTGGACTGAAAAGGTGCAGATTAGTCAAAAGTTGTGCGCGCAAATTCATTTGGACATCACTTGATTGCCCCGTCGGACTTAAAACAAGACCCAATGATTGGCTAAATACGTGCTTTAATTTTTGTCCTCTTTGCCACCAGTCGTATAAATTATGGGTTGATTATGTAACGTGCAATTTGCGTGTGCAATCACTTAGAATAAATTCAGGCTAACAGCTCCAATTACTCTCTCGCAATGGTTACTAAATTGCCTTCCCTATATGGTGGCTACTTATCACATAATTCTCCATTAAATATTTATTTCAGTTTCTAAAATTATATGTATGATTCATTTTAGTACTTAAAATGAATAAAATATCATTTAGTTTTTAAAATTTTAAAAAGTGATTTAATTTAATTCTTTTAGTGATTCAAGTTAGTCATAAAAAATAATAGTATAAGAATTAATTTGAATTATTTTTTAAAATTTCAGGGACTAAAGTTATATTTTCTTAATTTTAATGACTAAAGTGAATCACACATATAATTTCAATAATCAAAGTGAACCTTCTGTCCTTAATTCTGAATCTGAGCATTGATTTCATATAACTACATTATGTTTCGTAGTATAGTAAATCTTATCCATATCTATACCGTATCATTTTGTCTCTTTATCATTACTTTTTCTTGATTATCTTTTTTCATCAAAAGTACGTTAGTTAGGGGGTTAATATAGGCATAAATTTTTTTAAATGTTTGGTAGTGCAGTAAAAGCAGAAGAAAGTTAAAGAGTTGCATGTTTTTTAGCCATGAGTTAGTTTATTGGGTTAGAGTTAGTATTTGCTCCCATGATTTCATGGGTTAATTGACTTTTCTTTTTTATTTGATATATTTATTATTTTAATAAATAAAATATATTTATTTTGTTTCAAAAAATATTTAAATATTTTAAATTATAGATCATATGTATTTTTTTTAATAATTAAAAAAATATATGAATTAATCCCTAAGATATTTATTCGTGTAAATTGACTAGCCTCTTAATTTTTAATCAATTATTAATGAAAATTGGACATGTTTAAGAAGAATTAAGATATCTAGTTATATATTGTTTAGTTTAGGGATTAAAATGAATGCTATATTAAACTTGTATTTTCCTTTGACAATGGACAAAATTTTAACAAAAAGAAGTAAAGTGTAGTGTGAGTAAACAATGTGCATGAGAGTGAAAAAAAAATTAGGATATTTTATCGGTAATAATTTTTCTTTAATTGAAATATATAGTTTTCACGTGACATGTAAAAGTGGTTTATTTAGTTATTGATAAATTTTAGCAGAAATTATTTATTTATTTCTAATTAGATGTTGCCATATGACACTTATAGCAGGTATCCCTTTATTTATAGACAATAGATATAATTAAATGGAATACATTTTCTTTAACTATAATTAAGAACTGTCAAATAACATTTATGAATATTCCATTTATTTATAGACAGTAAATTAGATTTTAGAATGAATGATTTTATAAATTACAATTAGGAATTATCTCATGACACTTAGAGGTGGCCATTTAGGTAATAGATGATAAATATATAGATGTTATAAATTAAATATTATGTGGATATCTATTACTAGATTTATGTGCTTGATTAAAATCTCATTTATTATCAATTAATATCATAATATAGATCATCCCAATTTTATTGTACTCAAGAGTCTATAAATAGAAACCCAAAGTGACATTGTTAAGATACATTGAAAATAATAGAGAATCCTATCTTCTTGATATGCTATCTATGTGTGCAATTGTGCATGTGAAAAGTTATCAAAAATCAACATATTTTGAACCTTTGATGATACTTTTTATTAGGATTTTTTGTTATTTTGAGTTTTGTATATTTAGTAATTTATTTTGGGTTCATTTTCATTTTAATTTGAGTTTTAATTGTATTTACATATTTTTATGTAGCTTAGATTAATTAAAATTTTATGTTTGTTGCCCTCCAGGGAGTGCCTAGGCCCTTTGATTTCATCGCCCAGACGCTCAAATGTGAAAATAGAATTGCTGGAGAGCCACCGCTTAGGCACTCAAAAAACACCGCTTAGGCGGTGACGGAAAGAAACCTGTACGTGAAAGTTCACTTAAATAAAGGAAAAGACGCAACTTCTAGGCTACCTAGGCAAAGGAACTCGAAAAGAAACATAGAGAAGGAAGCTCTCAGGCTACTAGAACACCTTGGGAACAAGAGGAAGAATGGAGATTGAAGATTCATCTTCCATTCCTTGGGTTCTTCATGAGTTTTTCTGCACTTTTGCTTTCTTTTTCTTCAATAGGATGAGTTGCTGAACTCCATAGCTAGGGTTAGGAGTTTGGTCTAAGATGGTTGCAATTGGTTTGAATTCTTGAATTTATGATGTTGGAATTATGAGATTGATGGTTTATCTCTTGTTTTATTGTGCAAATTTCATGAATTATGTTTGCATAATTTGAGAAAGTTGTGTATGAACCAATATAGAGATACACCTCATGATTTTCAAGGTTTAGGAATTTATCTTGAATTTTGTATGAATTGTAGATTGAATTGTATACCTAATCCCTTTTTTTTTTTGTTGAAGCATAGTTAAGGAATTAACATGTTCTATAGGAATAGGAGAGTTGATTAACTAAGGAATTAGCATCAACTACTGAAAATCTTTTCATTAGTCTAATAATTCCAACTCATGTGGTTTATGAATTCATAGAATTGTAAAGAAAAATCAGACCACCAATCCTCTGTGTTTTAGAATCTTGAAATTATCTTTATTTAAGTTGTTATGTATTTTGTTAGTTTATGCTCATTGCTCACTTATAGTTTATTTTTATTATTCGTTTCTTTGTTGAATTCTTCAATTCAAATTAATTTGATGTAATCTGCATAGAAATTTTATTAGTAAAGTGTTGTTTGATAGCATCAATTCTTGTGGGACAATATCGACTTTCCGTGGTTACTACTTAAACGATTCGGTGCACTTGCCGAATATTTATCAGTTTTTGGCGTTGCCAGGGATTGAGTGTTTTATCAACAATATTAGTGGCTAAGAAAATTTCTGATTTAGATATTTACATTCTTTGTAGTTAATTTTGTCTTGAATTTTATTTTATTTTTATTTTTCTTTAGTTTTATTAATAGTTTTGTTTATTTTAATTTTATTTGGTTATGTTGTTCTCACAATTGTTTAGCTTCTTGTATACGAGTACTATTAATCCAGATTCATTTCTATTTGACCTAGAAATTGAGAAGACAATAAGGAGACTTAGGAAATAATCTAAGGCAAGGAAGGGAAGAAATGGAGTAAAAAATGGCTGACAAAAATGAGAATCAAAATGCCAGGAGGACTCTAAGGGAGTATGCCACACCTAGTGCTAGGTGTTTATCTAGTATAACAAGATCACCAATTCAAGCCAATAATTTTGAGCTGAAACCTGCCCTTCTCCAGTTGGTTCAGGAGGATCAGTTTGGTGGAGGACCGCTAGATGACCTGAATTTGCACATAGCAAATTTTCTACACTATGTGACACTTTTAAAGCTAATAGGGCAAGCTCAGATGCAATTAGGTTGAGACTCTTCCATTTCCGCTAAGAGACAAGGCAAAAGTGTGGCTCCAATCTCAACAACAAGGTGGCATTTTGACATGGGATGATATAGTCAACAAATTTCTTATGAAGTTTTTCCTACCCATAAGCTTACAAAGTTGAGGAATGAAATTAACACATTCTCTCAGAAGGATGGAAAATCACTTTATGATGCATAGGAATGGTTCAAGGAGTTGTTGAGAAAATGTCCACATCATACACCTCTAGATTGGCTTCAGATTTATTCATTCTATGATGGGTTGATATCATCTGTTAGATCAATGGTGGATGCAGCCTCTGGAGGATCCTTGCATAGTAAAACTCTAGAAGAAACTCTCCAATTGATAGAGATCATGGCAGCAAATAATTTCATGGCTTCTAATGAGAGGTCTACAAGAAGGAAAAGGGTTATGGAGCTAGAGACATTAGATTCCATACTTGCTCAAGAACAAGCTCATGTCTCAATAATTGCCTAATCTCAATAAACAGTTTGGGTAATTAGGTTGGAGAGGAGATTCTGAGCCTTTGGTATGTGATTTTTGTGGCGGTGAACATGGCAATGGAGAATGTAAAGCTAATACAGTAGATCAATCTTCTATGGAGTAGGATAACTATATGGCTAATCCTCTAAGACAGCAAAACAATCCTTCTCCAACACATACAATCCCATAGAGGAACCATCCAAATTTTGGGTGGGAAAGTCAAGGTCAGAAAAATTTCAATGCACAATTTCAAGCTCCACCAGTGCAATAGCCAGCTCAACAATAACCGTCTACTTTGGAGAGTGCTCTTAAGAAGTTGACTCAATCAACATCTAGTTTTGTACAACAAACTTCTAGCTTTATGCAAGAAACATCCAACTTTATGCAGGAAACAAGGGCTACGTTCAAAAATCAAGAGGCCTCGATAAAAACTTGCAGAATCAAGTTAGGAAATTGCCAAGTAGTTGGCTGAAAAAACATCGGGAACTTTTCCTAACAACACATGACCAAACCCCAAGGAGCATTGTAAGGCAATCACATTGAGAAGTGGTAAAACAATTGAAGGGCAACCCAAGATGGACAATAGGGAGAAGTTAAGAAAGCTTAAGAGGAACATATTGAAGATCCTCAAAACAAATAAGCAAAATAAGTAAAGAAGCCAGCCAATGAATCTCCCAAAGGATGAAAAAAGAAAGAAATTGAGTGGGATAAGCCAGTTGAGCTATCACCATATCCTAAAGTTCCTTTTCCTTAGAGACTTAGAAAGCAAAATCAAGAGAAGCAATTTTTCAAGTTTTTAGATGTGTTCAAAAAATTATAGATTAACATCCTTTTTGCTAAGGCGTTGGAGCAAATGCCTCTTTATGAAAATTTTATGAAAAATTTGCTCTCAAGGAAAAGGAAGCTCAAGGAAGATGAGACAGTGGTGTTCATTGAAGAATGCAATGCTATTATCTGAATGAAGTTACCACAAAAATTGAAGGATCCAGGTGGGTTCCACATTCCATGCACTATTGGCAAATTGACTATTGAGAAAACATTGTGTGATCTTAGGGTGAGTATCAATTTGATGCCCTTGTCCATGATGAAAAAGCTAGAGATTTCAGAGGTAAAGCCTACTATGATCTTATTACAGTTGGCTGATAGGTCTATAAAATTATCGTATAGGATAATGGAAGATGTGCCTGAAAGGTTGATAAATTTATTTTTCCTCCAGACTTCGTGGTACTTGATATGGAAGAAGATTATGAGACATCTTTGATTCTTGGAACACCCTTTTTAGCAACAGACGGGCAGTGATTGATGTTGAACAAGGTGACCTCATGTTGAGAGCACATGATGAAAACATAATTTTTAATGTGTTTTAAGCCATGAAGCATCCAGGTGAGAAAGCACATGTTTCAAAGTTGATGTAATTGACCCTTTTATAGAAGAAGCTTTCAAGAGATAAGCTATTTTATGCCCTTTGGAAGCTGTTTTTCTTCATTCTAAGACCATGAAGGATGATAATGAGGAGAAGCCTCAAGATATGGAGTGTGTAAAGTTCTTAGAGGCTTTGCCATCCATGAGCCATGCCACTGATGTGCACCAAGAGTTGTGTTTGACAAAGGAAGCTACGAAAAAGAGCCACCAAAGCTTGAGTTTGAGCCTTTGCCTCGACTTTTAAAGATGTTTCTCTTGGAGCTGGAATCTCTTTTGATGGAGACATCTTAACAGTATTAGAATAGCCAATTATGGTTGCATAAATTGTTAATCCACAAGGGAATAAGGCTTAATCTACACGATCTCAATCTATGCAATTTGGACTAAGACATCCAAGCTACCATGGTTCAAATGGGGGCTTATTGGAAGAGTTTGGAGAGTTAAAAGAAGAAGTTCGAGGTCTAAAGGATTAATTTAGCAGGTTGATAGAAAGATTGATCATTTGATCAGTCTTTTTCAATCATCAATTTCAATTTCAATTCTAACACCAAGTGATAGCATAGGCGAAGAGGATGGACCATATTGAGGGGTTTCTTTACCTGTTGCTTTCTTTTTGCATTTCGTTTAGCCCTTTTTAGTTTTCATGTCCTTTTGTTTTTAATTAGTGTGGTTATTTTAGGAGTCAAGTTTATTTGTTAGTGTCTATCTTAGCATTTGAGTTGTGTTCTAGTCATCTTTGGTTGGAGTTATAGGGATTGCTTAATGATGAAAGAAAAAAAAATTGGCTTTCTGCCACTAAGCCAGGCATTGTGATTTCACCACCTAGGGGCTAACAGAAACAAAAAATAAAAACTTGAGCCTCTTCATTTGTGTGGTCTGTTTCTTTTTCTTTTCTTTTCCCCTATTTACTCCATAATTACCTTCCTCCTTTTTCTCTTAGTCTCCATAGCCATTGAAGAGTGTGGATTGAATTGGCTTTGGAAGGAATGATCAAGAGATTAGCTAGTCACAGTTGGACTTAGATAGCTTGGTAAGAATTCCACCAGCAGATGGTGAGGTGATGGCTCATCTTAACTTTGATGCCAAGGAGGAGGTTGCTGGTGAGAAGCTGTTGAAGAAAATGAAGAGGAAGATGTTGAATGAATCCTACTGTGACTTTTGGAGAGTAATAAGGGGGTTTTAGTGTTTAGTTTCATTTCGATTTCTTTCTTTTAAATTTATGTTTCTTGCACATTAAGGTGTTATTTTGCATGTAGGAGTTTAGTTTGTTACTTCTCATGTGGGGATCTATTAGGAAATTAGTTGTACTTGATTGAAAAGTGTTTGGATAGAATTAGTGTTAAATGCTCAGTGATGGATAAGAATCTTTAAATTGAAATTAACTATTCACCATGCTTTCATTTACACTTCTTATTGATTTTCTAATACTGAGTTTGTGTGGTTTCTTAGGAGAGGAATTGGATATTTTCTATAAAAAGCTTATGAGATATATTTGAATTGATCTTGGTTTTGGGTAGTGTTTGATTCTCTCGAGGTAAAATCCTAGATTAATGCATTTTGGGTGAAATGATCAGGACATTATTTGGACCGTTTAAGCCTTTCAAGTATCTAATAATGTATATCCCTAGGTCCCTTTTGAAGCTGAATTTTTTCTTTTGAAAAAAAGAGCCTTTTCTTTTGTTTAACTCACATCTACCTGACCCTTTAAGCAAGGAAAAAAAGAAAAAAAATTTCCCACCTAAAATAAATTTTGTTGGGTTTTGAAGTGGTGTATTACATTTTCTATTCTTCTACATAATCAATGTTGCATTCTCATGGAATGAGTTGCTTGGTTTTGTATCTATATATTATGAAGAAAAAAAGGGCAGGAAGGAAAAAGAAGAGAAAAAAACAATAATGAATTGTGGCACTACCATGTCTATACTTGGGTGTGATGCATGCTTCAATTTCCTGACCTAGTTTCTTTTTTATTTTCCTTTTTTCTTCTTTCTTAACTTTAACCTTGGCCTATCATTACAACCTTTAAAAGACCCTTTTGATCACTCAGGTGCTTTATTCTAAATTAGTGGAGATAAGGATGAAAGGCATATTCTAAGTTCAAAAGGATTTTTGAATGTTTTCATAATCTAATCCGAATCATTATCTGTGACTGATTTTGAGTTTTCCACATTTTGGGATTGGATATCAAGGTTATTGTGACTGAATGCGTGGTAATTTCTTATGATTTTTAGTGTTTTTTGGTAACTGTGGCATGAAGAAGATTATGAGACATGCATGATACACTATTTCTTTTTGCTTGAGGACGAGCAACATCTTAGGTTGGGGGGTGTGATGTGCTATCTATGTGTGCAATTGTGGATGTGAAAAGTTGTCAAAAATCAACATATTTTGAACCTTTGATGATACTTTTTATTAGGATTTTTTGTTATTTTGAGTTTTGCATGTTTAGTAATTTATTATTGACCAAATATTGAACCTATTGGTGGTTATTAGTAATAAATGAGATCTCAATTTATTTATAAATCACATTGATTCAATGAACCAATTGCTATAGCCTAACCACCAATTGGAAAGTTAATTCTAATGTTTCCCTCAAACATAAACTAATAAATCTATCAATTTATGCCCAAAGAGTTTCCCTAAATGAAAATTGTTAGTTATTCCAATAAAGATTATAACAATCACCATAATTATTATAGGAATAGAAACTAGGATATGAAGAAAACCGATGTATTTAATATCAAAAGGGGTTTCAAACATCATCCCAATCTAGAAACCCTTACACTAGTAAAGAAATCTACTCATCTATCTCAATGATTACAACAATGAAGATAAAAGAGAACCTGAAAAATAATAGCAATAATCTTTGCTACAATCTCCTAGACAAAGCACCTTCATTAATGGAATCCCTAAGAGAGCAGAATAATTAAGAAAAATGTAGAGAGAAGATGGAGAGAGATGTGGAGAGAGATAATAACAACTAAACATAGTAGCCTAACTGAGTTAAAAACTAGGGTAAAAGTATGTAACAATCCTTTAAATATTGCTATTTAAAGTAGCCCAAACTGGGGCCCAAAAACATATTACTGATCTCATCCACTATCGCACAAGTGCCTATTAAACGAGCACTGCAACACTAAATGAGCACTGGAACGCTCACCTAAATGTAAGCCTCCATACTTTTTCTTCCTTTTTGCTCCCAGCTCCTTCCCAATAGTTTCCAACCTTATTCTTGACATTTTGCATTTGATTCAAAGCTCATGTGCATAAAACCATACTCAAAGAGACAAGTCAAATGCAATAGGGTGTAATTACAAATTATTCCAAAATCAATGCAAAAGCCAATAATTCTATTAAAATCACACAATGAGGAACAAGTCAAAATCCTAATTAATTGCATTAATAGCATAGTAAAACTCATATAAAAACCTAAGGTTTAGAAGAAAGATAAGTGGCATAAATGCCCCTTATCACTCACTTATAGTTTTTTTTTGTTATTCTGTTTCTTTGTTGAGAGCTATCTTCAATCCAAATTAATTTGATATAATCTGCATAGAAATTTTATTTGTGAAGTGTTGTTTGATAGCGTCAATCCTTGTGGGATGGTATCTACTTTATGTGCTTACTACTTAAACGATTCACTTGTCGAAGAGTTATCACTTCTCCTCCCATTACTTATTTCTCTCTATTATCATTATTTCACAATAATAGATGGATTTTAGCAGACACAATTTTTATTTGATTGTGATCTTGTTTGGATGTACTGTTGAAAAAAGATCTTTTTTAATTGATTTTTTAATTAAGATCTTTTGAAAAAGTAAAAGTTGATTTATGTTTAGATGTAATATTAAAATATCTTTATTTATTTTCAAATATCTTTTTTATGTTATAAAAAAGATCTTTTTCAAAACATGAAAATTATATCTAAAAAAAGTTCATTTTTTTGCTTTTTTGGTTGATTATGCTTTTATTTTAAAAAATTACCCAAACATACCGAAAAACACAAAAGGATATTTTTTAAATTCTTTTTTATGTATTAAAAAAGATATTTATTTTATTAAAGGTAGTCTACTTACGTACAAAGAATAGACAAAATTTATTGAAAAAAGTTCTCTTTAATTATAATTGTGAGTTGTTATGTGATACACCGAGATTGTGCATTTAGTTATATATAATAGATAAATAGATAATAGAAAGATATATTTTGGTAGGAATAATTTTGTTTAATTGTAATTAGGAATGGTCACATGATACTTAAATATAAAACTTTAGTTTTCGACGTGAAGATAATGTAGGTAGAAAAGCGCACGACAAGGGGGGTTGAATTGTGATTTGCTTCTCTTTCACTTTTTAGCTTCTAAAAACTTTAACACAATACTATCAAGCTTTAAGCTTGTAGTACAATGAAAACAATGTTAGAGATTTCAGAAAGTTACTTGCTAAATAACAGCGTCAGTAACAGTACACTAAAAAATAAAATTTAAGCAAATATAAACAGATAACCACAAAACATCAAAAGTTAAAGAGATAAGGGAGAAGAAGATACTACATAGATATTTTTATACTGTTTGGCCAACCTTACATCCAATTCTCAACCACTTTGAGTTTCACTAACACCTTTCTCAACTCAAGAAGAAACCGAATAGTCTTTACAATAGCCTTCCCAAGCTCTAACCTATGATCAGTAAGCAACCTCTCCTGTCACACCAGCTGAGTAGTTATCACCTAGCCTCTCAAGCTAAACCAGTAGCCTTTGACTAGTCCTCCTCCAAGCTAAACTCACACGATCACTCCTGGATCGAGGATACAAATGTTTGTGTTTAGGTTTGTAACTCAAACTAACCTACCTCAAGTTTCCTTAAGATATACAATGAATGACATGGGATAACTTGAATGACTTCTTTCTAGCGATTCTTCCTTGGAAGAACACATAAACTACTTAGGAATATAGAAAGAAGATTTTTTACAGACAAGGAAACTAATTACAAGATGTAATGAACTTTACAAGAGATAAGGAGAACTTTTCATAGAGTTTCAGCACTTGTGCAATGTTAATCTCTATTTTTTGAAAGCACAACATCTCTATTATAGATGGTTTTCATTTTTTACTGTTGCCCTTAATCTATTTTCCAAGTGACACGTGTTGATCATCTGTTTGTGTCTTGAAACTATAGTCTAGAGGAGTAGCTTGACTTTTGTTAGATATGTTGCAGAAGCTTTGTAAAGTTGAGATTTCTAGGTCCTTCAGAAACTACTTTTACTTTCTAATCATGATTTTTTACCTTTTCCTTCTAGAAGTTGGGATAGTTGACCAAGTTACCAGAAGAAATGACATGCCAGTCTATAACTAGATTTGACTTTAAATTTGAATTTCAAATTTTCCTTCCTTTTTTTAGTAAAATTTAGCATTTCACAATGAAGTGAACTTTCTAATGTGCAGTATTAGTTCCTTGATAAAACTTTGGTCTTCTAGTATTCAATCAGAGCTTGTTATTGATAAGAAGATTGTGAACATGATGATTGAAGATTGTAGAACACGTTGGCTTTAGAGTTTGATGATATATTCAGTTAAGCTTACTTTCTAAGTCCAGTGCTATTTTCTGACGACTTGAAACTTGGTTTCTTGTACTAGTTGTATTTCTTCAATCCTTTAGGCATGTATATGCTCAAATCACGATATAATTATTACTTCCATTTAGTACCCATCTCTTTATACGAGATAAATCATGTTTGCGTATGTAATGTGAAATTTTTCACGTTAATGGAGCCATGTTATGCCACCAAAAGAACTTGTTTACTATTTCAAGAAACTCAAGGTAGACATAAGTCATTCTTCAAAATATTTTCCTTAAATTCGTTTTGTTGTCATTCACAACATATTACCTTGAAGTTTCCTGAAGGGTTCTGAAGCTAACAATCTCCCCTTTTGTGATGATGACAAACTAATTTGAAGAAAATCTTTTGAAATGATATTAAAAGAAATATTCAGAAAATGTAGCATGACAAACAATATTCTTTCAACTTATTTGCATGATGTTATTTTCAGGAAGCCCTTTTCTTAAGGCATGATATGAATAGGATCAAAAATGTTTTATAGCCTTACGTGACTTAAATTAGAGCTACTTTGATTGTTAATAAAGCTTCTAAAGTCACTCAGAGTACTTTCTGAGAGGTATCAAGCATCATTAAAAAGAAATAGCATCGTTTAAACCCTTTTGACAAAACCAACTTAATTTTTGTCATTAAAAAACTTTCTGAGAATAACACGTGCTTGGATAAAAAAACAAGTAATACTTGTAATATTTTATCTTGATTAATTTTCTTATTCAGGACATCTTTATCCGTACTTGTCTTCAAAATGAATGCTTATGTTAAAACTACGTATCGGAGTATCTATGAAAAATTGATACAAGAGTAGTTTTTGACACACATAGAAACCTTAAACTGATATCATTAGCATATTGCATCAAAAGCTTTCTAAAGCTCAACAGGGACCAATCCCAAATAAAACATAGCAAAAGCACGTTTGGGCTTATATTATGAGCCAAGAAACTTTTCACATAAGTATTAGAGTATGTGATATTGTAACGCCAAGGCTTAAAAAAACTTTCACATAGGCTCAAACAATATATATATATATATATATATTGCTTAGCAAATAGGAATACTATGCTAATGAATGAGTGATCGTTTACTTGCTTGATTTGATATCTCATTGCATTAAATGTTTCTTTTTGTATGCTCAAGCTATGGAACATATAGCAAATCAGGAATACTACATTGATGAATGAGTGATTGTTTACTTGCTTGATCTGATATCTCATTACATCAAATTTTTCTTTTTGTATGCTCAAGCTATGGAACATATTGTGCTTAATGCTTTGATACATGTTATGTTCTATATATATATATATATATATACGAGCAAGCAAAAGCTAAGAGGATATATCAATGTAGAAAAAGAAATATCAGAAAAGATGAAATAAAATAGAAATCATACTTGAATAATATAAGAAAAACTTCTGATCATAAAAAATTAAAAAAAATAAAAAATACAGATGCAAAAAGAATCTCTGAGTGGATCCTCCTCAGTGTACTCCCAATTTTCTCTTCATAAGATTTTCTTTTCTTTTCTTCTCCCCTTTTGACATCACCAAAAGAAAGTGTGTTGGAAGTCAGGAATAACATCATCAGCCCCGCACCCTAGGTTAGAGAGGATTTCTGAGAAGCGCTTCATGTCTTTGTGATAAAACTTCCATTTTATCCAGTCTGTTGTTGATGAGGTGTTGCTCTCGCAGCGTGCACTTCGTGAAGCTTGGCTATACCCCTGGTGTAGGTTGGCTTGATGAGGGATCAGCATTTTGAGCTAGAGAAGGTTCAAATGCATTAGAGCAGGAGAGAGATTCTTCAACAAGAGCACCGGCATAAGGTGAGCTGGATTTTCCTTGCCTTGCATACCCTTTGAAAAAGTCTCTTAAGAATTAGAGGATTCTAAGTTTGACTCTTCCTTAGAATTAGAGGATTGAAAGCGCAACAAAAGTCTAAGGACATGCATGAACAACGGGCTTTCCCCCTATATCTTATAATCATTTCAGGCATTTTACTATCATCAGAACTATTTTGAGAAGGATTATTCTTCTTTTTCTTTCTTCCTTCATTCTCAATAGCTACCTTTTCAAGAGCTTCATCTCTTATTCTTAGACTCTATCTCTTGACACCAATAAGGTAGCACGGTTGGTTTCCTTAGGGTCCTAAAAGAATGTAGGGAGTAAAAAGTTCCTTCCATATATTCGTACCATTCATTTGCAAATGGTTAGTACGAGTATTCAAAGATCTTGGTTAATAGGATCCCACATCGAACAACAACGTTTTTGCTCTTCTCAGAGAGATGGCACTCAACATGTAATCAAAGATTAGTCTAGGCAAATTTACCTTCCTTTTTGCCAGGAGACAGGAGCATGTAGTCCATCTTAACCGATAGGTGAGTGCTTCCTAGCCTTGGGAGCGGAGCTGGATGAGGGTGAAGACCTGGCATGCTCTGGAGCTAAGCATGGCTGTGGTTATCTCATTAGGTAGGTGACTAGGTGAGTTCGTGAGATATGTGGACACCTCCTCAGGTGAGACTCCAAGAGTCGTATACCAATCTGCTTCAATACGCATCTAAGTCCCTCGTCAGGTGCATGAGTGATGTTTGAGAGATCTATAGTGCTTAACTTCAAGTCAGCACTTCTCATATAGGTTGTCAGAGATTGACATCTCCATTAACCTGAGTAGAAAGCCATCACCATTCCAGGAAATGCAGTCGAGCCATGTTGAAGAACCCTTCCCATCCTTGAAAGGTAATGACTTCAAGAGAGAGATGACTTAAGTCATTAATTCCTTACTATGCCATTTCCTCAGGCTACCTTTCGTTGAGCAAAATTTTCAGCATATAAAGGAAAAGTTGTAACATCCTCCCAAGTAGCATTATTCTTAAGTCATGCCATCATACTCGAGGAGTTGTTACTTATAAATTAACAGACCTTTCTTAAATATCTATAGCAAGCTTGATTAATGTAATAACTAAGCATAATTCTATTAACATGTATAATAACGAAACATAACATTTATTCAATACATAGCTAAGTACAAAAGGAAGCTTTTCTAAGAGCTTTAATACAATACGTTCTCTATTACATTTACATACATATATCTCCAACTATGTATAGTAAAGTAAAAACATCAACTACTAAACTACTGAATCCCGCATTCTTTCATGTAGCAGCATCGTTCTCTGGATTAACCTTAAGGCGACACAACACAAAAACACATAAGGGTGAGCATGCAACATATATATCAAAGGTTCATTTTATAGTTCAAAAATCATCCTTCCAAAGTGGGTTTATTTTATTATTCAATCACTTAATATGCACACATAATACTACTCAATAGCATAGTATTGCATTCTGAAATATACGTGCCTTCAGGACATTTGAGGGGACTTTCTCTGCCCTTTACACATTAAAGGGGACTTTTCTGCACTTTACACATAAAAAGGAACTTTGCCATGCCCTTTACATAATAAAAAGGAGACTTTCCCGTGCCCTTTACACATAAAAGGGGACTTTTTATCTAATTAACATATACATCATCATCAAACTTATATAAGTATCCGTTCACAATATAATTTTCAATTAGGTCTCATAAACTAATTGTTTAGGTTGCTAGCATGCATTCACATACATCATACTTTCATCAATTCAAAACATCAATTCATTTTCAGCATAATGGCAGATTTCACATATTCATATCATAATTTATTTGCACACCAAACAATCAATTCAGAGGCTATCAAAGTTCTGTAAGACACTTCAATGTGTCCACAAGGTTCCATAAAAATTTCAAAGCAAAAAGAGTTCTCTAACTATGTTAACAAAATTAGACAAATTTGGTGGTCAGAAACCACTCAACCTCAGCTCAAAACTCAAAATTCATAATTTTTAACACTAGCAAATGATTCAATCAATTTAAAATAAAAATCAGTTAGACATCATGTTATCAACACTAAGTAAAACTTTCAAATGAGAATTCAATCATTTGCTATTGTAGAAAAATTATACAAATTAGCTTCAAGACTAGAAATTCATGTAGCACCTATATAGTCTCGGTTCATATTTTTTAGGCAGTAGGATTCCAAAACAAGACTGAAGAAAATTCATGGAACAGCCTAGGATGTTAGCTTCAACATATATTTTTTATAGCTAATGAAAATACCTACAATTATACCAGAAATTTGTGAACAATCACTGCAGTAGGAAAACCAAAAGTCCAGCATAGACCAAAACTCATTTTGACAAAATGATTTTTAACATCATCCAAACACCTACCAAAATTAATACATTACTATCCATATATTATCAGCCAATATAATTAAAAAATTCTGAATAATACCAATAAAAAATGTTCATAATAAATTTGGAAAGAAAAGGCTAAAGAAAACCCTACTTTTGGTGTCTAAGGGATCCTTGGCTCCAAGTTGCTCCAAGATTGATCCCTTCCACTTCATAGCTCCCAAATCAGCCTCAAATCCTTCCTAAATTCAGTGAGGAAGTAAGGTATCAAGCTTCTTCTTTGGCACCTTTCCTAGTAGCCAATTTGAAGTCATTGGTTCCTGTCACACCAAACAAGAATTATTGAGTTGATCAAGCTCAATACCAAGCTAAGTGTGGCAACAACCCACAACATTCCAACCAGCAATCATACACATATATAGAATTATAATGCATGACATTGACTAAGGAAGCATAGCCAGTCCATTCCTCAAGGTCCTACAAGGATGAACCTCTAATACCATAATGTAACATCCTCCCAAGTACAACATCATTCATAAGTCATGCCATCATACTCAAGGAGTTGTTACTTATAAATTAAAGACCTTTCTTAAATATCTATAGCAAGCTCGATTAATGTAATCACTAAGCATAATTCTATTAAAATGTATATCAAAGAAACATAACATTTATTGAATACATAGCTAAGTACAAAAGGAAGCTCTTCTAAGAGCTTTAATACAATACGTTCTCTATTACATTTACATTCATATATCTCTAACTATGTATGGTAAAGTAAAAACTTCAACTACTAAACTACTTAATCCCACGTTCTTTCACGTAGCAGCCATATCGTTCTATGGATCAACCTAAAGGCAACACAGGAACACAAAAACACATAGGGGTAAGAATTATACAATTCTCATAGGACAACTCCCCAATTACACAATCATAATGTTATTGTCATCACCCCAGCCAATTTGGTTTATTAAGAAAGTTTGAGCATGCAACATATATATCAATGGTTCATTTTAAAGTTCAAAAATCATCCTTCCGAAGTGGGTTTATTTTATTATTCAATTACTTAATATGCACACGTAATACTACTCAATAGTATAGTATTGTATTCTGAAATATACGTGCCTCAGTACATAGAGAGGACTTTTTGTGCCTTTACACATTAAAGAGGACTTTTCATGCCCTTTACACATAAAAGGGGACTTTGCCATGCCCTTTACATAATAAAAAGGGGACTTTCCCGTGCCCTTTACACATAAAAGGGACTTTTTATCTTCTTAACGTATACATCATCATCAAACTTATATAAGTATCCATTCACAATACAATTTTCAATCAGGTCTCATAAACTAATCATTTAGGTTGCTAGCATGCATTCACATACATCATACTGTCATCAATTCAAAGCATCAATTCATTTTCAGCACAATGAAGATTTCACATATTCATATCACAATTTATTTGCATAACCAATAATCAATTCAGAGACTATCAAAGTTCTCTAAGACACTTCAATGTGTCCACAAGGTTCCATAAAAATTTCAGAGTTAAAAAAGTTCTCTAACTATGTTAACAAAATTAGACAAATTTGGTGGTCAAAACTACTCAACCTTAGCTCAAAACCCGAAATTCATAATTTTTAACCCTAGCAAATTAATGAATCAATTCAAAAGAAAAATTATAGTTACACTTCAAGATGTTATCAACACACAGTCAAAATTTGAAAGGAGAATTCAATCATTTGTTGTTGTAGAAAAATTAGACAAATTTGTAGCTTCAAGACTAGAATTCAAGCAGCACCTATATAGTCTCGGTTCATGATTTTTTTTTCAGGTAGGATCCAAAATAAGGCTCAAGAAAATTCATGGAACTAGCATAGGATGTTAGCTTCAACATATATTTTTTCTAGCTCATGAAAATACGTGAACAATCATTACCAGGAGGAAAACTTAAAGTCCAACAGCATAGACCAAAACCCCTTTTGACAAAAATGATTTTTAACATCATCCAAACACCCCACCAAAATTAATACATCACTATCCATATATTATCAACCAATACAACCAAAAATTTTAGAATAACACCAATAAAAAATGTTCATAATAAATTTAGAAAGAAAAGGCCAAAGAAAACCCTACTTTTTGTGTCTAATAGATCCTTGGCTCCAAGTTGCTCCAAGATTGATCCCTTCCACTTCAAAGCTCCAAAATCAACCACAAATCCTTCCTAAATTAGTGAAGAAGTAAGGTATCAAGCTGAGGATTGATGGAGATTTGAGATTTTAATCTTAGATTTGTAGGTATTGAGGTGTAGAATAAGTTTTGTGAAGGGAGTTTGTGGTTTTATCAACTTTGGACAAGGGTTTTGATGATTTGAAGTTACAAACTTGAGCTCTTGGAGAAGACAACAATGGTGGCTGTTTTCTCTTTGTGTTGGCCGAAAATATCTTAATGGAGTGATAAGCTTTGGTGAATTGTATTTATTCTAAGTTGAATACACTAATTATGCAGTCAAATAGTGTATTTCTTTCTTTGAAAAGAAATAATAACATTGATGGCTAGGATTTGGTTTGGTAGTTAAAGAATGAATCTTGGCCATCCACTTGGCTCATGATAAGTGGATTTCTTTGATTGGGGAGCAAGTAGCTTTTCATGTTAAACTCTACACGAAATTCATCAAACAGATGAGATATTGGCTCCCAAGTAAACTATAATAAATGAAAGGCCATGATTGAACTTACTTTTCAAGTTTCAATCCTTGCCATCCACTTGGCATAAAGTGGTTGGTAAAGGCTACTTAGCTACTAAGTAACTTGTATAGTGTTAAAAATCGCACACCAAAACTCTCCTAAACGGGTAAAACATAAACTAGATAGTTAAACATTACCCGAAAATTAATTCTAGGTATAACTTCTCATTCCTTATCATTTCGAATCTTAACCCTCTCTTTTCTTAGTCTCGGGCATTTTTTTCCAGGATTTAAGTTTTGTTGTCCCAATGGGCCAGATGAACCGTAGGTCACTATTCACCCTGGCCTGTAAATTTTTTTTAACACGTCCATTGGGCCATCCTCATCATTGCAAAACTGTCAAATTTTTAAAATTATGACTAATAAAACTCAAATTAATTTTTAAATAATTTTAGGGTATTACAAGAGTTCCATCTCAGCGATGTTCTTATTGAATCTTTTTCCTTCGACCATTGTGGGTACGTGTGTAAGGATAGAACAGGAAATGTTGAAGCTTGAAAGGATTGGAGGATAAAGGTTTGTGAGGTATGGTGAGGTAAAAGAGAGGGTTTGAGAGTGAGAGAAAATGAAATGGTTTAAGAAAGCATATGGTATAAGATGAATGTAAAAGTGTGACGTGTGAGGAATGGGGAGTTATTTAAGTGATGGAACGTGAGATGGATGAAGCTAAAAAGACATAGGAAAAAGAAACCCAAAAGAGTAGGAATTATCCTGCCTTTTCATCTCATTTAGAAAGAATGATTTTTGACGCTTGAGATCACCTTATGAAGGTGTTACTTTCTGAGCTTCAACTTCCACTTTTTGACCCTTGGAGTCTCACGATATTTTCATCAAAAACTCATCTTCATATCCTGAACAACATGAGACCATATATATCCCATATGCTGATCCTCAATTCTTCTTTCAATTAACCCATCTTCTTTAAGCTTACAAACTGAAATTTTGATCTTCACTCTGATTTG
Source organism: Dalbergia oliveri (assembly GCA_030441495.1). Taxonomy (NCBI): domain Eukaryota; kingdom Viridiplantae; phylum Streptophyta; class Magnoliopsida; order Fabales; family Fabaceae; genus Dalbergia; species Dalbergia oliveri. The sequence continues at coordinate 33,795,383 of JAMLFY010000003.1, read as the reverse complement.
TTGTCTCGTGATGTCCTTTTTGGGCTTCAGTTGGAGTGAAGAGGAAGTGTACCCAAAGATGTTTGTGTATTAATGCTTATGATTTAAAAACCTTTAAGTTTAAAAGCCTTTCCAAAACACAAAAATGATCTTCAGCTAATGGTTTTGTGAATATATTTGACACTTGGTCTTCAGGATTCACAAACATTAACTCAACATCTCCTTTCTGAACATGATCCCGAATAAAATAATGTTTAATATCAATATGCTTGGATCTAGATTGCTGGATAAAATCCTTAGCAAGATTAATAACACTAGTATTATCATAGAAGATAGGGATTTTGGAATACCTTAGGTGATAATCTTCTAGCTAGTTCCTTGTCCACGGCATCTGGGTGCAACAGTTTGCAATAGCAACATATTTAGCTTCAATAGAGAGTGCAATGGTATTCTGCTTTTTGCATGACCAAGTGATCAAGCTTTTTCTAAAGAAACAGCAATAACTCCTGATGCTCATTCTTTCTACTCTATCTTCTGTGAAATCAACATCATAGTAACCTACAATCTTAGGATGTACCTTTCTTGTACCATAAGCCAAGATTAGTAGTACCGAATAAATATCTAAAAATTCTTTTAACAGCATTTAAGTGTGATTGCTTTGGGTTACATTGAAATCTAGCACAAATTCCCACACTTAGTTGAATGTCTGGTATACTAACTGTAAGATACAAAAGTGAAACAATCATTCCTCTATAATTACTTTCTTGATACCTTTTGCCATTCTCGTCAACATCAATGATTTAAGATGGATGCATGGGTGTACTCATAGGTTTGGCTTGATCCATATTGAACCATTTTAGAAGTTCTCTTGTATATTTTTCTTGATGGATCAAGGTTCCTTCTTTTTGTTGTTTTATTTGCAAACTAAGGAAAAACTTGAGTTTGTCCATCATGCTCATCTCAAATTCACTTTGCATCAATTTAGAAACTTTTCAGAGAAAATGATCACAAATGCCAAATATAATGTCATCAACATATATTTGAACTATTAGAAAGTGATTATTTTGTTCAAGAGTAAAAGAGTAGTGTTAACATTTCCTCTCTTGAACCTATTCTTCAAAGAAGGTGCTTAGTCCTTTGTACCAAGCTTGAAGAGCTTGTTTTAGACCATAGAGAGCCTTTGTCAGCTTGAAGACATGGTTGGGAATGCCTTCATTCTCAAAACTAGGAGGCTACTTCATATATACTTCCTCATAGAGGAATCCGTTTAGGAATGCAGACTTAACATCCATTTGGTAGATAATGAATCCCTTGTAGGTAGCAAAAGAAAGTAGCATTATGATAGCTTCCAACCTAGCTCCTGGTGCAAAGGTTTCACCATAATCAATTCCCTTTTGTTGATTATAACCTTGTGCAACCAATCTTGCTTTGTTTCAAGTGACTTTGCCAGCTTTATCAAGCTTATTCCTGAACACCCACTTAGTACCTATGATGGTCTTCCCTTTTAGTCTTTCAACAATAATCCAGACTTTGCTTTTCGAACTGGTTTAGTTCTTCTTGCATAATATCCACCCAACATTAATTGTTCAAAGTTTATTCAATGCATCCAGGTTCAATGGTGGAGATGAAAAAGTTTTGACATATTTCTAAGGGATGATCTAGTTCTCACACCCTTGGAAATGTTTCTAAGAATTTTGTTTTAAAACTGCCTTTAAATTAGAAACTCCTTTGTAGTTTTCGCGCCTTGAGATTTTTCAACTTTTCCTTCATCTTCAGATTGCTCTTCTTCATGTTCAGAAGTATTACTTTCTAATTACTTTGGAGTTCTGAGTAAGCTTTCTGATGTATCTATGTTCTTGAGTCTAATTTCTAAGGGTCTAGCTTTCATTTGCTTGCTTTCAGAAGTTTGCTTAAGACTTATTTTCTCAAGACTTTCTTCCAGTTCTTCGAGATCATTAGCAAAGTCCTTCTTGAGCTCATAGAATTTTATATGAATAGTCTCTTCTATGCAAAGCATCCTTTTGTTATAAACTTTATAAACTTTAGAGACTGAGGAGTAACCTAAGAAGATGCCATCATCAAACTTGGGATCAAACATTTGATAGTTTGTCCTTAGTGTTAAGGATAAAGCATAATGAGCTAAAGATATGGAAATATGAAATATTAGGTTTTCTACCCTTCCATAGCTCATAGGGAGTTTTCTTGAGGATAGGCCTTAGAAAGATTCTATTTTGGATGTAGCACGAGGTGTTCATAGCCTCTCCAGAAACCTTTTGATAAACCACTTTCCAAAAGCATAGTTCTGGCCATCTCTTGTAAGCTTCTATTTTTCCTTTCAGCAACCCCATTTTATTAGGGAGTTCTAAGTGTAGAAAACCGATGAAAAATGCCATGTTTTTCATAAAACTCTTCAAAAACATGATTTTCAAATTCTCCTCCATGATAAGATTGGATAGAAATGATTTTGAAATCTTTTTCTATGAAAACAAATTTTGCAATTGAATCTTTCAACCACCTCATCCTTAGAAGCTAGGAAGATAATCCATGTAAATTTGGAGTAGTCATCCACTATGACAAGACAATATCTTTTCCTAGCAAGACTTGTAGTCTTGGTTGGTTCAAAGAGATCTATATGTAAAAGCTCAAGTGGTCTAGTGGTTGAAACCACATGCTTATTATGGAAAGAAGCTTTAGTTTGCTTACCATTCTTAGAAATCACAAGTTGAGTCCTTGTCAAATCTGATCTTTGGTAGGCCTTTGACTAGCTCTTTCTAAGAAGCTCTAGAATAAGCTTCATATGAGCATGCCCAAGCTTTTTATGCCACAACCACTTTTCATCCATGAAGGATGCGAGACATTTTACATCTTGATCATCAGGTCATCCAAGAATAACACATATGTGTTATCATGCCTCTTACTAAATAGAATGACTTGACCTGAAATGGGACTTACTATTTTGCATGCATGGGTATTGAAAACAACATTAAAGCCTTGGTCACAGAACTGGCTGATTTTTAACAAGTTGTGAGCCAGACCATCAACAACCAACACATCAGAAATTTGGTGGGAATCATCCTTACCAACATTTCCTATGCCTATGACCTTGGTCTTACCTCCATTAGCGAACTTTACTGATCCAGAATTTTTGGGCCATAGGTTTCTAAACCAACTCCTGAATCCAAACATGTGTCTGGAGCAACCATTGTCTATGTACCACTTATTATCAGGTTTCACATGTGTTCTAGCAGAACCTACAACAAACACATTTTTTAATTTAAGTATCCAGACCTTTTTGGGTCCTTTTGGGTTAGTCTTTTGAGAAGAAGGTTTTCCAACCTTTTTGACAAACTTTATTCTGATGAAGCACTTGTCAGGTGGATGTCCCTTCTTAAAATATAAAGTATAGGAAGCCTTGTTCTTTACTTTCTTAAACTGAGTTGGCTTTCCTTTCTCATCAATTTTCTCTTCATATCCTAACCTGGTCTTTTGAAAATATGGTCTCTGACCTCCAAGCATTAGATCAAGGTTCTTTGATCCATTTACCATTTTTTCAAGGTCAAATTTAAGAAGCTTTGAAGTTCTTTCTAGCTCATAAATGACTTTATGAGTATTTTCATTTTTACTTGAGACTTCAGACTCTAAGGCATTGGATTTTGTATTTAAAACTTTGTTTTCTCCTTTTAATTCTTCCATTTCAAGCCTTAGATTCTAGCTTCTGATTTGGCCATTTCAAGTTCTAAAATAACTTTTTGATGTTTCTTTTTCAGGTTGAAATAGTAACAGGAAAGTGTTTGAGAGTCCTCAAGCAACTCTTCATACAAAGCTAAAAGTTCATCATTGGAAAGGTTAGAGTCAGAGTTGTTTGTCTCAAGCAACTCTAGTGCCTAAATGGAGGTTGTCGCCTACCTCCTCAAATTAGAAATTATTTTAATGCTAAGTTGCACAAAAAATATACTCCAGGGCACAACCTAGGTCGTCTCTCAAGGAAGCTTTAATACTTAGTTAGGAAAATTAGCATTTTGGAGAATTGTGATTTATAGCAATTGAAATGAAAAGATAATAGCAATGAGATAATAGCAACAGTGAAGAAGACATTAGCGCAAGGTATTCCTAGGATTGGAAATTAATTATCATTGACTAAATATTGAATCCATTAGTGGATATTAGTAATAAATTACTAGCAATTTTACTATTTATGGATCGACCTCTAGAATTTGACCAATGCAAATAACTAATAACCAATATCTCAATTTATTTAGAAATCACATTGATTTAATGAACCAATTGCTATAGCCTAACCGCCAATAGAAAGTTAATTCTAATGTTCCCCCTCAAACATAAACTAATAGATCTATCAATTTATGCCCAAAGGCTTTTCCTAAATGACGATCGCCAATTTAGTTATCCCAATAAAGATTATTGCAATCACTAAAATAATTATAGGAATAGAAATCGCAGAACATTAAGAAAACTAATATATTTAACATCAAACAGGTCTCAAACATCATCTAATCCATCCAAAAACCCTTACACTAGTAAAGAAATCTACTCCTCCATCTCTGAGGATTACAATAATGAAGATAAAAGAGAACCTGAAAATAATAACAATAATCCTTGCCACAATCTCCAAAACAAAGCACCTTTACCAATGGAATCCCTAAGATAGAGAAGAAGAGAGAAATGTAGAGAGAGAGTAATAGCAACTAAATGTGGCAACCTAAAAGTGAGTCCAAAGCTAAGTCAAAAGCTATGGTAAACATCTATGTCAATCTTTTATATACTCCTTTAAAATGGGTCAAAGTGGGGCCCAAAAATAGATTAATTAGCTGTTAAAATGCCATCGCACGAGCACTATAGTGCTAAATTTGTCCTTAGTACTAGTAGTATTGATTGTAGCCCTTTGAATAAGCTTTGCAATGCCACAAAAATTACTCAATCGGACATTTGTAGCTCCAAATATTGCAAAAACACTAATTGGAGGTCAAGTTGGACACATTAGAATATCAGCAATCTTTAATCTTGCAACTCAATTTTCACCAAGATGCTCTTAGAACTGGGTTTTGAGCTGAACATCAAAGGTTTAGAAAACTTCTTGGGCTTTCCAAAACATCTTTATTTGTCTCAATCCAATCCATGAGAGAGATACAGATTTTCCATTACAATGCTTTTTACAAATATGCTCAAATAAGCTCAAGAACTCTTCTATTTTGCTCCCAAATTCTCCCAAATTTATTGCAACTACAAGCTCCATGAAAAGAGTTTCCAACTTTGTTCTTGATATTTTGCACTTCATTCAAAGCTCCTATATACAAAAACTATACTCAAAGAGATAGGTTAAACACAACAGGCTCTAATCCAATAATAATTCCCAAAATTAGTGTAATAGTCAATGATTCTATCAAAAATGAACAATGAGTCATAAGTCAAAATCCTAATTAATCACATTAATAACATAGTAAAACTCATGCAAAAAACTAAAAATTAGAAGCAAGATAAGTGGCATAAATGCCTCTTATCGATGGCTTCTTCATTTTTGCTATTATCTTTTAATTTAAATTGCTTAATTCTCATTCTTTGAAACCCCCAATTTTCCCAACTAAGTATTGAAGCCTCCTTGAGAGGATCTAGGTTGTGCCCTTTTACTACATTTGTTGTGCAACTTTGCATTGAAATAATTTCTAATTTGAAGTGATAGGCAACAGCCTCCATTCAACCGGCACATGAGGAATCTCATTCTCACGTAAGCCTCGTGACCTCTAAATCTCTCTATATCCATATTTTAGTCATAAAAACCATTTAAATCATAATTCTATCTCTAATATGAATCATGAAAAAATCCATTTCTGAAACATTGATTTATCTTTGGCAAAAATCTCTTATCTCTAAAACAACATCATCATGAATAAACATTTCACAATCAACTCTAAAACTATGGTCATATATAAAGCATATACTGAGTTGCTCTTTGTACAAAAAGACAACATGAAAACTATAATCATGTAGATACAAAATAATCTGAATCATGGTGCAAAATGCAAAGAAATATCTCTATGGTCTAGGACCCGCTCGCAATGATACTTGGAGCACTCTATATCAAAATAAAAGGAACACTTCACTCTGAAGTGAAGCTCACCAACTAAAATTTCTCTACTATTGGGGAGGAGGTGGCTAAGAAGGACTCAGGAGCTATTGTATCTATAATAGGAAAAGGGAGAAAAGTAAGTTTCATCTAAAACTTAATGAGTAGGCTCTCACCCATAACCCTCTCATGGGACAACAACAAGATGGGTGAAATCATAATAATAGTAATCATAAACATGCTCTAAAATATTTTCATATTTGCATATTAATTCCAAATCATAAATTTCTCTGAATCATAAATACCAGTACTCTAATCGAGAAATAGGGATTCTGGTTATGCACCATAAGTGACACAAATTCTCTGGTTATGCATGTCAACCATAGAATAAAAGATTCTTTGATCTCTATCGTTCCTTTAGGACCCAAATTGGACAACTAACTAGGTTTTATCTCTACTCTATGGGATTGCCCTATGGGGACAACTTGGTACCAAGGTTAATGATCACTCCAGCTATTAACTCAATGTCTGTTCTCTATAGCCATTGTCTGGTTCAAAATCATAAAAACTAATTCTTTTCTCTAAATATTTGTAACTGGGTTCTACTTTGAGTTCAAAAGCTCTATTATATAAGCATATTGTCCTTGAAATCATTATGCAAATGATGAAATCTCTAAATATAATCATATTCATACTCTAGCTCATTTAATAAGAATCATATAGCAATAAATGGCCCCATGAGTTTCTCAAAAACACATATACTTCATGCTTTTTAAAAACCATAATATCATAACTTGGAAAAATCAATAATAATCTCTAATTTCTCTAAAATAGTCTGTAAATCATGCATTTATGTAAAACTCTAAAGAAAATAGCTCTAATGATTAACATATATATCACAGGATTCAAACCCACTTACCTAAAGGGGACGAAAGGATGGTGTCAACACTGACTGAGCTCCATGGAGCAGGTAGGCACCAATGTCTGCCATAACAACCATAAACTCTATATTAATCTCTAACAACCTCTAGATAGCTCTAATCTAACATTAACAATATTAGGGAGCATCCTCACTCTTAACAATGAAGAACAACAACAACCCATAAAATCTCTTACCTTAGATTGAGAGAAAAGGGAGAAAATGTGTTTTGGGGAGAGGTCTTTTGGTTTCTGAAGGAAAGTGTAACATCTCATGCTGCTTTATGGATTGATGACTGTTCCTACAACTAACACAGGTCTTCTCAGCATGCTTTGTCTTCACTCACACGCTCCCTAGGAAAACTTACCAGGAGGTGACCCATCCCAAAATTTCTCCAAGTGAAGCACGCTTACCTTGGAGTTCTTTAGTGATAGGCTACGAAAAGAATATACATCTTGTTAGTATAGGTAGTACCAATCAATTCACATAAGTCATCCTCAACTATATAGTCCTATACCTCCACATCTCAGGATTCCTCTATTCCTGGTGTGTAATTAATTCATTTATTTACCCCTCCACTTAGAAGCCTTAGGAGCCACTCCTTGTATGTGCCTTCTTGCAGGCGATCACCCCCATCCTCGTAAACCTCTGATTACATGATCCTCAACTGTATAGTCCCATACTTACACAGTCTCAGGATCCTTCTCATTCTGGTGTGTAATCAATTCATTCATGTACCCCTCCATTGAGAAGCCTACCAGGAGTCGCTCTTTATCCATGCCTTCTTGCACTGGCAATCACTCCTCACCTTCATTAGCCCCTTACATGCCCACTAGCTTCTGGGTTCGTCCCAAACTACACTGTCCGGAAGGTGCTCCTGATACCATTTGTAGCATCCCATGCTTGTTTATGGATTAACGACTATCTCCATAAACCAACAAGGTATTCTCAACGTGCTTTGTCCTTACTCACACACTCCTTAGGAAATCTTGCTAGGAGCTCACCTATCCCAAAATTTCTCCAAGTCAAGCATGCTTAACCGTGGAGTTCTATAGTGATAGGCTATCGAAAGAAGATGCATCTTGTATAGGTCATGCCAATCAATTAATATAAGTCATCCTCAACTTTATAGTCCCATACCTACACAGCCTTAGGATCCCTCTCATTCTAGTATGTATTCGGTTCATTCATGTACCCCTTCGCTTAGAAGCCTACTAAGAGCTCGCTCCTTGTCCATGCCTCTTGCACCAGGGATTACTCATCGCCCATGTTAGCCCTGAGCATTACATGTAATATAACATCCTCCCAAGTATAAAATCATCCTTAAGTCATGACATTATACTTAGGAATTGTTACTTACAAAGTAGCGGACCTTTCTTAATTATCTATAGAGAATCAATCAAATCGTGATGTAAATAATTTGTGGTTCTACCAAAATATATAGCAAGGAAACAAAGTATTTATTTAATACCACGTCAAGCACAAAAGGAAGCTCTTCTATGAGTTTTAATACACATCTATTATCTCTTATATTTAGAGACCTATACATATAATTAAGTACAACATATACAAGTCTCCACTACTAAAATACTACAATTATAATTTAATCCTCCCTGAACTACCGTTGTTCGCTAGATTAACCTGGAGATGACACGGGAACATAAACAAATAGGAGTGAGAATTCTAAAATTCTCTATACGGCATCCCAAAACATATACTAAAATCCATGCCATCATCATCGTCATCGTCCACCATTTGGTTTATTAGAAAATGTGAGCATTCAATGTATATCAAAGATTCATTTTAAAGTTCAAAAACCATTCTTTCGAAGTGGGTCTCTTTTTATTATTTAATCACTTAATATACACATGTCATCTTACTCAACTTCTTCAATTACTCAATATACACGTCATACTATTCAATATCATAGTACTTCATTCTCAACTATGTCTGCCCTTGGTACATTGAAGGATCTCATATACATCATTCCTATCCTTTCGTGTCCATGGCATAATAAAAGGGATCTTTTCATGCCCTTAATATGCTATAGGAGATCTTTTCATGCCCTTCATATACTATAGGGGATCATTCTTTACTTAGCACATACATAATTATCAAGCTTAGAATACACAAGCATCACAATCATATATGCATTAGCATAAATTTCAAATTTCATAATGCTTCGATATATATATATATATATATATATATATATATATATATATATATTCATGATTCCAATCTTCTCTTCATATAAGAGCATTTATCATGAGCAATCTTATTTACATATGCATAATATCATCTTCAAACTCACATAGTATTCATGATATCAATCTACTAACATTTTATCATCATTTCAGTAATATCATGCTGTGAAGAAATTTCAGTCTAAGAAAAATATGATTAAATTAATAAACATCATCAAAACATAGCCAAAAATATTTTTAGAGTTAGTTCAATGTATTAATGAGGTCTTGTAAAAATTTCAAAGCATGAAAATGTCTCTAGCTATATTTATAAAATTTCATAATTTCAGGTCAGAAACTACACACTCTCAACCAATAGCTAGAAGTCTCAATTTTTATACCCCTTCAAATTAACCCAGAACCTAGAACTTTTGACCTCAATATGTCCTAAACATCTTATACAAATTTTAGCTAATAATTCGATCATTTGCTAGGGTAACAAAATTAGACAAATTTAGTGCTCTAGAATTGACTATTCATGCAAACTTGACCAATTCGGTTCTTAATTTTTTAAGCATAGCAAAATTACCTAGAATGGCTCCAAATTTTTATTGGAGACACCTTAACATGTTGGATACATCCCATAAAATTCATAGCTCAATCTAAATTCTCTAACTAGGTCAAAAATTCAAACCAATTCACCTACTTACTCAAAACCAGGATTTCCAGCAACAAGGTTCAAAACATATTTTGAGGAAAAAAGATTTTTAACACCATCCAATCATTCCCCAAAATTAATCACATCAATATCCATGTATTATCAATCAATATAACTAGAGAGTTTCAGCCAAATAAATCAGAACTTTTTAGAATGAATTTTGAAAGAAAAGATGTCAAAGAAAGCCCTACTTTGGTGGCTTTAGGGATCTTGGCTCCAAGGGTGATCCAAGAATGATTTTACGCAATTCAAGGCCTTCTAATCCATACCAAACAAGAAATATTGAGTTGATCAGGGTCAATACTAAGCTAAGTGTGGCAGCAACCCACAACATTCCTAACCAACGGTCATACACATATATAAAATTATAATGCATGACATTTCTACTCTTTAGAAGCATAACCAGTCCATTCCTCAAGGTCCTACAAGGATGAAATTCTCAATACCATAATGTAATATCCCATGCTGCTTTATGGATTGACGACCTTCCCACAAATCAACATAGGTTTTCTTAGCATTCTTTGTTCTCACTCACACACTCCCTAGGAAAACTTCCTAGGAGGTCACTCATCCCAAAATTTCTCCAAGTCAAGCATGCTTAACCATGGAGTTCTTTAGTGATGGGCTACCAAAAGGAAGATGTATACGGAGTTCTTTAGTGATGGGCTCGGAAAGAAGATACACATCTTCTTTCTGGAGCTCATCACTAAAGAATTCTACGTGAAACGTGCTTGAGTTGGAGCAATTTTGGGATGGATGACCTCCTAGGAAGTTTTCCAAGGGAGCATGTGTGTAATGATAAAACACGTTGAGAATATCTATGTTGGTTTGTGGGAGAGCTAATCCATAAAGCACCATGGGATGGTAGAAAGCCCAAACTTGGGGTGTTTTAAAAGGTTGAGGGCTCACTTATCCAAAACTCATCATTTTCTCCTGTCGACATCGTCCCTCACTAGTGATCCTGTCGACACTTGAGGGTTAGCCAGCTGCCCACTTATCAGCGAGCCTATTCTATAGAGTTCTGAGATGTGGCTACAACATGGTTTCTAGAGACATGTTTACACAAGGTATTACATACTCCCCCTTAGTGGCTTCTTCAGCTTCCCAAGTGGCTTCCTCGCTAGAGTGGTTCTTCCAGATGACCTTGACTGAGATCACTTCCTTCGAGTGAAACTTCTTGATCTGCCTATCCACGATGGAACCTTCTCTTCATATGACAAGCTCTATCAACTTGAACGGCTTGTAGTGTGAGCACGTGAGACTGATCAGGCATATATTTTTTGAGCATGCTAGTATAAAAGACTGGATGTATAGGTAACAAACTAGGAGGTATTACTAATCTGGAGGCCATTTGTAATGTATCATTTTCCCTTCTGGACAAGATGATTGAAATGCCCCTAAAATCATTTTTGCATGAGAATCGAGGATGGCTGGTCTTCCTCAATGTGTTAGTTTAATGTTTGAATAGGACTTTATATGTTTTAAATGGTAATCGGTGTGAAAATCGCAATTCGTGATTTTTCCTATGCGCAAAATTACCAAAATGCCCTTGAGGTAATTTAACATGGGATTAAGTGATAATTGGACCTGTTATTACCCAGGAGTTGGATATGTTAACTTGAGGGGATATTTGATGTTTGGCAGTCTTGGAGAGTTTTTGTGTAAAATTATTATTTTACCCCTAGTTAATGCTAATTAGGCTTAATTAAAGTAATTAAGAACATATAGGCAATATTATGTTCTAATTAAAGATAAATTATTTTTATTAATTAATTTTGAGTCAAAATAATTATTTTAAATTAATTGAGGTCCAAGAATGATTAGAGAAACTTAATCTCATTCTTGAAGACAAAGGAGGGACATGATGATATCATCACCCACTACACTTGTCTTGTAATAGCTACATATTATAACACCATTAAGACAAATACCACTTTATTATGACTAAATGTACCTTTAATGATGATTAATTCAAATTAATCATGGTTAGACCAAATTAATCCTATTTTGACCATTGTTTTTAATAAACTGCTCTTAATTAGTACACTTTCTACTTAAACTACCCTCACTTTTTTTGTCTAAACCCTAAAATATCCTAAACCCTAACCCAACCACTCCCTTTTAGCATGAAATGCCACCACCCCTTCTCCCCATTCTGCACTTTGGATTTTTTTTTTTTAATAAAAACACACTATTCCCATTTTCTCTCACTTCTAACCTCCATTCCTCCATCACCTCTAACCTCGTAACTTCTTTTTCTCCACCAAATCCTACAAACAAATACACTTTTCCATAGCTCTTCCACCCAAAAAATCCAAATCCACCATTAGTTTTTAAAGAAAATGCCTTCTCTTATCTGTTCCTGTAGTGGCCAAATTGTTGTTGTAAGAAAGGAAAAGATTTTTGCTTCCTTTCGTTAGAGCTTGAATGATGCGAGCTGTCATGACTCACAAACAAATTAAAATTTATAAAGTGTTAAGTTGCACTAAAAATGTAATAAAGGGCACAACCTAGGTCGTCTCTCAAGGATGCTTCAATACTTAGTTGGGAAGATTTGGGGGTTTTCAAATTAAAGCAATTAATTTAAATTGAAAGATAATAGCAACAATAGAGAAGGCACTAGTGCAAGGTATTCCTAGGATTGAAAATTAATTATCATTGACCAAATATTAAACCCATTGGTGGCTATTGGTAATAAATTACCGGAATTCTGCTAGTGAACAATCGACCTCTAGAATTTGATCAATGCAAATAGCTAATAAATGACAATCGCCAATTTATTTAGAATCACATCAATTTAATAAGCCAATTGCTATAGCCTAACCGCCAATTGGAAAGTTAATCTAATGTTCTTCCTCAAATATAAATCAATAGATCTATAAATTTATGCCCAAAGGTTTTCCCCAAATGACGATCGCCAATTTAGTTATTCCAATAAAGATTATAGCAATCACCATAATAATTAAAGGAATAGAAACTACAAAACATTAAGAAAACTAATGCATTTAATATAAACAAAGGGTCTCAAACATCATTCCAATCCATCTGAAATCCTACACTAATAAAGAATCTACTTCTTCATCTCTAGAGGATTCCAACAATGAAGATGAGAGAGAACCTGAAAATAATAGTAACAATTGTTGCCATAATCTCCAAGACAAAACACCTTCACTAATGGAACCCTTAGAGAGAGAAGAAAGAAGAAAAGAGAGATGTAGAGAGAGAATAATAGCAACTAAAGTGGCCTAATATTGAGTAAAAGCTAGGGTAAACCTGAACAATTCCTTAAATACCGCCCTCTAAAATTGGGTCAAAGTGGGCCAAAAACCTGATTTAATGACCTATTCTGCATCATCGCATGAGCACTGGAGCGCTAAATGACAACTGCAGTACTCACTAATGAGCTATGCTAATAAAAACTAATTTTTAGGGTTCTGTTGAGCGTTGTAGCGCTACGAGTGCTGCGCCTGATAGAACAGATGTCTTCACGTATTTGGTCATTTTGACCCATTAAACATCCAAATTTGTCATCGATACTAGAAATAGCGATTGTAGACCTTTGAATAAGCTTTCCAACGCCATCAAAATCACCTCAATCAGACATCTGTAGCTCCAGATATTGTGAAAATACTAACTAGAGGTCAAGTTGGACAGCATCAAAACATCAATAACCTTGTTCTTGACATTTTGCACTTAATCCAAAGCTCCTGTGTATAAAACCATACTCAAGAGACAAGTCAAACGCAACAGGGTATAATTACAATTTATTCCAAAATAAATGCAAAAGTCAATGATTCTATTTAAATCACACAATGAGGAGTAAATCAAAATCCTTATTAATTGCATCAATAATTTAGTAAAACTCATGCAAAAAGCTAAGGTTTGGTAACAAGGTAAGTGGCATAAATACCCCTTATCATTGAGCTTCAAGGAGCTTGTGGGTACCTTGATATCTAACAAAGACCTTTTTTGGGTAGGGGTTTATATTCAAACTTGTTTACTTATTTTGTTTTCTAATTTTTGCTAAAAAGGTTTGAGTTTTTATGAGTGTTTATGCTTGAAAGTTAGCTATTTTGCTCAAGACTCTTCCTTTCTCTTAAAAATATTTGAAAAGCTCGTCATTTCCTTTCCTTGAAATTTTGGCCTTCACCATTTATGTGGGTAAAGATTTTTGTTTCAAAATCTCACTCCATAACCTTGTTCTACTCTTTAAAAGTGTCATTTCTATGTATTTCATGAAATATTTTTGTAAGCTTTAATATTTTGTAGTTAGCTCACTGTTTTAAAAGGTTTATTATGTTGGTAATGTTTGCTTCAAAAGCCATGTTCATATTTAGAATCTACACAAAAATAGGAGCATATTCATGCATGTTTCGAAGTTTTACGAAAATCTTGGATTTTGGGATATTTGGGTTCGACCTTACTTAGTTCACATGGAAGGAAAATTTTGTTTTTTAAAACTAATCACATATTTGGAATCTATATGAAAAATGGAGTCAGGACATATGATTTGAGTATTTTTGTGATTATGTAAAGATTTTGGAGTAAAATGTAATTTTACAAAGTTAAGGAGCTTTTATAGGAAATCTGAATTTTTAGTGTGTAATACTTAAAAATAGACTCTAGAACAGTAATGTATGTGATTAGAAGAAAAAAATGAGTTTTGGGGTTATTTTGCAGTTTTAGTAAAGTTTAAGGGTCAAAGTGTAATTTTACAAAGTTTAGGGATTTTATGCAAAAATTAAGTTTTTGGGTGTAAAGCTGTAAGAATGGGTTGGAACAGGAATATATGTGTTTGGAAAAAAAAAGAGTTTTGGGGTTATTTTGCAATTTTAATAAAGTATAGCGGTCAAAATATAATTTTTAAAAAGTTTGGGGTCTTTGTGCAAATTTTGAAATTTCAAGGACATGACTGTAATTTCTTTTGTATTAGGATGAAAAATCTATTTTTGGATGAAAAGATTAAGTTAAGGGCTATTTCAAATTTTATGAAGTTTGAGGTTACTTTATAAAAATTAGAAGTTATAAGGTCCTTAAAAGTAAATTTTTAGAACCCTAACATAAAGGAAAGTGGGTCATAGTAATCACGTATCTTGGGAAAAGGGAAAATGTGTCTTTCAAAATACTCTTATCATCAAACTCAAACCGATTTAGTAGAAGATAGTTATAATTGTGAATTTCAAATACACTAATGACTCTTAAATATCAATTAGATGAAAGATGATTGTTTATTGCAATTGATTGTTATACTTGATTGGATTATGAATAACTATTGTGACATACTTGATTGAGTTGCATTGGTAATATATGTAATATTAATTATCATACTGGATATTGTTGGTTGGACTTGGTTACATATGCATTTATTCTAACCATTGTTCATGATTATTCTTGAATGAGTTTCATTAATGGAATGTGTTGAGTCAAGTATGCATTAAGATATGGATAAAAGAAATCATGAGCTTGGACACTATTGCGGTGTACCACATAGTACATTTGTGGGCCCACTTGCGAAGTAAGGAAAGCGGAGCAAGTGAGGGCTGCGGATGCACTAAGTGTTACACCATGGCACGAACCTTGGAAAATGTAAGTATGAATGTCTATATGTCTAAAAGAGAACTCACACCCCCTTACACTAGGTTCAATACCAATCGAGGTTCAGTGATGGCTGATCACATTTATGAATTATAATGATGAATATTATTTATGACTAGTCGAGGTTTGGTACTGATCGAGGTTCAATGACGCTGATCACATTATATATGTTATGATCTCATAGCCTAGGGGTCCTAGAGGTCAACGAATAAGTGAAAATGAACTGTGTTCAAAGAAAGCTAAAAGTCTTGTGCCTGCTCACTGTATATGTTCGCTTCTTTCATGCATGCATGTACGTGTACAAGATTATATACGTCTTTTCATGCATGCATGTACTTACGAGATTATGATTCATTCATTATGCATGCATGTGGCCTAAGTGATATGTTTGTTCTTTCCATGCATGCATGCCTTTATGAAATGTGTATTCTAATGCGAAGCTCTTCTCATGCATATAAGTACATACATATAACTAACTCGATGCATTCATGATTAAGACCATATTAAAATGAAATGTCCACTTGATAATAAAGTTTGTGAAAAATCTAAAATTGGACTGCATTGTGGCATGTACACATTTTATATAATAAACCAAGTAGGTCGGAGACATATGATGATGACACCATGTATGTTTTACTATTACTTGTGATTTATTAGGATTCTCACCCCTTTTTAAAATTTCCATGTACATCTCTAGACAAGCAGGACACGTTAGTAGCCGATGTTTGAGCTCGCGGATGGATAGAGATAACTATGCTAGAGACCTTGCTAGGATTGATAGATATTTACCCGCTTATATCTCTCAACACATGATTATCCTTTTGGTTTAGATTACTGGATGCTAGACCCATGTGGCTATTTGACATGCTTATCTATTATGCTTTTTATCGCTTTGTATTTCGACTTTAGCAAACCGTTAGGTGGTTGTGCACTGTGGACTGCCATACATATTCGGATATATTGTGAGCTATTGAGGCTCTTATGCTAGATAATATATTATATATATATCGAGGTATTTCTGTGATGGGCTTGAGACGTCTTGGTGTTTAGATGATAATATTATGTTGTATGTTCACTTAAATCATATGCTTTGGTGTCGAATAATATTTATGCTCGAAGACTTCTATTTTTGAAAGTAATGTCTTTTTTTGAAAGAACAAAACAAAAATGGCTCATATTTTCTGCTAAGTATTTCTAAAAGGTCAAAGTTAAGCTAAGGTCCTAAGGAGTGATCCTTTAACATTAAAACCAAATACTACTCGAGCTTACTTTGTTATATATTAGGGAGTTACACCACTACTCCAACTCTCTCTAGAATCTCAATGAGTTGATATAGTGTGAAGTCAACTTTCCTTGCTTACCAAACCTCACTACTCCTTTCATGGGAGACACCTTCATAAACACATGATCACCCAAAGTGAACTCTAAGCTTCTGCATCGATTATCAGGATAAGATTTCTATTTGGACTAGCCTTAATAACCGTTCTCTAATTAGTTAGACTTTCTCTAAAGTGTCTTGTACCAAATTTAGGCCTAGGGCCTTAGCTTCCCCTAGTCTCGAACTATCCAATAGGAGATCTAAACATCTCCCATATAATGCTTTGAACAATGCCATCTAGATGCTAGCTTGGTAACTGTTATTATATGAAAACTCTATCAATGACAAGTGGTCACACTAACTCCCATCGAAGTCTAACACGCAAGCTTTGAGCATAGCCTCTAAAGTCTAGATTATCTTTCTTGACTTGCCATTTGTCCTTGAAAAAGCTTGTCAAGTCCACTTTCTTTAGGTTAACTAAGATACCATCTATATGTCTAAGGAATGCCACTTGATCCAGCCAAAACTCACACTTGGAGAATTTGGCATACAAATGATTCTCTTTAACCTGGAGAATAATCTTGGGATAGTGCTCATGTTCCTCTATGCTCTTAGAGTACACCAGGATATCATCAATGAAAACAATCACAAAGTGATCTAGGAATGTTTTGAAAACCTTATTCATTAGGTCCATGAAAGCTTGGGGCATTGGTTAACCCAAAGGACATCACTAAGAACTCATAGTGTCTATAGCATGTCCTAAAGGTGGTCTTGGGCAAGTCCTTACCCTAAATCTTCAACTGATGATAATTGGAACATAGGTTAATCTTAGAGAAATATCTAGCCCTTTGGAGCCAATCAAACATGTCATCAATGCATGGCAAGGGATATCCGTTCTTGAATGTCACATTGTTCAACCTCAATAGAATATACACATCTTTATAGACCTATCCTTCTTCTTTACTAACAAGATTGGAGCACTGGAAGGCGAGGTACTCGCTGGATAAATCCCTTGTCATGTAACTTTTGCAACTACTCCTTCAACTCTTTCAACTCTATGGGAGCCATCTAATACAGGGGTATAGAGATGGGTAAACTCCTAGTTCAAGCTTTATCCCAAACTCTATTTCTTTCTTCTGCATCCCTGTAATTCCTCTAGGAACACATCTGGAACTCACAAACTACTAGAACAAACTCTATGCTCGACACCCGTATCTACATCTCCCACCACCCCTAGGAATCCATAACTCCCTTTGTCTATGAAGCATAAGGCACTAATAGCTGAGATCAAGCTGTTGGCACTAACAACTAGTACTCTTAAAATCTTGAGGTGAACACCAAACTTCATCGACTTACTATAGCATCTTACCATGGCATAGTACAAAACTAGCCAATCCATGCCCAAGATGACATCAAAATCAAACATATCTAGCACATGAAAGTTCACCAATGTCTGCATGTCTCCAATCTTGACCTCAGCGCTCTATAAACTAACTGGATGAGGAGATTTTCCCAAGGTATCCTACCAAAGACTTCTATAAACTAGAAACAAGACTCTTGAACTGGATGGCAAGGAATGGGGACACATAAGAATATGTGGACCTTAGGTCTATCAACGTAAAAGCCTCAAAAGAACAAACTCTAAGAGGACCTGACCACATCAGCGTTTGCGTCCCGTGTTTGAGTGCAAATTGATAAGGCCGGCCTCACGACCCTGGCCTCCGCCTAAACCTCTACCACCAAAACCTTTGCCCCCTGGGTCTCTGCCTGATAGTCAAACCACCCTGGGTTGCTGACCTACGACGAGCTAAAGTAGTGGGGTTCGCCTACCCTAAGCCGGATGCTACCTGCTGAATGGACACTCATGCTTGTGGCCCACTGGTACGACAATAACGTATGAAGAGCCTATCATGCACTACTTGGTATGTCTCCTCCCACAAGTCCATAGGTAGAGACTTTGAACTAATGCCTTACCACTGTGTTGACTACCCCTCGCTTTGATTCTAAGAAGCAATGAGCCATCTCTGGGCGAGCTTTGAGAGGCAGCGCGCCGAATGAGCCCGTTGTTGGCCCTACAGGCTAGATCCTCTATGAGTACCAGGCTCCCCCTAAAAGTGACCGTCTCAGCCCTCTTGCCAGGTCTCAAGTTGCTCTCTTTTGCTAACCTAGCCTCTAACCCAATAGCTGTGTCTACTACCTAGGCATAATCCATCATACCCATATGCGGCTTGAAGCTAAGAAACATATCTTTAGGTAGCCCTTGAACAAATTGCCTAACTCTCTCGTCTTTGACTACAACATACCCCCATGCTTGTGCCAAGTACGTGAACTTGTCATCATACTCACAATTGACATACTCAAGTAGTTGGAGCCTCAGGAACTTCTTTACCATTTGTGCATGCCTCTCTCTAAAAGGAACTTCTTCAAAACCGCCCAGAACTCCTCCCAAGAGGGTGGCTTAGAGTCACCATGCCCTAGTAGGAACTCATCATAATAGATCCCTACTAGCCTCCCAGCTGGAAGCTAGCCAACTCCGTCACTCTCTCGGATGAGCAATGAATGACTATAGTAATCTTCTCTGTCTCTTAGAAGAACTCTTGCGTATCGTCCGTTTTAAGGCATCCATGAAAGGGGCAGTAAATCCTCTTAAAGCGCTATAGAGCTTAATCATTTGGATCCTTGACTAGTGGCTGAACCAAGGGTGGCAATATCCCAACCTTAGCCTGCCTAGCCAATACTCCAGAGAGTGGCCAATGCCTGCTCCATAACTTTGACACGGGCATTGGAGTTGGAAGAACCGCTGCTACCGTGGCAGCATAAAAGAAAAGTGCTGTAGAGGAAGCATACTAGATCCTAAAGAACGTGAACACATCGGATAAGGGATATTGATCATGAAAGGAAGACAAAACTCTTTCTCTAAACCTAGCATGACTGACCATCCTAAAGTCCTCAAGTAACTCTTTGTTAATGCAAATTGGCATGCTTCCATTTACATAAATGCTGTGTTACTTGTGGACACTTGATCCTGACATGCAGGGAAACCTATGGCTCTAATACCACTTTGTCACGACCTAACTTGGGACGTGGCACATGAGGAACCTCATCCCCACATAAGCCTTATGACCTCTTGAAGTCTCTATATGCATATTTTAGTCATAAGAACCATTTCAATCATAATTCTATCTCTAATATGAATCATGAAAAAATCCACTTCTAAAACATTGATTTATCTCTAGCATAAATCTCTTTTCTAAAAACATCATCATGAATAAACATTTTATAATCAACTATGAAATTGTGGTGATATACAAAACATATACTGAGTTGCTCTCTATACAAAAATAAACCATGAAAACTATAATAATGTAGATACAAAATAATTTGAATCATGGTGCAAAATGCAAAAGAAATATCTCTATGGTCTAATACCCTCCACAATGATACTTGGAGCACTCTATATCAAAATATAAAGGAACACTTTGCTTTGAAGTGAAGCTCACTAACTAAAATTTCTCTCCTAATGGGGAGAAGGTGGTGAGAAACCCGCAATAGCTACTATAAATGTAATAGAAAAAGGGAAGAGTGAGTTTCATCTAAAACTTAGTGAGTAGGCTCTCTCTTATAACCCTCTCATGGGACAACAATAAGATATGTGAAATCATAATAATAGTAATCATAAACAGGCACTAAAACATTTTCATATTTACATACATATTAATTCAAAATCATAAATTTCTCCAAATCATAAATAATAGTACTCTAATAGAGAAATATGGATCTTTGATTATGTAATAAGTGACATAACAAATTCTCTGGTTATGCATGTCAACCAAGGCATAACAAATTCTCTGAATTCTATAGTTTCTTAAGGACTGAAATTGGACACCTAACTAGGTTTCATCTCTACTATTGAGATTGCCCCTTGGGGACAACTTGGTTCCAAGATTAACGATCGCTCTAGCCATTAACTCACTGTCTATTTCTCTATAGCTACCATCTAGTTCAAAATCATAAAAAATAATTATTTTCTCTAAATTTATGTAACTGGGTTCTACTCAGTTCAAAAGCTCTATTATATAAGCATACTATCTTTTAAATCATTATGGAAATCATGAATTCTCTAAATATAATCATATTCATACTCTGGCTCTTTTTATAAGAATCATTTAGCAACAAATGGTCCCATGAGTTTCTCAAAACACATATACTTCAAGCTCTTTAAAAACCATAATATCATAACTTGGAAAAATCAATAATAATATCTAATTTCTCTGAAATAGTTTCGAAATCATGCATTTATGCCAAACTCTAAAGAAAATTGCTCTAATGATCAATATATAGGTCACAGGATTGAACCCACTCACTTGGATTGGAGGAAGGGATTGTGTCAACACCAACTGAGCTCCGTGGTAGTAGAGAGGGCATCAATGTCTGCCATAACAACTATAAACTCTATATTAATCTCTAGTAACCTCTAGATAACTATAATCAAACTCTAACAATATTGGGGAACACCCCCATTTGACAGCAATGAAGAAAACAATAACCCATAAAATCTCTTACCTTTGATATTTGGAGATGAAGGAATGGTGCTAGATTGAGAGATAAAGGGAGAAAATGTGTTTTGGGGAGAGAGTTTTGGTTTTTGAAGGGAAAGCCCAAGCTTGGGGTGTTTTAAAGGGTTGGGGGCTAACTTATCCAAAAATGCGCATTGTTTTCTCACTTGTGCTTATATTCGAGGGTTGCGATAGCAGCTGGCACATCTTTGATAGAAATTGAATTTAATTTATTCAACCATTGAATTATGTGATAGATATGTATTCTAATAATTGATATTTATTTATATTTTCAAACATATATTGTTCATCAAAATCAAGTTGCATAATAAAATGTCAAATCATTTTTAAATATAAGAAATTTGAAATTTTTTATTTACTCGGTAGGAACTATGAATTTAATGATTGGATTGATGATATTTTATACCCATAAAAATTTATTAAAGGGTGTAAGTATACCATGATTTTCACCTAATGTAAACAAATCCATTGGTCGAACTGCTTTGCCTATATTGACCGCAAACATTGCAATTTCCCATGGCGGAAATTTATATATTTTGAGCTTCACTATGGTTTCTTTTTGCAATGAATTAGGATTAGGAGGGTTGTATGAATTGGGAATTTTATATAAATAAATTATAGAAGTTTAGGTTGAATTGAAAATTTAATAAAAAGAATGTTAATCAGGGTTATATTATAAAAAATAAATAAATCTATTAGGTTAAATATCTGATAGATGCTGACTAAATGTTGATAAGGATAAGGAGGTCAATAAAAAAGTGTCATATCAAGTATATATGTTTTCTTAAAAGCTGATTATTAGATGCACTGAACTAAACAATTTTTTTAAAGTTGACCCATTGTATAAATTTTGTTGCTTTGTTATCCTTTCTATACAGCTCAGTTGCCTGTATACCAAAATCGTAGTTATAGAAATTTGAAATGAGAAAATTGTAGAATTACAGAGAGAATACGAAAATAAAAGGGAATTTTAGAGAGGGAGACAGACGGTGCATTTGTTTGTGATTATTTTGACAAATAATCACTTGTTTGTCAAAAAAATCACTTTTCGTATATTTGAGCAATTTTTAAAAATAATAAAATTAAAAAAATTAGTTTTCAGTTTTTTTGTAGAAGTTAACATTAGTAGCTTTTGGAAAAAAAAAATCAGTTTTTAGCTGTTTTAGTTATATATAAAATTTAGTTTTTACAATTATTTTTTTCAAAATCTGAAACAAATGCACCACTGTTGAGGGAGAAACTCAATCACCATTCACATATCAATTATCCCTTACAATATTAATTAATACCCATATTTATATTATTTCTGGAAACTAAGTCTAACTCTAATGGCTCTTATCTATCTGATGTTCGCTTATCTCGAACTGAATTAAGAAGTCCAGCAATAAATGGAACTCCGTACGTCTTTTTGGTTTTTTATTAACCACTCAAGTTGAGATTTATCAAGGTTTGTAAGAATGTTGAATTTCTTTAGAACAGTGGGGGTTAGAGTGGAGAGATTCTTATGTATTCTAAAAGTATGACAAAATATTTGTTATGGTTTTTTCATCAATTGACATATTAATTTAGTGGGTCATTATTATTTCTCATTTTCTCTATATTTTCTATATAATATCTAATGTGTCGATTAATGAAAGATGGAGCAAATGTATCACCTTGCTCTCATATTAACTAAAATTTCTGGTTAGAGTGTCTTGGTGAACTGAGACGGAATGTATATTTTATTAACTAATACAATGAGGCATTATTAAGATGATAGTACGTACCAAAGGTTTAACACCAAAACTCCATGCGGGGCGAACAAACTCCCAATTAAGTAGTTAACTCTCCCACTTTACGCGTGCATTTACGATAAGGGATCTAAATCTTTCTTTCAGTTTTTTTTTCCAATATTAAAATTAAACTGTCAATAGATTCAACATATGTATGCAACTGACTTGTACCATATATACTGGCTTTCTTCAACAATTGCAAGAGTGTGGAACCCTCATGGTGATAGCATTAGTAGCAACTAGGAACAATATATATAAGTGAAAATCTAAAGCACACAAATAGGGATAATTTCACACTAACAAGGGATTACATCAGTTCGAACTCGCAAGTTGCAACCTTTATTTAAGCATACATGATTATAGCATGGATGCTTTAATTATACTAAGATAGCTCTAGCCGAGCAACTCAGTTGCTAGTTGGGGGCTTGCGTGGTGACTGTCGCGGAATGCTGTTTATATGCTGGGGCGTCTCCTCGAAAGTTTGCTTGTGTGGTGAATGTCCGCCATCAGAAGGTGGGTAGCTATTCACCTGTGAGTCATGATGAGGAGGCTTATTGTGTCGGTCTGGGTAGCTATTCACCTGTGAGTCATGATGGGGAGGGTTATTGTGTCGGTCTGGGTAGCTATTCACCTGTGAGCCATGATGAGGAGGTTTGTTTGGGTAGCTATTAACTTGTGAGCCATGATGAGGAGGTTTGTGTGGGTCTGGGTAGCTATTCACCTGTGAGTCCTCCTCGAAAGTTTGCTTGTGTGGTGGATGTCGTCCGCCATGAGAAGGTGGCAGGCTATTCACTTGTGAGTTCTCTTTCTCTTGTTGGGACAACTCCTCTGTAGGCCTATCATGATGAGGATCAGGCTTTCCTCCAGGGATATTTGCAAGAGAGGTTGCAAGAAACACCATGGCAATTAGCAACACTAGGGTGTATTTGGGAGACATTTTGAGGCTTTCAAGATTTGGATGGTGGAGAAATCAGAGCAGCGTAATGGCCTTTTATAGTTGCTAGAGCCTATATGTGGCCATGACATTTCTCTTTTCTTAATAAGTTCCCTTATTTTGTTATACAAGTCTGCTTCAGTGTACTGTTTATGTGAGAAATTTCTTCATGCTTTCCATGGATGGTACCATTCATTATATCCCACAACGTCTAAATTATTGTTCTTAAAGTGAAAGATGAAAAGAAAATATCCATAAAACTTTTTGAGTCACGTGATCAATGGAACTTTGGTAATACACAATTTTTCATTTTTTATTTTTATTTTTGGTGATGAGGTGGTAATATACAATAAATTATAGGCATGCACTAATTAGAAAGCAAATGGGTTTAAAACCTTAAAACGTAAAACGTAATTGCGGGAAAACGTCAATATTCGTCATAGATGTGTACTGTGTCAAGCGAGGATGATATGAAAGGAGTGAAGACTGAAGACAACATTTAGGCTTATATATGAATTTGAATACAACCATGTTATTCAAATATCTAAAAGTGAATATATGGATACCCACTTTATATCACGATTGGATGAGATGGTGGTCCTCACTTATTCCCACTCATCATCTTATCTAATGATAATAAAATAAGTGTATAAATAAGATACCCATTTTAAATGTTAAAATAACATTATTGATTTCCATATTGTGATGTAAATCAGTGAACTTCATGAGCAGCATCAATATTGGAGATGACTAGCTGTGGTGGAAATGAGCAGCTGTTTAGATGTGGTCTCTTGCAGGTTTTGATAAGTGGACTTTATGAAGAGAAATGATACACGAACAACAATCTCACACAACAAGCGCACACCGTATGCCACGACGGAAGAAAAAGACAAAAGCCAAGTATTGGTGCACGGTAGGTATTAAAAAAAAGCTCACAATATATAAGAACTCATTTAGATCAAAATGAGTCATCACTTCCATACAAGGGAAACACATAACATTTCACATGTCTTCCTCTCCATATCTCAATGTCTCAATGGCCTTCACTGTAATCTTTGTCTTGACTCACTAGTAGCAAGTGTTGTTTGTCTTCCTCTAGCAGTGAGCAGGATTCAATTGGGACCGTCTTTCTCCAAGCATTGAGCAGTGAGTAGGATTCTTCCTCCAAGCACTGTCTTATTTCTCCATTGTATGTTGGTCCATGATGTTGGGTTTTTCTTTCCCCTATTTTTCGATAAACTCTTGTTTTTTAGATTTATTTGGGACAAGTACTGTTAGTTATTATTTATTATAAAACTTCTTAAAACCATAGAATGAACACCAAATGTAAAGGACCTACATGCATTTATAACTAGACTTCTCAACATATATAATGTTCTTACATGCATGCATGGACAGAACATGGTCAAAACATTAGTCCTCTTATATGTTTAGTATCTCTGATTTGTTCATGGTCAGATTTGGTTCAGTTTGTGTTGGCTTAGTATTATGGGTGTGTTTTTCCTTACGTTTTGCACTATCATAATAGGCAATAGTTAGAAAAAGCATATAGAGGATGGACAAATTTTTAAATTGAGTGAATAATTCGTTTTTCATGTTGTACTCGTTTTATGGCTGCTCTCAAATAATTGAGAGTTTGAGCCTCCTAAATAGAAAAAATTAATGGAAGAAAGAAAAGCTATCACAAGACAAAGCGATATGGGCCCTATTGTTTTCTTTTTATCTATGTGTGGAGGGTTGTGATTGTTTTTGATATTATTTTGAGACAAGTGATGTAGTCTCTTGTTATTTATTATCAGACTTGTAAAAACTATAGAATGAGAAGCAAAGTGACATGCTTACATGCATTTATGAGTAAACTTGTCAGCATTCATAGTTCTTAATTGTGTGACCAGAACATGGCTATGATATTAGTTCCCTATTCTATTTAGATGAAAGACAAATATAACTTGTTTACTAACATCAATGGTGTAAGTGAGGTGAATAATATTTTTTTGTCTCACTTTGTTTAGGTGATTTCATCCTATATAGTTGCATTCTATGGAGGAGCCAAGCAACTATGAGCCAACTATTGGCATGTAGTTTAATACAATAGATGATGTTAAAGCATTTTATGCTGATTATGCAACTAGGAGTGGTTTTCGATGGAGGGTAAGAACTTCACGAAAAGGACCAGATAGACAAGTAAATCATATCATTCTTTGTTGCTTACGAGAAGGAATGTAAGTAAAAAATTCCAATGAGTACGAAGACACTTCCATGAGTGCATTGAATTGTGAAGCAAAGATAATTGTATGCAAAGGAGAAGATAATTTGTGGCATATCAAAAAAGTGACTTTGGATCATTGCCATATCTAAGCCTAACAAAAGTAAGACGTTAATAAAAATAGGAGGCTCAACATGTGTATGAAGAGAACCATTGATGTGAATGATGAGGCGGGAGTTAGGATCAAGAGACATTGATCTCTTGTCCAGATGCTGGGGTTATGAAAATTTGTCATTTGTTGAACGTGATGTAAGAAATTATATCAACAAGGAAAGACATGTTATAGGAAAAGAAGGGGATTATGCAAAAGCATTGGTTAGCTACTTCTGGAGAATGAAGGAACAAAATAGAAACTTATGTTATGATATTGATTTGGATGAGGAGTTTCGTGTAAGAAATGTGTTTTGGGCTAATGCCAAAAGTAGGACAACATATGTCATCAGCTTTAACCCAACATACTTGACAAACAAATATGATATGACCTTTGCTGCTTTTGTAGGTGTAAATCACCATGGGTAATCAATTTTTTTTCTTGTTTACTTAGCTCATTTAGCAATATATTAGACTTATATTTTATGTCTTGGTTCATACTTAATTTATTGTGAATTATGTACTTAGAATAACTTATTGTAAGGTGAAGATGAACTAATAGATATTGAGAAATTAAATCTCAACCTTCCTCATATCATTTGAAGTGTAAATTTAAACTCCTAAACTCAGGAGTAGAATCGAGAGTTTACCAATTTATTGGAGTTATCTAAATTATTACAAGTTAAATAAAAAGAAAGTTTGTATACCCCTAATTTTCAATTTAAAACTGAAACATATACCAAATAGTTCTTACTACCTATGACATGCAAATTTTATCTTCTATCCCATTGCCTTGTTTTCAGCCATCCTTTTCTTAATTGATATTAAATAAAATCATTGATATCTTATCAAAAGTTAAATTCTCATTAAAAAAACCCTAACAAGTAATTGTGAGAATCCCATCATCTATCAAACTCTACTATACAGAAAGAATCATATAAACTTGTGTTGGAGGCCACAAGCAATTAATTTTCTAGCAAACTCAAATTTTTGTCCTACTTAAAGGGAAAAGAAAGCAAAAACTTTACCTACCTAATATCAAACTATAGCTAAAAGATCATAACAACAATGATCTCCTAAAAACCATCCACTTTATATATACAATGTTTTCACACTTATTGGTATTTTTGATTCATGGTTTCCTTCTCATGAGCAACAAAGAATGCTATAGTTTACTTCTCTATCTGGTCCTTTTCGTGAAGTTCTAATCCTTCATCCAAAGCCACTGCTAGATATATAATAACCATAAAATGCTTTAACATCATCTGTTGAATTAAACTACATGCCAACAAATTGGCTCAGTGTTGCTCACTTTTTCTAAATAATGTAACTATATAGGATGAAATCACCTAAACAAAGTGAGAAAAATTATTATTCACCTCACTTATGCCCTTTATGTCAACAAACAAGTTACATTTGTCTTTCACCCAAATAGAAGGGAACTAGTATCATAGTCATGTTCTGTCCATGCAAGTAAGAACATCACTTATGCTAATAACTCTAGTTATAAATGCATGTAAGTAAGTCATTTTGCTGGTCATTCTACAGTTTTTACAAGCTTGATAATAAATAACAAGAGCTAATAGTACTTGTCTAAAAATAATCTACAAAACAATCACAATCCTTCAAAATAGAAAAAAAAAGAACAAACCAATAGAGCCATCTTGCTTTGCCTTGTGAGACACTTCTTTCTTTCATTTTTTTTCATGAATAAAAGGCCCAACTCTCAATTTGAGGAGACACATAATAAAGCCCAATATGAAAAAGGAAACGTTCACTTAATTTGAAGTACTTTCATCCTTTATGCTTTCTATAGTCATCACCTATGGGATAGTACAAAAGTAAGAAAAAATACATCCAAAATAGTAAGCCAACACAAGCTAAACCAATTTTAGGCATGAATATAGTAAATATCCTAAATAGGTAAGAGAACTAATGTTTTGACCATGCTCTATCCATGCATATAAGAATATTAGATGTGCTAGAAGTATAGTCATAAATGCACATAAGTTAGTCACTTTGTTGATCATTATGTAGTTTTTACAAGTTTGATAATAACTAACAAGAGCAAAGAATACTCATCCCAAAATAATTTGACAAACAATCACAAAACTATCTAAAACAAAAATAAAAAAATATAAACCAAGAACAAAACTATTTACATAATTTAAAGGGCTAATATCTTTTATGCTTTCTCTAGCCATCACCTATGAGGACAGTACAAAAAATAAGGAAAAAAAATCCAAAACAATATGTCAACACAAACTAAACCAAATGACAGAATGAATATAGTAGCCATGTTCTTTTCGAGCATGTTAGGTATCAAATATGTTGATAAGTCTAGTTATAAATGCACGTAACTACATTTTGCTAGTCATCTTGCAGTTCTAGAAATTTGATAATAAATAACAATATCTAATAGACCTTGTATCAAAATAATCTCATAAACCTATATACTATAGACATGTTCTGCCTATGCATATAAATATCAAATATGCTTATATGTCTAAGTCACTTTGCTGGTCATTTTAGAGTTTTAGAAATTTAATGATAAATAACAATGACTAATAGTACTTTTTTAAAATAATATAGGAGTCAATCATAACTTTATAGAAAAAAAGAGGGAAAAATAAAACAAAACCCATCTTGCTTTGCCTCCTAAGATAGTTTTCTCGTCTTATTATTATTATTATTATTATTTTATTTTATTTTTATGAATAAGAGGCTCACACTCTCAATTTGAGATGAGCCATAGAATTAAGCAAAACATGAAAAAAAAAACACTATACAGTCAATGTGAAGAGTTGTCATCATCTATACTTTCCATAGTCATCTTTATTAGGATAGTATAAAAAAGCAAGGAAAAACCATCCACAACACTAAATCAACACAAACTAAATAGTAGATAAACTAAATAAGGAAACTAATACTATAACAATGTTCCATCCATTAATGTAAGAATATCAAATATGCTGATAACTCTAAGTTAAAAATGAAACGTAATGAAATCCCTTTACTAATCATTTTGCATTTTCTAGAAATTTAATAATAAATAGCAATGATGAACAATACTTGTCCCAAAATAATATCAAAAACAATCACAACTCTATAGAAAAAGGGAAAAAAAAAGGAACCCATTTGATTTGCTTCTTGACCTAATATTAGATGGAGTACCTATGTGTTACAAACCCTTTGTAAACCCAGCACAAACCATCAACAATTTGTCGACAAAGACCCAAGAAAGGTAGTAGAACGATGGATCCAACAATAATCACTATAAAAAATGCTGGATACCCACGAGATTATCAACAGATTTTTTGACGAGTGAGAAATATATTGATAGGTTTACGAAGGGTACGGGCCATCGATGAAGTATTATTGACAGGTATTAAACCAATCAGGAATTTTCAATGGTATACCAACGGAATAAAAAAATAGACTAGTTGGTACAACTATATCAAAGGCGTCATGAAAGTCATCAAATAAATAATATTACTGATTGGGTATTTTAATTTTACTGATGGGTTTTTAAAAATGAGAATAATTTTATATTAATTTTTATAAACAGGTGTTAGTATTTTTAAAAATTATTTAATTTGAAAATATAATTAATTACCAACAGGTTGACCCATCAATTGTAATGACTTGAATTTCAATAGTATTATTTGGGATAAAATAATTAAATGTGAATGAGCTATAGAGATTTTAAAATTTTTAACAGAGACATGATTATGAAAAAATCTAGGATTTTGTAAAAGAATAAAAATAATTAAATATTATTAAAAATTTTCAAAATAATAATATTTTAACCCAAGATATAGGATAAGACCCTATAAATAGAATAAGGACATAGATAAAAACATGGATAAGGTTAAATAGATCTTTTTAACTTGGCAAAGTTATTTAGGTGTTGATTCAGTACCGAAATGGTAATAATTTGACACTAAAACATTAAAACTGGTCCAATTAATTAATATTATCATATCTCAAATAATTTTTACTCAGGAGAATCAAATATATATAGACATTTTCAACATTGATACAAGGCAAATTGATCTGAAATTATTTATAATTATTTATTCATTACTTTTTCTCCAAGTAATGCTTTATTATATAAACCAAAATAATTAGAAGAAGATCACATTTTTCCTTCCTCCCTAGCTTTCATGTCACTTTCACTCTTATTTTCCATCTCCATTTTCAGTTTCACAACACCACAAACTCACCAAAACTTTGAACTCTACTTGTAGTTCAACACTTAAACTGATTCAACAATACTTCTCTACATCAAACTCAAGCCAAAACCTTCTTTTTCCTCTTCAAATCTATCCAACCAGGAGCTATATAAGAGTTGGAAAGTGATTTTGAGGCTTTAATTAGAGAAGAAAAGGCTAGAGAAAGCTTTGACAAAAAGCTTAGAGGAAGGTAAGAAAAATCTATGTCTTAAACTTGGTGATTGTTTGGCTATTTTTGGCTAATGTAAACTCTTGACATATGTTTAAAATTATGTTTATGAAGCTTAAAATTTAATTTCTAGATAGGTGTAAAAGAAGCCATAGATAAAAATCTTGTGAATTGTTTGAATTAATGTAAGAGATTTAACAAAGCAAATGAAGTAATTTTGGTTCATTGAAAAGAATTACACGCATAAAAATTATACAAGAATACAATTAGAAATAATTTTATAAATTGTTAAAGATTAGTATTTTTGAAATATGATGACAAAGTTTCATAAAACAAGAAGGAGATTTTGATCTATAGAAGAAAAAACATTGAAGTCTAGGTAAGACACTTGGTTTAATTCCTTGAAAACTATAAGAATTATCAAGTAAGGAGAACTACAAAATTCTGGATGAAAAATCTCATAAAAGTTGAATAGATTTTATAGAGAAAACTCATAAAAAGTTTAGAAAATTTTACAGAGAAATCTCATAAGATTTTGGAAGATTTTGTAGAGAAGTCTCATAAAAAGTTAGGAGATTTTGAATAGAAAATCTCATAAGAATTTAGGAGATTTCAAGGAAATCATATAACAAAAGTATGAGAAATAAAACTATTAAACAAAAATCCCAAAGAATAATCATAAGATTTACTAAACAAATATTAAAGATTCATATGAAGAAAGAAAACTTAAGAAATTAATGCATAAATAAACTTTATGTAATATTAATTGTTTGATTGTAAACTCATGGATTCAAATTGTGATCTATATAAGGTTATAACATGAGGAGTTACATCGTTGTGATGAAAGTAATGTATTGAGAATAACATGCTATATGAATTGGGATCTATATAAGGTTGTAGTACAAGGAACTATATCATTTGAACTATGTCAGTGATCTATATAAGGTTGTAACATGGGGTGTTACATCATTGGCAATACATTAGTAAGAAGTATATTAGGAATCCTTTGAGTTCTATTCTCAAGCATAAATTTACTCATAAGACTATGTTAAATAAGTAAAGGAACAAACAAACTAATTTTTACAAAAACAAATAAAAAATATATTAATTGATTAACATTAAATCAATGTCACTGAAGTAGACTAGTATTTTCCTATTGGGAATCTTTGATTCTCATTCTTATTGTTGTTATATTTTTACATAGATTGCGATGATGGTGATCCTTGTGGAGATCATTAACTAGTATTGGTAATATGGTTCAACCTTTTGATGAGTCGATGATAGAGAGCTTAATTAGTGGTTTTATTTTCTTTTAATGAATTTTGAGTAGTGCCCTACCTAGACTAGATGGTTCCTGCATAACCAAGGTAAGGGTTTGATATAGTTATGTACACTATTTATTTGTGAATGCATAATACAATTATATTATTTCACTATTTTATTACGACAACTTATTTGTGTTTAAACTTTTTGACACAGAGGAAAAAGTGGCTTATGTTTTTCACAAGAGTAGGCTCATATTTAGTATCATAAATACACCTCTAAGATTAAGCAGAATTAACAAGTAACAACTACTCACTATAAGGCTATGGCTTAAGCATTACACTATGGTAAGAAAGGAGCTACAATGGTAAACTTTTAATAATTTTTTGTTATTATCTGATTTAAATGATGGGTTGATTGGTATTTTATTATTTTTTTAGTTATTTATATAATAATTTAATTATCAATTAAAGTGATATTAAGTAAGAAAATAATGAAATAATAATAAAAATATAAACTAACGTAATAAAATATCAAAGCATCAAATAAATATATACAAAGTGCAATAAATGTAAAAAATACCCAGAATGACATTAAAAAGAAAAAAGCTAGAGAAGACTAGCTGAACTCCTTATCGTCGTGGTGTCAGCGATACCATCATCATCGTCTGACCTATTGTAGTCGTTTAGCCGTCTGATGATGAAGAGCCTTAAAAAATGGAGGGAGTAGGATTTGAGTGAGCTTCTTGCCAGAGTTGGAAGATCCTGAAGCCCATTTACCTGAAGAAGGTCATCACACACGCCAAAACATACCCGTTACCTAACGATTTTGCTAGAGATTTTGTTGGGAAAATCCGTAGTTAATATGGTCGTGAACAATTGGTTACTATGGATTTTGAATTTCATAGGTAATTAGCTGCAAATTGTTTCACAAGAAATACAAAAAATCCACAACTAATTTCGTGGCCAAGTGTGTGGTTGGAAGGAATTTTGCCATATTTTGTTGTGGATTTTTTTTGCGAGAAATATTCATAGGAAAATTCGCATATAGTTTGCACAAGAAAATCCTCAAATAAAATTGTCACAGAAAATTCACAAGTAATTTTCGCAACAAAAGCTGTAGGCAACTAAATCCACAACAAAATTAGGTAATCCCAATTCAATTTCACAAGTAATTGCGCAGGTAATATTCCTATCAAAATCCACATCTAATTGGCCTAACAAAATCTGCATGTATTTAATTCGCATTAGAATCCACAAGTTGTCATGGTCTTCCAAAATATGAATTCACAAGGTAATTACAGACAATTTTTACGACAAAGTTGATTTTGCAAGTAATTTTGCATGTATGTTTCGCAGCAAAATTGGCAAATAATAAATTCTACAACAAATTTTGCATGAAATATGGACCAAAATTTAATTAAATCCACATAAAATTTTGCAACTAAGCATTTCTAATATAAGTTTCATAGGAAAATGTGCAACCAAATTGAACAAATTTAATAATTGTTCATTAAATTTATTTCTCACCCTTTCCTATGAATATATATATAATCTATTTATAATAACTCACTTTCAAATAAACAAAATGTCTAATTCAACAATGAAACATAAATTTTCTCATAACATAATAACTTCAATGTAATGCATTACTCAAATTAAATAAAAATTCATAAGTCATTTGTCATCATATATGATTAAGTACTAAGATCGATAAACATCAAGAAAAGTAATAGTTGTAATAAATGACAACTATGCATTAGAGTCTTCAAATGATGTACAATCCTCATCCTCTTCATCACTTTAATTATTTTGATCTTGGGATATAGGCTTTGAATGATAAGAACTTGCTTCATAGCCTAATTTCTTCATTAATATATTCAATGTATTTCTTGTTTTATACAACTCCTTTATATCTTCTTTCTCTTGCCTCTCTTGTTCCAATTGAGCTTGTATGGAAGCATTGAATGAATGAAGTTCACTTCTTATCTTTTCCTTAGTGTCTCCTGATATGGTTGTTGTTAAAAGTTCATAAAGTAATAGTTTTCATTGACCTGCCCAAAGAACCAAGCTCAAATACTCTCC
This sequence comes from Dalbergia oliveri, assembly GCA_030441495.1. NCBI lineage: Eukaryota > Viridiplantae > Streptophyta > Magnoliopsida > Fabales > Fabaceae > Dalbergia > Dalbergia oliveri. The sequence continues at coordinate 33,761,199 of JAMLFY010000003.1, read as the reverse complement.
TTTTTTTCTTTCCTCCTATAGAGTCTACCCAAATTTGACAATTAGATGGTACAAATTGTAACTTCCAACAGCTTCTCAGAATTAGTCTTAGTCTGTGATGATAATTCAATTTTTTTCTTTTCAAAGTTCTCCTATTATAAACAAAAATCATTTAAGTTTAGGGTCAAATACAAACAACAAATAGTAACATCTTACTCTATTATACCAAATGTATAGACTAAAAGAAAAAGCCTATCATTTTGTTGATTTGAGCACATAATACACTCACTTTTGAAGATATCAATGTCTAAAATCAAGAATTAATACCAGTAAAATTATAGAAAAAAGTAAAATATAAATAGAGAAATAGAGAACTTTTTCATGAAATACGAGAACTTTCTCAAATTTCTATGAATATGTAAAAATGTATTGAATCAGGTCACAAAGATAGCCCAATGACTAGCGAAAAACATATAAATATTACAACATTTTGGAACTATCAACCAACAATGTGCATCATGTAAAAATATGACTATCAACTTAAGAATATTGGAAAATAGAACAACCCAAAAAAAGGACATCAAATATTGTAGAATTACACATTGTGCTTACTTACTTTGTAGAAACGACAAATTTAAAACCTGAAAAATAAAAACTACTATAGCATAGATACACCTTCATAATCCTTCTCATCTCTAAGTATATATAAATAGTAAAAATGGAATCAACATTAACTCACATAAGCATCTTGAGCTTTTGGGTGCACCCATTCTTTATTCTTCTTTGTCTTGTGCATCCAGAAATAAATTTAGAGAATGATGGGTCTTTTCCTCCATTTTCAGCCTTCTATAACTCAAAATGAAAAATTTACATGTCATCAATAATAAAGGTGGAATAACACAATTAAAACAAAGGAAAATAAACTCTATTAATACCATTCTCCTAAAAGAACTCAATGGGGTATACACCCTCCATATGTAGTGATGCGCCTGGATTGGAGTTAAGATTCTTCTTCTTTTGTCTAGGTTTTGCTTTGAAATCTTCAGACTTCCAATAACCAAATCTACCCATGTAGTCTCTCCAATCTATGAAGGTTGTATCTTATAATAATAGCAAAATAATGTTAACTACTAAATTAAGATATTGAAATAGTATCAACATGGTTACCTCAAATAGTTTAAACAACATCTTTCTAGTATCCATGGGAAACGCTTTCCACCTTGGTTTGCCTTCCTCAAACATACTTTTGATGCATGATGCAATGCCTGCAATGACTTCCTTATGAGGCCAAAACCTACATATAAGCAAATCATAAGTTAGTGCAACACTATGTTCAGGTATGATAATTTTTGTAATTATACTTATAAAAAAAATCACTTACCTATAGCCATTATCAAAATCAGATTCTCACTATTATCAATGCTAACTCCACTACATGAAGTTCTAGAGTGTTTAGTTGTAACCTAAGAATGAGGACAACAAATGAGAATTTGACTCAGATAATGGTGAAGGAAGTTGGGTATTTGATTCATTTTGCTAAGATGGATGATTTGGTGGGGATTGTTAGAAATGTGGTTAAGTATTTGATTGAACTTTAGATAAAAGGGCAGCACTTGGAATTATTGGAGGAAGACCACTTTGTGGTGCTTGAAGATTAGGTAGTGGTGTTAGAAGTACTGGAATTTTCATTTTCTTCCCTTATTTTTTGTTTTTGATATTCTCTTTGTAGGTAGAAACGCAAGAAGGGGGGTTAAATCGTGCTTCACTTTTTCTTTCCTTCTTAGCTTCTAAAAACTTAGACAATATACTATCAAGGTATGAGCTTGAAGTATATCTGAAACAACATTAGTTATTTCAAAAAGCTACTTTATGAACAAACAACAAATATAAAGACAACATGTATAATAAATATAAAGAACAACACAAAGAATAAAACAAAGTAAAGCAGTAATATAAAGGAGTTTAAGAGAGAAATAATGCACAAAGATTTTATCCTGGTTCGGTCAACCTGCCACATTCAGTTTTCAACAACAGTTGAGTTCTACTAAACCTTTCTCAAACGAGAAAGTTGGATAGTCTTTGCAGTAGCCTTCTCAAGCTCTTACCTGTGACTAGTAGCAACCTCTATTATCACAAACCAAGTAGTCTTTAACCAACCTCTTTAAGTTGAACTAGTGACCAAGCAGGTACACTCTCCTCACAACCTGAGTAGTCTTTAACCAAACTCTCCAAGTTATAACCTTGAGTAGTCTTTGACCAGCCTATGCAAGCTAAAACCATGACTAGTAGCTAACTCTACTGTTGCATTGCAAGTAGTCTTTAAATAGCCTATCTAAGCTAACTCACATGATCACTACTGGATTAAGGATACAAAGGTTTATGTTTGGTTTTGTCACTCAAACTAACCTATACTCAAGTTTTCATAAGATTTTCAATAACAGATCTGAGATAAACTTGAATGAATTCTTTCTAAGATTCTTCTTTGGAAGAACGTATGATCTATAAAGAATGTAGAAAGAAGATTTTACAAACTAGAAAATTGATTACAAGATGTAATGAACTTTATAAGAGATGAGGAGAAATTTTCATGATATTTTAGCTCATATACAACGTTAGGATCTCTTCCTTTGAAACCACAGGATCTCTATTTATAGATGGTCTTTATTTTTGACAATTGCCCTTGATCAGTTGTCCAAGTGGCATATCTTGATCATTTGTTTGTGTCTTGAAAAGTAGTCTAGAAGAGTAGCTCTTTGTTTGTCGGAGTTGTTGTAGAAGCCATTGTGAAATAGAGGTTTCTGTTACCTTCATAAACTACTTTTTACTTCTAACGAGGTTCTGAACTTTTGCTTTTAGAAGCTAGAGTGGTTAACCAAGTTAGCAGAAGAGATGACGTGTTAGTCTGTAACTGGTTCTGACTTCAAATTTGAAATTTAAATTTCCCTCCTTATCTCATAGAGTGCACTGTTCCACTGTGAAATGAACTTTCTAAAGTGCGGTATCAGCTTCTTGATATATATGTGATCTTTTAGTCTTTAATCAGAGCTTGTAGATGATGAGATGATTGTGATCATGATTATTCAAGGTTATAGAACACACTTGCTTCAGAGCTTGTTTGAATTTATTCATTGGAAGTGTAGTTTTTGAAGTCACGTCCTACTTTCTAAAGATCCGTTCCTTGGTTTCTGTATACAATGACTTTCTTCAATCTGTTAAGCATGTATATGTTCAATTCACGATATAAATCTCACTTTCATTGAGTTCCTATCTCTTAAATGAGATAAATCATGTTTGCACATGTAAAGTGGAATTATTTTTTATTCAAGAGAAATGTATGCATATGGAAGAATCTATTTGCTATTTCAAGAAAAACTCAAGGAAACCATTAGATGTTATTCACAATATTTTCTTTAAATTGATTGTGTTATCATGCAAAATATCTTGTATTTACACTTTCTAAAGGGTTCTGTGCTAACAATCTGCCCTTTTTATGATGACAAACCAATATAAGAAAATCTTTTAAAGAGATTTTGAAAGAAATATGGCATGATATGAAGGATAAAACCTTTCTTTCAACACATCATAAAAAGTGATTTTTAGAGAGTCATTTTCTTAAGGTATGATAAAAATGTTTGCTTGCCTTAAGTGACTTAAATCAGAGCTGTTTTTGTTTCTCGTAAGGTTTCTGAAGTTACTCAAAGTACTTTCAGAGGTATCAGAGAAAGAGTAAAAGAAAAAAAAGATATGATTGTTTAACTTATTGAACAAAAAACCAGCTTGATTTTTAGTCATTTGGACTTTGCTGAAAAAGAAAAGGTGTGTTTGAATAAAATGAGTAATCCTTGTGATATTTATTGTTGATTAGATTTCTCATTCAGCACATCTTTATCCAAACTTATTTTTGAAACTGGATGCAATTGTTTTTGTAAAAAGAACTCGCAAAAAGACTTTCATACACACATGAAGTATTTCAAGCTCATAGAAACCTTATTAATAAGATACTTAACTATAGGGCCATGAGGTTTCTGAAGCTCAATAGGGATTAATTCTAGTTGTAATAGAGCATTATTTTTTGAGCTTGATAAGAAAATAAACTTCAAAAAGTATGTGTGCTAGAGCATATGTTTCTGAAGGCAAGGAAAATACTTTTAAAACTATATGATATGGCTTATATATCAGTGCACACAAGAATATATATATATATATATATATATATATATATATATATATATATATATATATATATATATATATATATCTATCACATTATGTTCAGAGCTAATCATACAAATAGAAACTGATGTAATTGGGCATTAAAGCACGAGAGCAAATGATGTAGCAACATATTAGATCGAGTTAATAATGTAAACACGCATATATTAGCATCAATATTTCTGATTAGCTAATCTGAATATATTTATTAGAGTATGGAGATAATATATATGTGCCATGTAAGATCTTATTAGAGCAAAAACACAAAACATAGCAAATGTGCTGAAAAATAGATATATCAGATCAATAGAAAGAAAAAGATACCAAAGCATAAATTAAAAAAAAATCAAAACTATTAAAAAAATAAAAGTAACAAAGTAAAGAGCAAGATAAGATATTCATAACAAAAAGATAATATACTAAAAAAAATTCAGAAGAAAATTATATGCTAACAAAAAAAAAATCTCTAAGTGGCTCCCCTAGTTGCTCCCCCGAATTTCTAGCACAAGATTTTCTTCTCTTTTTTTTCTTCTCCCCTTTGACATCAGCAAAAGGTGTGTTTGAAACAGGAACACCATCATTAGCCCCCGCGCCTTACTTCACGAAGAATTTCTAGCAACAATGCCTATCATCTTTGTGATAGAGCTTCCATCTCATTTAGCCAGTTATTGATGAGGTGTTACTCTTGAGTAGTAAATAAACTTCAGTGTAGTTTGGCTGTGATGCCAGTTGGCTTGATGAGGGATTATTATTTTTAGCAGAAGATAAAGTAGGTTGCAATGAAGAAGGTTCAGCTATTGAGGGATGATGAGTAGGTGGTTTTTCAACAAGAATAGGAGGTGGAGTAGCAACATGAGTTGACCTTGCCTCAAGATTTTTGATGCGTGCTCATCCTTAGAAGATTTTTCCTTAGAATATGAAGAGAAGGAAGAGTCTTCTTCCCAAGGCTTGATCTTGATAGCATGCTCGTTTTCAAAGGTTTCCAAACTTGATTCATCCCTATAGTCTGAGGACATGGATGAGTAGTAAGGGCCTCCTCCGTATCATATAATCATTTTAGGTTTCTTCCTCATAGAACTGATTTCAAGAATAATTATTCTTTTTTTCTACCTCTTTCTTCAGCCTCCGCAACAGCCTTTCAAGAGCTATCTTATTCTTATACCCGTCTCCTTTTGCTAGTTGTGGCAACACTAGTAGGTTTAATTAGGGTCCTGAAGGAGTTAAAAGAGTACAAAGTACCTTCCATGTACTCATACTACTCATTTGCCAACAAATAGTTCAAGTGTTCATATATTTTCGTCAGTGGATCCCACAAAGAATGACATCATTTCTCTTCTTTTCTGGGAGATGGCACTCAACATGTAATTAAAAATAAGTCTGGAAAATTTACCTTTCTCTTTCCCAACAGATAGTCAAGTAGCATGCAGTCTATTCCCACCAACAAGTGTATGCTTCCCAGTTTAGGAAGAGAGAGACTATATGAGGGTGAAGACTTGTCGTGCCCTAGTACTCATAGCAGTAGTTATCTCATTGGCTTGGTATTTGGAAGAGTTTGTGAGATATCTGGAAACCTCTTAACCAAAATCCTAAGAGACATAAACTAGTTTTTTTTTCTAAAGTGTATCTGAGTCCTTCATCAGGTGAATGAATGATGTTGGAGAGATCAGTGATACTTGACTCCAACTCAATGCTTCTAATGTAAAAGGTCAACATCTCAAGACACCTATACTAGCTGGGAATAAAAGGCAATGACCATGCTAGTAAAACTGATTGGTGAAGTTGAGAAACCTTTCCCATTCCTAGAAGGAAATAACATCCAATAACATGAGGACCTCATAATTAGTTCCCATCTTAGCTTTTTTTCGAGAGCTATTGGCCTCTAGGAGAAGTTCTCAGCGTAGTGCCGTTGATGCATAGGTTCATTAAACATGAGAAGAGTTCCCATGTTGGCAATACGTCTATCAAAGAGTTTTCCTTCAGCCATTGTAGGATGTGTGTATGGATAAACGAAAAATATAAGGGTTTCATGAAAGAAAAGTTGAACCTTTGAGAAGGTTTAAGAAAAGGGTTACGGTTCCAGGGAAGATTTGTGAGTAGAAGAAGATGAAACGGTTGAGGTCTCGACTACATGAGGTTGAGGATGAATGTAAAAGTGTGGCATGTAAGGAGTAGGAGTTATTTAAGTGATGGGACATGAATGACTAAAGGTGAAATGACATGGGAGAAAGAAACTCAAAAGAGTGGGAATTATCATGTGTTTTCCATTTTTTAAAGTGATTTCTAACATTTGAAATCACATTCTAGCTAGTTTACTTTCTGCTCTTCTTCCACTTTGACCTCCTAATTACTTTTCTCATGATACATCCATTTTTTAATTTCTGAACCTTGTGAGACCAACTATATCCCATTTTCTGATTCTCCACACTTCTTTTTGGTCATTTTATCTTCTCTTTTAGCTTGCAAACTAACTTTCTGATCTTTAGACTGATTGTTTAGCCTTGCAAACCAATGTTCTGAACTTGCATAATGATGTCTTCATATAGGCTTCAGTTCAGAGAGATGAAGGGGAATACCTAGTTATATTTGCACATGAATGCTTATGCATTTAAAAGACCTTTAAGTTCAAAAGCTTTTTCAAAGCACAAAAGCGATCTTCAGCTAATGGTTTTGAGAATATATCAGACACTTGGTCTTTAGGATTCACAAATATTAACTCAACATCTCCTTTTTCAACATGATCACGAATAAAATGATGTTTAACATCAATATGCTTGGATCTAAATTGAATAGGATTCTTAGCAAGATTAATAACATTAGTATTATCGTAAAAGATAGGGATTTTGGAATACCTCAAGTGATAATCTTCTAGCTAGTTCCTTATCCATAGCATCTAGGTGCAGTAGTTTGCAACAGGTACATATTCAGCTTCAACAATAGAGAGTACGATGGTATTCTGAAGAAGTAGCAACACCCACTGGTGCTTTTCCTCTCTACTCGTTTCTAACGAAGTCAGCATCACAATAACCTACAATCTCACATGATGTACCTTTCTCGTACCATAAACTAAGATTAGTAGTACCAAATAAGTATCTAAAGATTTTTTGACAACATTTAAGTGTGATTACTTTGGGTTAGATTGAAATTTAGCACAAATCCCCACACTTAATTGAATGTCAGGTCTACTTGTAAGATACAGAAGTGAACCTATCATTCCTCTGTAATTACTTTCTGATACATTTTTTCCATTCCCATCAGCATCGATTTGAGATGGATGCATAGGGGTACTCATAGGTTTGGTTTGATTCATATTGAACCCTTTCAAAAGCTCTTTTGTGCATTTTTCTTGATAGATCAAGCTTCCTTTTTTTTTTTGTTTTATTTGCAAACGAGTAAAAACTTGAGCTCCCCCATCATGCTCATCTCAAATTCACTCTGCATTAATTTTGAAAACTTTTCACAAAGAGAATGGTTAGAGGCGCCAAATATAATGTCATCAACATATATTTAAACTATCAGAAAGTGATTATCTTATTCAAGAGTCAAAAAAGTGGTTTACATTACCTCTCTTGAATTCATTCTTCAGGAGAAGTACTCAGCCTTTCATACCAAGCTCGAGGAGCTTGTTTCAGACCATAGAGTGCTTTTGTCAACTTGAAGACATGGTTGAGAAGGTTTTCACTCTCAAAACTAGGAGGTTGCTTCACATAAACTTCCTCAGAGAAATCCATTTAAGAATGTAGACTTGACATCCATCTGGTAAAAGTGAATCCCTTGAAGGCGGCAAAAGCAAATAGCATTCTTATGGCTTCTAGCCTAGCTCCTGGTGCAAATGTTTTATCATAATCAATTCCCTCTTGTTGATTACAATGTTGTGCAACCAATCTTACTTTGTTCCGGATGACTTTGCCAACTTCATCAAGCTTGTTCCTAAACACCCATGTTGTTCCAATGGTGGTTTTCCTTTTGGCTTTTCAACGAGCATCCAACTTTGCTTTTTTCGAACTAATCAAGGTCTTCTTGCATAGCATCCATCTAACTTTGATCACACAAAGCTTCTTCAATGTTTTCAGGCTTGATAGTGGAGATGAAAGCACAGTTTGATTTATTTCTAAGGGATGATCTGTTCTCATACCTTTGGAAATATCTCCAAGAATTTTGTTATGAGAAATTGCCTTCAAATCAGAAACTCCCTTGTATTTCTGTGACCTTGAAGATCTTTAGTTTCTTTTTCATCTTCAGAGTGCTCTTCTTCATGTTCAGAAAGATCACTTTCTGATTGCTTTAGAGTCCTGAGCTAGCTTCTTGAAGTATCCATGTTCTGGAGCTTACTTTATGAAGGTTGAGCTTTCATCTGCTTGCTTTCTGAAGAGTCCTTGAGGTTCAATTTTTCAAGATTTTCATTTAGCTCTTCAAGATCATAAGCAAAGTCTTTCTTAAGCTCCTTGAATTTGATGTGGATTTTCTCCTCGATGCATAGCATTCTTTTGTTGTATACCCTGTAAGCTTTAGAGACTAAGGAATAACCTAAGAAAATGTCATCATCAGATTTAGGATCAAACTTTGTAAGTTTGTCCTTGGTGTTAAGGATAAAATAAGATGAGCCAAAGATGTGAAAATATGATATATTGGGTTTGCTGCCCTTTCATAGCTCATAAGGTGTTTTCTTGAGGATTGGCCTTAGAAAGATTTTATTTTGGATATAGTAAGAGGTGTTTACAGCTTTTGCCCAAAAACCTTTTGATAAACTACTTTCTAAAAGCATAGTTCTGGCTATCTCTTGCAAGCTTCTATTTTTCCTTTCAGCAACCCTATTTTGTTGGGAAGTTCTAGGTGCAGAAAACTCATGAAGAATGCCATGTTTTCACAAAACTCTTCAAAAACATGATTTTCAAATTCTTTTCCATGATCAAATCTGATATAGGTGATTTGAGAATCCTTTTCAATGCAAACACATTTTGCAAAAACTTTGAATCATTCAATCACCTTGTCGTTAGAAACTAGGAAGATAACCGATGTAAATCTGAGTAATCATCCACAATGAAAAAATAGTATCTCTTCCCAGGAAGACTAGCAGTCTTGGTTAGTTCAAAAGATCCATGTGTAAAAGCTCAACTGGCTTAGTGTGGTTGAAACCACATTCTTGTTATGGAAAGAAGCCTTAGTTTGCTTGTATTTCTCATAGAAATCACAGGTTAAGTCCTTGTCAAATCTGATCTTTGGTAGGCCTTTAACAAGCTCTTTCTGAGAGCTCAGAAATAAGCTTCATATGAGCATGTCCAAGCTTCTTATGCCACAACCACTTATCATCCATGAAGGATGTGAGACATTTTACATCCTGATCTAGAAGGTCTTCCAAGAATAACACATATGTGTTATCATGCCTCTTGCCACATAAGATGACTTGTCCCGAGGTGAGATTTACTATCTTACATGCATGACCATTAAATAAAACATTAAAGCCTTGGTCACAAAACTGGTTGATACTCAACAGAGTGTGAGCCAGACCATTAACAAGCAGCACATCAAAAATTTGGTGGGAATTATCCTTACCAATATTTCCTATGTCTGTGACCTTGGCCTTACCTCCATCAGCATACTAGACTGATCCAAAGTTCTCGGCTTCAAGTTTCTTAACCATTTTCTGGACTTGGACATGTCTCTGAGTAGCCACTATCCATGTACCACTTGTTGTCTACTTCAACGAAAATTCTAGACACACTTGCAACAAACACAATTTTTTATTTAGGTACCCATACCTTCTTAGGTCCTTTTGTGTTAGTCTTTAACGGGTTAGGTTTCCCAACCATTTTGACAAACTTCTTCCTCATAAAGCACTTGTTAGTTGGGTGTCATTTCTTATGACAAAAAGCACAGGAAACTTTGTTCCTGCTTTATTTGATTGAGTTGTCTTTCCTTTTCATCCAATTCTTCCTCATATCCTAACCCGGTTCTTTGAAAATATGGCCTCTAAACTCCAAACATCAATTCAAGGTTCCTTGAACCATTTACCATCTTCTCAAGGTTAGATTTAGAAGCTTAAAGTCATTTCTAATTCAGAAATAATTTTATAAGACTTTTCATTTTTCTTAAAGACTTCAGCTTCTAAGGCATTGAGCTTGATATTTGAAACTTTATTTTCTCCTTTTAATTCTTCATTCTTAAGCCTTAGATATTCTACTTTTGACTTGGCCATTTCAAGTTCTAAAACAACCTCTTAATGTTTCTTCTTTAGGTTGAGATAGTAAGAGGAAAGAGTTTGAGAGTCTTGAAGCAATTCTTCATATAAAGCAAGTAGTTCATCATAGGAAAGGTCAGTATTAGAATTATTTACCTTAGGTTCAACTTCTGAAGTATACTATGCCATGAAGCATAGGTTGGAAACATCTAGCTCTTCTTGGTCTTTTGATCCTTCCTTTCTTCTTCAAAGTCACTCCATGTTGCTAGTATTCCTTTCTTTTTCATGGAGAACTTTGTCTATGGTCCCTTGAGCTTAGGACATTCCGGTTTGAAGTATCCCTTTTCACCATAATTGTAGCAAGTGATGCTTTCAAGTTTTCCCTTACTTCTCTTATCTTTCTTGAGAATGATGTCTCTTCTTCTCTTTGATCTACCTCTCTAGGCCTTGGACATCTTACTCACAAGCATGGAGATTTCATCTCCATCTTCTTCTTTGTTTGAGGTTTTAGCAACTTTCATTGCCTTAGCTTTATTCTGCTTTTATGAACAAACTTTAAGGCCATATAATTGTTCTTCTTAATGGATTCACCATGCATTTCAAAGAGTACTACCTTATGGGTTTTAAGTGACCTAATGAGTGCGTCTAGAGAGAGTTTAAAGGTTTTTAGCTTTTGTAATAGCTGTGACCTTTGGTAGCCATTTGGTAGGGGCTTTGTAACATTTTTCTAACTATTTACCAAGACCCTTTAGTTAGTTTATGATATGCATAAACCTTGTGGTCATTTCATCAATACTTTATTAATCTGTCATTTTAAACATTTCATATTGATGAACCAATATCCTGATCTTAGTCTTTTTAACATGATCAGTGCCTTCATGTAGCATGTGTAGTGTATCCTATATTTCCTTTGCCGTGTCACAAGCAATGATTTTGTCATATTCAACCTTGCTCAATGCATACATGAGTAGGTACTTAGCTTTGGAGCTCAACTAAACTCTAGCTTTGTATTGCTCTATCCACCTACTCCTGGGGACTTATCTTGACGTTGAGGGTGCATCATCAGTTTCCAACTTCTTCGGTTGGAACATAGTCACCTTCCTATATGATCTACAAGTCAAGACTTGTGTATTTAATGAACAACTCCATCTTGTCTCTCTAATAGGCATAGTCCTTAGCATCAAAAAATGGTAGTCTGTTGATAAAGTATCCTTTTGCCAAGTGAATATTTTGGGCCATAACTCCTTAGGATCTTTGTTCTCTATAGTTGTTAGATTGCTCAACCCCTTAGAGGCCTGAGCTCTGATGCCACTTGTTGGTAGAAAAGCATGCAAGAAGGGTCAATTGAATTGTGCTTCACTTTTTCTTTCCTTCTTAGCTTTTGAAAACTTAGACAAGATACTATCTAGCTATGAGCTTGAAGTGTTACGGAAACAACGTCAATTAGTTTAGAAAGCTACTTTCTAAACAAACATCAAATATAAAGACAACGTGTATAATAAATATAAAGAACAACACAAAGAATAAAATAAAGTAAACATGTAATATAAAGGAATTTAAGGAGAGAGATACTATAGAGATTTTATACTAGTTTGGCTAACCTACCTACATCCAGTTCTCAACAACAGTTGAGTTCCACTAAAAACCTTTCTCAAACCAAGAAAGTTGGATAATCTTTGCAGTAGCCTTCCCAAGCTCTTACTTGTAACCAGTAGCAACCTCTATTTCACAAACCAAGTAGTCTTTAACCAGCCTTTCCAAGCTGAACCAGTGACCAGCAGTACACCCTGCTGTATAATCTGAGTAGTCTTTAACCAGCCTCTCTAAGCTAACCTTGAGTAGTCTTTGGCTAGCTTTTCCAAGCTAAACCTGTGACCAATAGCTAACTCTATTGTCGCGTTGTATGTATTCTTTAAGTAGCCTTTCCAAGCTAACTCACATTGATCAGAACTAAATCGAGGATACAAAGGTTCGTGTTTGGGCTTGCCACTCAAATTAACCTACATTCAAGCTTCTAAGATTTTCAACAACAGATCTGGATAAACTTGAATGACTTCTTTCTAAAATTCTTCCTTGGAAGAACGTATGATCTATAAAGAATGTAGAAAGAAGGTTTTACAGACAAGAAAACTGATTACAAGATGTAATGAACTTTACAAAAGATGAGGAGAATTCTTCAAGCGTTTTAGCTTATATACAATGTCAGATCTCTTCTTTTGAAGCCATAACATCTCTATTTATATATTATCTTCATTTTTTGACCGTTGCCTTTGATTAGTTGTCCAAGTGACACATGTTAATCATCTGTTTATATCTTGAAAAACAATCTAATGGAATAGCTCTTTGTCTACCAGAGCTGTTGTAGAAGCCATTGTAAAATATAGGTTTTTGATGTTACCTTCAGAAACTACTTTTTACTTTTAAAACGAGGTTTCTGAATTTTTCCTTCTATAAGCTGGAGTGGTTGACCAAGTTGGCAAAAGAAAGGACGTGCCAGTTGTAACTGGATTTGCCTTCAAATTTGAAATTTAAATTTCCCTTCTTTTCTCATAGAGTGCATCATTTCACTATGATGTGAACTTTTTGAAGTGCGGTATTCTTGATATATATGTGATCTTCTTGTCTTCAATAAGAGCTTGTAAATGATGAGATAATTGCGATCATGATGATTAAAGGTTGTAGAACACACTTGCTTCAGAGCTTGTTTGAATTTCTACATTGGAAGTGTACATTTTGAAGTCGTGTCCTACTTTCTAAAGATCTGTTCCTTGGTTTCTTGTATACAATGATTTTGTTCAGTTCATTTAAGCATGTATACGTTCAATTCGTGATATAAATCTCACTTTCATTGAGCTCCTATCTCTTTAACGAGATAAATCATATTTGCACATGTAAAGTGAAATTATTTTCGCTTCAAGAGACGTGTTATGCATATGGAAGAACTTGTTTGCTATTTCAAGAAAAACTCAAGGAAACCATTAGACGTTCTTCAAAATATTTTCTTTAAATTGGTTGTGTTATTATTCAAAACATCTTGCATCTATGCTTTCTGAAATTTTTTGGAACTAACACTTTTATCACCTCGATCAAATATTTACAACAAAAAAATAGTCATAGATAACAAACACACAAGAATACCATATAACAACAATATAAGTAATCAATAAATAAGTAATGTATAAATTGGACAATGAAAATAATACCAAAGTAAAAACACATTCTCTCAATATACCAAGTTCTAAAAGTAATCAGTCATAAAATTAGCAATAACAAAAAAAAAATCAGTTTGAAATACAACAATATAATTATTCTTCATATCCTCATCATCATTGTCATCGTCATCTTCTTCTTCTTCTCCTTGGATAAAATTAACTTGTTGCATTCCACGTAAATCAACTTCTTCACCATTATGTTCATCATCTTGTAGTTGATCAACCAAGCCTTCATTATCTATTATTGCATTGAAATTTTATCACTCTAATTGTAAGCAACTTGTAATGCTTATTGTTATCAATAGCTGGACTTAATTTGGTTTCAATTTCGACCCATCAATCCCTTTTGCCAATAACTCTTTTAGGATAAGGCCAATAATATATTTGTGTTGCCATTTCAATAAATATTAAAGGATCATATTTTGAGTATCTTCTACTCTTGTGTACCTCAACAATCTCATTCTTATGTACACTCATACCATGTTGAGTGTAACACCCTAAAAATTATTTAAAAATTAATTTGAGTTGTATTAGTCGTATTTTCAAAAATCTACAGCTAGCAATGATAAGGATGGCCCAACAAACCTATCAAAAAAAGGAAAAAAAAATTTCGGTGGGGTGAATAATAACCTTCCAGGCCTCACAGCCCATCAGGGGCAGTCAAAACCTCATATGGGACCAAAAAATGCCCAGGATTGAGAAAAAAGAGGGTTGAGGTTAGAAATATTTAGAAAAAGGAATTTTATACCTGAATTTAATTTTCGAGCAATGTTTGATTACTCGGTACTGTTTCACCCATTCGGTAAAATTTCAATGTGCGATTTCTAACACCAAAAGATAGTTTAATTCTCACAATAGGATAATGTCTATCCTTTTAGCCAATTGTAAGGCTAAGATTTAATGTTGTAAAGCAAGATTAAATCCTAGCCATTCATTCCTTTTTATTATTATAAAGAATTACACTTTGACTACATAAATGCCTAAACCTAACCTAGATAAATATAAGGCCAACCAACCTTATCTCTCCATCATCAACACTTTCGCCAAGCTTCCTCCCATTTTAGTCTCCATTTCTTTTCTCAAAACACCATAACCAAGCTTCAAGCTTCCTAAACCCTAGCCAAAACTTGATAAAACCTCAAGACCTCTTCACAAAACTTGTTATACTCTCAATATCTACCAAACTAACCAATTAGAATTTGAATCCATCAACCTTTTATACTTTGAGAGCTCACCATCTGCTGTTTAGGGAAGGGTTTAATATTGATTTAGCGGCCTTGAAGTGAGCAAGATCACTCTTGGAAAATCCTTGAAGCCAAGATCCTTAAAGCCACCAAAGTAGGGCATTTTAAACCTCTTTTGCTTTCAAATCCATTTTTCTATTTTAACTACTGATTTAATTTGATATTTTTAGTTGTACTAGTTGATAATATATTGATATTGATGTATTAATTTTGGTGGAGTGTTTGGATGATGTTAGAAGTCATTTTTATGAAAAGAGATTTTGAGTCATGCTGCTAGATTTTTTATTTTTACATAAGTAGCCACTAAACTCAAATTTTCTGGTACTATTGTGGGTATTTTCATCAGCTAGAAAAAATATATGTTGAAGCTAAGTCTAAGCTAATTCCACAAATTTTCTTGGGCTTTGATTTTGATTCCTAAGGCTTTTGAAAAATCAAGAACCGAGAGTGTATCAATGCTGCCTGGATTATTGAAACTGAAGCTATGACTTTGTCTAATTTTTTTCTATAGCAAATGATTTAATTTTCCTTTGAAATTTTTAAGAGTGTTTTCAACATCTTGAAGTGTAATTGTGATTTTTATTTTGAATTGATTCAATCATTTGCTAGGGTTAAAAATTATGAGATTTTGGTTCTCTAAGGTTAAGCACCAAATTTGTCTAATTTAGAGAACTCTTTGCTCTGAAATTTTCATGAATCTTGTGGACAAATTGAAGTGTCTTAGATAATTTTTATAGCCTCTGAATTGATTGTTTGGTAAGCAAATAAATTTGTTCTACAATGGTGTGAAATCTGCCCAATTGCTAGAAATGAACCTAAACCTTCAATTGATAATGTAATGGCATTTTGGTTCTAGTATGACATGAATACTTGATGTTAACTATTTGGCCATGTGATTTGTGACAAATAAATGCATGCTAGAGGAAGTAAAGAATGGTTTATGAAGTATGATTGAAATCATATTGTGAATAAATGCCTTTATGTGCTTTATGCATGCATTTGGAAAAAAAAAGAGAATGTATAAACTTCACTCGTGCATGTTCTAACATATGGACAAAATAGAAACAAGATTAAGTTGAATGAGGGAAGGCAAAAAGAGGAACTTCCCAGGAGATATTATAAGGGAAGGCAAAAATAGGAACTTCCCCAAATTTATTTTGAGTTGGTAGATGTATCGACTAGGAATAGATCTGTATGTGATTTGAAAATGGAATAAAATGAAGTCAAATGATCATGTATAGAAATAAGCTTAGTCTGATAGGCGTCTATTTCCCTTCTATGGTATGATCCACTATAAATACCATTTGGTATAAACTATCTATTGTGGAGTTGTCCATGACAAATACCCATTGGATATAAACTAAGTCTTTCCTATGTCGATAAAAGAGAAAATGCACTGATTTGATTTCTATGGCCATAAGTGAAATCATGTCACTTTAAGATAATTTCACTGCATGTATTATATGCATACTCATCTTATTCCGAATTGTCTACCTAGGATGATTTACTATTTATTGAAACATTTTGATGTATATGCACTGAGTGATTGATTGTTAAAAGCTACCCCTTCAGAGCGATGATTTTAGAACTTTAAAATGAATCTTTAATATATATTGCATGACATATTTTCTTAATAAACCGAAGTGGCTAAGGCAATGACGATAACATTATGATTGTGTAATTGGGGAGTTGCCTTACTAGAATTGTATAATTCTCACCCCTATATGTTTCTGTTTCTATGTTGTCTCCAAGTTGATCCAGAACTACGGACTGCTACACAAAAGGAATCAAATCAGTAGTTAGTAGTTAGTATTTTTATTATGTTGTACTTATTAGTTGTATGTATATGCCTATAAATGTAATAGAGAACATATATGTATTAAAGCTCATAGAAGAGCTTTCTTTGGTACTTAACTATGTATTCAATAAATGTTGTGTTTCCTTGTTATATATTTTAATAAAATTGCACTTAGTTACTACACATGTTAATCGAGCTTGATATAGATATTTAAGAAAGGTCCGCTAATTAATAAGTAACAACTCTTGAGTATGATGTCATGACTTAAGGATGAGGTTTTACTTGGGAGGATGTTACATTGAGAATTGTCGAACCACTCATAATTGAATAATATTAAATTCTTAAGTGGTTGTCCTAGCCACTCCAATTCAAGAATCTCTTTAAGAATACCATAATAATCATTGCAAGTTGAGTCTTGGCTTGTACCACTGACACACACTCCACTATTGTATGTTTTTACCTTCACCCTACATAGTCGTGTGGAATTTGAAGCTATTGATGAACATTACAGGCCAAGACTTTGTATTTCTCAATGGTCCTAAGGCTAAATGATGCAAATGGGGATTATTTGACATGAGTTCTGGGTTTTTTATCTCCTATAATAATAATTATCCATCTTGTTGACAAATACACCATGACAATTAGTTATCAAAGTTCAAACATCTAATATAGATACTTACATAATCATGAAACCACCATGGAAAATTAGCTTCAATTTGCTTATCAATGATAACATCACTAACATAACCATATAAACTTCTCAAATGATGCTCATACAAACTGCACCATAGCACTTGATATCATAAGATTGTAATCAAACAAAATATTTCTAGGCTCTTAAATATAACTGTATGTTACTTGCTTAAGATATTCTTTGACCTTCTCACAATTTAACAACACATGTAACTGGGCAACTTTCATTTCTCTATCACTCAGCCATCGGGTTCTCCATTTGCCAAGTATGCCTACGAGAATTAAAGATTAATATAGTTGGTTATCTCTCATCACTATCAATACCATCATCATTGCATGGGACTCTATTTCTGTTGCGTAGAACATGGGCTTCAAAGTAATGGGAACTAAAGTAAGCTATTTCTTGTGCCAAATAAGCTTGACATATAGATCCCTCCACTGAAGCTTTGCTTTTAACCATTTTTTTAATCTTATTGAGAACCTAAAATAAAAAAAGCTCATAATTGGCAACAAAATATGAATAAATTTGTAAAGTTAAAGTGAACCATTCTATACCTTTCAAATGACTACATCCATTAGTATTGAACAAGGCCACCTATCCTAGCTTCATAAGGTTAATGAATTAGCATGTGCTCCATAGAGTCAAAGAATGAAGGTGGGAATATGCGCCCAAGTTTACACAATATGATTAGGATGTTAGCTTCCATACTTAGCAAATGATCTTCCCGTAATATCGTTGTATACAAAACTCTAAAGAATTGACTCAATTCAATAATGGGGTTCAATAACCTCTGGAAAGCAGCAAAAGCCGCTGGAAGAAGACGTTGCATGAAGACATGACAGTCATGACTTTTCTTCCCAAACAACTTTTTCCTCTTTTACATCACACATCTAGCTGAGTTGGAAGTATAGTTGTCTAGCATTTTTAAAATGTTTGCTCATTCACATACATCATCCTTTTGGCCTCGAGTAAAACAAAATTTAGCTTTAGGTTTTTTCCATTTCCTATTAGAAGCGGTTGTAAATGCAATTCTAACCACAACAATATTCCACCAGGTTTAATCTCACTTTTGCATTATCCTTAATTTTATCTTTGATGTCCATAACATGGAACACATTGTCGAAGGCATTCTTTTCAAAGTGCATGACATCGAGGTTATGTCGAATTAGGTTAGATTTCCAGTAGGGTAAATCCCAAAATATGCTCCTCTTTGTCTAATTATGGGTTTTTCCATATCTATCAAAGTAAACTGCTGACCAATGTCAATTATCTAACTTTTTCCCAAAGTTGGTTCCCAATCATCTTAGGAAGAGGGTTTGAATGCTCTTGCTTTCCTTTCTTGAAAGCATTTACATTCCTCATAAATATATGATCATGACCTAAAAATTGACGATGATAGTCAAACCAAGAATTTTTCCATCCATTTTTCAATGTGAATGCCTTTGATCAAGAATATTGACTTTTTACCTGCAAAATTACCTATCAAAATATTTCTTGTGAAAAAAATCACAGCAAACATTCACATGTAAAATTCTTCTGCCTTGTAGAGGGAAAGTTACTTGCAAATTTTGCTAAGGATTGTGAAATTCGTAGCAAAATATCACCTGGTTTGTTCGGCAAAGGAAATTTGTAGGTATTTTGCATATTTTTAGTAGTGACATCAGTAGTGATCTTCTTCTGAATCTTCCTGAACTTAATGTTCTCTTTCTTGCATTATCTTCCTGCGCCTCTAAGGAGAGCTTAAGCTATCAGATCTCCCTCATTCTTACTCCAGCTGCTCGCCCTGCCTCCTGCTCCTAGAGCTACTAAAGAAGTTATGCCTACTGCTATTGGATCGGATGTGCACGCCAGCTCCTAGTTGAGGACATTAACATGCTCCCTCAGGGTAGTACCCCATCCCATACATACACCCTTGGAAAGCTCAGCCACCTGGGCCTAGAAATTTTCTTCCTTTGAAGGAAGAGGATGTGAGCATGGGCCCAACCTCAACCACCTGGGTCTAGTACTAGGTCTGTGTCCGTTCTTAAAGGTCTGTAAACTCTCATTACAAAGGAAAAAAGATAAAACACATTGTAAATAATCATTATGACATAAATGAAAATAGCAATAAAAATTAAGTAAAAAGATGTCTGAATTCAAACTTACATGGCCTTGGAGCAAGGATCCACCTAGACCTCTCCAAACTCCCTTTACACCTCACCCTTTCGTATAGGTCTTCCAAAAGAGCTTTCCCTGGGCCAAAGGCGGTTTAACTCCTAAAATGCACAATATGCACAATAAAGTCATAAAAGCATAGTATTTGCCAAATGTAGTAAACTAACATTTAATAATATATTAAATGTAGAAAGGTTAAAGAATTACTAAACGCTTCCGAGTCCCTTTTTGGTGCTAACCACTCATATGCAGCGACCCGCCTTCTTGAAGTCCAATTTGTTTTCCCCTTGTCCGACCTATCCTTGAAGGTCGGTCTGGCCGAAGACGCAACAGCTTCCTGAGGGTGGCATCATTCAGCCATGAGTTGTTCATGCGTCCCTTCCGGACATCATGAAACATATTCCGCAATCTCTTGGAAGACCTAATCCTCCAAGCCCTCTTAACGGTGACCTCATGCTTAGGCAGAATATAGAAGGTCCTCCATATACACAAAATCATAACACATAAGTAATCATATATAAGCATATAATTAAATAATATAAACATATATATATTTTAACAAAAGTGAATAAATCATAGAATTACCTTCCACTCTTGCCAACACATCTCCTTGACATCTTGTGAGATGTCAGTCCAAGTGGGCCATGGATGGTTATACCTACTCTATAACCTTGTGATCCTATGGTGACCCCTCAGCAAATGGATTAAACCTACATAAATAAACTAAATTCAAAACAATGAAAATATTTAAAATCTCATACGCAATGAAAAATTAGAATGTAATAGAAAACATGTTTAAACCTACCTCCTTTACCATTCAACCTAATCTAATAGAGCATTCTATTGTTAGGCCTAAGTGGCCTATTGATAAACACAAATTTTCTAAATATTTTCCTCTTACACTTGGTGCTTTTGCATTGTTTTTAAGCTTAACTTCCATAAATTTATTAGATTTTTCCATTTAACTCTCCCTCACTCAATTTTGTATTGTGACTTTAATTCAGTAGCTTTACACAATTTTGGTTTTTGTCACTTACAAATCCTCTTTTCTTATAAAGTGAATTATGGACTTCGAATCCTTTTTTTCTTATAAGGTCACCTTTGAGAGTGCATTATGGGGTGGAGCATTGGAGCATGCATTAAAGAGAGTGAAAGCTAGATTGAAGTCAAGGAGCACATATGGAAAGATCGCACGAGGCTTCACCAGCGAGCCTAGAGGTTAGAGCATCATCAAGAGTGAAGGCAACTTCACTGTGAACAATGGTCACTGTAGCGAGCCTGAGTTGGCGTTAGTGGAGATATTGAAGTCCACTCGCTGCCAGTTTTGTGAGCCAAGACTAAAAGTTTAATTTTGCAATTTTTACGTACTTAGGCCCCTTTTTAGCAATTTTTATGATGATGCAATACCTCTAGGCACGAAATCTGAGGCATTCCTTGCCATTTTGGGAAATAGAACTAGGTTTTGAGAGAGCTCTCTTGCTTCTTCTTTTCTGCTCCTTCAAGAACACACTCCTATTCATAGCTTTAGTTATTTTTTTATGCAAATTTAATCTCTAAATCCTTTAGTTTTTATCATTCTTTGTTTGTAATCTCCTTAATGGAGAAGTAGTTCTCTTACTAGCTCAAGGGGATTCAAGAGCTAGGGTTGTGTTTTGAAACATTTTTTGATCTTAAGGCAAATACTTGGTGTTGTTCTCTTTCTCTTTGTGTTTCCTTCTCTTTTCATGTTTATTGATTGATATGCATGTTTAGTGAAGTGCATCTATATGCATGTGAGCATTCATATCTTAGCTTGTTAATTGAATGCATGCTAGTTGATTGATTAGTGAGCATTTGATTAACCAAGAGGAAAGAGTTAATTCTTGATTGAGAATTGGGCTATGGCAATTGGTACTTAATTTAGTTCATAAATTTGGATGTTGTGATTGCAATTATTTAAAGGTATGTGCTTGATATTATCCTTGAGTTGATTGACTTTAGGAGAATTGCTAGTTAATTGTGTGATTGCATGGTTAACACATAGTTCCCTACCAAGTGTTTGTTCAATTGTTTATGTTAATAATTATAACACTTCCTATCTTGAGAATCCGTTGGGCTAGCTCCCTTTTATTATTATTAATTTCAATTACTTGCTATTTCATTTTCTCATGCAACAAAACCACTCCCTTAAAATCCAACTAATTAGTTCAACTTCCTTGTGAGATGACCCGAGTTGCACACTACTATCTAGGTGCCTTGTGTAACTCAATTTGGGAATCTAAATTCCTTTTAAACTTGGTGTTGACAATGGTTGGCTACCATCTATCATATGGGCTGAAGGGCTTTCCATCTGGGTCCCGTGTCTGTGACCCACGTGGGGAAGTAGGAGTCTGATGAGATACGGGGCTAGGAGTTGGGGTAGTGGTAGGCTGGGAGAGGGGTCGCTACTAGAGATGGGTTGTGACTAGGATTTAGGGGGAGGTGCAGGGCAACGTACCTAGGAGTGGCCATCATCCTAAAGGGAGAGGTGGTGGTGGAGGGACGGAGGTGGAGGTAGTAGAAGGGGAGGTGGTGGCAGGGATAATGGAGGAGGTGGTAGGAGGGGCGGTGGTGGGAGGGTTGGGTGGGTAAACTTACCTTACAAGGTCGACCTCTGCCTCACTAGTCATCCTGAAACAATTAAAAAGTACACAAAAAACACAAATTACTATTTAAACTTTTAGTATCACTAATTTTAATCTTATTTCCTTAATAAAAATTCTGACAAATTTCGACAGCATCTTTTCTTAAATTAGGAGTTTTCGTCATCAGATATTTCCTTTAATTGGTCTTTAAAACATATTCAATTGGTCTTTAAGTTTTTTTTTAATTATAGTTACTTTAGATCTTTTTTCCTAAAAAAAATTTAATATAATTTTGACAGTATTTCCCCTTATTAAATTAGGAGCTTCCATCATTAGATATTTTAGTAAAATTTAATAATAATAGATATTATTATAAAGATCAACAACAAAATAGATATAGTTAAATAGTTATATCTTAATAATTATATACAATTCACATAATCTTAAAAATCATTCTATTGTGCATCCCCTTATAACTCTATAACATGCATCCTGCAATCTTCAAAACACAAAGAATCCTACAACAAACAATGCAAACAAGTAGGGGAAGCACTTCTATGCCCTTCCCCTAGTCATACAATTCTAATTTCCTACAACTCTATCTTAGAAAACATAAGCCTCTATCCTACATACGTATTAAATAATACAAATAAAAAGGACTTTGTTGATCACCTCTCCTGTAGTGAAAAATGACCAAGAATCTGAAAGCTCCTTGCGTACAACTAAATCCAATCCTGAAAATCCAATATGAACAAATATTTTATCTCAAACAATTGTAAATATTTATATATACAAATTATAAAATAAAATAAGGAAAAAAGATGAAAAACTACTCTCAATGTCTACTGTCAATGTCAAAAACTCAGTGCCAGGGTCAACACAACACCTACATTAAAATAATAACAATAATTACTCTCCAATGCATTAAGAAACAACACTATAAGCACCCACAAATGAACGGAAAAACTAAGTAAAATCTACAAACTAAACCGATCAAAATGCTCACCAACTTACTTAGATCGCATTGGCGGCTTTGTTTCGCAAACAAAGCTCCAACTATGAACGCTGCCAAGAAGTGGTGATGGTAGCGTAGAGGGAAAGAGATCGAAGAAAGAAATGAGGAAGAAGAAGTGCAGATGGTCAACCCATTGATAACGCTTAAGTGAAACTGTGCATTTCATATCTCACTTATTATTGATGGGTTTATCGAGGTAAGTGGGAATTCCAAGAGTTGCGTGCCAACGTTAGAATTTTCAAAATCCTATCGTAAATTTGAAAATTATTTTTTATTTTCATCGGTACACCTATCGATAATTTAAATGAAAATAAAATAAAAAACCCTCAGTAAACCTAGTAACTTAATTAAAAAATGAATAAAAATGACCGTCGGTAACACCCATTTGTAATTTAACTAAAAAATAAATAAAAATAAAACAAAAAATCAATCGTCGGTAAACCCGTGGTAAATATCTCATACCACGTGGCACACATGCAATTACTGCAGGTTGCCGATGGGCATGTAATCCTTATTGTACTAATCGATAAACCCATCGATACACCATTGGAAATAGTGCGTGCCATATGGCACACAGTGGCACCATATTACCGACACATGTATCGACGGCTATTTACAAATTAATCATCATAAGCTGAATAATGCAAATAGGCGATAACTCGTCAGAAATGGTGTCATTAATTACCGACAGGTATGGACCTTCGGTATTTTGG
Organism: Dalbergia oliveri; assembly: GCA_030441495.1. Lineage (NCBI taxonomy): Eukaryota > Viridiplantae > Streptophyta > Magnoliopsida > Fabales > Fabaceae > Dalbergia > Dalbergia oliveri. The sequence continues at coordinate 33,737,400 of JAMLFY010000003.1, read as the reverse complement.
ATTTCTAGTAGTGAATGATTGATGGACATATGGGAAATTATTTGAGAAAATGAGAGTTTTTAGTGATTTTCAAAGAAGGAGAGTTTAGAAAGCCTATAGAACGGGGTGTGAGAGATGAAAAATACAATGAATTTCTTCTGGCTTTGTGGATGAATAATGCTCAGTCACTCACCTACAACTGATATGTGAAAGAGGAAGACAATGAAGCAAACAATTCAGAGATATAGAGACTAAGAGAGAGCTGATGAGGAAAAAATGATGGAGGAAAGGCTCACCCACTATTTACTTTTTTGTTTCCCTTGTAGTGAATGAGGGAATTATTAGCCAAGGAGATACTTGTGTGAGCTTTGTTTTTTAATGTTCATGGTATACCACTAATTGATTTTTATCTTTTTCTTTTACTGTGGCATACGGTGTGCATTTGTTGTCCATGTATTATTACTCCTTTATGAATCAAAACTGAGTGTAATTAGAAAGAGAATGGAAGTTTGGATAATACATGATAGAAAAAGAAACAGTAAATATCTATATATATAGTGCAATTAAATACCTTTAAAGGATTAATTTATATTGATTAATAATTAATTATATAAATTTCAAACAAAATACATCTACTCCTTTGTGTCATAATTCAATTAGTTCAACTCAGCATTTTTTTTTTGTTTGGTAAGTGCTCGGCATGGGTTTAAAACTCTATCTATTAACTTGGGTGGCATATAAGAACCCACATAATAACAAATTTAAATTATAATAATGCATGTCAGATCAGTTGTTAATAACGTTAAACTAAAAGAAATATCTTTGTGATTCTCCTGAATTTAGTATATATGGTATCTCTTTCAGTGTACTGAAAAGGTGCAGATTAGTCAAAAGCTGTACGCGCAAATTCATTTGGATATCACTTGATCGCCCCCTTGGACTTTCAAGACCCAATGATTGGCTAAATACGTGCTTTAATTTGTGTCCTGTTTGCCACCAGTCGTATAAATTATGGGTTGATTATGTAACGTGTAATATGTGTGTCAAATCACTTGGAATAAATTTAGGCTAACGACTCCATTTACTCTCTCGCAATGGTTACCAAGTTGCCTTCCCTATATGTTGGGTACTCATCACATAATTCTCGATTAAATACTCACTTTAATCCCTTAAATTATATACATAATTCATTTTAATATTTAAAATTAATAAAGTATCATTTTAGTTTTTAAAATTTTAAAAAATGATTCAACTTAGTTCTTTTAGTGATTCAAGTTAGTCATCAGAAATAGTAATATAAAAACTAATTTGAATCACTTTTTAAAATTTCAAGGACTAAAGTGGTACTTTTTTAATTTTGAGAACTAAAATAAATCACACATATAATTTCAATAATCAAAGTGAACTTTTATTCCCTAGTTCTATATCTGAGTATAGATTTCATATAACTACATTATGTTTGGTAGTACAGTAAGTCTTATCCATATCTATACCGCATCATTTTGTCTCTTTATCATTACTTTTTCTTGATTATCTTTTTTCATCAAAAATACGTTAGTTAGGGGGTTAATATAGGCATAAAATTTTTTAAATGTTTGGGAGTGCAGTAAAAGGAGAAGAAAAGTTGAAGAGTTGCATGCTTTTTTTGCCATGAGTTAGTTTATTGAGTTAGAGTTAGTATTTGCTCCCATGATTTCACGGGTTAATTAACTTTTCTTTTTTATTTGATATATTTATTATTTTAATAAATAAAATATATTTTATTTTGTATTGGGAAAAAATATTTAAATATTTTGAATTATAGATCATATACATTTTTTTAATAATTAAAAAAATATACGAATTAATTCCTAAGATATTTATTTGTGTAAATTAACCAGCCTCTTAATTTTTTAATCAATTATTAATGAAAATTGGATATGTTTAAGAAGAATTAAGATATCTAGTTATATGTTGTTTAGTTTAGGGATTAAAATGAATGCTATATTAAACTCGTATTTTCCTTTGACAATGGACAAAATTTTAACAAAAAGAAGTAAAGTGTAGTGTGAGTGAACATGAGAGTGAAAAAAAATTTAGCATATTTTATCAGTAATAATTTTTCTTTAATTGAAATATATAGTTTTCACATGACATGTAAAAGTGGTTTATTTAGTTATTGATAAATTTGAGTAGAAATTATTTGTTTATTTGTAATTAGATTTTGCCATATGACACTTATAGCAGGTATCCCTTTATTTATAGATAATAGATATAATTTAATGGAATATATTTTCTTTAACTATAATTAAGAACTGTCAAATAACATTTATGAATATTCCATTTATTTATGGACAACAGATTAGATTTTAGAATGAATGATTTTATAAACTACGATTAGAAATTATCTCATGACACTTAGAGGTGGCCATTTAGGTAATAGATGATAAATAGATGGATGTTGTAAATTAAATATTATATGGATATCTATTACCAGATTTATGTGCTTGATTAAGATTTCATTTATTATCAATTAATATCATAATATATATCATTTCAATTTTATTGTACTCAAGGGTCTATAAATAGAGACCCAAGTGACATTGTTAGATACATTGAAAATAATAGAGAATCCTATGTTCTTGATGTGCTATCTATGTATGCAATTGTGCATGTGAAAAGTTGTAAAAAATCAACATATTTTGAACTTTTGATGATACTTTTTGTTAGAATTTTTTGTTATTTTGATTTTGCATATTTAGTAATTTATTTTGGGTTCATTTTCATTTTAATTTGAGTTTTAATTATACTTACATGTTTTTAGGTAGCTTAGATTAATTAAAATTTTATGTTTGTTGCCCTCTAGGGAGTGTCTAGGCCCTGATTTCACCACCCAAGCACTTAAATGTGAAAATAGAATTGCTTGAAGAGCCACCGCTTGGTGCTGGAAACACATTGCTCAGGGTGACGGAAGAAATCTCTACGCAAAAGTTCACTTAAAAAAAGGAAAAGATGTGACTTCTAGTGGTTAGGAGTTTGGTCTAGATGGTTGCAATTGGTTTGAATTCTTGAATTTATGATGTTGGAATTATGAGATTGATGGTTTATCTATTGTTTTATTGTGCAAATTCCATGAATTATGTTTGCAAAATTTGGGAAAGTTGTGTATGAACCAGATATAGAGATACACCTCATGATTTTCAAGGTTTAAGAATTTATCTTGAATTTTGTATGAATTGTAAATTGAATTTCATATCTAATCCTTTTTTTTTTTGTTGAAGCATAGTTAAGGAATTAACATATTCTATAGGAAGAGGAAAGTTGATTAACTAAGGAATTAGCATCAACTACTAAAAATCCTTTCATTAGTCTAATAATTCCAACCCATGTGATTTATAAATTCATAGAATTGTAAAGAAAAATCAGACCACCCAATCTTCTAGTATTTTAGAATCTTGAAATCATCTTTGTTTAAGTTGTTATGTATTTCTGTAGTTTATGATCATTGCTCACTTATAGGTTATTTTTGTTATTCTATTTCTTTGTTGAGAGTTGTCTTCAATTTAAATTAATTTGATATATCTGCATAGAAATTTTATTAGTAAAGTGTTGTTTGATAGCATCAATCCTTGTAGGACAATACCCACTTTTCATGGTAACTACTTAAACGATTCAATGCACTTGCTAAAGATTTATCAAGTTTTTGAGGCCGTTGCTTGGATTTAGTGTTTTATTAACAATATTAGTAGCTAAGAAAATTTCTAATTTAGATATTTACATTCTGTAGTTAATTTTGTCTTGAACTTTATTTTATTTTTATTTTTCTTTAGTTTTGTTTATTTTAATTTTATTTGGCTACGTTGTTCTCAAGTTGTTTAGCTTCTTGTATACGAGGTACTGTTAATCCAATTCTTTGCTATTTGACCCAGAAATTGAGAAGACAACAAGGAGACTTAGGAATAATCTACGCAAGGAGCAGGAAGAAAGGGAGTAAAAAATGGCGGAAATGAGAATAGAATGCCAAGAGGACACTGGGAGTATGCCACACCTAGTGCTAATGGGTGTGTATCTAGTATAACAAGACCAATTCAAGTAAATAATTTTGAGCTGAAACCTGCATTTTTAGTTGGTTCAGCAAGAGTAGTTGGTGGAGGATCGCTATATGACCCAAATTTGCACATAGCAAATTTTCTACAACTATGTGACACTATCAAAGTTAATAAGGCAAGCTCAGAATGCAATTAGGTTGAGACTCTTTCTATTTCACTAAGAGACAAGGCAAAAATGTGGCTTTGGTCTCAACAAGGGAGCATTTTTACATGGGATGATCTAGTCAGCAAATTTTTTATTAAGTTTTTCCACCTTAGAAGCTTGTAAAGTCTAGGAATGAATTGACACCTTCTTTCAGAAGGATAAAGAGTCACTTTATGATGCATGGGAATGGTTTAAGGAGTTGTTGAGAAAATGTCCATATCATGCACTTCCAGATTGGCTTTAGATTTAGACATTCTATGACAGGTTGATATCATCTTCAGATCAATGGTGGATGCAGCCTCTAGAGGATCCTTGCATAGTAAAACTCAGAAGAAGCTCTCCAATTGATAAAGACCATGGTAGCAAATAATTTCATGGCTTCTAATGAGAGGTCTATAGGAAGGAAAAGTGTGATGGAGCAAGAGACACTAGATTCCATACTTGCTTAGAACAAGCTCAATTCTCAACAATTGTCTAATCCTAATAAATAGTTTGGGTAATTGCAGGTTGGAGCAATAGGTTCTAGCCTTTGGTACGTGGTTTTGTGGAGTGAACATGGCAATGGAGAATGTGAAGCTAGTGCAGGAGCTCAATCTTTTGTGGAGCAGGATAACTGTAACATCCTCGCAAATGTAACGTCACCCTTAAGTCATGACATTATTCTTAGGATTTGTTACTTACAAATTAGCGGATATCTCTAATTATCTATAGTAAGCTCGATTAACGTGTATAATAACTAAGCATAATTCTATTAAAATATATAACAAAGAAACACAACATTTATTGAATACACAGTTGAGTACAAAAGGAAGCTCTTCTATGAACTTTAATACATATATGTTCGCTATTACGTTTATAGATATATACATACAACTAAGTAGAACATACTAAAAATACTAACTACTAAACTATTGCAATCCGATTCCTTTGTGTAGTAGTTTAGTTTTCTGATCAACCTGGAGACGATATGGAAACACAAACATATAGGGGTGAGAATTATACAATTCTCAGGAGGTAACTCCTTAGTTACATAATCATAATATAATCATCATCATCCAGCCACTTCGGTTTATCAAGAAAATGTGATCATGCAATATATATTAAAGATTCATTTTAAAGTTCTAAAATCATCCCTCCGAAGTGGGTAACTTTTAAAAGTCAATCACTTAGTGCACATATACCATAATGTTCTAATGAATAGGAAATCATCCCAAGCAGACAATCCAAAAAACATGAGTATGCAAATGATAATCACAATGAAATTACCCAAGGAACCTGGTTTCACTTATAGCCATAGAAATCAAATCAGTGCATTTTCTCTTTTTATCAACATAGGAAGACTTAGTTTGTACCAACGGATATATGCAGTGGACAACTCCACAATAGATAGTTTATACCAAATGGTATTTATAGTGGATCACACCACACAAGGGAAATAGATTACTTATCAGGACTGAGTTCATTTCTATACGTGATCAACGGATTCATTTTCCATTTCCAAATCTTACACAGATCTATTCCTAGCCAACGTCTATCGACTCAAAATTTTTTGCCTTCCCCTCTACTATATCTAAGGAAGTTCCTCTTTTTGTCTTCCCTCATTCAATCTAAGTCTTGTTTCTATTTTGTCCATATGTCAGAACATTTACGATTAAAGTTTATACATTCTCTTTTTTTTTCCAAATGCATGCATAAAGCACGAGTTGGCATTCATTCACAATACAATTTTAATCATGCCTCATAAACCACTCTTTACTTCTTCTAGCATGCATTTATATGTCACAAGTCACATGGCCAAATAGTTAACATCAAGTATTCATGTCATACTAGAACCAAAAATGCCATTATTTCATCAATTCAAAGCATTGTTGCATTTCCAACATAATGGCAGATTTTACATGTTCATAGCACAATTTATTTGCATATCAAACAATCAATTCAGAGGCTATAAAAATTCTCAAGGACACTACAATGTGTCCACAAGGTTCCATAAAAATTTCAGAGCAAAAAGAGTTGTCTAACTATGTTAACAAAATTAGACAAATATGGTGCTCAGAAACCACTTAATCTTAGCTCAGAACCCAAAATTCATAATTTTTAACACTAGCAAATGATTGAATCAATTCAAAAGAAAAATCCTCAAGGTGTTGTTAACACTCTATAAAAATTTCAAAGGAAAATTCAATCATTTGGTATGTTAAAAAAAGTAGAATTTGCAGCTACAAGACTAGAAATTCAGGTAGCACCTATATAGTTTTGGTTCATGATTTTTTTTAGGCAGGAGGAGTCCAAAACAGTGTCTAAGAAAATTCATCGAACTAAACTAGCTAGGATGTTAGCTTTAACATATATTTTTTCTAACTCATGAAAATACTCACAACTATACCAGAAAATTCGTGAACAAATACCACAAAAATCGAAATTTCAGCAAGCATGTTTCAACTTCTTTTTGGAAAAAGATTTTTCCACGACACCAAACTGCTCCACCAAAGCAAATATATCTATATATATATATACATGTGTGTAATCACACCATGGAATCAGAAAATATCAATTTCCAAGAAGCCAAAACCAAGACAAACAGAAAATGAATAACAAGGTAACAAGAACCCTACTCTTGGAAACTAGTGTATCCTTGGCTCTAAGATGCTCCAAGATGGATTACCTTCACTCCAAAGCTCCCAAATCAAACCCAAGCCCTTCCTAAATCAGTGAGGAAGTAAGTATTAAGGTGAGGATTGATAGATATTTAAGATTTTAATTGGTTATATTTGTAGGTGTTGATGTGTGGAATAAGTTTAACGAAGAAAACTTATGGATTCAACAAGTCTAAGCTTAGGATTTTGAGGTTGGAGTTCAAGTTAGAGCTCTTGCGAAATGAAAAATGGTGGCTGCTGCTCTTTCTCTTTGGCCGAAATGGTATTGGCTTCAAGGAGAAGATTTGAGTTTGTATTTATCCTAACTTAGCTTTACTTTATGTTACATAAATGCATATCTTTTCAAAGAAAGAAAATAGAATGGATGGCTAGGATTTAATCTTGTAATTCAAGATTAAATCTTAGCCTTCCACTTGTCTTGAATGGATATACATCATCCATTTGTAGAGATTAAATAATCTTTTAGTGTTAGAAATCGCATATTGAAATTTCACCGAACGGGTGAAACACTGTACCGAGTAATAAGATATTATCCAAAAATTAATTCTAAGTATAACTTCTCATTCCTTACCATTTCTAATCTTAATCCTCTCATTTCTCAGTCTAGTATTTCTGGTTTCGAGTTTGGGGTTTTGACTATCCCGACGGGTCCATGGGGCCCGCAAGGTTACTATTGGCCCGAAATTTTTTTTTTAACAAGTCCGTTGGGCCATCGTCTTCGTTGCTAACTTCATGTTTTTGAAATTATGAATAATAAAGCTCAAATTAATTCTTAAATAATTTTCAGGCCTTACATTACCACCCACCTTAAAAAGAATTTTGCCCTCAAAATTCTTTTAAAACAATTTCAAAAGACAAATTTTCATAAATCAAGCAAGGAATTCACACACAATTCAGACAATTCAATCAAATCCTAAATGTTCCTACCTCGAATTAGATTATTAGGTGGTGAGGTCTGCTTAGCTTGTAGTGCCCTTGTGTGGTGGCTTCTCAATAGGCTTTGGATATCTTTCTGGGCACTCCCAGATCTTATGCCTCAGTTTTCCACAATGGTAGCATACATATTGCCTAGCCAAGCTAAGTCTACCCTATGGTTCTTTCTACATTTTAGACAATCTTGTCTCGTGGTTAACTGTTGTTGTTTATCCTCATACAAATTAGGCTAAAAAGGCTTCCTTTGGGGTGGGCCTCCTCATAATCTTGGTTCTGAGAATGCTAGTCTCTTATTAAAAGTGTTCTTAGGAGATTGGATGATTGCTAGTTTCTTGTTTGAATCCTCTACACAGCTACACTTGTTTACCAAAGTTACATAATCCTTGATCTCCAAAAGACTCACAACTGCCTCAATATCTTTACGTAACCCTCCTTCATACTTCACGCACTTCCAAACTTCATTAGGATTACGCTCGTAGATATTAGAAAACTTGTAGAGCCCTGGAACTTGGCCGTATACTTTGCTATGCTTATAGATCCTTGCTTAAGCGCCATGAATTCCAGCTCCTTTGCATTCCTCACCAAAACAGGGAAATACTTGTGGTAGAATGCTTCCTTGAAGATATCCCAGGTAATTTCAATTTGGGACGCTTCAAATAATCCCTTGGTACCAACCCACCAGAATTCGGCATCTGCTTCTAGCATATAGGTAGCAAAATCCACCTTTTGGATCTCTATACAAGGAAGAACTAAGAAAATTTTCTCCATGGCCTTAATCCACTCTTCTGCTTTACTTAGGTTGAAGGCTCCTCAAAAGGCAGGGGGTTTGCTTTTCTGAACTTTGCAAACTTTTGGTATTCCATGTCCACTTCTACTCCTCCAGGATTCCCAACGGATTTCCTTTGGCATGTCGATCCAACCTTTCCATCATCATGTTGGCTGCTGCAACCTATTCACTCATAGCTGCCACCATCTCACGAAAGGTGTCCATCATACCAGCTACGTCTCCAGCACCGTTCCTAGTACACTGATTTGAAGTCATCGAATCCCTATCACACCAAACAAGAATCATTGAGTTGATCAGGCTCAATACCAAGCTAAGTGTGGCAGCAATCTACAACATTCCTAACCAAGTCATATAGATATAAAATTATAATGCATGACATCTACTAAGGAAGCATAGCCAATTTCTCAAGGTCTTACAAGGATGAACTCCAATACCATAATGTAACATCTTCCCAAGTGCAATGTCACCCTTAAGTCATGACATTATGCTTAGGAATTGTTACTTATAAATTACAGACCTCTCTTAAGTATTTATAGTAAGCTCAATTAATGTGCACAATAACTAAGCGTAATTCTATTAAAATATATAACAAAGAAACACAGCATTTATTGAATACATAGTTGAGTACAAAGGAAGCTCTTCTATGAGCTTTAATACATATATATTTGCTATTACGTTTATAAACATATATATACACTAAGTACAACATACTAAAAACACTAATTACTAAACTACTACAATATGATTCCTTTTGTGTAGTAGCCCGTAGTTCTTGAATCAACCTGGAGATGACACAGAATCACAAACATAGAGGGGTGAGAATTATACAATTCTCAGTTGGGCAACTCCCTAATTACACAATCATAATATCATCGTCATCGTCCCAACCACTTTGGTTTATCGAGAAAATGTGATCATGCAATACATATTAAAGATTCATTTTAAAGTTCTAAAAGCATCCTTTCGAAGTGGGTAGCTTTTAAAAATCAATCACTTAGTGCGCATATATCATAATGTTCTAATGAATAGTAAATCATCCCAACAATCCAAAATAACATGAGTATGCATATGATAATCGTAGCGAAATTACCCCAAAGGAACCTGGTTTCACTTATAGCCATAGAAATCAAATCAGTGCATTTTCTCTTTTTATCAACATAGGAAAGACTTAGTTTATACCAATGGATATCTGCAGTGGACAACTCCATAATAGATAGTTTATACAAAATGGTATTTATAGTGGATCACACCACACAAGGGAAATAGACTGCTTATTAGGAGAACTCATTCCTATACGTGATCATCGACTTCATTTTTCTCCATTTTCAAATCTCACACTCTATTCCTAGCTGATACATCTACCTACTCAAAATATCTTTAGGGAACTTCTTCTTTTTGCCTTCCCCTATACTATGTCTAAGGAAGTTCCTTTTTTTGCCTTCCATTCATTCAACCTAAGTCTTGTTTCTATTTTGTCCATAAGTCAAAACATGCACGATTAAAGTTTATATATTCTTTTTCTTTTTCCAAATGCATGCATAAAGCACAGGTTGTCATTCATTCACAATACAATTTCAATCATGCCTTATAAACTACTCTTTACTTCCTCTAGCATGCATCTATATGTCACAGGTCACATGTCCAAATAGTTAACATCAAGTATTCATGTCATACTAGAACCAAAAATGCCATTATTTTATCTATTCAAAGCATTGTTGCATTTCCAGCATTATGGAGATTTAATATGTTGCACAATTTATTTGCACATCAAATAATCAATTTAGAAGCTATAAAAATTCTCAAGAACATTTCAATGTGTCGACAAGGTCCATAAAAATTTTAGAGCAAAAAGAGTTGTCTAACTATGTTTACAAAATTAGACAAATTTGGTGCTTAGAAACCACTTAACCTTGCTTAGAACCCGAAATTCATAATTTTTAACCCTAGCAAATGATTGAATCAATTCAAAAGAAAAATCAAGTTGAGCTTCAAGATGTTTTTAACACTCTATAAAAATTTCAAAGGAAAATTCAATCATTTCCTATGCTAAAAAAATTAGACAAACTTGCAGCTTCAAGAGAAATTTAGGCAGCACCTATATAGTCAGTCATATTTTTTTTAAGGCAATAGGAATCCAAAACAAGGCTCAAGAAAATTCATGGAACTAGCATAGGATGTTAGCTTCAACATTTATTTTTTCTAGCTCATGAAAATATCCACAACTATACCAGAGAATTCGTGAACAAATACTGCTTGTACAAAACTGAAATTTAAGTAAGCATGTTTCAACTTCTTTTTAGCAAAAAGGATTTTTCCACAATACCAAACTACTCCACCAAAGCAAATACATGTATATATATGTGCAATCACACCATGGAATAATAAAATATCAATTTCCAACAGGCCAAAACTAAGACAAACAGAAAATGAACAACAAGGTAACAAGAACCCTACTTTTGCAAACTAGTGTATCCTTGGCTCTAAGATGCTCCAAGATAGATTCCTTTCACTCCAAAGCTCCCAAATCAAACACAAACCCTTCCTAAATCAGTGAGGAAGTAAGGTATCAAGGTGAGGATTGATGGAGATTTGAGCTTTTAATCGATTAGATTTGTGGAATAAGTTTACTGAAGAAAACTTATGGATTCAACAAGTCTAGGCTTAGGATTTTGAGGTTGGAATTCAAGTTAGAGCTCTTGAGAAATGAAAAATGGTCACTGTTACTTCTCTTCCTCTTTGACCGAAATGGTATTGGCTTCAAAGAGAAGATTAGTGTGTATTTATCCTAACTTAGCTTTACTTTATGTTACATAAATGCATAACTTTTCAAAAGAAAGAAAATAGAATGGATGGCTCGGATTTAATCTTGTCATTCAAGATTAAAACTTAGCCTTCCACTTGAATGGATATACATCATCCATTTGTAGTGATTAAATCATCTTTTGGTGTTAGAAATCGTACACCAAAATTTCACCGAACAGGTGAAAAACCGTATTAGTAATCAGATATCATCGAAAATTAGTTCTAAGTATAACTTCTCATTCCTTACCATTTCTAATCTTCACCCTCTCTTTTCTCAATCTTGGGCATTTCCTAGTCCATCTGGGTTTCGGCTCCAACGGGCTAGTGGGGCTCGCAAGGTCATTATTCACACGGCCTGAAATTTTTTTTTAACATGTCCATTGGGCCATCCTCGTCTAAACTTCATATTTTTCAAATTACGACTAATAAAGATCAAATTAATTTTTAAATAATTTTCAGGGTGGTACATTACCACCCACCTTAAAAAGAATTTTGCCTCAAAATTCTTTTGAAAACAATTTCAAAAGACAAATTTTCATAAATCAAGCAAGGAATTCACACACAGTTCAAATAATTTAATCAAATCCTAAATGTTCTTGCCTCGGATTAGATTATTATGTGGTGAGGTTGCTTAGCTTGTAGTGCCCCTATATAGTGGCTTCTCAATAGGCTTTGGATATCTTTCTGACACTCCAGATCTTATGCCCGATTTTCCACAATGGTAGCATACGTATTGTCTAGCCAAGCAAAGTCTAACCCCATGGTTCTTTCCATATTTTGGACAATCTTGTCTTGTGGTTGACTATTATTGTTTATCCTCATAGATTGGCTGAAATGGCTTCCTTTGGGGTGAGGTCTCCTCATAATCTTGGTCTGTAGGTGCCAGTCTCTTATTAAAAGTGTTCTTAGCAGATTGGATGATTGCTAGTTTCTTGTTAGAATCCTCTCACGCCTGCTTGTTTACCAAAGTTGCGTAATCCCTGATATCCAAAAGACTCACAGTTGCCTCAATATCCTCTAACCCTCCTTCATACTTCATGCACTTCCAAACTTCATTAGGATTATGCTGATAGATAGTAGAAAACTTGCAAAGCTTCTTGAACTTAGTCGTGTACTCTACTATGCTTATAAATCCTTGCTTAAGCGCCATGAATTCAACTTGGAGCTCCTCGAATTTGGCCGCATACTCTATGCTTATAGATCCTTGCTTAAGCGCCATGAATTCTAACTCCCTTGTATTCCTTGCCGAAATAGGGAAATACTTGTGGCAGAATGCTTCCTTGAAGATATCCTAAGTAACTTCAGTTTGAGACGCTTCAAATAATCCTTTGGTGCCAACCCACTAGAATTTGGCATCTACTTCTAGTATATAGGTAGCAAAAGCCACCTTTTGGATTAACAAGGTAGAACTAGAAAATTTTCTCCATGGCCTTAATCCATTCTTCTACTTTACTTAGGTTAAAAGCTCCTCGAAAGGTGGGGGGTTTGCTTTCCCAACTCTTAACTTTTAGTATTCCATGTCCACTTCTACTCCTCCAAGATTCCCAATTGGATTTCCTTCGGCATGTCGATCTAACCTTTCCATCATCCTATTGGCTGTTGTAGCCTGTCTCATAGCCTCCACCATCTCACGAAAGGTGTCCATCATACTAGCTGCATTCCAGGATTCCTAGTATGCCGATTTGAAGTCCTCGATTCCTATCACACCAAACAAGAATTATTAAGTTGATCAGGCTCAATACCAAGCTAAGTGTGGCAGTAACCCACAACATTCCCAACTAACAATCATACACATATATAAAATTATAATGCATGACATCTACTAAAGAAGCATAGCCAGTCCATTCCTCAAGGTCCAAGGATGAACCTCTAATACCATAATGTAACATCCTCCCAAGTGCAACATCACCCTTAAGTCATGACATTATTCTTAGGATTTGTTACTTATAAATTAGCGGACCTCTTAATTATCTATAGTAAGCTCGATTAACGTGTGTAATAACTAAGCGTAGTTCTATTAAAATATATAACAAAGAAAGACAACATTTATTGAATATATATTGAGTACAAAAGGAAGCTCTTCTATGAGATTTAATACATATATGTTCGTGTTACATTTATAGACATATACATACAACTAAGCACAATATACTAAAAACACTAACTACTAAACTACTGGAATCCGAGTCCTTTTGTGTAGTAGCCCCATAGTTCTCTGGATCAACCTAGAGACGACAGAAAACACAAACATATAGGGTGAGATTATACAATTCTTAGTAGGGTAACTCCCAGTTACACAACCACAATATCATTGTCATCGTCTTAGCCACTTCGGTTTATCAAGAAAATGTGATCATGCAATATATATTAAACATTCATTTTAAAGTTCTAAAATCATCCCTCCGAAGTAGGTAGCTTTTAAAAATCAATCACTTAGTGCACATATATCATAATGTTCCAATGAATAGTAAATCATCCTAGGACAATTAGAATAATATGAGTATGCAAATGATAATCACAATGAAATCACCCAAAGGAACCTAGTTTCACTTATAGCTATAGAAATCAAATCAGTGCATTTCTCTTTTTATCAACATAGGAAAGACTTAGTTTATACCAACGGTATTCTGCAGTGGACAACTCCACAATAGTTAGTTTATACCAAATGGTATTTATAGTAGATCACACCACACAAGGGAAATAGACGCTTATCAAGACTGAGCTCATTCCTATACGTGATCATCGGACATCATTTTTTTCCATTTCTAAATCTCACATAGATCTATTCCTAGCCAATACGTCTACCGACTCAAAATATCCTTAGGGATGTTCCTCTTTTTGCCTTTCCCTATACTATATCTAAGGAAGTTTCTCTTTTTGCCTTCCCCTCATTCAACCTAAGTCTTGTTTCTATTTTATACATTCTCTTTTCTTTTTCCAAATGCATGCATAAAGCAAGGTTGGCATTCATTCACAATATAATTTCAATCATGCCTCATAAACCACTCTTTACTTCCTCTAGCATGCATTTATATGTCACAAGTCACATGACTAAATAGTTAACATCAAGTATTCATGTCATACTAGAACCAAAAATGCTATTATTTCATCAATTCAAAGCATTGTTTGTAACGTCCCAATTTTGCCATTTGAGTACAAATGACCAAAATGCACCTGAGGTCATTTTTACCTAATTCAAGAGCTTGCCTATCTCAAATGGGTCAACTCAATGTTGGAAGGGGATTATCTTCGTTATGTTTGATATCCAGGTGAAAATCTCGTTTTCCAAATTTCTGCTCAAAATGACCAAAATACCCCACTGTGTTCTACATAGGTAAAAGGTGCCGTTTGAGCCCGAATTTTCTAAAAATTTTAGAATAATGTTTTTGAGTGATATTTGATGTTTAGTTGGTTGGAGGTCCAAGCAGTTTTAGTGTAAAATTACCATTTTGCCCCTAGAACGTGTACAGTGAGCCTAATGACGCAATTAAGCAAACCTAAGCAATATTAGGCTCTAATAGAGGATTAATTTATTTCGATAATTAATCTTGAGTCAAAATAGTTTATTAAGGTTAATTAGAACCTAAGATTGCTTAGTTAAACTCTAATTGCATTCTTTAATTCAAGATTCCTAGTCATGGAATCTTGAATAGTGTTTTCTCACTCCAATTCCTTAAATTAAGGAATTGTGCCAACCTCATTTGACTAAGAAAATGAATTTAATTTGTTAATCTAGTATGACCACTCCCTAATCAAGTCTTGACATTCATAATTACCTAATTACCTCACCTAAAACACTTTTTTACAACTCCTAACCAAAACCTTAATAAAAGAAACACCTAAACACATCACTAAAACACAATTACATGAGCAAATTAATCCTCCCCCTTGGCTACCCAATCTGGCCAAATACATGGCCTAATAAAGGTGCCACATGTTGAATTTTTCCTCACTCCGAAGACCATGCCTTGCCCATACTTATGCCTATACTCAACCATGCTTGAACACATACTCAAAGTCATACCTTGTAAGAGATATTTCTTCTCTTCCTCCTCCCAAGTGACCAGCCACCCCTCCTCCTCTAGGTCATCCATGAGCTCTCAATCTTCTATAAATACACTAGCTTGAAAGCTCTTTGAATGTTTACACACTTGAGCAAACTTCAAGCTTTCTTCCCAAACTCAAAGAACCTCTTTTCCTCCTCGCTTGCCAAGTTCTTCATCAAGTTTCCAAGAAGGATTTCCTTCTCTTTTCCTCTCAAGGAACAAAGCTTTCCTTCCTTTCTTCAAGACTTCTTTAGGTAGGAGTTTATTTTCCAAGTTTTGTGTGCTTCCTTTAAGGAAGAGTTCTAGTGTTCCTCTTGGTTTTCTTAAGTTCTTCTTCTCTCCTTTTATTTTCGGCCTAGAGCCTTTGTTGAGAAAAAATTTGGCTTGATGATGAGGTTTCAAGATAATGGACTTGTGATGTCATGTGAGAAACCTCTAAAGCTTGAAACAACTTGGTCTTTGGACCATACATGCTTGTGTTTCTTTCTCTTCCTTGGTTTTATTTTGGTTCCTTTTTCTCTTCCCCTTGAATGATTTCGGTTTCCTTTTCCTTTGATTGAACAAAGTTTGCTAAAAATATTGAGTAGATCACAAAAGTTTTGTTAAAGAAAAATTAATCACATGTTTTCAAAGAACTCTAAGCTTACCCTTGCCAACCTTAAAGTTGGTCGGCCGTTCTAAGAGTTTACTCTAGATTGAAGCCCATGAGCAATAAAATAAAGAATATGAGTAGTTTTATTTATGGTGTTTTGTTGGGTGTTAGTGTTTTCGTCTTAGTCCACACTCATGAGCTTGATGATGAAGTTCAAACCAAAGTCTTCTTTGAAGATTTGGTGCTAAGGACTCTAAAGCTCATCCCCATTTGTTCAAGATACATGTTGGGTTAGGCTAGTAATGTCCCTCTAAAAGTCTTGTAAGAGCTCTAGTAAAGATAAAACAAGTTGCATTCATGTTTATGTTTATGCCTTGCATAACATGTTTATTTTGATGCCATCACTAAACTCTCAAGAACAACTAAGTGAACTTGCATTGTCATGTTTATTTTCCCCAAGCTTGCATTTCATGTTTACATTTCAAGTCATCACTTAAACTCAAAGATAATAATGAGATTGCATCTCATATTTATTTTATGCACTCACTTTATTTTATAAAATAGTAAAATAAGTGCATTTCATGTTTAAGTTTATGTTATCACCTAAATACCCTAGAGCCCAAAGACTTGCCCTAAGTATCTTCAAAGGGGAACTTTAACAAAAAAAAAAGGATGTGTTTTAGTATGACACAATGATGGTTTGATTTCGTAAAACGTAAGGATGATTTCAGGCAGATGTTGGAAAAATGTTTTGTGAGGTCTCAAGGTGTTTAAATAGCTTGGAATGTGTCAAAAATCATGTTTTCTCAAATTCGGAGGTTCTGGTAATCGATTACCAGCTTATGTAATTGATTACCAGAGGTTTTTTGAAGGGTTTTTGGTTCTGGTAATTGATTACCAAGGCTGTTCTTCATGCCCAGAATCGGTCCTCAAAACCATGTAATTGATTACCTATTTGTGTAATTGATTACTCCGATGTTCTTTATTTCTGGAAACAAATTTAACTCTACGTAATCGATTACCATCCTATGTAATCGATTGCCCTTGTTCTTGAACCCAGAATAAAATTTAATCCCTAGTAATCGATTACTGGGCACATGTAATCGATTACCAAAACACCCTTTTGCTCATGAAATTATTCCAAGAGAAAGACTAGTAACTCGTATTCACTTATAACATGATTTTATGCGATTGTGCGTGATACATACTTTTGGTTTTCTATCTTTTGGCCACTGTATGCATTCTGTTTCGAGGAGTTAGAATGCGTAAGATTATGTTTGAGAGACGTGAGGAACGATTTTGACGGTTTGGAAGAACTAAGTAAATAGAAAGGTTCGAGAACTAAATCTTAACACCCTTAGACATGAGAATAATAATAATAACTTTTGTTCCAGCATAATTGAGCTTAAGGAAGATGGCTCATAGTTAGTGTTTATGCCTAGGAGTTGAACCTAGGATCTTAGGCAAAGACCGAACTTAGAAAAGAGTCTAAGGTATAGATCCTAGAACCCCCCATAGTCAAGTAATGATCATGATGTTTAATCTATACAATGCTGATTGGATGAGTTAGTGAACATAAAAGAAAGAATTATAGGTAATGATCCCTTAGGTGTTATAGGATCCATAATAAAGGTTAGGATAATTGGAACACAAGTTTAAGACCCATAAGGGCCAAAGCATAAGACACAGTGAGGTAGGAAGTGTGATGTGAGAATGAGACCAAGCGAGTGTGCTTGTGTTATGTGTGAATGTGTTAATGACATGAGTTTGATAACATGAGGATTCATGGTGTGTTGTGATGATGATTTTGGTAATTGTGGGCATAATGCATGAGACTACGTGATACAAATGAATCAGAGAAAGTACATTTTTATGATTGAAAGGTTGATTTGATTGAGGAATTTATGAGATAACATGTATTATGTGAGTTATGTGGCATGACTCAAATTTGAGGAAATTCGAAGCGCGGTTGTTATGCTGCCAAATTTCCGTCAAATTTGAGAGACTTAATAAAATTTTGAGAAATAAGATGTTTAATGTGACACACGAGACATACTTCTCCTACTTCGGTGAGGAGAAGGTAAAACCGTGAGGGCATCGACATTAGCCTGCCAAATGGACGAAGTCACTGGTCTTAACCGTTCGATGCGTTTTGAAAAAGGAAAAAGTCCCATGATGGGTGATCCTTAGCCCCCTACCCGTACTCTAGGAGTCGGGATGATGATGATTATGTTTATGATTCGCTTATCAAGAGGATAAGTAAGAACTAGTGACGACTAGTTAAGGTATGAGCTCATAGCCTAGTTTTAGGGGTATGGTTACTATTATGATGTTTGGTGTCACAAGTTTGAAGAGAAGGAATGATATTCAAGAGAAGTTACATGCCACTTAAATGTTGATTGATTATTGTTTGGTTTGCCTAAAGTATTGTCATGCATTCATGTTCTGCTATGCTGCATACATGCATTAAGATTCATCATAAAAGACACGGACCTTGGATAATTATCTCTATGAAAAACCTCATAATGAACCTTTGCATGTTTAACCTTTTCATAATAAACCCAAGGTTCTTAGGGACGTAAACGATGACACTAGGATAGAGGTTTTCCCCCTGAGATTCTTTAGCAAGATTTTCACCCCTTTCCCTGTTTCTTTCTACGTCCTCAGACATCGATGGTCGTTCGTGATCTTCATTGACCCGCCTACTTAGGAGGTGCACTATGACCTCGAGCATTAGTCTTACCACTTCCAGGGTCATTGTGAGGTGCGCGCTTTGTGTACGTGGGACGCCCGTTTGCTTTCCCCATCTCCATATCGCTTCGATCCGACTTCACCTTTTGGCGATGACCTGACTTTGAGAGGATGCGACCCAGAGATGAGAGACGTCATGCCGTCTTTCTTCATCGGCGGTACACGGATACCCGAGTATGTTCCTCGTTCTCAATCGGAGGCCGATCCTTCAGAGGGCTCTTCGCTTCATTCCCTATGGATCTCGGTGGAGGTAGCGATGACACTGTCACCAGCGAGGCATGCGAGGCGTGTTCGACAGCCTGAGAGGCGACCACGCTGTGGAGGCCACGCCATTCCCTCGATTCCCATGCCTGAGACTCCGCTTCGTTGGGCTACATCCGAGGAGCTTCGTCAGTCGTGGGCTACATCTCCCCATCGAGGATCAGCGTCATCAGGAGCCGTGGAGGGTGTGGGTAGTGATAGTTGGGAATCTTATCTTTTGGGGATTTACTATGTACTTGCTTTTATTTTCCTTTCCATTTATGTATGTCCAGTTTCTATGTCCTGCAAGCTCTACCCACGTATATGGGTAAGACTTTATGCATTTCCTTTATATTCCAGTGGTTATGTACTAAACTATGTTAATTAATGTTATGAAGGATGTTTTCATGATTGAGGGTTTCTTTATTGCTTTTGTCTTGTATGATTTATTTGCTCTTCCGCTTTACGTTTCGTTTATGTCATATGCGAAGGCTCACACATGTTTTACATATTCCATTTAAAAAAAAAAAATTATCTGTATTTTCCACTAAGTTATTTTACAAATGATGTTCAAAAGGAAGTAATAACTATTAGTTAGTCTTAATACATTCTAGGCGTGTTAGGGTTAAATATTAGGGTTTACATTGTTGCAGTTTCAGGTATAATGGCAGATTTCACATGTTCATAGCACAATTTATTTGCACATCAAACAATCAATTCAGAAGCTATGAAAATTCTCAAGACACTTCAATGTGTCCACAAGGTTCCATAAAAATTTCAGAGCAAAAAGAGTTGTCTAACTATGTTAACAAAATTAGACAAATTTGGTGCTTAGAAACCACTTAACCTAGCTCAAAACCGAAATTCATAAATTTTAACTCTAGAAAATGATTGAATCAATTCAAAATAAAAATCAAGGTTGAAGTTCAAGATGTTGTTAACACTCTATAAAATTGTCAAAGGAAAATTCGATCATTTGGTATGTTGAAAAAATTAGACAAATTTGCAGCTTCAAGACTAGAAATTTAGGCAGCACCTATATAGTCTCGGTTCATGATTTTTTCAGTAGTAGAGTCCAGAACAAGGCTCAAGAAAATTCATGGAACTAACCTAGGATGTTAAACATATATTTTTTCTAGCTCATGAAAATACCCACAACTATACCAGAGAATTCGTGAACAAATACTGCTTGTAAAAAACTGAAATTTAAGCAAGCATGTTTCAACTTCTTTTTAGCAAAAAGGATTTTTCCACAACACCAAACTACTCCACCAAAGCAAATACGTCTATATATATGTGTAATTACAACATGGAATCAGAAAATATTAATTTCCAACAAGCCAAAACCAAGACAAACAGAAAATGAACAAAAAGGTAACAAGAACCCTACTCTTGGAAACTATTGTATCCTTGGCTCTAAGATGCTCAGGATTAATTCCCTTCACTCCAAAGCTCCCAAATCAAACCCAAACCCTTCCTAAATCAGTAAGGAAGTAAGATATCAAGGTGATGATTGATAAGAATTTGAGATTTTAATCGGTTAGATTTGTAGGTATTGATGTGTGGAATAAGTTTAATGAAGAAAACTTATGGATTTAACAAGTCTAGGCTTAGGATTTTGAGGCTGGAATTCAAGTTAGAGCTCTTGAGAAATGAAAAATGGTGGCTGCTACTTGTTTTCCTCTTTGGCTGAAATGGTATTGGCTTCAAGGAGAAGATTTGAGTTTGTATTTATCCTAACTTAGCTTTACTTTATGTTACATAAATACATATCTTTTCAAAAGAAAGAAAATAGAATGGATGGCTAGGATTTAATCTTGTAATTCAAGATTAAATCTTAGCCTTCCACTTGTCTTGAATGGATATACATAATCTATTTGTAGTGATTAAATCATCTTTCGTGTTAGAAATCGCACGCGAAATTTCACCGAACGGGTAAAACACGTACCGTGTAATCAATATTACCCAAAAATTAATTCTAAGTATAACTTCTCATTCCTTTTAATTTCTAATCTTAACCTTCTCTTTTCTTAGTCCCGTGCATTTCTTGGTCTTGGATTTGGAGTTTTGCTTCCCGACGGGCCGTGGGGCTTGCAAGGTCACTATTCACCCCAAGCCTAGAAAATTTTTTTTTTTTTTAACACGTCTGTTAGGCCATCCTCATCGTTGCTAAACTATCATATTTTTGAAATTACGACTAATAAAGCTCAAATTAATTTTTAAATAATTTTCAGGGTGTTACAATAACTATATGGCTAATCCTCTAAGACAGCAAAGCAATCCTTTCTCCAACACATACAATACAACATGGAGGAACCATCCAAATTTTAGGTGGGGAAATCAAGGTTAGAAAAATTTCAATGCTCAATTTCAAGCTCCACCAATGCATCAGCAAGCTCAACAATGACTGTCTACTTTGGAGAATGTTCTTGAGAAGTTAACTCAATCAACATCTAGTTTTGCAAAGCAAACTTCTAGCTTTATGCAAGAAACATCCTGCTTTATTCAGGAAATAAGGGCTACTTTCAAAAATCAAAGGCCTCAATAAAAAATTTGGAGAATCAAGTTAGGCAAATTGCCAAGTAGTTGGCTGAAAAAACATCGGAACTTTTCCTAACAACAGATCCAAACCCCAAGGAGCATTGTAAGGCAATTGCATTGAGAAGTGGTAAAACAATTGAAGTGCAACCCAAGATCGACAAAGGAGAAGTTAAGAAAGGTCAAGAGGAACATATTGAAGATTCTGCGTTGAAACAAATTAAGCAAAATAAGTAAAGAAGCCAGCCAATGAATCTCCCAAAGGATGAAAAAAGAAAGAAATTAAGTAGGATAAGCCTGTTGAGCTATCACTACATCTTAGAATTCTTTTTCCTCAAAGACTTAAAAAGCAAAATCAAGAGAAGCAATTTTTCAAGTTTTTGGATGTGTTCAAAAAATTAGAGATTAATATCCATTTTGGTGAGGTGTTGGAGCAAATGCCTTTTTATGAAAAGTTTATGAAAGATTTGCTCTCAAGGAAAAGGAAGCTCGAGGAAGATGAGACAGTGGTGTTGATTGAAGAATGCAATGCTATTATCTAAAGGAAGTTACCACAAAAATTAAAGGATCCAGGTAGGTTCCACATTCCATGCACTATTGGCAAATTGACTATTGAGAAAGCATTGTGTGATCTTGGGGGAGTATAAATTTGATGCCCTTGTC
Source organism: Dalbergia oliveri (assembly GCA_030441495.1). Classification (NCBI taxonomy): domain Eukaryota; kingdom Viridiplantae; phylum Streptophyta; class Magnoliopsida; order Fabales; family Fabaceae; genus Dalbergia; species Dalbergia oliveri. The sequence continues at coordinate 33,715,179 of JAMLFY010000003.1, read as the reverse complement.
CATGATGAAGAAGCTAGAAATTTCAGAGGTGAAGCCTATTATGATCTCATTATAGTTGACTGATAGGTCTATAAAATTTTCATATGGGATAATGGAAGATGTGCTTGTGAAGGTTGATAAATTTATTTTTCCCACGAACTTTATGGTACTTGATATGAAAGAAGATTGTGAGACATATTTGATTCTTGGAAGACCCTTTTTGGCAACAGGATGGGCACTAATTGATGTTGAACAAGGTGAGCTCATGTTGCGGGTGCATGATGAAAACATAATTTTTAATATGCTTAAAGCCATGAAGCATCCAAGGTGAGAAAGCACAGTGTTTTAGAGTTGATGTGATTGACCCTCTTGTAAAAGAAGCTTTCAAGAGAGAAGTTATCTCATGCCCTTTGGAAGTTACTTTTGTTCATTCTAAGAGCATGAAAGATGATAATGAGGAGAAGCCTCAAGATATGGAGTGTGTAAAGTTCTTAGAGGCTTTGCCATCCATGAGCCATACCAACAATGTGTACCAAGAGTTGTGTTTAACAAAGGAAGTTGCGAAAAAAGAGCCACTAAAGCTTGAGTTTGAGCCTTTGTCTCCATTTTAAAGATATATTTCTTGGAGCTGGAATCTCTCCTGATAGAGACATCTCAACAATATTAGAGCAGCCAATATGGTTGGATCAATTGTCAACCCACAAGAGAATAAGGCTAATCCTGATCTCAATCTGTAGTTTGGACCAAGACATCTAAGCTACCATGGTTCAAATAGGGGGTTATTGGAAGAACTTAGAGAGTTAACAGAAGAAGTTCGAGGTCTAAGGGATTAATTCAGGCTGATAGCAAGATTGATCATTTGACCAGTCTTTCAAGCATTTCAATTCTAACACCAAGTGATAGCATAGGCGAAGAAGATGGAGCACACTGAGGGAGTTTCTTTACTGTTGCTTTCTTTTTGCATTTCATTTAGCCCTTTTTAGTTTTCATATCCTTTTATTTTTAATTAGTGTGGTTATTTTAGCGAGTCAAGTTTATTTGTTAGTGTCTATCTTAGCATTTGAGTTGTGTTTTAGTCATCTTTTGTTGGAGTTGTAGGGATTGCTTAATGATGAAAAACAAAAAGTTTCCAAAGAGAGCCTAGGCACTGGACTTGAACCTAAGGCACTAAGATCAGAATAATGTGGCTTTCTGCCACTTAACAACCCAGGCATTATGATTTCACCACCCTGGCATTGCAAGAAAAAAAAATTAAAATGTAAGCCTCTTCAATTGTGTAGTCTATTTCTTTTTCTTTTCCTTTGCCCTATTTACTCTATCATTACCTTCTTCTTCTTTTCTCTCAGTCTCCATAGCCATTGAAGAGTGTGGATTGAATTGGCTCTGGAAGGAATGATTAGGAGATTAGCTAAGCAGCTGCAATTATACTCAAATAGCTTGGGAAGAATTCTGCTAGCTAATGGTGAGGTGATGGCTCATCTTAACTTTGATGTCAAGGAGGAGGTTACTGGTGAGGAAGCCTAAAGAAAATGAAAAGGAAGATGTTGAATGAAGCCTGTTGTGACTTTTAGAGAGTAATAAGGGGGTTTTAGTGTTTAGTTTCATTTCTATTTCTTTCTTTTAAATCTATGTTTCTTGCATGTTAAGGTGTTATTTTTCATGTATGAGTTTAGTTTGTTACTACTGTTCATGTGGGGATCTTGGGAAATTAGTTGTACTTGATTGAAAAGTGTTTTGATAGAAGTAGTGTTAAATGCTCAGTGATGGATAAGAATCTTTAAATTGAAATTAACTGTTCACCATGCTTTCATTTACACTTCTTATTGATTTTCTAAGACTGAGTTTGTGTGGTTTCTAGGAGAGGAATTGGATATTTCTAGAAAAGCTTATGAGATACATATGAATTCATCTTGGTTCTGTATAGTGTTTTGATTCTCCGTTGAGGTGAAATGCTAGATTAATGCATTTTGGGTAAAATGATCAAAGCATTCTTTGGATCGTTTGAGCCTTTCAAGTACCTAAAAATGTATATCCCCAGGTCCCTTTTGAAGCTAATTTTTTTATTTTTTAAAAAGAGCCTTTTCTTTTGTTTAACCCATATCTACCTTACCTTTTTAAGCAAGAAAAAAAAAAGAAAAAAATTTTCCCACCTAAAATAAATTTTGTTAGGTTTTGAAGTGGTATATTACATATTCTTTTCTTCTCCATAATCAATGCTGCATTCTCATGGAATGAGTTGCTTGGTTTTGTATCTATATATTATGAAAAAAAAAGAGGGGAGAAAAAAATAGAGAAAAAAATAATGAATTGTGGCACTACCATGTTTGTACTTAGGACTGTGTTGCATGCTTCAATTACCTGACCTAGTTTCTTTTTTATTTTCCGTTTCCTTCTTTCTTAACCTTAACCTTGGCCTATCATTACAAGCTTTAAAAGACCCTTTTGATTACTCAGGTGCTTTATTCTACATTAGTGGAGATAGGGATGAAAGACATATTCCAAGTACAAAAGGATTTTTGGATGCTTTCATAATCTGATTCGGAATCATTATCTAAGACTGATTTGAGTTTTACACATTTTGGGATTGGATATCAGGATTATTGTGACTGAATGCATGGTTGTTTCTTATGATTTTTAGTGTTTTTTGCTAATTGTGGCATGAAGAAGATTTGAGAGCATGCATGCTACACTATTTCTTTTAGCTTGAGGACAAGCAACATCTTAGGTTGGGGGTGTGATGTGCTATCTATGTGTGCAATTGTGCATATGAAAAGTTGTCAAAAATCAACATATTTTGAACCTTTGATGATACTTTTTATTAGGATTTTTTTTATTTTTAGTTTTGCAGGTTTAGTAATTTATTATTAACCAAATATTAAACCCATTGGTGGTTATTAGTAATAAATTACTAGCAATTCTACTATTGATCGATCTCAATTTATTTAGAAATCACATTGATTCAATGAACCAATTGCTATAGCCTAACCACCAATTTGGAAAGTTAATTCTAATGTTCTCCCTCAAACATAAACTAATAGATCTATCAATTTATGCCCAAAGGGTTTCCCTAAAAGATAATTATCAATTTAGTTATTCCAATAAAGATTATAACAATCACCACAATTATTATAAGAATAGAAATTGCAGGACATTAAGAAAACCAATGTATTTAATATCAAAAGCGGTCTCAAACATCATCCCAATCCATCTAGAAACCCTTACACTAGTAAAGAAATCTACTCTTCCATCTCTTGATGATTACAACAATGAAGATAAAAGAGAACCTGAAAAATAATAGCAATAATCCTTGGCACAATCTCCAAGACAAAGCACCTTCATTAATCGAATCCCTAAGAGAAAGAAGAATAGAGAAAAAAAGATGTAGAAAGAAGATGGAGAGAGATGTGGAGAGAGAATAATAGAAACTAATCATAGTAGCCTAAACTGAGTCAAAAACTAGGGTAAAAGTATGTAACAATCCCTTAAATACAATGCTAAACGAGTCCTGTAATGCTAAATGAGCACTGGAGCGCTCATCCAAATGTGAGCCTCCATGTTTTTTCTTCCTTTTTGCTCCCAGCTCCTTCCCAATAGTTTCCAACCTAGTTCTTGACATTTTGCACTTGATTCAAAGCTCCTGTGCACAAAACCATACTCAAAGAAATAAGTCAAATGCAACAAGGTATAATTACAAATTATTCCAAAACCAATGCAAAAGTCAATAATTATATTAAAATCACACAATGAGGAACAAGTCAAAATCCTAATTAATTGCATCAATAATATAGTAAAACTCATGTAAAAAGATAAGGTTTAGAAGAAAGATAAGTGGCATAAATGTCCCTTATCACTCACTTATAGTTTATTTTTGTTATTCCATTTCTTTGTTGAGAGTTGTCTTCAATCCAAATTAATTTGATATAATCTATATAGAAATTTTATTAGTGAAGTGTTGTTTGAAAGCGTCAATCCTTGTAGGATGATATCCACTTTCTGTGGTTACTACTTAAACGATTTGATGCACTTGCCGAAGAGTTATCTCTTCTCCTCCCATTACTTAATTCTCTCTATTATCATTATTTCACAATAATAGATAGATTGTAGTAGACACAATTTTTATTTGATTGTGATCTCGTTTGGACGTGTTGAAAAAATATATTTTTTAATTAAGATCTTTTGAAAAAGTAAAAGTTGATTTATGTTTAAATGTAATATTAAAATATCTTTATTTATTTTCAAATATCCTTTTTATGTTATAAAAAAGATCTTTTTCAAAATATGAAAATTATATCTAAAAAAAGATCACTTTTTGCTTTTTTGTTATTATGCTTTTATTTAAAAAAAATAACCCAAACAAACCGAAAAACACAAAAAGATATGTTTTTAAATTCTTTTTATGTATTAAAAAAGATCTTTTTTTATAAAAAAAAAAAACACATCCGAATGAGATATGTAATTAAGGGTTGTCAAATAGCACTTAAAGGGGCAAAGAATAGACAAAATTTAATGAAAATAGTTTTCTTTAATTATAATTATGAGTTGTTATGTGACACACCAAGATTGTGCATTTAATTACGTATAATAGATAAATAGATGATAGAAAGATATATTTTGGTAGGAATAATTTGTTTAATTGTAATTAGGAATTGTCACATGATACTTAAATATAAAACTTTAGTTTTCGACATGAAGATAAAGTAGGTAGAAAAGCACACGAGATGGGGGTTGAATTGTGCTTTGCTTCTCTTTCCCTTTTTAGTTTCTAAAAACTTTAATACAATACTATCAAGCTTTAAGCTTGTAGTGCAGCGGAAACAATATTAGAGATTTCAGAAAGTTACTTCTTGAACAGTGTCAATAACAGAATAGCTAAAAAATAAACTTTAAGCAAATATAAATAGATAACCAAGGCAAAAAGTTAAAAAGATAAGGGAGGAGAAGATACTACACAGATATTTTATACTAGTTTGGGCAACCTACCTACATCCAGTTCTCAACCACATTGAGTTTCACTAAGTTTTCTCAACTAGAAAGAAACTGAATAGTCTTTACAATAGTCTTCCTAAGCTCTAACCTCTGATCACTAGACAACCTCTCCTCACAAACCGAGTAGTTATTCACCAGCCTCTTCAGCTGCCAGAGTCTTTGACCAGCCTCTCGAAGCTAACTGAGTAGTCTTTAACCAGCCTTTCCAAGCTAAACCATGACCAGTAAAACAACTTTATTTTGGCATTGCAAGTAGTCTTTGCCTAGCCTCTCCAAGCTAAAATCACATCGATCACTCCTGGATCAAGGATACAAAGGTTTGTGTTTGGGTTTGTAACTTAAACTAACCTACACTCAAGTTTCCTTAAGATATATAATGAATGAATTAGGATAACTTGAATGACTTCTTCTACCAATTCTTCATTGGAAGAATGTATAAACTACTTAAGAACATGGAAAGAAGATTTTTTACAGACAAGGAAACTAATTACAAGATGTAATAAACTTTACAAGAGATAAAGAGAAATTTTCATAGAGTTTCATCACTTGTGCAACGTCAATATCTACTTCTTTGAAAGCACAACATCTCTATTTATAAATGGTCTTCATTGTAATGCCCAATTTCTGCCGTTTGAGTACAAATGACCAAAATGCCCTGAGGTTATTTTTACTTGGAATTCAGGACACCCGGCAATCTTCGAATGGGTCAACTCAATGTTTGAAGGGGGTTATAATTGTTATGGTTGTTATCGAGGTGAAAATCTCATTTTCTTAACTTTTGGCTCAAAATGACCAAAATACCCTCCTGTCTACACGGGTAAAAGGTGCCATTTGAGCCCGGAATTTTTCCAGGAAGTTTAGAATGATGTTTTTAAGTGATGTTTGATGTTTAGTCGGGCTCAAAAGGTCCCAGTCAGTTTTAGTACAAAATTACCATTTTGCCCCTAGAACGTGTCCAGTGAGCCTAATGACGCAATTAAGCAAACCTAAGCAATATTAGGCTCTAATCGAAGATTAATTTATTTCGATAATTAATCTAGAGTCAAAATGATTTATTAAGGTTAATTAGAACCTAAGATTGCTTAGTTAAACTCTAATTCCATTCTTTAGTTCAAGATTTCTAGTCATGGAATCTTGAATAGTGTTTTATCTCTCCAATTCCTTAAATTAAGGAATTGTGCCACACCTCATTTGACTAAGAAAATGAATTTAATTTGTTAATCTAGTATGACCACGCCCTAATCAAGTCTTGACATCCTTAATTAACCAATTACCTCACCTAAACACCTTCTTATAAACTCCTAATCAAAAGCCTAATCAAAGACACACCTAAACACACCTTTAAACCACAATTAGATGAAACAATTTCCTCCCCCTTGGGCTGATGAGGCTGGCTGAAAATCCTCCCTCATTTTCCTCACATGTTGATTTATTTTACACACCAAAGAGCCATGCTTTGCCCATGCCTTCCACCATACCTTGCCCATGCCCAACACCATGCCTAAGACCATGCCTTGGCCAAGAGATATTTTCCCTTCTCTCCTCTCAAATGGCCGACCACTTCCTCCCTCTCAAAGGCCATCCATGAGCTCTCCATCTTCTATAAATACACTAGCTTGAAAGCCCTTAGAATCCTTTACACACTTGAGCAAACTTCAAGCTTTCTTTCCCAAACACAAAGAACTTCTTTCTCTCCTCCTTGGCTGAGTTCTTCCTCAAGATTCCAAGAAGGATTTCCTTCTCTTTTCCTCTCAAGAAACAAAGATTTACTTCCTCTCTTCAAGACTTCTTTAGGTAAGGGTGTATTTTCTAAGTTTTGTGTGCTTCCTTTAAGGAAGAGTGCTAGTGTTTCTCTTAGTTTTTTCCAAGCTCTCCCCTCTCTTCTATTTTCAGCCTAGAGCCTTTGATTGAGAAAAACTTTGGCTTGATGATGAGGTTTCAAGATAATGACTTGTTGTTGTCATGTGAGAAACCTCTAAAGCTTGAAAACAACTTGGTCTTGGACCATATATGCTTGTGTTCTTTTCTTTTCCTTGGTTTATGTTTTGGTTTCCTTTTTCATTTGTTTGAACAAGGTTTGCTAAAATAATGAGTAGATCACAAAAGCTTTGGCAAAGAAAAATTAATCACATGTTTTCCAAGAGCTCTAAGCTTACCCTTGCCAACCTTAAAGTTGGTCGGCCATTCTAAGAGTTTTACTCAAGATTGAAGCCGATGAGCAATAAAATAAAGAATATGAGTAGTTCTATTTGTGTTTGTTTTGTTAAAATGTTGGTACTCTTGTTTTAAACTACTTTCTTGAGCTTGATGATGAAGTTCAAAACCAAAGTCTCCTTTGAGGACTTGGTGTTAAGAACTCTAAAGCTCATCTTCCATTGTTAAGATACAAGTTGGGTTGAGGCTATTGATGTTCCTCTAAAATCTTGTAAGAGCTCTAGTTAAGATAAAATAAGTTGCATTCATGTTTAAGTTTATGTCTTGCATCTCATGTTTATTTTGATGCCATCACTAATCTCACAAGAATAAATGAATGAACTTGCATTACCATATTTAAATTCCCAAGCTTGCATTTCATGTTTATATTTCAAGTCATCACTTAATCCTTAAAGATAATAATGAAGTTACATCTCATATTTATTTTATGCTCTCACTTTACTTTGTAATGAAGAGTAAAATGAAGTGCATAGCATGTTTAAGATTATGTTATCACCTAAATACTCTAGAGCTCAAAAACTTGCCCTAAGTATCTTCAAAAGGAAATTTTAACCATGATAAGTGAATATGTTTAGTATGAAACAAGGATGGTTTGATTTTGTAAAATGAAAGGATGATTTCAGAAAAAATGTTGGAAAAATGTTTTATGAGGTCTCAAGGTGTTTAAATGGTTTGAAATGTGTCAAAAATCATGTTTTCTCAAATTCAAGAGGTCCTGGTTATCGATTAACAGCTTATGTAATCGATTACCAGTGATTTTTTGAAGGGTTTTTGGTTTGGTAATCGATTACCAGAGAATGTAATCGATTACCAAGGCTGTTCTTCATGCCCAGAAGGGTCCTTAAAACCTGTAATCGATTACCTGTTAGTAATCGATTACTCCGATGTTCTTTATTTTCGAAAAATTAACCCTAAGTAATCGATTACCATTCTATGTAATCGATTACCCAGTTGTTTGAGCCTAGAATAAATTTAGCTCATGGTAATCGATTACGAGGCACATGTAATCGATTACCAGAACACCTTTTTGCTCCTGAAATTATCCCAAGAAAAAAACTAGTAACTCGTGTGCACTTATAACATCAGTTTATGTGATTATGCGTGATGAACATTTTTGGTTTCTATCTTATCCTTGTGGCCACTGGATGAATTCTGTTTGAGGAGTTAGAATGCGTAATGTTATGCTTAAGCAAAGTGAGGAACATTTTTGGAGGATTGGTAAGACTAAGCAAATAGGGAGAATGTAGAACTAGAATCTTAAAGCACTTAGACACAAGAATAATTACTTCGTTTCAGCATAATTGAGCTTAAGGAAGATGGTTCATAACTAGTGATTATGCCTAGGAGTTGAATATAGAATCTTAGGCGAAGATAGAACTTAGAAAAGAGCTTAAGGCGTAGATTCTAGAATCCCCGTAGTTGAATAAAGGATCTTGATGAGTAATCTATATAATGCTGTTGGAGGAATTAGTGAGCATAATAAAGAACAATCCCCCTAGATATGATAAAGACTTGCAATTGGTGATAAGATTACTAGAAAAGAATTCAAGACCCGTAAGGGCCAAAGCATAAGACGCCATGAGATGGGAGGTGTGATGTGAGCATGAGACCGAGAGAGTATATTCTTAATGATGTGAATATGATTACATTTCAAGTATGAAACCTTATATGTATAACTGACATGTTGATATGATGAAGTGTTGTGCCATGTATTTGAGATGCATGAGGTTTCGAAATATGCATGAGATTGAGGAATATGCTCTTGTGAACTAGAAAGTTATTAATTTGAGAAAGTTCCATAAGAATGATGAATGTGATTGAGATTATGTGGCATGACTCAATTTGAGGAAATTCGGAGTGTAGCTGTTATGCTACCGAATTTCCGTCAAATTTGAGAGACTCAAGAAAGTTTTTGAGAAATATGATGTTTAAGGTGACACATCGAGACGTACTTCTCCTGCTCCAGTGAGGAGAAGGTAAAACCGTGAGGGCATAGACATTAGCCTGCCAAAGCGGACAAAGTCGTTGGCTTAACCAGTCGATGCGTTTCGAAGAAGGAAAAAGTCCCATGATGGGTGATCCTTAGGCCCCTGCCCGTACTCTGGGAGTCGGGATTATGATGATTATGATTATGATTATGATTATGTTTATGTTTCGCTTATCAAGAGGATAAGTAAGAACTAGTGACGACTAGTAAAGGTATGAGCTCATAGCCTAGTTTAAGGGTGCGGTTACTATTATGTTTGGTGTCACAAGATTAAGATGAAGGAATGATGTTCAAAGAGAAGTTTCATGCCACTTATATGTTGATTGAGTATTGTTTGGTTTGCTTAAAGAACTGCCATGCATCCATGAACTATTATGTTTCATACATGCATTAAGACGTCGTGGAGGGCATGATCGCCCACCCTTCCGTCTTCATGCACCCGAGGAGCTTGCCCAGTTCATTGGATATGTGCTATCGAGGGACGAGGAGGAGCACCATCCATAGTTCGGGAGGAGTAGTCCTAGTTTGGGAATATCTTTTGGGGCGTTTTATGTATTCGTTGTTATGTTTCTTATTTCTGTTATTGTCCTAAGCTCTGCCCACTTATATGGGTAAGACTTTATGCTTTCCTTTATATTTTTGTAGTGATGTACTAAACTATGTTAATTAATGTTATGAGGAATGTTTTCATGATTGATGTGTTCTTTATGGCTTTTGATTTGTATGATTGATTTATTCTTCCCTTTTCGTTTCGTTTATGTTATACGCAAAGGCTCGCACTTTGTTTCATGTGTTTCATTTCAAAAAAAAATTTTACTTGTATTTTCCGTTAAGTATTTTGTAAATGAATTCAAAGGGAAGTAATAACTAATAATTAATCTTGATACGTCCTAGGCGTATTGGGTTAAATATTAGGGTGTTACATTCATTTTTTGCTGTTGCCCTTGATTTATTTTCCAAGTGACACGTGTTAATCTTCTATTTGTGTCTTGGAACTAGTCTAAAGGAGTAGTTTGACTTTTGCCAGAGCTGTTCAGAAGCTATTGTAAACTTGAGATTTCTGAGGTCCTTTCATAAACTACTTTTTACTTTCTAATTGTGGTTTCTGAACTTTTTCTTCTAGAAGCTGGGATGGTTGACCAAGTTCAGAAGAGATGACACGCCTTACGAAAGATGATAGTTTTGAAAGACTTGGAGGAAATTGTGTTAAATCATGAGTTCTAATACAAGATCAATATCACAATATTTATTCTTTTAACTATGATACCTCATTTGATTCAATTCATAAAGTAATAAAACTCTAATACTCAAAATGTTTCAGTTTAGATAGTTATAATGCTCTAATATAACTTAGATATTCATTTCCAAAATATACTCTGATACTTGTATTTAAAGTTTTTATGTATCTTAACAAAATTATGAACTTACATTGAAAATCCTTAAGACAACTACTTTATGATAAACTATGTTTCTGAAAGAATATTTATGCTCTGATACAAGTCTCTAAACTTCAATATTCTATCAGATAATTCTCCAAAATATTTTCTCAAAATTTGGTTTGTCATCATAAAAAGGGGGAGATTGTTAGCTCCAGAACCCTTCAGAAAGCTCTAAAGATTGTGTTTTGAGTGATAACAAAGCAAATTTTGTTAAAATATTTTGTAAAAGGCACTAACATTTCAATTGAGTTTTTGTAGTGGTTAAACAGGACTCTCAATTCATATAAATGCAATTGATGACATATTTTTCACAAGATCATATTTTAACATGAATATAATCTCATTTAAAGATATTCAAAGCTTGAATGTTTGAAAAATAGTTTAGAAAGTGAACTAGCAATATGTTAGAGACTCAAGGAAGCACTAGCTAGTATCAGGAACCAAGATTAAGCCATTAGAAAGTAACTCGTAAAATAACTCGCACGATCAAAAAGCTCAAAAGACAATGAAGAAATAAACATAACATGATAAAGATCTTCAATCTCAATGGAATCAACTCTTAAGACTCTATTAATGATGAAAAGATCCTCATCAAGTTCAGAGTCAATCAACATGAAGATCAGAAGCTATAAAGCTACTTTAGGAAGAATGCTCTATTTAGAAACCATGCTAAGTCAACAAAAATGGAGAAAAATTTGAATTTCAAATTTAAAGTTAACTCTTAGAAAAGTATTGGCAGTGACATACCACTTTTGTACTTGGTTAGTGTCTTTACCTTCTAGATTAAAAAAGTTCAGAAATCTTATTCAAAAAGTAAAAGTTGTTTATGAAGTTTCATCTAAAAATCACATTTGACAATGATACAAAACCTACAAAAGACAGTTCTGCACTCATCTACTCTTCTAGAGGATAGTTCCTAGGACACAAAAAGAAGATCAACATGTGTCAGGAGGAAATAAAATCAAGAGGAAGCTGTTATATTTAAAATCCTAGTATAAAAGGAGGACACCTTTATACGTGAAGAAGACTTTTTGGACTTAAGAATTTTATGCACAAGAATACTTAAGCTCTTTAATACTTATTTCTAAAAGTTCATTACTTCTTGTAATCTATTTCTATTTTAGAAATCTTCTTTCGCATACTTATTAGATAATATTTTCTTCTAAGGAAGAACTTGGAAAGAAGTTTCTTAAGCTTAAGTGCATACATTGTTTAATGTACAAAAAAACTTGAGTGTTATTTGTTGGAGAGAACTAACCAAAACCAAAACATTGTACCATGATCTAGTAGTGATCATTGTGAGGTTATCATGAAGAAGATAGTAAAAAGACTACTTAAAGTGAGAGTAAATTGGAACTACTACTCACTGGAAATAGCTTGAGAAGGGTATACAAAGACTATCTTACTTTCTCAGGGTTGAGAAAGGGATTTAGTGGAACTTAATAGATTATGTAGAATTAGATGTAGGTAGGGTTTGACCGAACCAATATAAAAATCTCTAAGTAATTTCACTCACTCTTAATCATTTTATTATTCAAAAATTGTATTAGTTAATATTGTGCATTTCCATAAAATGACTTCAAAACTATTTCTAAAGCCTTAAAGTTTTTCAATTCATTCAGAAAGTCTCTTTTTGAAGCTATCTAGCAACTATTTCCTCTACCTTGAAGTGAAAACTTGATAGACTTTGTTTAGCATTTTAGCAAGTTTGAAAAGCTTAAAGCACAATTCAACCTGCCTTCTCATACTACTTTCCACCTTCAGAACCATTATCATTAAGATTTGGGTCTAGCAACATATGGAACAATCAATAGTACTTCACAAAATATAGAATGATCATTATAGAACACAAGAACACAATCAATAGGAAAACACAATTACAAATTCTTAACTATAAGGATGGTGGAAAAGAAAATCACCACACCAGAATGAATTTAGCGTAATTGCAACAATAAATCGAATGAAAAGAAGATTATAGCATTGTCTATTATCCCATATATTGCTAGACCCAAATCTATGAAAGAATGCTTCATCCTTTCCATTTCTTTTGTTTTTATTTTTTTGTTATATTATATGTTATTATATTATCTCATTTTATTCTCATTTGATGATAAGGTTATCAACAATATTTGATTAATATGAGTTTCTCATTAATAGTTTCATTTTGTTCTAATATATATTTTATCTTTTTTTATATTCACTTTAATCTATATTAGTTGCAGGTAAATGTTACCTTACATTGTTTCATTAGTGCTGATAAACTGCATAATTTAAAATAGGATGAGTGAAGGAATGAATTTTTATTTGGGATTCTTATGTTAGTAGTTACAATAGATATAATTATGTTGTTTCATTGTAATAGTTTCCTTATCAAGAAATTCTCTTAGAACAATGTATCTATAACCTTTTAAGTTTGTGTATTTGTATTATTTCTTAGACAAATAATTTGCTTTAGCATTGTAATGGTCTTTTTATATGGCGAACGCAATGAAAGAATTGTAATTATTTTTTTGATAATGTTATGAATTCCATTTACATCATTATCTTAAAGTTTACCTATTGCTCATTCTCAATCATATTTCTTCCAAATAATGATGATTACTAAAATTTCATTCAAAATCAAAATGATTCATAGTAATCACTTGAACAAAATATGAAAAAAAAATGAAGGATAAATGTAATAATTCTTTGAGTAACTTTGAGCAAATCATATAATAGATATTAATGTAATTTAGAATATACTGGATATTTATAAATAATAAAATTTAAAATATATGTCTTGAAAAATTAATTTATGATTAACTTTTTACATTAATTCTTAAATATTTATCTCTCTTGAATTGCAATAATTACTATATTAACTATTAGATGATATTTTAAAATCTTTTTTGTAACACCTAATTATTAACCTCTTATTCTTACATTATAATTGGCCCATTGTTAGATTTCTTCCTTTTTTTTCGAATGTTTAGTTTACTTGCAAATACTCTTAGCAAAAAATAGAGAATATTATTTTTTTTAAACTTAAAATGACAAAAGCCTCATTCGTTAACTCATAATTAAAAACTAACACAACCTATGAGTGAAACAACACTTCCATAATAATCAGCACATAACAAAACAAATCCTAGATATTATAAACATTTAATGTAACGCCCTCCTAATACCATATTTTACTTGAGTGTTAACACAGGAATTAGTAGAGTATTACTTATGTTCATAATTTAAAATAGGCGAAATACAATGAAATAAAGCTATTTAGACGTGCATGTTGCAAAGCTCGTATTCACATATATGGACATAATCTCTAAGTTTACAATATGTACATCATACTAGCAAACAAGTTAGTTAACTCCTAAGGTAATTAGGGACTCTGTATCAAAAGGACTAGCCATTGTCTACAACCTAGCCTTCTAGTATCCAGTCCAACAAAATCACATATAAATACAAATGAACCTGAATACATCTACTAGTACATCAATCCGCAAGCTGGTAAAGGCCTAATGCTACACTACTACTATGTACAAGCCAAGAGTCCCTGAAACCTCATATTCTTCTCCAGGAAGCCATTGGCCATCGGTGAGATAGCCTTGCCTCTCCCGGGGCGTCCAGAACTTTAGATGGGTCTAAGTAGGATGATGATGAAGAAGTGGGTACATCTGCTGGAGGGTGTGGTGAAGCAATCGAAATATCAAACATCTCTGGGTGTGCCATATGAAGGGGCATGCCGTCATAGGGAGAAGCGGGATCAAACTTAAAGAAGCACTAAAGGAACGGCCAAAAAGTACATATACACGAAACTGTGAGTAACTTACAACATATAGGGAATCAAGTGCTGGGTTGTAATGCCACACCCACTGGTGAGTCAAGGAAGAATACTATGGATGACATCTCGAATCTGAGTAATACAAGCACATGTAACTTAGGGGTGAGAATACTATAAAATTCTCAATAGGGTGGTCCCAGAATAATGCAGAATGTAGACAATAAGTTCATTCACATAAGAATATTCATATAACAATTATATGCATCAATATTAAAGTAATGTACGTCATGTAAAATCAGAATACAACCACAATAATAATTTATGCATTGCCATTTAGTAACCATAGAATCCAATTTTGTGTTTTTTTCTCTTTTGTTAACATAGGGAAGGCTTAATTTCCCATTAAGAGGGATCTGTATTGGATAATTCCATAAAGGACAATAGACTGCTAGGACATGAGCTTATTCCTGTTTGTGATCATTGGACTTCATTCTTTTTTTCCATTTTGAATCACACACAGTTCTATTCCTAGTCGATATGTCTATCGACTCATAATTCCCAGGGAATAAATTGACTCATAAATTCCCAGGGAAGTCCTTATTCTTGCCTTCCTTCTTTTATCCCACCAAAGCCTTGTCTCTTTTTTACTCATATGTTCAAACATGCACCGGTGAAATTTATACATGCTCTTTTCTCACATAATTATATTATGTACTTCTTTTTATTTTCTCAAAGGCATGGTTGCATCACATGTAGGTATTCAATTATATTAGAGGCTCATTCATGCCTCATGAACAAGTATTGGAAACAACCAGCATGCATTCATGTGCCATACACTTGGACTAGATATCATTCTACCACAATTTTCAGCCATTCTTACCATTTCAGGACCCTGGCAGATTTACCATTCTAGTAACAACATTTAAATTCCGCATCAACTAGCCATTTCAAGAGCCACAAAAATTATACATGACACTTCAATGTGTCTAAGAGACCCTGTAAAAATTTCACAGCAAATGGAGCTCTCTAACCCTGATAATTAAATTGTATAAGTTTAGTGGTCAGAGACCACTCATTCTTAGCTAGATTAGGATTCTTATAATTTTTAACCCTAACAAATGATTGAATCAATTCAAAATAAAAATTTCCAGTGATAATTCAATATATTAACAACTCCCTATAAAAATTTCAAAGTATAATTCAATCATTTGCTATGGTAATAAAATTGGACAATTTTATTGCTTCAGTTTCAACAATCAAGACAACATTAGTCCTGTTTCAATGTCCGCTTTTTTAAGGCAGTATACCTTAAAACCAATTCCCAAGAAAATTCATATATTTTTTAGATTATAAATATGACCACAAATAGGTCTAAAAATTCACGAAATGTTACCTGTTCAGCAAACGGAAAATCCAACAGCCTAGTCAAAACTTCTTTTGATAAAAAACCATTCTCTAACACCATCCAAACCTACCACCAAAATTAATACATCAATATCAACATAACATTAGCCAATATAACTAGAAATTTCGAACCTAGCTCAATCAGATCACATCAGAATAAATTTGAAAAGAAAGGCAAGAAAAACCCTACTTTTAGTGAGCTAATGACTCCTTGGTCCCAAGATGCTCTAAGATAGCTTCCTTCCACTCCAAAGCTCCCCAAATCAACCCCAAATCCTTCCTAACATAGTGAGAGTGAGGTAGCAAGGTAAGGTTTGGTGAAGAACAAGGATTCTAATCAGTTGGATTTGTAGGGCTTGAGGTGTAGATGAAGTTTTGTGAAAGAAATTGGTAGTTTTAGTAATTCTAAACTAAGGTTTTTGAGGTTGCAAGATTAGAACCTTCAAGGAATGAAAATGGAGGCTGGTTTCTCTCCTTGAATGCTGGCTGAAATTTTAAAGAAGAAAGTGATAAGGCTAGGTGGCTTGTGTTGATCTTGTATTAAGGTTTAGATATTATATGATGTAAGCATATAATTCTTAAAGGTAGAAAATAAAATGGATGGCTAGGATTTAATCTTGGATTTCAAGATTAAATCTTGGTCTCCCACATGTCTTAAATGAATATACATTATCCATTTGTGGTGATTAAAACATCTTTCTGTGTTAAAATTAGCACACCGAAATCTTACCGAACGGGTAAACGTCGTACCTGTTACACCAATATTACCTGAAAATTAATTCTAAGCATAAAACTTTCATTCCCACTTATTTCTGACCTTATTCCCATGTTCTCCTAATTTTGGGCACCTTCCTAAATCTAAGGTTTTCTGTCCGGAGGCCTGCGAGGCCCGCAAAATACTATTCACATTTTTTTTTGTTTCAATAATAGATTTGTTCTCATCATTACTACGTCTATTAGAATCTTAATATTCTCATTAACAAAACCTTAATTAATTTCTAAAGAAAATTAGGGTGTTACATTTAACAACACATATCATCACATCATAAGATAAATAAAGTACTCATATATCATAAGAAAGTATTAGTCTATGAAGGACAAGCACACCTAAACTAATCTACATGAACAAAACTTAATATCCTGATAAAGAACGCACCATTAACAAATCATAGCTCAGAGTTATTAAATATAGTCACACATAAGGTATAGAAATCTCAAAATAAGGAAAAACATAGATAAGGATCAATAGTCTACATGCTCAATGACAAATACAAAATATGTCCAAGATGAAAAAAATCAAGTCTCCGAGCATGGGCTAGTTCCAAAGTCATTGACTCAAGGGACTCCAACGCCCTGGTCCGGTTTGTCTGAAGACAACATGAAAAGATAAAAAGGGTGAGAATCCAAAAGAAAACTCAGCAATTAAATAAAAAGAATTCAAGTGTTATCATTGTCGTCTCCAAGTCACTTCGGTTTAATTACAAAACAAGTGAGCATGCATTAGTTTATTTTAATTAGTTTGCAAATAAAAGTCTCGAAGTGACATATATTTTAAGTCTTGTAAAAAAAAATTCTTGATTAACAAATAATAATATAGAGAGCATGGCATTATTGACATATAAATCATATAGAGAAACTTACATAAAAGAATAAAAGAATAAAGACATAACACTTTCTCTAACACTTTTGTTTAGTAACCTTAATTCCTTTAATATATCACCCTCTCTCTTGTCGCTTTAACCAACTGCATCACCATTCCCAGTGATTTAATTGTCACCTTCACTCTGAAATACCTATCGCTTAGGATGAGCTCAATCTAACTAGCCCTTGCTAGATTTAAATGGGATAGAGAGAAAACTTCACTCAACATTAATTTTAACTTCCTTGAATCTCATGGTCCAACATCATGTAAACGTCTCATAGGTTGTTACAAGGAACAAGCATACCACTTTTTGTATTTTAAATAACAAAGTGTACATCTCCATCATTTAACATTTAGATTTAGAAGTCACATAACACATAACATAAACACGCCTAAACCAATTGCTGAAAGGAGGACCTAGCTATTGTCCATCCAGTCACATATTCCAGTAACAAAACCAACAATAACATTTCTAATACCATCCACATTTAAATATTCTAAGCTCACAACATTAAGATAATATTACATTTAGATTAACATGTCGAATCTTGAACCAGAATTTTTATCTTTCAATTCAAATAAAGTAGTTCCAAGACTTGGAATTCTCAATCCAAATGCATTCTCATTACCCTCTAAACACAAACCAAAAGTCATGCATGCAAGAAATCAAGCTCACAATGCCACTTTATGGGAGGAACACACATGCTGAAAATTTTCCGTCAACTAACACCACTTTAGCAAAACATTTTATAATCAAAAGAACCCATTTAAACTCTCAATAGCTAAAGTACTCAAAATAATCAAGACTCCTCATCTAAGATCAAAAACATCATCTAACACTAAGCTATATTTGCTGAAAAGAATTTCAGCACTTTGTTCCTCCAATGTCATGAAAAAACACAACTCTTAGGTAGCATTTGTTTACTGTCCTAGGACAAGAAATATAGGGATATGGAAGGATATAGGGATAATGGAAACAGTGGAGATAGAGACATAAATAATAAATATGTATAGGGGTATTATTGGAAGACAAAAATATTAAATTTCTATCTCGATATCCTGTCCCCACATTTTGGAGGTATAGAAATTTTGTGTTTTTCTGTGGGGGACAAAAAAATTTTCTATCCCCTGCTCTTGTCTCTACTACCAAGTAGGTTTAATTGTGTCTCCAGTGTCTCTATTTTCTCCCGAAGACAGTAAAGAAACGCTACCTTAAGAACATATTCAAGGAACCACAATACACAATTAAATTTCCTCACTTGGATGCCTAATTCCCACCCTCATACATCATTTTTCTTGCATAAAACAGCTCCCAACCCCATTCTTTTTAATGTTATAGTAGCCTCTCCCTAAATGATATTGTGAACTTAGAAATTTTAATTAGGTGATGTATCATAAACACATTTTAAAACCCAAACTCTATAAAATCTTTCTCTTTACTTCAAGACATGTACACAAAACAAAAGAGATTGGCTCAATGATAGAACATGTAACACCCTTCTTACCATAAAGCTATGCTTAAGCCATAACCTTATAGTGAGTAGTTTGTTAAGTTTACATGATCTAAGAGATGTATATATAATTTTTAATATGATCCTAATTTTGCTTTAAACATAAAATGCTCTCTCTCCAAGTCACTAAATTTGAACATATATATTATGTCAAAAATACATAATTGTAGTAACCGATGACCAATCAATAGTATCCATAACTATATCAAACCCTTACCCTGGTTCACAAGGCACACGCTAGTCTAGGTAGGGTACTACTCAAAATTCACTAAAAGAAAATAAAAAGAACTGATTAAATTCTCTATTATCAGTTCATCAAAATGTTTGGACTATAGTACCAATACCAGCTAAGAATCTTCACAAAACAATCACCATCATCGTAATCTATGTAAAAATATGACAACTTTCCAAAAGAAAAAATACTAGTCTACTATACAGTGATATCTGACATAGTATTAAAATAATTAAAGTACCTTCAATTCCCTTTAAAATAATTAGTTTGCTTGTTTCTTTTCTTATTTAACGTAGTATTATGAGTGCACTTATTCTTGAGAATAAAAGCCATAGAGTTAGCTAAATAATTAATCGATTTTCAGGTTGTTGTATAACAATTAGTTTGTTTGCTTTACTACTTCTTTATCATAGTCTTATTAATAAATTTAGGCTTGAGAATAGAACTCATAGGATTCCTAATATACTTCTCATCTATGTATTGACAACGATGTAACACCGTTAAGTTACAACCTGATAGTTCAGATGATGTAGTACGTCTACTACAACCTGATAGATCATAACTTGCATGCCATTCTCAATGATGTAACACCATCATGTTACAACCTGATAGTTCAAATGATGTAGTACGTCTACTACAACCTGATAGATCACAATTGCATGTCATTCTCAATACATCACTTTTCTCATAACGATGTAACACCTGGTGTTACAACCTGATAGATCACACTTTGAATCCATGAGCTTACAATCAAGTAATTGATATTAAATTAAGCTTATTTTCTTAAGTTTTCTCTTTTCATAAAAATTTATTTTTAATATTTGATTAGGAAATCTTATGATTATCAAGTAAAATATCTTCTTAATAGTTCTATTTCTCATACTTTTGCTTTGAGATTTCCTTGAAATCTCCTTAACTCTTATGAAATTTTTTTCGTTAAGTCTCCTGAATTCCTGAGACTCTTCTTTAAAATCTAATGAATTTCTTATGAAATATTCTTCAGTCTTCTTGAAATCTTATCAGTTTTCTGTTCAAAATCTCTTAACTTCTTATGAAACTTCTTTGCCAAAATTCTCTTTAATTTTTATGAGATTTATTGGTAAAATCTACTAAACTTTTTATGAGATTTTTTGAAAGAAATCTACTAACGATTTTTCTATAAAATTTGTTAACTGATGAGATTTTTCTATAAAATCTGCTAGACTATTACAAGATTTTTTTGCAAAGTCTACTAAATTTTTATGAGATTTTATATTATCAAAAACATGTAAAATGCCTTGTTGATAATTCTTATAAATTTTGAGGAAAATAAACTAAGTTTCTTAGATGAACTACAAGCTCTTTCTTCTATGAATCAAAATCTCTTCATTTACTTAATAAATCTCTTATATCAATTAAATCAATCCACAAGACTTTTATCTATTGCATCCTTGTTCATCTATCAAGTTCATACATACATATATATATATATACATACATATATATATATATACATACATATATATATATATATATATATATATATATATATATATATCTTGAAAATAAACTTCACAAACATAATTTTAAACATGTCTTAAGAGTTTATGTTAGAAAATAGCCAAATAATCATAAGCAATAAACATATAATCTTCCTACCTTTCCTCCAAGCCTTTTTCTAAACCTTTCTCTAGCTTTTTCTCCTCAAACTAAAGGTTCAAACCCATTTTCCAACACCCATATATGCTCCTGTTTGGATAGATTTGAAGGAGAAAAAGAAGGTTTTGGCTTGAGTTTAATTTAGAGGAATTGTTCTTGAACTAGTTTAGGTATTTATTGACCTTCAAGAACTTGAAGATTTCATGGAATTTCAAGAAGAAAAACATGAAGATGGTGAAGAGTAGAAGAAAGCAACGTGAAGTTGTGCCCGCAGAGAAGAAAAGTCATTTGTTTTTCTTTTTCCTTTGTATAATAAGACTAACTTGGAGAGAAAGTAAGTAGTATGTCTATTTTCAAATCAATTTGCCTTATACCTCTATTAGAAATATCTATATTTATTTGATTGTCCAAAGTAAAAATTCTGAGATTTAATAATATCCATTATTTAGATCAGTTTTGATGTACCAGTTATTACCATTTCGGTACTCGATTGACAAAAAAGAAACTTTGCTAGGTTAAAATATCTATTTACCCTTATTCTTATTGTTATCTATGACCTTATACCAATTACAAGGTCTCATTCTATATCCCCGATTAAAATATTATTATATAGATTTTTTAATAATATTAAATTAATTTTCTTTTTTTTTACAAACTCCTCATATTATTGTGATCATAACTATGTTAAAATTTTCAAAACCCCTATAGATTATTCATATTTAATTATTTTATCACAGATAATACAAAAAAAAAAATGAGTCGTTACATTCTACTCCCCTTAAAAAAAATTTTGCTCTCAAAATTTAGTCCTCTCGCATACTATGCAACCTTTACAAAAGAGACAGATCTTTCTTGAAGTTGTTTCACACTTCTATCTACTATTTATGCTGGTGGTAACTCGAAAGTCAAGTCATCCCGTAGCTATAGTGATTCAAGTTCCAATATATGACTAGAATCAGGGTTATATTTCCAAACTTGTGGCATATGGAATACATCATTAATCTTTAGCAGGCATGGAGGTAAAGCTATCTGATATGCTATTAAACCTACATGGCCTTCAATCTGAAAAAGACTAATAAAATGAGGATTTAGCTTCTAGACTTTAATGGCTCTACCTATCTAGTGCATAGAGATAACTTTAAAAAATATGTGATCTCCTCTCAAAATTCTAATGGTCTCCTCCTCTTATTGATATAGCTCTTCTGACCTTAGCTGTCAAAATCTTACCTGAATCTTCTTTATCTATTCGATAGCTTGTTGGACAAGGTATAATCCCAAAAGACTACTCTCACCTGATTCAATATAGAGGCGATTAATACTTCCATCCATATAAAGCTTCATAACGAGTCACTCCGATACTTGCGTGATAGCGGTTGTTATAGGAGAATTTGATTAATGGTAGACAAATATCCCAATTCCCACAATGTTCCAGCATACATGCTCTCAACATATCTTCAAATGTTTGAATGGTTCTTTCAGTTTGCTCATCAGTCTGGGATAATAAGCCATGCTAAAGAAAAGCTTACTTCCAAAAGCTTTCTGAAAGGTTCACCAAAATCTTAAAGTGAATCATGGATCTTAGTATGAGATTAGTAGAAGGAACACCATGTCCTCTCACTGAATCTTTTTTTATAAAGCTTAGCCAGTTCTCAAGATAAGTAGTTTTGACTGGTAGGTGATATGCAGACTTAATTAGTCTATCCAATATAATCCAAATAGCTAGCACCGTATCTTGATAGTGTCTTTAGAAATCCTGTCACAAAGTCCATTGAAATAGTCTCCCTTTTTCCATTGGGATTCTCCAAGGGTTGTAGTATACCTAGTGGCTTCTAATGTTCTATCTTTATCCTTATAAAGTCAAACACTTTGAAATCGTTCTTGCTACGTCCACCTTTATCTTTGGTTGTCAAAACCTCTTCTTAAGGTCTATATACATTTTTATAACTCTTGGGTGTGCAAGAATTACCTTTGTGATTCTCTTCTAAGATATTACAACAAAATTCCCTATTCTCGACACACATAACTGATCTGGATACTTCCATACCCTATTTTCATTCCAGAATCGTTATGCCCCCAACTTGAGGTGAGGCTATGATTTTTTGAAATTCTAGATCTTCTTCCAGAGCTTGTGAAATCTCACTCTTAATTTCACTTGTGATCCTAATCTGACCCAAATATACATTCCAAGGCTCTCTTCTATCCCCAACTTAAGACTTCGAAAAAAGAACTCTTCTAGCCTATCTCCTTAATCATTGTCCAAGAAATACCCAAATTTTTTCTATTGAAGGCATCTGTTACCACATTTGTTATTCCTGGATGGTAGTTCAAGTTGAGCTCCTAGTCTTTAATGAACTCCATCCTTCTCCATTGCCTCATGTTTTCATCTTTCTAATCTAAGAGATGCTTGGGATTCTTATAATTAGAAAATAACTCAAACTTTACTCCATATAGATAGCATCTAGAGATTTTCAAAATGAACACTCTCTCCCAACTTGAGATGAGTTTTAACTGTCTTCAAGTCTAAGCCACCACCTTTCTATTCTGCATCAAAATGCACCCTAAGCCTTTTCTTGATTCATCTCAATAAACCTTAAATGAACCATGTGGGTTTGACAAGACCACTATAGATGCAATGGTCAACTTCTACTTGAGGTCTTGAAACTCTTATCATATCTTACTATCCATGTGAAAGGTACACTCTTTCGGTTTAGCTTCGTTAAAAGTAAGGCTATCTAGGTGAATCCCTTGATGCACCTTTAGATAAATCAGCTAATCCCCAAAACTTCAAATCTCCATGGCAGTAGTTAGGTCCTTCCCATTTTAATACTATTTTAATCTTTGTTATGTCAACTGTAATTCCTCCCTGTAATACTACTTGACCTAGAAATCTTATTTCATATAGCTAGAGCTCATACTTGGATAGAGTGGCAAGAAGAATCTATAGCACTACTCTAAGATGCTATTCATTTTCCTCAACCCTCAAATAGATGAGAATATCATCTATAAAACAATCAAAACTTGTTGAGAAAAGGTTAGAAGATTCGATTCATACAATCCATGAATATTATTGGGGCATTAGTTAACTCAAAAGATACCACTATATATCCGTAATGCCCATAGCATGCTTCAGAATATCTTCTTTTTGAACTTGAATCTGGTTATATCTCGATCTCAAATCAATCTTGGAGAATACTATCACACCCCTCAATTTATCCATAAGACCATCACTCCTTGGAAAAGGATATTTGCTCTTGATCATCACCTTATTCAGTTGTCTGTAATTAACATATAACCTCATAGCTTCGTCCTTCTCTTTCACCAAGAACACAGAACCTCTCCATGGTTAGGTACTTGACTAGATAAAATGTTTACTTAGTGGCTTCTTAATCAATTTCTTCAATTATACTAATTCCAAAGGAGACATCCGGTAAGGAGCTATTGAGATTGGTCTATTCTTGTACCAATTCAATAAAGAACTCTATCTTCACTTGTGCAGAAAATTCTAGTATATCTCCCATAAATGCTTCAAAGTATTCTCAGTCTATTGGTATTTCTTCTAATTCCTATTCACCTTCCATCACACTAGCCAACAAAAGTATGTATCCTTGACTACTAGGCTTTTCGCATCTTACTTCTTAAATGAGTTCCTCATAGTGTAGCATGTTCAGCATTTTAGGAATTTTCACCAAGAGCACAGGACGTCTCCATGGTTAAGCACTTGACCAGATAAAATGTTTACTTAGTGGCTCCTCAATCAATTTCTTCAATTCTGCTAATTCCAAAGGAAACATCGGATAGAGAGCTATTGAGATTGGACTTGTTCTTATACCAATTCAATAGAGAACTTTATCTTCCTTTTGCGAAAATTCTAATATATCTCCGCAAATACTTCAAAGTATTCTCAGACTATTGGTATCTCTTCTAATTCCTGTCACCTTCCATCACACTAGCTAACAAAAGTATGTATCCTTGACTACTAGGCTTTTCACATCCTACTTCTTAAATAAGTTCCTCCGATAGTGTAGCATGTTCAGCATTTTAGTCATTTCTTGTTATCAAATGATTTCTCTGGCTACTCCCTTTCCCTTTCCCGTAAGGAAAACCCCCTTTGTGGTGGTAAAATAAGCTTGAACCTTATGATGTATGGTGCTAGCTTTCCTTAAGCCATTGATAGTTTCTAGTTGTACTCTTCTACTAGAGCACTTTTGTTTCACCAATGCGGTGAAGTCTCTAATTTCCATTAGTCCAACCATTGCTAAAGGTTCATCTCTAAGGCCTCCCTCATACTTAACACATTTCCAATACTCATTAGGGTTATGTGGATAAACGGTGGAAAGCTCATCAAACTTTGCAGTGTATTCTTACACGTCATGTGCCTCTGTTGCTATTTTAGGAATTTCCAATTCCTTAGCATTTAGAAGGTGGAATATACTTCTTATAGAAAACATCCTTAACCACATCCCAAATTATTTTAATATTCACCTCCTCAACTAGCATTTAGTATCTATCTACCAGAAATTAGCATCCACGTCCAACACCTAGGTAGAATAACCCACTTTCTATGAGTCCGATCACTTTGATACTTCAAAGATTTTTCTCCATTACTTAATCTACTCCTCAACCTTATCTGGGTTTAGGTTCCTCTATTTTGGGTGGTTTCTACTCTTTGGAAAATAGTAAATAGTAGGCCTTTTTATATCTTCGATGAGTTTTCTTCCAATAGTGCTCATCATCTAGTTTACAACCATAGCTTGCTCCCTGATTGCCTGGGTCATAATCTGAAAATCACGCATAACATTTGCAGCTTCCTCCTCAGCACCCTATCATCGTTATTGGTAGTCCTACTACGCCTACCCAAAGCCATTAGTCTCCTATCACACCAAGCAAAAGGCATTGAGTTGATTAGGCACATTACAATGCTAAGCATGATAGTTACTAACTACTTCAAAAGTAGGTAGTCATCCATACAAAGTTCTACGTCTTATCTAAGATAAAATCCTCCTGCATGACACTAAGATTTCAAAGTATGCTTTAGAAGCAAGTTAGACCATCCCTAGGCTCAAACAAGATGAACTGGTCTAATACCATAATATAATACCCTTCCTACCATAAAGCTATGCTTAAGCCATGACCTTATAGTGAGTTGTTGTTACTTGTTAACTTTACATGACCTTGGAAATGTATGTATAATATTTAATATGAGCCTGCTTTTGCTTTAAACATAAAACGCTCTCTCTAAGTCGCTAAATTTAAACATATATATTATGTCAAAAATACATAATTGTAGTAACCGATGACCAACCAACAATATCCATAACTATATCAAACCTTGCCCTGGTTCAACAGGAACCCACTAGTCTAGGTAGGGTACAACTCAAAATTGATTAAATTCTCTATCATCAGTCATCAAAAGGTCTGGAACATAGTGCCAATACTAGCTAGGAATCTCCACAAAATAATCACCATCATCACAATATATGTAAAAATATGATAACATAAGAATGAGAATCAGAGATTCCTAGTAGGAAAAACACTAGTCTACTATAGAATGATATCTAACATAGTATTATAATAATTAAAGTACCTTCAATTCCCTTTAAAATAATTAGTTTCCTCATTTCTTTTGTTATTTAACATAGTATTATGAGTGCACTTATGCTTGAGAATAAAAATCATAGAGTTAGCTAAATAATTAATCGATTTTCTAGTTGTCTGTATAACAATTAGTTTATTTACTTTACTATTTCTTTATCATAGTCTTATTAATGAATTTAGGCTTGAGAGTAGAACTCATACGATTCCTAATATACTTCTCATCTAATGTATTGCCAACGATGTAACACCATCGTGTTACAACCTGATAGTTCAAAGGATGTAGTACGTCTACTACAACTTGATAGATCATAATTTGCATGCCATTCTCAATGATGTAACATTGTTATGTTACAACCTGATAGTTCAAACGATGTAGTACATCTACTACAACCTGATAGATCACAATTGCATGTCATTCTCAATACATCACTTTCCTTATAACAATGTAACACCTCATGTTACAACCTGATAGATCACACTTTGAATCCATCAGCTTACAATTAAGCAATTGATATTAAATAAAGCTTATGTTCTTCAGCTTTCTCTTTTCATAAAAAAAAAATTTAATATTTGATTAGGAAATCTTATGATTACCAAGTAAAATATCTTCTTAATAGTTCTATTTCTCATGTTTTTGCTTGTGGTTCCCTTGAAATCTCCTTAATTCTTATGAGATTTTCTCTTAAGTCTCCTGAATTACTATGAGACTATTCTCTTCAAAATCTCATGAATTTCTTATGAGATATTCTTCAAATCTTCTAAATTCTTATGAGATCTTCTGTTCAAAATCTGCTAACTTCTTATGAGATATTGTGTGCAAAATCTCCTACTTCTTCTGAAACTTCTCTACAAAAATTCTCTTTAAATTTTATGAGATTTATCAGTAAAATCTATTAAACTTTTTATGAGATTTTCTTAAAGAAATTTGCTAAACTATTACGAGATTTTTCTATAAAATCTGAACTATATTAGATTTTTCTATAAAATCTACTAGACTATTACAAGATTTTTCTGCAAAGTCTGCTAAAATTTTATGAGATTTTATATTATGAGTAACTTGTAAAAGGCCTTGTGTGATAATTCTTATAAATTTTGAGGAAAATAAACCAAGTTTCTTAGGTGAACTCTAAGCTTTTTCTTCTATGAATCAAATTTCTTCATTTACTTAATAAATCTCTTGCATCAATTCAATCAATCCACAAGGCTTTTATCTATTGCATATTTTTTCATCTATCAAGTTCATATATATATATATATATATGTTATCTCTAGAACCTTCGAAAGCTTTAATGTAATATGTTTTGAGTGACAACAAAACTAATTCAAAGAAAATATTTTGAAGAACAACTAATGTCTTCTTTGAGTTTCTAGGCATAGCATACATGTTATTTCCAAATTGCATAATGCGAACTTAATAAAAGTGAATATTATATCATGCAAAGTAAGCATACATGCCTGAAGGACATAAAGATATCCGGACATGTACAAGAAACCAAGTTTTGGGACTTCAGAAAGTTGCACTGGACTTCAGAAGGTACACTATGAAGCCAAAGTGTTCTACAATCTTCAATCATCATTCTCACAATGTTTCATTCATCAATAAGCCATGATTGAAGACGTGAAACCCAAGAATCATCAAGAAAATGTTCCGTGTAACACCATAAAAATTATTTAAAAATTAATTTGAGCTTTATTAGTCGTAATTTCAAAAATTTGATAGTT
Organism: Dalbergia oliveri; assembly: GCA_030441495.1. Taxonomy (NCBI): domain Eukaryota; kingdom Viridiplantae; phylum Streptophyta; class Magnoliopsida; order Fabales; family Fabaceae; genus Dalbergia; species Dalbergia oliveri. The sequence continues at coordinate 33,687,064 of JAMLFY010000003.1, read as the reverse complement.
GAGCAATGATGAGGATGGCCCAACAAATGTGTTAAAAAAAATCCGAAGCCAGGGTGAATAGTAACCTTGTGAACCCCGGTTATGGACAGCCAAAACCTAGATTCGGGCCCTGAAATGCTCAAAATTAGGAAAACATGGGAATAAGGTTAGAAATAAGTGGGCATGAAAGTTTTATACTTAGAATTAATTTTCGGGTAATATTGGTTTAATCGGTAAAGTGTTTAGCCGTTCGGTGAAATTTCGTGCGATTTCTAACACCGAAAGGCAATTTAATCACCACAAATGGATAATGTTTATCCATTTAGGACATGTGGAAGGCCAAGATTTAGTCTTGGAATCCAAGATTAAATCCTAGCCATCCATTTTACTTTCTTAGATTAAGCATTTTCTAGTTATATAATATGATATTCATGCATTAAATACAAGATACATACAAGCTCATATCTTCTCCACCAAGCCATACAAATTTCGGCCAACAAGAGAAAAAGAAGAGCAACCACCATTTTCATCTTCAAAAGCTTCATCTTGGGTTCTAATCCCAAAAACACAAACCTAGAGTTGATAAAGCTCAAAGATTCTTTGACTAAACTTGTTCTATACCTTAATCCCTACAAATATAACCGATTCAAATCTTTGTTCCTCACCAAACCTAACCTTGCTACCTCACTCTCACTGAGTTAGGAAGGGGTTGACGTTGATTTGGGGAGCTTTGGAGTGGAAGAAAACCATCTTGGAGCACCTTGGGACCAAGGATTCACTAGGTCATTAGAAGTAGGGATTTCTTTACCTTTCCTTCTCAAATTTATTCTGATGTATTTTGATTGAGCTAGGTCCAAAATTTCTGATTATATTGGTTGATATTATGTTGATATTGATGTATGAATTTTTGTGGTGTGTTTGGAAGATGTTAAAAACCATTTTTGTGGAAAGAGATTTTGAGTCATGCTGCTGGATTTTCGGTTTTTACACAGGCAGCCACTGATCACGAATTTTCTGAGAGAATTTTGGGTATTTTCATGAGCTAGAAAAAATATATGTTGAAGGTAACATCCTAGGCTAGTTCCAAAAATTTTCTTGGGCTCTGATTTGGAATCCTAATGCTTTAAAAAAATCAGAAACCGAAGTGAACTATGTGCTGCCTGGATTATTGGAACTGAAGCTATAAACTTTACTAATTTTATTACCATACCAAATGATTGAATAATCACTTGAAGTTTTTATAGAGTGTTGATAACATCTTGAAGTGTAACTGTGTTTTTTCTTTTTAGTTGATTCAATCATTTGCTAGGGTTGAAAATTATGAATTTCGGGATCTGAGCTGAGTTTAAGTGGCTTCTGAGCATTGAATTTGTCTAATTTTTTTAAGTAGTTAGAGAACTCTTTTTCCTCTGAAATTTTTAGGAAACCTTGTGGACACATTGAAGTGTCTTGGGTAATTTTTATAGCTTCTGAATTAATTGTTTGATGTGCAACTAAATTGTGCTATTAATATGTGAAATCTGCCATTATGCTGGAAATGCAACAATGGCATTTTGGTTCTAGTGTGACATAAATACTTGATGTTACATATTTAGCCATGTGACTTGTCACATATAAATGCATGCTAGAGGAAGTAAAGAGTGGTTTATGAGACATGACTAAAATTTCATTGTGAATTAAATGCCTACATGTGCTTTATGCATACATTTGGAAAAAAGAAAAGAAAATGTATAAACTCAAATTGTGCATGTTCTGACATATGGACAAAACGAAACAAGACTTAGATTAAATGAGGGAAGGAAAGAAAAAAGAAACTTCCCCAAATATTTTGAGTCGATAGACGTATCAGCTAGGAATAGATTTGTGTGATTCGAAAATGGAAAAAAATAAAGTTCGATGATCACGTATAGGAATGAGCTTAGTCTTGATAAGCGTCTATTTCCCTTGTGTGGTTTGATCCACTATAAATATCATTTGATATATACTATCTATTGTGGATTTGTCCACATCAAATACCCATTGGGTATAAACTAAGTCTTTCTTATGTCGACGAAAAGAGAAAATGCACTGTTTTGACTTCTATGGCCATAAGTGAAACTAGGTTACTTTGAGATAATTTCCCTACATTTGACATATGCACAATCATATCATATGTAACCTCTTGATTAGAGTTACTTATTATGTGTTTGGGCTTCATGATGCATGTGCATTAAGTGAGTGAATACTAAAAGGAATCTACTTTGGAAAAAAAATGGTTTTTGAACTCGAAAATGAACCATTGATATATGTTGCATGCTCACATTTTCTTAATAAACCGAAGTGATTGGGACGATAACGATGACATGGACTTTTAGTATATGTTTAGGGATGCCCTACTAAGAATTTTATAATTCTCATCCCTATGTGTTTGTGTTTCCGTGTCATCTCAGGTTAATCTAGAGGACTATGATGCTACGCAAAAGAACTCAAAACTGAAATCGTGTAGTAGTTAATGCTTTTATTATGTTGTACTTAGTGGAATGGATATGTATGTAAATGTATTAGAGAACAGATATGTACTAAAGCTCATAGACGAGCTTCCTTTGTACTTAGCCATGTATTCAATAAATGTGGTGTTTCTTGTAATATGTTTTAATAGAATTACGCTTAGTTATTTCACACGTTAACCGATCTTGCTATAGATAATTAAGAAACGTTCGCTAATCTGTAAGTAACAACTCCTAAGCATAATGTCATGACTTAAGGATGACGTTGCACTTGGGAGGATGTTACATGCCGCACATCAAAAAGATCACACTCGGTAGAAGTATGCGCTCTACAAGAAATGGAGGGAATTTTTTAAATTCAAATTTGAAATTCAAAAGTCAAAACCTAGTGACTAACTGATGAGTCATCTCTTTTGCCACTATGGTCAAACTACCTCAGCTTCTAGAAAAAGGAATTCAAAAACCACGTTTCAGAAAGTAAGAGTAATTTATGAAGTAACATCAGAAATCTCATATCTCTCAATGAATTTTCTAGATTGTCTTTCCAAGATACAAATGGATGATCAACATGTTCACTTGGAGATCTGATCAAGAGGCAATGGTCATAAGGAAAACCATCTATATATAGAGATATTGTGCTTTCAAAGAAAGTATATTGATGCTGCATAAAGAACAAAAACATGGAAAATTTTTTTCCTCATCTTCTTGTAAAGTTCATCACATCTAGTAATCATTTCCTTTGATTGTAAAATCTTCTTTCTACAATTCTTCAGTGCTCATACGTTCTTCCTAGGAAGAATATTTAGAAAGAAGTCCTTCAAGTGTTTCTCAGAACTTTCTTTGTAAATCTTATGAAAACTTGAGTGTAGGTTAGTTTGAGTTGCAAACCCAAACACAAACCTTTGTATCCTCGATCCAGTAGTGATCGATGTGAGCTTAGCTTGGAGAGGCTAGTAAAAGACTACTTGCAATATGACAATAAAAGCGTTTCCTGGTCTAGTTTAGCTTTGAGAGGCTAGTTAAAGACTACTTATTTCAGGTTGAAGAGGCTAGTGAATAACTACTTGGTTTGTGACAGTAGGGGTTGTCTGGTCACGGTGAAACTTGGGAAGGCTATTGTAAAGAATATCCTTGTTCTTTCTTTGGTGAGAGAAAGATTTTAGTCGAACTCAACAGTTGTTAAATGGATATAGAGGTAGCCGAACTAGTATAAAAACTCTTAAGTAGTATATCCTTTCTCTATAATGCCTCGATTTTGTTCCGTGTACAAATGACCAAAATGCCCCTAAGGTCATTTTACCCAAAAATGAGGATTGCCAGCCATCCTCAAGGGGATGTTTTAATAATGAGAGGGGATTATATGTGTTATGTATGTTAATAGAGAAGAAGAATCTCATTTTTTGAGTTTCGATGCGCAAAATTACCAAAATGCCCATGTGGCTAATTAACATCGATTTATGTGCCGGTTACCAGACTTCACCAAAAGGTTTTAAAAGATGTTTTTAAGTAATGTTTAATGATAGGTTAAGCCGTATAGCCCAGGGATTTTGTAAAAAATTACCATTTTGCCCCTAGCTAAGTGCATTTTGGGCCTAATAATGTGATTAGCAAAACCTAAGCAATATTAGGCTCTAATTAAAGATTAGCAAATTCTAATTACTAATCTGAAGTCAAAATAATTAATTGAGGTTAATTAGAACCTAAGATTGCTTAGAGAAACTCAAAATCCCTTTTCTTGATTTAAGACTTTATGTCACATTTTCATGAATAGTAAGATTTCAATCAATTTGCTTAAATCATGGAAGTTGTCACATGATGCGATTCCTCCCTAATAAAAGTGGATTTGCATTAATCAAGCAAGACCACTCTTTAATCTTGTCTTGAACCACCTTAATTACCCATTATCTCACCTAAAACACAAATTACAACTCCTAATTCATGGCCTAACTAAATCAACTTCTAAAAACACACATAAACCAACATTAAAATGAGATTTTCTTCCCGCATTAGCCCTTAATTACAACCGGCCATACTCCCCAAAATCATCCATCACATGTTGAAATTCAAATAAAATAAGCTTAAAGAACCATGCTTGCCCATACCTTGACCCATACTTGCCCATGCTTTGAACCATACCCAAGACCATACCATGCAAAAAGATATTTTCCTCTTCCTTTCCCTTGAAAAGCAACCGGCCACTTCCTCCCCATAGCACTCCATGTGTTTCATTTTTCTATAAATAGGCATTAAGGCAAAGCTTGTAACATTTGCTCATTTTCACAACTGCTAAGCTTTCTTTCTCAAGCTCCAAGAATTCTTCTTCTTCTTCTTCTTCTTCTTCTTCTTCTTCATTCTTCCAAGAATCACCATCCTCCACCATTTCCTAACCTTAAACCACCGCACAACCACCATACATATTCCTTTAAACATATAACCTTTTCATTTCCAAGATTAAGAAACCAATACAAACCTTTCTTTCTTTTCTTCTCCTCTTAGCCGAAACCATTATCTAGCACCAAGGAGGATTTGTTCTTCTCATCTCAAGACCAAGCTTCTCTCTTTAAAAAGAAGAACATTTTTGGTAGGGAGTTATTTTAAAGTTTGATTTTCTTTTCTTTCTCTTAAGATGTTAATATGTTGAAAATTTCTTTATTTATTCCGGTTTCTTCCTTTCCTTTTCCTTTCTCTTGATTTCGGCCTTAGTGGCCTATATGATGAAGGAACCATGGCTTGATGATGAGGATCTTGGGTGTTGGTTGTAAAACCATAATTTATTTGACCTCTAAAGCTTGAAGGTTCCATTTTTAAGAAAGTTTTTAGCAAGTGATATTGTTATATTGTTAAAGTGGTAATCTTGAGCCTAGCACTTAAAGAAATGCATTTATATTTATATTTCAAGTCCTTGCATTGCATATTTATATTTAAGTCTTGCACTTTCATTACCATCTAATTAATTAACTCAAAGCCCGCCTATTTCAACCTTACAGTTGAGATTGATTTAGAGTAAATACTCTAAGGGGCCTAGAGCACTAAAATAAAGAATTGGACTTGCATTCATATTTATATTTCCTTGTCTAGCATATCTATTTTCCAAGCTATCACTTAAATTTAAAGGTTAAAACAAGAGCATGCATTATCACTTAAATAATTAATCTCAAAGCCTACCTATTTCAACCTTAAAGTTGAAATGTGAGTTAGAGTAAATACTCTAAGAGGCCTAGAGCACTAAAATAAATAATTGAACTTGCATTTATGTTTACAATTCTTGTCTAACATATTTATTTTTCAAGTCATCACCTAAAACTTAAAGATGTAAAACTAGAGCTTGCATTCTCATACTTAATTTTAAGCTTTGCATAGTATATTTACATTTTCTTGCTATTAATCTAGAAAACTAAGAATGAAGCTTGCATTGCATATTTATTCTTATGCCATCACTAAAAATTAAGTTAGTGCTCAAGACTCACCATTTTAATTTACATAATGAACTTTGACTTATGAAATATATATATATATATATATATATAGATGTACATATATGTTATTAACTAAGGACAGGTTTTATTGAGTTATTTTACAATCAAATCTATAGATTACTAATTATGTGGCTAAGACCATAAAGATTAATTTTACTACTAATCTAGAGATTTGTCATTATGTTACTAAGGTGATGAAAAATTATTTATAAGGAAAATTTAGAATTAAAGATGTGAAATGACTAGTTTCTGAAGAATGTTATAGTATTCCATATGCTTGAGGATTTATGTGAAATTGAGATCTTACATGTTAGAGCTATTATTGAATGATATGGCATGTTATGATTTTACTTGAAATATTACAAAGTTGCATGTGAGCGAAAGTAAAGTATATGATATGGTTGTGGCCTTGCATCCTAACATGATATGTTTTATAATATTCTATGACTTCATGCTCATATTGTATCATTATATGACATGCTAATATGGAAATGATCCTCTAGACTTCCGAATCAAAGGTTATGAGAAGTGATCCAAGAAACTTGCATTTCTCATGACATGAAAGTGCATACTCATGATATGAAAGTAATATGTTTTCCCCTCTATTTCCCCATATTAAATCTAGCGATGGCTAGTTAGGATTGAGCTCATTCCTAGGTGATTGGTGAGGCAGAGTTTCGGTGATGACGTTAAAAATCACCAGGGACGGTGAGTTGGTTGGATTTCGGTGATGACGTATGAGGGTGAAAATTAAGAAAGGAACTTGAATAGTTCAAGCATGATAAAGTAAAATATGCATATGCATATGTCACATTATTATTCTAATTGTGCATTTAATCATGTGATATGTGTTATTTACATGTGTTATTTATGCTTTCGAGGTATTGCCATGCATACATGAGATATATGTTGCATTCATGTCATTAAGACCCATGCTAAAAGATACCCACTTTGGATAAAAGGATTTGAGAAATTTAAAATTGAATCTTATGCATGCACACCTCTTTCATAATGAAAATCAAAGTGGCTGGGACGATGACGATGACGCTTGTGCTAAAGTCGGGAGTCCTCCTGAGAATCTTGAATAAGTTTCTCACTGCTTTTCTTTCTTCCGTGTCGTCTCCAGACATGAATGATGTGGTTGTTCGTGATCTTCCTTGAAGCGCGAGCATAGGAATCACGTTATCTCCTGGATCAGAGGTAAGCGGAAGCGTGAAGACTAATCTAGTTTTGTTATAGTTATGTTTAGCTTTGGCCTTATGTATGTTCAACTTGTTGGTTGTGTTTAGTATCTTAAGGTGTCCTTATGTTTCTTTTAGGACATCGCTATTATATTATGATTATGGCATGTTTATATGAATTATGTAGTGATTATTCGGTGGTCTACCTATATATGCTATGATGAAGTTTATATGATTGCTTTGTCCTATGTGTATTAATTGGTATGTATGTGCATGCGCGGCTCGCATTTTAAGCTTTAAGTTTAAAAAGAAAAATTTAGCCCTATTTTGATTTCTCGTATCTTAAAGAAAGATAAGTCAAATTCTGAAACAAAGGTGTAACAACTAATAACTAACCGAAATGCGACTCGAGCATATTAGGTTAAAAGTTAGGGTGTTACATTCTCCGTCATCTCTTATTTTACTCCTGTATTTGATTTGTTTATTTTGTTAGTTCTAGAAAACTCTCTTTTACAATTTATTTCTTTTCTTGGTTTAGAAAGTTCGCTTTCTGAAGTCACTTACGCTGTTTCCGTTGTATTTCAAGCTCATAGCTTGATAGTTTCTTAAGTAAGTTTTTCAGAAGTCAAAACAAGAAAAGAAAAGGCAAAGCACAATTCAACCCCCTTCTTGTGTGCTTTCTTACCCGCAAGTGGCATCAGAGCTTGGCCTCTAAGGGGTTGAGCATTCTAACATTGCAGAGGGCAAAGATTAAAAGGCAGATGGCATAGAATTCTCATATAACAAAATGATACTCCATTAATAACCTCACTCTATGATGGTAAGGATTTTGCCTCCTGAGAGATCGAATGGAGCTGTTCATAAAATATACAAGTCTTGACTTATGGGAGATAATTTAAGAAGGAGATTTTATTCCAAGGGAAGAAGTTCTAGGAACAGATGATACACCTTCAACATCAAGATAAATCACTCAGACTAGGTGGACAGAGCAACACAAGGCTAGAGTTCACTGAACTCTAAAGCTAAGTACCTACTCACGTATGCATTGAGCAAAGCGGAATATGATAAAATTATTGCATGTGACATGATAAAGGAAATATGGGACAGACTACATATGCTACATGAAGGCACTGATCAAGTGAAAGGAACTAACATCAGCATGCTAGTTCATCAATATGAGATGTTCAAAATGTAGATCAAGAGAATATTGATGAAATAACCACCAGGTTTATGCACATCATAAAGCAACTAAAGGGATTAGGTAAAAGATACTCAAACTCTGAAATGGTTTGAAAAATCTTAAGAAGCCTCCTGCCAAATGGCTACTTAAGGTCACAACCATCACTGAGGTAAAAGACCCTCAAACTCTCGGCCTGGATGCACTCATTGGATCTCTTAAAACTCATGAGGTAGTGCTCTTAGAAATGCATGGTGAGAAACGGAGACAGAAAAAGATGATGAAATGAGCTTTCCTTACTAGTAAGGAAAATGTCCAAGGTCTAAAGAGGCAAAAATGAAGAAAAAAAGGGACATCAACCTCAAAAGGACAGGAAAGGCAAGCTAAAGTCTAAAAGTGCCATCTATTACCATTGTGGGGAGAAAGGACACTTCAAACCACAAACCAGATTGTCCTAAACTCAAAGGTCTACAGAAAAAGTTTATGCCTAGGAAGAAAGGGATGCTAGTCACCTGGAGTGAATCTGAGGAAGAAAAAGAAAGATCAGAAGATCAGGAAGCAACTCTAATCTCTCATATAATGAATTTTCGTTATATGAAGAGCTACTAGAAGTTTCTTAATCTATCTCTTCACATTATCTCAACCTGAAAAAGGAACATAAAAAGATTGTTTTAGAACTTAAAATGGTCAAGGGAGAAGTTGAGAATCTAAGGCTTAAAGAAGAAGAACTGAAGGGAGAAAACAAGATTTTAAACATTAAATTCAATGCCTTAGAATCTAAAGTTGCAAGTAAAAGAAAAAACACTCAGAAAATTATTTCTAAGCTTGAAAGAACTTCAAAGCTTCTTAAATCTGACCAAGAAAAAATGGTAAATGGATCAAAAAATCTTGATTTGATGCTTGGAGGTCACGACCATATTTTCAAAGGGGTTAGGATATGAAGAAGAATTTGATGAGAAAGGAAAACCAACTCTCCTCAAGAAAGTAAAGAACAAGGCTTCTTGCACTTTATGCTTTAAGAAGGGACATCCACTTGACAAATGCTTCATGAAAAGGAAGTATTTCAAAAAGGTTGGAAAACCTCCCTCTTAAACTAACTCAAGAGGATCCAAGAAAATCTAGGTACCTAAAATAAAAACTGTGTTTGTTGTAGGTCTGTCTGAGAACGCATGTGGAACCTGACAACAAGTGGTACATGGACAATGGCTGCTCAAGGCACATGTCCGGATCTAAGAGGTGGTTCAGAAATTTGTGACCCAAAAGCTCTAGATCAGTAAAGTTTGCTGATGGAGGTAAGGCTAAGGTCATAGGCATAGGAAATGTTGGTAAGGATGATTCCCACCAAATTTCTGATGTGTTACTTCTTGATGATTTGTCTCACAACATTTTAAGTATTAGCCAATTCTGTGACCAAGGCTTTAATGTTATTTTTAGTGCTCATACATGCAACATAGTAAGTCCCACTTCGGACAAGTCATTCTATCAGGAAAGAGGCATGATAACACTTATGTGTTATTCTTGGATGATCTGAGAGATTAAGATGTAAAATGTCTCGCATCCTTCACGGATGATAAGTGGTTATGGCACAAGAAGCTTGGGCATGCTCATATGAAGCTCATTTCTAAGCTTTCTTAGAAAGAGCTAGTAAAAGGCTTACTAAGGATCAGATATGATAAAGGCTTAATTTGTGATTTCTGAAAAGGGTAAGTAAACTAAAGCTTCTTTCCATAATAAGCATGTGGTTTCAACTACCAGACCACTTGAGCTTTTACATATGGATATCTTTGGACCAAGCAAGCAGTCTTGCTAGAAAGACATATTGTCTTGTCATTGTGGATGACTACTCTAGATTTACATGGGCTATTTTCCTAGCTCCTAAGGATGAGGTATTTGAAAGATTCAAAGTTTTTGCAAAACATATTTGCATAGAAAAAGATTATCAAATCAGCCCTATTAGATCTGATCATGGAGGAGAATTTGAGAATCATATTTTCGAAGAGTTTTGTGAAAAACATGGCATTCATAGCTCTATGAGTTTTATGTACCGAGAACTCCTTAACAAAATAGGATTCCTGGAAGGAAAAATAGAAGCTTGCTGAAAATGGCTAGAATAATACTTTTAGAAAATAGTTTATCTAAAGGTTTTTGGGCAAAGGCTGTAAATATCTCATGCTATATACAAAACAGAATCTTTCTAAGGCCAATCCTCAAGAAAACTTTATGAGCTATAAAAGAGTAGGAAACCCAACATATCATATTTTCTCATTTTTGGCTCATCATGTTTTATCCTAAACACCAGGAAAAAAGTTGCAAAGTTTGATCCTAAATCTGATCATGGTATTTTCCTATGATACTCTTCCGTCTTTAAAGCTTACAGAGTAACAATAAGAGAATGCTATGCGTTGAAGAGACTATTCATATCAAGTTTAAGGAGTTAAAGAAAGGCTTTGCTAATGATCTCGAAGATCTAGGAGAAAGTCTTGAAAGAGTAAATCTAATGAAAACTTTTGATAGCAAGAAGATGAAATACAATCCTTCAGAAAGTAAGCACCAGAACACAAACACTTGAGAAAGCATACTCAAAACTCCAAAGCAATCAGAAAGTAACACTTCTGAACTTGAAGAAAAGCAATATGAAGATGAAGGAGAATCTAAAGATCTTCAAAGCCACAGAAACTACAAGGGAGTTTCTAATTTAAAGGCAGTTCTAAAACAGTACTCGGAGATATTTCCAAGGGTATGAGAACTAGATCATCCCTTAGAAATATGTCAAATTGTCCTTTCATCTTCACCATCGACCTGAATGCATTAATGAAGCTTTGAGGGTTTAAAGTTAGGTGGAAGCTATGCAAGAAGAACTAAACCAGTTCGAGAAAAATATAGTCTGGACTCTTGTTGAAAGACCAAAGGGCAAGACCATCATTGGCACAAAGTGGGTGTTCAAAAATAAGCTCAATGAAGCAGACAAAATCATTAGGAACAAAGTAAGATTGGTTGCACAAGGTTATAATCAACCAAAGGGAATTGATTATGATGAAACCCTTGCACCAGGAGCTAGGCTTGAAGCCATCAGAATGCTACTTGCTTTTGCTGCCTTCAAAGGATTCATACTCTGCCAAATGAATGTTAAGTCTACATTTCTAAATGGATTCCTCTCTAAGGAAGTTTATGTGAAGCAGCCTCCTGGTTTTGAGAATGAAAACCTTCCCAACCATGCCTTCAAGCTAACGAAGGCTCTTTATGATTTGAAATAAGCTCCTTAAGCTTGGTATGATAGGCTGAGTACCTTCTTGCTGAAGAATGGGTTCAAGAGAGGAAAGTTGATACTACTCTTTTTACTCTTGAACAAAATAATAACTTTTTGATTGTCCAAATATATGTTGATGACATCATATTTGGTGCTATCGATCATTCTCTTTGTGAAAGTTTTTCAAAATTAATGCAGAGTGAATTTCATATGAGTATGATAGGTGAATTGAAATTTTTCCTCAGATTGAAAATAAAACAACAAAAGGAATGAATCCTGATCCATCAAGAAAAATATATAAAGGAGCTTTTAAAGAAATTTAATATGGATCAGGCTAAACCAATGAGCACCCCCATGCATCCATCTCAAATCATTAATGTTGATGAGAATGGTGACAAGGTTTCAGAAAGTAATTATCGATGAATGATTAGTTCACTACTATATCTTAGCTAGTAAACCAGACATTCAACTAAGTGTGGGAATTTATACTATTCAATCTAACCCAAAACAATCACACTTAAATGCTATTAAGAGAATTCTTCGATATTTATCAGGTACTACTAATCTTGGCTTGTGGTATGAAAAGGGTACTTCTTATGAGATTGTAGATTATTATGATGTTAACTTTGTTGGAGATAGAGTTGAGAGAAAAAACACCAATGGTTGCTGCTCTTTAGAAAAAATCTGATCACATGGTTATGCAAAAAAACATAATACAATTGTTCTCTCTACTACTGAGGCTGAATATGTAGCTCCTGCAAATTGTTGCACCCAGATATTGTGGATAAGGAAGGTTAGAAGATTATCACTTGAGGTATTCCAAAATCCCTATCTACTATGATAATACTAATGCTATTAATCTTGCCAAAAATCCTATTCAACACTCTAGATCCAAGCACATTAATGTTAAACATCATTTTATTCATGATCACATTCAAAAACAAGATGTTGAGTTGATGTTTGTGAAATCCTGAAGACCACGTGTTAGATATATTCACAAAGCCATTAACTGAAGATCAGTTTTGTGCTTTTAAATCTGCATAAGTTTTCATGCACATATCATCTCTGGATACTCTCTCTTTTCTATAACTCCAAGTTAAAGCCCAATAAGAGATATTAGTTTGCAAGACCAGTATCAGATTGAAGTGTGTTCAATTTATGAGATCAAAAAGAAGATAGGATGTTCAGAAAGAAAGGATAAGGATCAGTTAATGGAAATTTATGAATGGAATCATACTCTCATAATATGAAGATGAATCATGATGCAAGTTTCCAATGGTTCAGAAAGTGAAATGTGAAGCTGAGAAAGTAAGAACTTCAAAAAGTGATCTCAAGAGTCAAAAACCTCTCTTTCTGAAGAAGGATGAAAAGGAGGATATTTCCTACGTCTTTGATCTTTCTCTTTCCCATGTCGTTTTACCTTCAGTTAGTTATGTCAAATCACTTAAATAACCCCCACTCCTCACACATCACTTCTTTACCTCCATCCTCTACCTTTCACTCCTCAAACCGTTCTGCTTCCTTCATCTTAAAACATTTCATCTGCAAATTGAAGCATCTTATTCCATCAAAAATCCTTATTTCTAAACCTTCTTCAAGCATCAACCTTCTTGCACTCCCTTATACACATACTTGAAAAATGGCTAAAAGAAAACCTTACTTTGGGCATGTTGCCAACATGGGGACATCCTTTATGTTTGATGATCCTCCCTATCAACAACACTATGCTGACAACTTCTCTCAATGGCTAGTTGACCTAGGAAAAATGCTTCAACAAGAGATCATGATTCAAGTTCTTATCCTTCTAGAAGTCATTTCCTTTCAGGGACGGGAAGTGTTCCTGAACCTTTCCGATAGGTATTTACAGGAATGGTAACCGTTTTCTATTCCCAATTGCTTCAGGTATCCAAGTTGATGTTGACCTTGTATGTCAGAGGCTTTGATATAGAGGAGTATAACCGACTTCTCCAAAATCATTCACGCTCATTATGATGGGGTCATCTATACGTCAAAAAATGACTGGTGTTAGGTCTCAGAGTTTCAGTAGAATAAGTCTCCAAACTCATCGCTAACTCTCCCAACATCAACTTGGCAACATAACTACCGCCATATTAAACACTAGAGAGTGACAAGTCTTTATGATAAACTCATGTTCCTGTTTTGTCTCCTGGCAAAAAGAAAGGTAAATTTGCCTAGACTAATTTTTAACTATATGCTAAGTGCCATCTCTCTGGGAAAAAGAGAATTGCTATCGTTCCTTATGGGATTCTATTGACCAAAATCTTTGAATACTTGTAATACCCTTTTGAAAATGAGTGGTATGAGTATATAGAGGGAACTGAGACTCTAAGCTCTTTCAAGGCCATACGAAGACCAACCATGCTGTTTCATCTGTGTCAGAAGATAGAGCCTGAGAATAAGAGATGAGCTCTTGAAAAGGCGTGAATGAGAATAAGGGAAGAGGAAGAAAAGGAAGATCATTCTTCTTGAAGACAGCTCATGAAAGTAAAAGGCCTGAAATAATTATCAGATATGGGGGCTCACCCTGTAAATGTTGCATGGCCTCAGAACTTTAAAATGACACAAGTTCAAGGTCTTCTGATTTGGAATCTGCTTCTAAAAAAGAAATATCCTCCAAGAATAAGTTAACAGATGGCATTTCTAAGAAGAGCTCACCTCAAGTAGATGCTCCTTTCCTTGATCCGGTTATGACTAAACCATCTCCAGCATAGGGTGTTGAGCCTTCTTCAAGCCAACTAGCACCAGGGGATAACCAAGCTTTAGAAAAGTACAAGTGCTACTACAAGAACAATGTCTAATCAACAACAGGCTGGAATAGATAGAAGCCTTATCATGATGACATAAAGCTCTTCTGCTAGAGATTCTTTGTGAAGTCAAGCACCAGGGCTAATGATGGTGCTCCTAGATTCCAGCACACTTCCTTTTTGTTGTTGACAAAAGGGGGAGAAAGAAAGATAGAAAGAAAATATTGTGCTAAGAAAAATCAAGGGAGTATGCATGAGGAAGAACTTTCAGGGATTCAGAGTTTTAGTCTATATGCATCTGCATTTCTTTTAAAAGAACTTTTTTTTTTTCTCTGTTCTTCGCTTTAAGGATGATATAGACAATCTGCTTTTTTATGCTTGGCTACAAGCAATATATATATCCATGAGGAAACTTATTTGAAAGCTTATATTCATGCCTTGCTTGCTCCATATGCACTGACACTTTCCTTATATAAACATGATCATCAACTTTCAAAAATACGTTTGGATAAAGCTATTCTAATAAGGATCAATCAAGATAAAATATCACAAGTGTTACTTGTTTTTCTTTTCAAGCACGCTTACTTTAGAAACATTTTTTTAACTAACTAAAAATCAAGCTGGTTGTGTTAAAAGGACTTAAACAATAATATCTGTTCATTACTGTTTTGATACATCTAAAGTACTCTGAGTAAGTTCAATTTTTTCATAAACAACCAATATCAGCTATATAGGTTACTTAAGGCTTTAAAATGTTTGAGAACCTAAAAAGCCTTAAGAAAAGAACTTCCTGAAGGTGTAGCTTGAGATGTTTTGAAAAAATAGTTATTATCATGGCTTATTCAATTCTATTTCTTTCATCATCTCTTCAAAAGATTTTCTTCAAATTAGTTTGTCATCATCTAAAAAGGGGAGATTTTAGCTCCAAAACTCTTCAGAAAGCTTTAATGCAATATGTTTTGAGTGACAACAAAACCAATTCAAAGAAAATATTTTTAAGAACGACTAATGTCTTCTTTGAGTTTCTTGATATAGCATACAGGTTATTTTGAATTGTGTAATGCAAACTTAATACGAGAATAATTTCACTTTGCATGTATAAACATGATTTATCTCATATAAAATATATTGAACTTAATAGAAGTGAATATTATATCATGCAAAGTAATCATAAATGCTTGAATGATATAAAGATATCAAGACATGTACAAGAAACCAAGTTTTGGGACTTTAGAAAGTACACTATGAAGGAAAATATCCATCAAACTCTGAAGCCAAAGTGTTTTACAATCTTCAATCATCACTCTCGCAAATGTTTTATTCATTAATAAGCCATGATTGAAGATGTGAAGACCCAAGGATCATCAAGAAAATGTTACCGCATATCAGAAAGATCACACTCAGTAAAAGTATGCACTCTACAAGAAATGGAGGAAATTTTTTAAATTCAAATTTGAAATTCAAAAGTCAAAACCCAGTGATTGAACTGACGAGTCATCTCTTTTGCCACTATGGTCAAACTACCTCAGCTTCTAGAAGGAGTTTAGAAACCACGTTTCAGAAAGTAAGAGTAACTTCTGAAGTAACATCAGAAACCTCATATCTCACAGTGGCTTCTACAAAAGCTCTAACAACAGCAGGCTACTCTTCTAAACTACTTTTCCAAGACACAAATGGATGATCAACACATGTCACTTGGACATCTGATTAAGAGGCAACGATCACAAGGAAAACCATCTATATATAGAGATGTTGTGCTTTTAAAGAAAATATATTGATGCTACAAAGAGTAAAAACTCTGAAAAAATTTTTTCCTCATCCTCTTGTTAAGTTCATTACATCTAGTAATCATTTCCTTTGATTGTAAAATCTTCTTTCTATATTCCTTTAGTGCTTATATGTTCTTCCTAGGAAGAATATTTAGAAAGAAGTCATTCAAGTGTTTCTCAGAACTTTCTTTGTAAATCTTACGAAAACTTTAGTGTAGGTTAGTTTGAGCTGCAAACCCAAACACAAACCTTTGTATCCTTGATCCAGGAGTGATCGGTGTGAGCTTAGCTTTGATAGGCTAGTCAAAGACTACTTGCAACATGACAATAAAGGTGTTTGCTGGTCAGCTTAGCTTAGAGAGGCTAGTTAAAGACTACTTGGTTTAGCTTGAAGAGGCTAGTGAATAACTACTTGGTTTGTGACAGTAGGGGTTGTCTGGTCATGGTGAGAGCTTAGGAAGGCTATTGTAAAGACTATCCTTGTTCTTTCCCTGGTTAGAGAAAGATTTTAGTGGAATTTAATGGTTGTTGAGAATTGGATGCAGGAGGTTGGGAACGTGTAAAAACTCTTCAGCTGTATATCCTTTCTCCTTCATCTCTTATTTTACTCTTGTATTTGATTTGTTTACTTCGTTAATTCTGGAAAACTCTCTTTTACTCATTTATTTCTTTTCTTGGTTTAGAAAGTTCACTTTCTTAAGTCACTAATGTTGTTTTGCTACACTTCAAGCTCATAGCTTGATAGTTTCTTAAGTAAGTTTTTAGAAGTCAAAACAAGAAAAGAAAAAGCAAAGCACGATTTTACCCCCCTTCTCGTGTACTTTCTTACCTATAATATATGCAACTTGAAAACAAACTTTAGATTTCATAAACATAATTTCAAACATGTCTCAAGAGTTTATGTAGCAAAATAGCCAAACAATCACAAGCAATAAATATAGAATCTTTCCTACCTTTCTTCCAAGTCTTTTGCTAAATATTTCTCTAGCTTTTTCTTCTCTAACTAAAGCTTGAAACCCATTTTCCAGCACCCATATATGCTACTATTTGGATAGATTTGAAGGGAAAAGAAGGTTTTGGCTTCAGTTTAATGTAGAGGAATTGTTCTTGAACTAGGTTAGGTGTTTATCTAAGCATAACCTTCAAGAACTTGAAGGTTTCATGGAGTTTCAAGAAGAAAAACATGAAGATGGTGAAGAGGAGAAGAAAGCAACGAGAAGAAAAGCCATTTGTTTTTCTTTTTCCTTTATATAATAAGACTAACTTGGACAAAAAGTAAGTAGTATCTCTATTGTTGGATTAATTTTGTAACACCCTAATAATTAACCCAATACGCCTAGGTCGTATCTAATTAATTACTAGACTTTACTCTTTGCTTTCGTTCCTTAATCATGCTTTGAAAATACTTAGTGAAATTACGAGCCATTTTTTTTTAAACATAATTGAAAACGTGAGCCGCGCATAACGTGGACGATAATCGGATAAAGCATAAAATAAACAGACATATCATGAAGAACACATCATTTTGGCTCTATCATATGATATCCATAATTACATTTCACATAGATATTTTTCCTTTCAACGAGTTAAGCTAGATGTAGGCAATTTAACAAAACATAAATAATATATGGATGGAAAAACATCTATTAACGGCACCTATTTATAACACTTCACAGATAGGAATAGATATCTGTTCACGCTCAAGGTCTAGCGATACGTTCCTCAAGAATAATAAGCTGGTTCACAAGATCACGTGCATCTACCAGGTGAGAGCATCAACAGGAATCACGAACATCACCATCACTTTCTGAAGACGAGATGGAAAAAGAAAGAGGGAATGAGAAACTTATAAAAGAATCTCAGTAGGGTACTCACCTCATATGTATCGTGTCATCATCATCGTCCCCAGGAACCTCGGGTTTCATTATGAAAATGTGAGCATGCTAAGATTCATTTATTAGTTTGGAAATATACTTTACCGAGGTCCATTCATTTTAATCATGCGTCTTATAATGCATCATAAACTTAGCATGTCATGTTTATAATGAACTTTTCCTTTCATATATAATAACATAGTTATGCATAAAATCACATCATATTCCTCATCATCATTTCATAAGTACTATGCATAGCAGAAAATCATATTCACATAATGCATTTACTTAGTTTCTTAGGTGACTTAAAGTTACTTTCATCATCATTTTCCTGGGCCACCCTATGCTCCACCCTTTTGGGAGTAATCTAGGTTATGAGCTCATACCTTGCTAGTCGTCACCAGCACATACTTATCCCTTTTGATAAGTAAAAATTCCCTCTACCCTTTTGAGAGAACAGACTAGGCAAGAATCACCTTTTCACCGCCTATAGTTTGACGGGTCCAAAGGATCATTTTCTCATATATTTTGAGTCACCTTTAAGTCTTTGCATGTTATATCATAATACAATTCTTCATTCATAATCATCATAACATTTTCTCATTTATAGTCTTATGCCGAAATAATATATACCAACTGTAATCATGCATCTAGGAGATTCCAGGAAAGAGAGGTGGGTCACAATGGACACGCTTAAATACCAAATCTTTCCTTAGCCAGAATCTTTCCAAATTGCACTCTTAGGAATACACTTTCTTCCAGGAACAGAATATGTCTTTATTTCATGCATAAGTTTTCATTGTTTGCAACAGCAACTATAACATACAAACCAGGGAATCAATCAATGACACCAAATTCTTAATAAGCATAAAATCACATTTTAAGTACACATAAATTACTAGCTTCCCATAAAATTCTTACAAAGTTTTAAAACTCTTTTAGAACTAATTCTTTTTGTTAAACTTGAAAGAAGTCATAGGACTTTAGGCCTAACTTAAACCATGGGACCGATTTATAACTTGAAAGAATGTTCATAATTAAATCTTTCACTTAAGATAAAAGGAGCAAGTCTTGAGCTTAAGAGATTTAGGTGATATCTTAGAATCATAAACATGCTATGCAACCTCATTTTAATCTTGTCATTATAAGGTGATAACTTGGAATTATAAACATGATATGCAAATCCATTTCTTTATCTTTAAGATTTAAGGTGATGACTTGAAAATTAAACATGATGCAAGAACTTGAAATATAAACATGATGCAAGAAACTGAGCGCGGTAGTCCGCATAGGACCAGTGGAGGGAGAAGAGAATCTTAAGAAACCGGAGCGCGGTAATCCGCACTGGACCGGTGAAGGGAGAAGAGAATTATTATTACATCTTTTTAAGCTCCAATCTCAAGACTTCTTAAAGAATAAATTCTTTAACTCCAATAATCTTATTTCTTTGCTTGTGATACTTGGGCAAGTCTTTGAGCTCTAGGATCTTTAGGTGATGACATAAAATAAACATGTCATGCGTTGATTCTTTTAGCCATTATAAAATAAAGTGAGAGCATAAAATAAATATGAGATGCAACTTCTTTATTATCTTTGAGATTAAGTGACAACTTGAAACATAAACATGAAATGCAAGCTTGGAAATTTAAACATGAATATGCAAGTTCATTTATTCATTCTTGAGAATTTAGTGATGACATAGAAAGTAAACATGGTTATGCAAGGCATAAACTTAAACATGGATGCAAGTTCATTTTATTTCTTTACTAGAGCTCCTCCAAGACTTTAGAGAAATATAAATTCAACCCAATATATCTTAGCAAGACAAAGTGAAAAATACATCTTTCAAGTTCTAAACTCAAGATCATAAAAACATCATAAAAATATTATTCTTTAAAGTTTTGCATCAAGTGGAACTTTCAAGCTTTAGAGGCCTAACTTGTGATGGATTCACAACCCACCCTCAAGGTCCTCATCATCAAGCCATCATCTTAGTCCCACCTAGGCCATATGGCTGAATTGTTCAAAGAAAAAGGAAGAAGAAAACCAAATGGAAAAACTAGAGAAAATCCATGAAATCATCATTTTGAACCAAGAACAACACTTAGCAAAGCATAGAAATAAACTTAAAAACAACTCCCTACCTAATCTGATTTGAAGGAAAGGAAGAGAACTTGGTTTCTTGGAGTGAAATGAAAGAAAATATTCTTGAAAACTTGAAGAAAGAATTCAGCCAAGAGGAGGAGGAAATGAGAGCTTTTGGTGCTCCTAAAACTAGAATTTGTGTAAGTTATGAACTAAGCATCTAAACTATCTTCAAGCATGCCTATTTATAGAGATTTTGCAGCTCATAAATGGACAAATGAAGGAAGGAAATCTGACCAAAAATTAGAGAAAAAAAATAAGGAAGAAAAATCATTTTGTTTGGTGGCTTAAAACATGGAATCATGTTTCCATGTTTTCATGATTCTTTGTTTTCATTCTTTGGATTTTTGTGTAATAATTTTCTGACTTATTACTCAATAATTTCGTGCATTACAGCCTTGTGGAAGAGGATTTTGTGTGTTCCATGTATTATTTAGGTGTAGGCAAGGTATTCATGCAATTTAGAGAATTTACGGTTAAGGGCTTAAGTGAATTACTAAGCAATTTGGGTGTTTTAAGCAATTTTAGGTTCTAATCAATCTAAATAAATAATTTTGACTCTAGATTAGTAATTAGAATTTAATAAGCTTTAATTTGAGCCTAATATTGCTTAGGTTTCGTTAGAAAATCAAAAATCTCAAAATTTGCAAAACTGCAAAGAGGGGCAAAATGGTCATTTTACTAAAAATTTAGACCATTCGAACTTAACCAATGGTTAATCATAGCTTAAAAACACCTTTTAAAACATTTTAGTGAGGTTCAGGCTTAGTCGGCACGCAAATTGGAGTTAAACCGCAGGGGCGTTTTGGTCATTTTGCGCGTCGAAACTCAAAATTGTGATTCTTCTCCTCTATTAACACACATAACACAAACAATCCCTTATTATCCTCAAAACATCCCCTTGAGGACGGGTGGGGCCCACGATCCTCATTTTGAGTAAAATAACCTCAGGGCATTTTGGTCATTTTACATGTAGAAAATTGGGTTTGCAATATTTGCACGAATTGCTCCTAACTTTTCTTCTAACGTTATATTCCTTTATTAAGGATTGTTTGGTCTCAAATTTTATATAATATTTACCTACCGTAATTCGGTAATTCCTAATGACAGTAAAAATTACAATAAAAATTGGGGCGTTACATTACTCCCCTCCTTAAAAAGAATTTCGCCTCGAAATTCGTTACCTGAGATAGCTCTGTATTGTGCTTGCATGTCTGATTCCAGCTCCCATGTAAATTCTTCGGTTTCACCTCGTCCCCATGCTACTTTGACTAGGGTCCAGCCTTGTTTCTTAATTGCTTAACTTCTCGGTCACGATTCGTGGGTGGTAAGTTAAACGTTAGGTCATCTCTTAATTGTACATGTTCTGGCTCTAGTACATGACTTGGTTAGAATGATATTTCCTTACTGGGAGACATGGAAAACATCATGAAGGTTGGAGACTCGGGGTAGGGCTATACGGTAGGCTCCAGACCTATTTTGCTAAGGATTTCAAACGAACCAAGAAATCTGGGCTCAATTTCTTTACTTTCATTGCTCGGCCTATGCCTGTGGTGGGTGATTCTTAGGAACACATGGTCCCCTTCTTGAAAATCTAGCGGTTTTCGCCGCTTGTCCGCATAGTTTTCTGTCGACTTTGAGTGAGAATCTTATCCCTAATCTTCTTGATTTGTTCCGTCGTTTCCTCACAATATCCGGTCCAAGTAGACTTTGCTCTCGGGCTCATACCAACATAGAGGTGATTGACACTTCCGTCCATAGAGGGCCTCGTATGGTGCCATACCGATACTTGCATGATAACTGTTGTTATATGCAAATTCAATAATGGGTACTTATCCCAACTCCCTCTTTGATCTAAAACACATGCCCTCAACATGTCTTCCAAAGTTTGGATAGTTCTTTCAGATTGACCGTCCGTTTGGGGTGTAAGCCGTGCTCACACAGCTTTGAACCAAACGCCTTCTGAAAGCTCCCCAAAATCGTGACGTAATCGTGGATCCGATCCGAGATTATCGTAACGTACTCCATGTAATCTTACTATCTCCTGAATATATAGTGCTAACCTATCCAAGGAATAAGTCACCTTAATAGGTAAAAAGTGGGCTGATTTAGTCAACCGATCCACTATTACCCAAATGGCGTCATGATTCGCTTGGTCCTCGGAGTCCAGTTACAAAATCCATGGAGATACTATCCCACTTCCACTCGGGGATTGATAGGGGTTGCAACATTCCAGAGGGTCTTTGGTGCTCAATCTTCACCTTTTGACATACCAAGCATTTATTCACCCATGTGCACACATCCTTTTTCAATCCAGGCCACAGAACATCTTCCTCAAATCTTGATACATCTTGGTGGCACGGATGAAGGGAAATGGCTCTTATGGGCTTCCTCCAAAATATCCTTCGAGGTCACCACTAGCAGGTACACATATACGACCTTCAAACCTCCATAAACTATCATTCCCTTGGGTAAAACCTTTCAACTTATCAGCTCTTACGCCTCTAAGGTCTCTTGAAATTCTTATCTTTCCTTTGGGCTTGAGCAATTCTTTCCTTGAATTCACTCGTCACACTAAGGTGACAAGCTCTTATGCCCTTAGTGGTCAAGGTCATTCCTAGGTTGAGGTCTCTAAATTGCTCAATTAACTCAATCTCTTTCACCATCAAACGGGACACTTGTAAGGATTTCCTACTTAGGGCATCAGCTACAACATTAGCTTTACCTGGATGATAGTTTAACCCAAAATCATAATCTTTTAAAAACTCCATCCACCTTCTTTGCCTCATGTTTAGCTCTTTTTGATCAAAGAGATATTTCAAACTCTTGTGATCAGAAAACACCTCAAACCTCACTCCGTATAAATGGTGTCTCCAAATCTTTAGAGCAAACACGACGGCTAACTCAAGGTCATGGGTGGGGTAATTTGCCTCATGTGGCTTGAGTTGCCTCGATGCATAGGCCACCACTTGCCTATCCTATTAGGACACAACCCAAACCCTTCCTCGAAGCATCACAGTACACTTCGAAAGGCACATTAGGTCGGGTAACACTAAAGGGGTTGAGGTTAGCTTGTGTTTCAGCTCTTGAAAGCTCTTTTCACACTCCTGGTCCATGAAAAAGAGGTGTTTTTCCTAGTTAGCTTAGTCAAAGGAAGGGAAATCTGGGAAAATCCCTTGATAAACCGACGGTAATAACCAGCTAAACCTAAGAAGCTCCTTACTTCATTACCGTGGTTGGTCTTTCCCAGTTTACCGTTTCCACCTTACTAGGATCTACAGCAATTCCTTTCTTAGATACTACATGCCCTAAAAATTTCACCTCATCCAACCAGAATTCACACTTAGAAAGCTTGGCATATAGTTTCTTTTCCTTCAGGATTTCCAGGACTATAGTTAGGTGGCGTTCATGCTCCTCGTGGGTCTTAGAGTAAATGAGAATGTCATCTATAAAGACAACCACAAACTGATCTAAATAGGTCTAAAGATCCTATTCATGTAATCCATAAAAATTGCCGGAGCATTGGTTAATCCAAAGGACATTACTCCAAACTCAAAATGGCCGTATCGGGTGCGAAAGGCCGTTTTTGGTATATCTTCATCTCTCACCCTAATTTGGTGGTAACCTGACCTCAAATCAATCTTAGAAAACACTGTTGCCTTTAAGCTGGTCCATCAAGTCATCTATCCTAGGCAAAGGGTATTTGTTCTTCACTGTCACTTTATTCAATTGCCTATAGTCAACACACATCCTCATACTCCCATCCTTTTTCTTCACAAACAACACAGGGGCTCCCCAAGGTGACGCACTAGGCCTAACAAACTTTTTCTCCAATAAATCTTCCAATTGAGCTTTTAACTCGGTCAACTCTAATGGGGACATCCTGTATGGGGCTATGGATATGGGACCTGCACCAGGAAGCAATTCTATGGAAAACTCTATCTCTCTCTTGGAGGAAACTCTGGTATCTCATTCTGGAAATACTTCGGGATAATTCCTTACTATTGGTATCTCATCGATACTTTGCTCAAAGTCTACATCACTAGCGGCTAGGAAAATATAACCTTTATTCTCACCCTTACCAGTCTATTTCCAGTAGTTATGTATAGACTTATGGGTTTCTTAGGTTTAATGGAACAGGAAGAAAAGTGATGGTTTTCTCATAGGAGTTAACAGGACACGGTTGGCTTCAAGCCAATCCATGCCAAGAATCACATCTAAACCTTGCATGGGTAAGCAAATGAGATCTAAAACAAATGATCTATTCTCAATAACAAAATGGCAATCTAAACAACATTTACAAGTCCTAACGGGTTTTAGGAGGGGTAGAAACAATAAGGTCAAAAGGAAGTTCAATCACATGTAAGTTAAGGCTTTTAACACATGAGTGGGAGATAAAAGAATGGGAAGCGCCAGAATCATATGGTACAATTAAGTTTTTACCATGCATGTTACACTTACCTTCCACGAGATTCCGTGACTTTGTCGTTTCCTCAGCATTAACGGTAAAAACCCTTCCTTGATATTGCGGCTTGGGATTGGGGGTTGGCGGGTTCCCATGCATTCTCGAGAGTAGTGGCCCTTTCACACGATCATACATTTGTTCGGCTCGCATGGCATGCTCCATGATTCTTGCCGCACTTGGGACATCCATGGATGGTGGGGGTCGTGGAGGTGCCCTGGACCCTTTGTGGTGCTTTCCCCTTGTTGTTGTTATTGTTGTTGTTGTGATTGTTGTTGGGGTTGTTGTTGTAGCGGTTGTTATAGCGGTTGTTGTTGTTGTTCGGCCTTCCTTGTTGAAAGTTCCTTTGTGGACCTTGGGGTCTCGATTGAGGTGGGAATGGAGGTCGATTTTGCCTCTTGAACTGTTGACCTTGAGGTGTCAGCTTTTTGATGATATTCTCAGACTTTGAAGTACCCAGCTTCTCTGCCCTTCTTCAATGATGCGGCATTTGTTGACTAAGGTAGAAAATCCCTAATTTCCAAGTGCGCAACTGCCACATTAAGTTCTGCCTTTAACCCTGACTCGTATTTAATGCATTTCCAATACTCATCAGGGTTACCTTGGTACATCCTTGAGAACTTAATGAGTTCCTCAAATCTGGCAGTATCCTGAGCCACATTCATATTCCCCTGGACAAGTTGCATGAATTCAATGTCCTTAGCATTTCTAACCGACTCGGAAAGTACTTCTCGTAAAAATGGACCTTGAATAATTCCCAATCAATGTCCACTTCGGTTGCCTCCAGGAGTCTTCGAACACCAGTCCACCAAAGGGCATCACCCTCAAGCATGTGGGTGGCAAAAGTGACCTTCTCTCCTGAACATGGAACTAGAGCAAAGACCTTCTCAATATTCCGAATCCATTCATCTGCTACATTAGGATTAGGGTCCCTTGAAACAGGTGGATTCGCCTTACGAAATTCCCCGAAACGAGCATGTTCGGGAATTTCATGTCCTTGATTTATATTAGCTTGACAATTCTGATCCATCCGTTCCATCATCATTCTCATGGTCCTTGCTACGTCGCGAAGTGCTTCAGCGGTCTCATTATCTTGGTTATTCTGTGCCGCGCTCCTAGTCTGTTGTCGTCGTGCCATTGGTCCCTATACACACAAAACAGCAACACTGAGGTGATCAGCCCAATATTCCATGCAAAGTGAGCAAGTTACCATGGCACTTTCAACATACAGGAGTCACGTATTTCTAATCCTCAAGCTCATCCTAATGATAAACATCTACACATGACATTACTAACGTATTATGCTTTAGAAGCATAGCCGGTCCAATCCTCAGGCTCGATGAAAACCTCTGATACCAAAATGTAACACCCTAATAATTAACCCAATACGCCTAGGTCGTATCTGATTAATTACTAGACTTTACTCTTTGCTTTCGTTCCTTAATCATGCTTTGAAAATACTTAGTGAAATTACGAGCCATTTTTTTTTTAAACATAATTGAAAACGTGAGCCGCATAACGTGGACGATAATCGGGATAAAGCATAAAATAAACAGACATATCATGAAGAACACATCATTTTGGCTCCATCATATGATATCCATAATTACATTTCACATAGATATTTTGCCTACCAACAGAGTTAAGCTAGATGTAGGCAATTTAACAAAACATAAATAATATATGGATGGAAAAACATCCATTAACGGCACCTATTTATAACACTTCACAGATAGGAATAGATATCTAGCTCAAAGGTCTAGCGATACGTTCCTCAAAATAATAAGCTGGTTCACAAGATCACGTGCATCTACCAGGTGAGAGCATCAACAGGAATCACGAACATCACCATCACTTTCTGAAGACGAGATGGAAAAAAAGAAAGAGGGAATGAGAAACTTATAAAAGAATCTCAGTAGGGTACTCACCTCATATGTATTGTGTCATCATCATCGTCCCCAGGAACCTCGGGTTATTATGAAATATGAGCATGCTAAGATTCATTTATTTAGTTTGGAAATATACTTTAGAGGTCCATTCATTTTAATCATGCGTCTTATAATGCATCATAAACTTAGCATGTCATGTTTATAATGAACTTTTCCTTTCATATATAATAACATAGTTATGCATAAAATCACATCATATTCCTCATCATCATTTCATAAGTACTATGCATAGCAGAACATCATATTCACATAATGCATTTACTTAGTTTCTTAGGTGACTTAAAGTTACTTTCATCATCATTTTCCTGGGCCACCCTATGCTCCACCCTTTTGGGAGTAATCTAGGTTATGAGCTCATACCTTGCTAGTCGTCACCAGCACATACTTATCCCTTTTGATAAGTAAAAATTCCGTCTCTACCCTTTTGAGAGAACAGACTAGGGGGCAA
The DNA here is from genome assembly GCA_030441495.1 of Dalbergia oliveri. Taxonomy (NCBI): domain Eukaryota; kingdom Viridiplantae; phylum Streptophyta; class Magnoliopsida; order Fabales; family Fabaceae; genus Dalbergia; species Dalbergia oliveri. The sequence continues at coordinate 33,660,106 of JAMLFY010000003.1, read as the reverse complement.
GAATCACCTTTTCACCGCCTATAGTTTGACGGGTCCAAAGGATCATTTTCTCATATATTTTGAGTCACCTTTAAGTCTTTGCATGTTATATCATAATACAATTCTTCATTCATAATCATCATAACATTTTCTCATTTATAGTCTTATGCCGAAATAATATATACCAACTGTAATCATGCATCTAGGAGATTCCAGGAAAGAGAGGTGGGTCACAATGGACACGCTTAAATACCAAATCTTTCCTTAGCCAGAATCTTTCCAAATTGCACTCTTACAGTAATACACTTTCTTCCAGGAACAGAATATGTCTTTATTTCATGCATAAGTTTTCATTGTTTGCAACAGCAACTATAACATACAAACCAGGGAATCAATCAATGACACCAAATTCTTAATAAGCATAAAATCACATTTTAAGTACACATAAATTACTAGCTTCCCATAAAATTCTTACAAAGTTTTAAAACTCTTTTAGAACTAATTCTTTTTGTTAAACTTGAAAGAAGTCATAGGACTTTAGGCCTAACTTAAACCATGGGACCGATTTATAACTTGAAAGAATGTTCATAATTAAATCTTTCACTTAAGATAAAAGGAGCAAGTCTTGAGCTTAAAAGATTTATGTGATATCTTAGAATCATAAACATGCTATGCAACCTCATTTTAATCTTGTCATTATAAGGTGATAACTTGAAATTATAAACATGATATGCAAATCCATTTCTTTATCTTTAAGATTTAAGGTGATGACTTGAAAATTAAACATGATGCAAGAGCTTGAAATATAAACATGATGCAAGAAACTGCGGCGTAGTCCGCATAGGACCAGTGGAGGGAGAAGAGAATCTTAAGAAAAGCGCGGTAATCCGCATTGGACCGGTGAAGGGAGAAGAGAATTATTATTACATCTTTTTAAGCTCCAATCTCAAGACTTCTTAAAGAATTAATTCTTTAACTCCAATAATCTTATTTCTTTGCTTGTGATACTTGGGCAAGTCTTTGAGCTCTAAGATCTTTAGGTGATGACATAAAAATAAACATGTCATGCGTTGATTCTTTTAGCCATTATAAAATAAAGTGAGAGCATAAAATAAATATGAGATGCATCATCTTTATTATCTTTGAAGATTAAGTGACAACTTGAAACATAAACATGAAATGCAAGCTTGGAAATTTAAACATGAATATGCAAGTTCATTTATTCATTCTTGAGAATTTAGTGATGACATAGAAAGTAAACATGGTTATGCAAGGCATAAACTTAAACATGGATGCAAGTTCATTTTATTTCTTTACTAGAGCTCCTCCAAGACTTTAGAGAAATATAAATTCAACCCAATATATCTTAGCAAGACAAAGTGAAAAATACATCTTTCAAGTTCTAAACTCAAGATCATAAAAACATCATAAAAATATTATTCTTTAAAGTTTTGCATCAAGTGGAACTTTCAAGCTTTAGAGGCCTAACTTGTGATGGATTCACAACCCACCCTCAAGGTCCTCATCATCAAGCCATCATCTTAGTCCCACCTAGGCCATATGGCTGAATTGTTCAAAGAAAAAGGAAGAAGAAAACCAAATGGAAAAACTAGAGAAAATCCATGAAATCATCATTTTGAACCAAGAACAACACTTAGCAAAGCATAGAAATAAACTTAAAAACAACTCCCTACCTAATCTGATTTGAAGGAAAGGAAGAGAACTTGGTTTCTTGGAGTGAAATGAAAGAAAATATTCTTGAAAACTTGAAGAAAGAATTCAGCCAAGAGGAGGAGGAAATGAGAGCTTTTGGTGCTCCTAAAACTAGAATTTGTGTAAGTTATGAACTAAGCATCTAAACTATCTTCAAGCATGCCTATTTATAGAGATTTTGCAGCTCATAAATGGACAAATGAAGGAAGGAAATCTGACCAAAAATTAGAGAAAAAAAATAAGGAAGAAAAATCATTTTGTTTGGTGGCTTAAAACATGGAATCATGTTTCCATGTTTTCATGATTCTTTGTTTTCATTCTTTGGATTTTTGTGTAATAATTTTCTGACTTATTACTCAATAATTTCATGCATTACAGCCTTGTGGAAGAGGATTTTGTGTGTTCCATGTATTATTTAGGTGTAGGCAAGGTATTCATGCAATTTAGAGAATTTACGGTTAAGGGCTTAAGTGAATTACTAAGCAATTTGGGTGTTTTAAGCAATTTTAGGTTCTAATCAATCTAAATAAATAATTTTGACTCTAGATTAGTAATTAGAATTTAATAAGCTTTAATTTGAGCCTAATATTGCTTAGGTTTCGTTAGACAAATCAAAAATCTCAAAATTTGCAAAACTTCAAAAGACAGGGGCAAAATGGTCATTTCGCTTAAAAATTCGGCCCACCGAACTTAACCAATGGCCAATCATAGCTTAAAAACACCTTTTAAAATATTTTAGTGAGGTTCGGCTCAGTCGGCACGCAAATTGGAGTTAAAACCGGGGCGTTTTGGTCATTTCGCGTCGAAACTCAAAATTGTGATTCTTCTCTATTAACACACATAACACAAACAATCCCCTATTATCCTCAAACATTCCCTTGAGGACGGGTGGGGCCCACGATCCTCATTCTAGTAAAATAACCTCAGGGCATTTTGGTCATTTTACATGTACAGAAATTCGGGTTTGCAATATTTGCACGAATTGCTCCTAACTTTTCTTCTAACGTTATATTCCTTTATTAAGGATTGTTTGGTCTCAAATTTTATATAATATTTACCTACGTAATTCGGTAATTCCTAATGACAGTAAAAATTACAATAAAAATTGGGGCGTTACAAATTTGCCTTATATCTATATTAGAAATGTCTATATTTATTTGATTGTCCTAAGTAAAAATTATCTAAGATCTGATAATATCCATTATTTAGATCAGTTTCGGTGTTTTAGTGTACCAATTATTACCATTTCGATACCCAATTGACATAAAAGAAACTTTCCGAGATAAAAATCTATTTACCCTTATTCATATTTTTATCTATGACCTTATACCAATTATAGGTTCTCATTTTATATTCCCTATTAAAATATTATTATATTAATTTTTTAATAATATTAAATTAATTTTTTTTTTACAAACTACTCATATTATTGTGATCATAACTGTATTTGTTGAAATTTTCAAAATCCGATAGATTATTCACATTTAATTATTTTATCATAGACAATACTAAAAAAACAAGTCGTTACATAGCACAATTTAATTTCAAGTTATGCACACTTAAAGCCAAAGAAAAAGAAAAGAAAAGGAATTTGGCCCAAAATATATGCACGATGAAAAGCATCACGTTTTGAAGTAACTTGGTTAGTACAAGCCATTCTAGCAAGTGTCACATCATAGCTAATGAAAAGGAAATGAAAGATAAAGGCTCAGCAATATTAACACGCTAAAGAAGCTTCAGGGAAAACATGGTTAAGTTTTGAAACTCTAGAGGCATGAAGGACCAAGAGATAAAAATTCCACTAGTTTTATAAGAAAACAACACAAAAGTCATACACACTGTGACATTCTCCAGGTACAACCTCATCCTTAAGTCATGACGTCGACTTGAGAGTTGTTACTTATAAATTGGCGAATCTTTTGTAAATATCTATAGCAAGAATTGGTCAAATCGTGTAGTAACTAATTTGTGGTTCTTTCAAAATATATAGCAAAGAAACAAAGTATTCATTTAATAAAAGGTCAAATACAAAAGGCTTTTAAGAGGTTTATAGTACATTTGTTATCTTTTATGTGTACAAACATATATATATATATATATATATATATATATATATATATATATATATATATATGTATATAAAACTAAGTACAGATACAAGTCTTCTCTACTAAACTACTGCAAATTGATTCCCTTCATGCAGCAACCTCCTTGGCCTGGATCAACCAAGACAACATGGAAACACAAACACATAGGGGTGAGAATTCTAAAACTCTCAGTACGGTATCCCTAAAGCATATACTAAAATCCATGTCATCGTCATTGTCCTAGCCACTTTGGTTTATTAAGAAAATGTGAGCATGCAACATTATCAAAGGTTCATTTTAAAGTTCAAAAACCATTTTTCAAAGTGGGTCTCTTTTATTATTCAATCACTTAATATACACATGTCCTACTACTCAACATCATAGAAATTTATTCTCAACTTTACGTATCCTTGGTACATCGAAGGAGATCTCATCTTTACTTAACACATAAGATAAAGAACTACTTAGAACAATTGCTATTTTTACTTGTCTTGGCCCTCACTAATCTTGTTAAGTCTAGGCATTACATATCATTATCCCCATCGTGGCAATAATGGGTAATAGACTATTTTTCAGGACTGAGCTCATTCCCATATATGATCATTGGATTTACTTTCTCCAATTATCACACAGACCTATTCCTAGGTTTACTTTCCCGACTCAATTCAAGGGTAGTCAGGTTTACTTTCCAGACGGATTTACTTTATCTAATCCAAGAAACATAATTTTATGCTTTACTTTCTCATATAAGCAATTGTAATAAGTATTCATGTCTATATGTGCCTAACATCATCAATAAGTTCACATGCTTAATTATTCATATTCATGTACTCATGTCATACTAGTACAAAATGCCATTATTTCATCAACTCAAGGCTTTGGTTCATTTCTAGCATAATGGAAAATTTTACACTTATCTAGCAAAAATTTGATCACATAATAAACAACCAAGAACATTAAGCCAAATCAATAAGCAAAGCATGAAAACATATTTGAGGTAAAAGAGGTTCAAAACCCCTACTTTTTGGAGCTTTAAAGATCTTAGCTCTAAAGGATGCTCTAATAATAATTTTTCTTACTTCAAACCTTCCAAACAACACCTAATCCCTCCCTTAAGTAGTAAAGAATGAAATATCAAAGTTAGAAATGGTGAGTAATTGAGATTCCAATTGGTTAGTTTTGTAGGTGGTGATATGTAGAATAAGTTTTGTGAAGAGATCTTAAGGTTTTATCAAGTTTAGGAATGAACTTTGAGGATTTGGAAGCTTGTTAATGTTGTTTTAGAAGAAAAACAATGGAGGCTATTTGGTCTCTTTTGATGGCCAAGAATGATGAGTTTGGAGTGATAAGGTTGGTAGCATTTGTATTTATCTTGTCATAAATGTAGTGTTTAGACAAATAAAGTATAATTTCTTTCTAAAATAAAAAGTTATGAATGGCTAGGATTTGATCTTGTAAATCAAGATTAAATCTTAGCCTTACATTTGACCCTAAAGGATAGATATTATCCTTTTATAAAGATTAAACTATCTTTCTGTTAGAAATCACAAATCAAAATTTTACTGAATGGGTAAAACACCATACCTGGGTAATCAGATATTGCTTGAACTTTAATTCCAGGTATAAAATCTCTATTTATAACTATTTCTAACATTAACTCTAATTTTCTCATTCAGGCATTTCCAAGTCAAGATTTAGGGTTTCAACTCCCAGTTCGCGAGACCCACAAATCACTATTCACATTTTCTATACACAGTTGGGCCATCCTCATCATTGCTAAAACTAGATTTTTGAAATTATGACTAATAAAGCTCAAATTAATTTTTAAATAATTTTTGGGTGTTACACACACTCCATTAAAAAGAGGAAACACATGAACCCTTAAGCTTAGCCCAAGAACACACCATGTTTAAAGAAGATAATTTAAGAACCCCTACTAGAGAAGTGATCTCCAAAAGGTGAAGGACTTGGAAGCTTCAAAGATTGAGGAAGATCCAAAAACAAACTCTCTCTCAAGCAAGGAAGGCAGGGGTTTATGCTTCCAAGGGATGAGGCTTTTGGATTTTTTGGAGAGAATGGATGTGGGATTGGGGTTCAGGTGCCATGGTGCTTGGAGCTTGAAGGAATAAGGAGATAATGGAGGAATGGTGAAGGTTGTAACATCCTAAAAAAAATTATTTTAAAAATTAATTTGAAATTTATTAGTCGTAATTTCAAAAATATGACAGTTTTAATAATGATGATGATGACCCAATGGACCTATCAAAAAAAAAAAATTTCGGAATGGGATGAATAGTAACCTAGTGGGCCCAGGCAGCAGGACGTCGAAACCCTAGATTAAAACAGATAGGTGCCCAAAATTGGGAAAACATGGGAATAAGGTTAGAAATATTTGGAAATAAAAATTTTATATCTAGAATTAAATTTAAGAATATATGAATTTCTACGATGTTTACTCATTAAATATGCGATTTCTAACACCAAAAAGATCATTTAATCACCACAAATGGATAATGTATATCCATTTAAGACATTTGAAAGGCCAAGATTAAATCCTATCCATCCATTTTATCTTATATCTTTAATAATTATATGCTTATATTAGATATTATATTAGATAATATCTAAACTTACTATAAGATAAACATAAGTCACCTAATTCATTAATTCTTCTTCATGAATTCGGCCATCAAGCAAGGAGAAGTATCAGCCTCCATTTTCATTGCTTAAGAGTTCTAAGCTTGCAAACTCCAAAACCTTAGCCTAGAATTGTTAAAACTACCAACTTCCTTTACTAAACTTAATCTATGCATCAACACCTACAATTCTAACCGATTAAAATTTCTATTATCCACCAAACCTCTCCTTGATATATCACTTCTTCACTGCCTAAGGGAGGTGTGGGGTTCGCCTTGGAGTCCTTAAGGTGAAGAGACGATCCTTTAGAACACCTTTGAAGCATAAAGCTCTAAGAATTTGCAAAGTAGGGTTTTCTTTGCCTTTTCTCTTCAAATTTATTCTGATGATTTCCTATTGAGTTAGGTCCAAAATTTTTTGTTGTTTTGGCTGATAATATATGGATATTGATGTATTAATTTTGGTGATGTTTTTGGACGATGCTAGACATCATTTTTGTGAAGAGATATTTAGAAACATAATGCTGGAATTTCGCTTGGATAGGCAGCCACTAGTCACGAATTTTCTTAGGGAATTTTGGGTGTTTTGATGATCTAGAAAAAATATATGTTGAAGTTAGCATCATACGATAGTTCCACAAATTTTCTAGGGCTCTGATTTTGACTCCTAATGCCTTAAAAAAATCCGAAAGGATACCCATGCTATTTGGACTATTGGAACTGGAGTTGTAAATTTTACCAATTTTATTACCATAACAAATGATTGAATTACCACTTGAAATTTTTATAGAGTGTTGATAACATCTTGAAGTGTGGCTATAAATTGTCTTGTAGTTGATTCAATCATTTGCTAGGGGAAAAAATTATGCATTTCAGTGTCAAGGTTAAGTGGTTCCTGAGCATGAAATTGTCAAATTTTGTTGATATAGTTAGAGAACTCATTTTAAGTGTCATGGAGAAATTTTGTGGACAAGAAATGGGTGTGTAATATAAGAGATAAATCTTGCTACTTGATTTAAAATTCTATTAGTGTGCAGGAAATGAATTAAGTTCTTGGAATGGAAATAAAATGACTTTGATACAAGCAGGAGTAGTCTCAATGCATGCTATGTTATTTATAAATTCATTTTGAGGAATAGATGAAAAGATTTATTGTGCATGAACATTTATATGTGACTTAGGCGTGTCTTGGGAAAAACTAAATGCTGATGATTAAGTATATGTGAAATAGATCAAGTGAGAAATACAGTTGTGCATACTCTAACATATAGGAAAAATAGAGACAAGACTTATGTTGGTTAATAAGGGAAGGCAAAAATAAGGACTTCCTAAGAGGTATTATAAGTCGGTGGATATAACGACTAGGAATAAACTGTGTAAGATTCGAAAAAAGGAAGTAAAATGAAGTCCAATGATCATGTATAGGAATGAGCTCATATCCTGATAAGTAGTCTATTTCCTATGGTGCGAGTTGTACGAGAAATACCACTTGGTATAAAGATTTAGTCTTCCCTATGTTAATGAAAAGAGAAAAATGCACGGAATTGGATTGTATGGCTACAAAATAATAATGCATAAATTATTACTATGGTTGTATTCTAATTTCACATGATGTACATACTTTAGTATTGATGCATGTAATTTTGTATGAATATTCTTACGTGAATGAACTGATTGTCTATATTCTGCATCGTATCTAAAGGATTACCCTACTAAGAATTTTATAGTATTCTTATCCCTATAGTTGCATGTACTTGTATTACAGAATTCGCGAATGCCATCACTAGTATTCTTCCTTGATTCTCCAGTGGGTGTGGCATTACGACCCAGCACTTGATTCCTATATGCTGTAGGTTACTCAGGTCGTGTGTATGTGCTTTTTGGTTGTTCCTTCATGCATTAGTCTTTACTGCTAAGTTCGACCCGCTTTTCCCTATGATGGTGTACCCCTTCATATGGCACAGCAGATGTATTTGATATCCCGATTGCTCCACCAGCACCTCCTCTCAGCAGTCTTCATCATCATCCTAAGACTCGGACCTACTCGAGGGTCCTGACGCCCCTGGCGGCGAGGCTATCATATCGATGGCCAACGCTTCCTAGGAAGGCGAGATGTTTAGGGACTCTTGGCTTGTACATAGTAGTAGTGTAGTATTAGGACTTCATCAGCTCCTAGCTGATGTACTATTAAATGTTTTTCAGGTTCGTTGTATTTATATGTGATTTTGTTGGATTGATACTTCGCAGGCTAGGTTTTTAAGCGATGGCTAGTCCTTTTGATCCTGGTCCCTGATTAGCATAGAAAATGAAATGACTTAACTTGTAGTGAGATGTGTATAGGTACAAGTTGTGTATGAAGTACTTTCATGTATAGACTTTATTTTCTCGTAACCTATGAGTTTAAATTTCCTCATGTTATTATCTCTTGACTAGTATGCATTGTAGAGAGAAAGTAACATCCTTTTAATTATTATGCTGACACTCGAGTAATACATGATAATTAGGAGAGTGTTACAAAGGCGGAGGTGGGTTTGGAAGAAGAAAGAAAAAAAAATGAAGAGTTATGGGAATTGGGGGAGGCACTAATACAAGACCAAAGGGGTTAGGGTTTCTTTTTTTTTTTTTTGTAGGTGGGGAGGGGTGTAAGTGTAATGTGATATTAGTAGGTGAAGGTAGTTAGATAATTTTATATATAAAGACACTAAATAATAATTAAATCAATTTAAGACCATAATTAAACACTATTTTTCATACACTACTCATCCAAATAAATGTATTTTAATGATATGTCTTGAAATTTGAATTGGAGGGAGTTCTAAACTTTTAGAAGGCTCTAATTCTTAACATTTAAACAAATCAACACAATAGCTAATATAAATATGCACTCAAACCTAAGAGGAATGTCTAATTATTCATTATCTAATTAATTAAGAAAATTAATTCCTAATTAAAATTAATTAATTCTACTTAACACATAATTAGGACTAAATAAAAAATTGGGCTTTACATTTTTTTTTTATATACTTTCTATGCTGTCATCTAGATTTTATTCAAGTCAATAGTATATTTTATTCATATGATATATATATTCAAGGCAATAGTTTCTTTTAGTAGAATAATTTGAAATCTAAATTTTAATTTTAATAAATATAATTTGGTTCAAAAAATAATATCTTATTCCAAAAGTTAATATATAAATTTTCAATAATTATCATATTTACTATTAAATGATATTTTAAATGTTTCTCTTTTATACTTTATATTCTATTATCTAGTTTTTATTGGGATCATCTAGATTTTATTCAAGTCAATATTATACATATTTATTTGTATGATTATATATATATATATATATATATATAAAATTTCATTCAAAAAGTTAATGTATAATTTAGTGGCTATTTATAATATATAGATATAAATTAAATTTAAAACATATGATTTGAAAAACAAATATAAAATTTTTAAATTTAATTATTAAATGACTATCTCTATTGATTTTCAATAATAATTACCATAATAATCATAAAATGATATTTTAAAAGTTTATCTTTTATAATTTCTATGCTATCATTGAATTTTTTCTACAAGGATAATGAAAATCTTATTCAACAATTAGAAACCTATTCTAGGGAAAGTTTAGGCACATGACAAATTATCCTTCAATGAGAATTTAGTACTTGATTATTTTAATATATATATATATATATATATATATATATATGGTAATTTACTACATATATAATTGTATTTTAATAATTTTAAAGACAAATCAAATATGATTTGCTCATTATTTTATCTTATCATATTATAAATATATATTAACCCCTAGACTTAAATTTGACCTAGTTTTGTCAATTGTTGCAATTATTATTAGATTTGATTTGTATATAGTATTGACTTTAAATTAAATTACCATTGAAAGTTCATCTTTATATAAAATTATGACTTGAACTTTGCACTACTTACTATTGGTCACTATTTTGTTCATCTCTTGTTTAGTTGACAATCAATATATATATGTAAAATTCACTGGAAGTAGTATTTATTACTATGTGTAATCAAAGTGAGAAGTGAGAGTTTCAAATTAAAAAAAATAGTAACTATATTTATATTTATATAAATAATTAAGACTATACTTTGAAAGTAAGTTTTTTTCTAACGCTCTGTGTAATCAGCATGGTATGTACCGTGAGAAAGAAAGAAACAATTATATTTATATTTATATAACTAATTATGACAACTTTGAAGTTGCCAACTATTTTAATAGAAATATTTTGTCTCATCTAAAATTTAAATCAATTAAATAATTTAAAAAATAAAATATTTTGTCTGATCTAAAGATAAATTTAGTTTTATTTTTTAAAAATTAATCTAAGTAGCTATCAACAATCAAATGACAGAAGTTGCCAACTATTTTTAATAACATATATATAATTTTAATCAATTAGATAATTTAAAAAATAAAAATATTTTGTCTCATCTAAAATTTTAATCAATTAAATAATTTAAAAAATAAAATATTTTGTTTGATCTAAAGGTAAATTTAGTTTTATTTTTTAACAAATTAATCTAAGTAGTTATCAACAATCAAATGACAAAAATAAAGTCATAATGATCTAAAATATTAATTTTATAATTTAAATTTAACCTAATAAAATTGAAAAATATAATATTAATAAAATATCACGTGCAATTAATTTTTCTTGAGAACTTTAGAATTGTAAATTTGGCTATTCAACAATCAAATGTCAAAATATTTTGTATTCTGCTTTAAAAAAAATTTAAAATTTTAATACTGTGTAAATTAATTTTAAAATAAAAAACAATAGATCAGTATGAGATAACACATTAGCATAATTATTTAAATTATTATCCAATTTAATTCAAAAATTAAAAATTGATATTATTTTATACAATACAATTAAATATTGTTGTTATGCAATTATGACAAATTTAATTTAATTTTAGTTATTAGCTTTAAAAAAATTAACTTTTAAAATTTTAATACTGTGCAAATTACTTTGAAGTTGCCAACTATTTTTAATAACATATATATAATTTTAATCAATTAGATAATTTAAAAAATAAGAATATTTTGTCTCATCTAAAATTTTAATCAATTAAATAATTTAAAAAATAAAATATTTTGTCTGATATAAAGATAAATTTAGTTTTATTTTTTAACAAATTAATCTAAGTAGTTATCAACAATCAAATGACAAAAACAAAGTCATAATGATCTACAATATTAATTTTATAATTTAAATTTATCCTAATAAAATTCAAAAATATAATATAAATATAATATCACGTGAAATTAATTTTTCTTGAGAATGTTAGAATCACTTATTCCTTTAAACTTGGCTATTCAACAATCAAACGTCAAAATATTTTGTGTTCTGCTTTAAAAAAAATTAAAATTTAAAATTTTAATGCTGTGCAAATTAATTTTAAAGACAAAAACAATAGACCAGTATGAGATAACACATTAGCATAACTATTTAAATTATTATCCAATTTAATTCAAAAATGAAAAATTGATATTATTTTATACAATACAATTAAATATTGTTGTTATGCAATTATAACAAATTAAATTAAATTTTAATTATAAAATATGATTGATTTGCAAATAAAATTGAATAAATTTAATTTTACATTTTTCAAAAAACATAAGCATTTAATTCTAGAAATTCAAATAAAAAAATGATGCTATTCAAAGATAAAAGATTAATATTGTTAGAAATACTTCCTGTCACAAAAAAAAAAAACTTTTTGGTTTTGGCCAATAAAAATAATTCTTTTGTATACATCTTCATTTTTCCAATTTCAAACGTATTTATAAAATGGAAACTAAATAGAAGTATGATTTTAAATAATTATACTAACCTTTTAAATAGAAGTAAGAAATTTTGTAATTAATTATAACGTTAAAGCAAATTGATTATATATAATGTTGTTACCCAAAAAATAAATTATTACAATGTCAAAGATTCCTGTAAACAAAATGTTAAACATTAAAAGTATTTTCATTTCCATATATTAATTAATGAATTTATCCATTGATTACCATAACATTAAAGCAAATAATTATAGTGAGATACTCATAGAGACCGTTAAAGCAAATGTTACACATGAATTGTAATCGATAATATATTTCAACCAGAGATACTAAGACGGTGGCATCATTTGAAGGATTAAAAGATAATTAAAAGAGACAAAAAAAATTTACAACAATGAAGAGAACGTAACGTTCTTTACGTTTTAATTAGTATTACTATTATTTCAAATAGTTTATGTATACATATTTTTTTATCACTTGATCATCCCTAAAACAATAACCCATGACTTAGGGATAAATTTTATTAATATGGAGCAGTATATTAAATTGCTCCTTTTTCACTTTTAGGTATAATTGTAGGTATTTTTATGTGCTAGAAAAATTATATGTTAAAGCTAACATTGTAGGCTAGTTCCATGAATTTTCTTGATCCTTGTTTTGGACCCTACTACCTGAAAAAAATCATGAACCAAGACTATATATGTGCTATCTGAATTTCTGGTCTTGAAGCTGAAAATTTTGCTAACTTTTTTAACATAGCAAATGATTGATTTTTCCTTCGAAATTTTACAGAGTGTTGGAAACATCTTAATTTCAATTATAATTTTTCTTTTGAATTGATTTAATCATTTGCTAGGGATAAAAATTATGAATTTTGGGTTTAAGTTGAGGCTAAGTGGTCTCTGACCAGAAATTGCCTAATTTTTTTGACATAGTTAGAGAAGTCTTTTTATACTGAAAGTTTTATGGGACCTTTGGGACACATTAAAGTGTTCTTGAGAATTTTTATAGCCTCTAAATTGATTGTTTGGTATGAAAATAAATTGTGCTATGAACATGTGAAATCTGTCATTATGCTAGAAATGCAACAATGCTTTGAATTGATGAAGTAATGGTATTTTGGGTCCTAGTATAACATGAATACTTGATGTTAACTATTTGGTCATGTGACTTGTGACATATGAATGCATGCTAGACAATTTAAAGATTGATTTATGAAACACAAATGAGAATTGCATTGTGAATGAACGCCTGTATGTGTTTTATGCATGCATTGAAAAAGAAAAGTGAATGATATATTGAATTAAGTTCTATAGCCATAAGAAACATGAGATCCTCTTTGACTTGTCAAGGGCAAATAAAGAAACATGAGATCCTTTTGACTTGTCGAGGGCAAATAAGGAGATGTGAGATCCTTTCAACTTGTCGAGGGCAACAAGAGGGATGGGATCCTTTCGACTTGTCGAGGGCAAATAGAAAAGGAAGAGACTCTTTTCGACTTGTATAGGGAAAATAGAGATAGATGAGGTCTTCTTCAATTTATTAAGGGCAATTAAAGATAATTTCTCTATATTTGGTATATACATATTTGTATCATATCGAATCATTTTAATTGACATTATTTACTATGATTATGAGCTTATGATAAATGTGTACAAAGTGATTGATTCTTAAAAACAACCTACTTCGGAAGTATGATTTGGAACTTTAAAAATGAACCATTATTATAAATTGCATGACCACCTTTTTCATAAAAACCAAAGCAGCTGGGATGATGACGATGACATTATGATTGTGTAATTGGGGAAATGCCTTCCTGAGAATTGTATAATTCTCACCCCTATGTGTTTTTGTGTTTCCGTGTTGTCTCTAGGTTAATCAGGAAAACTATAGGGCTATATAGAAGGAATTGAATGGCAGTAGTTTAGTAGTTAGTGTTTTTATTATGTTATACTTAGTTGTAAGTATATGTCTATAAACATAGTGAAGACAGATGTGTACTAAAGCTCATAGAAGAGCTTCCTTTTGTACTTGACGTGTACTAAATAAATACTTCGTTTCCTTGCTATATATATTTTGATAGAACCATGAGTTAGTTACTATACGATTTGACCGATTCTTACTATAAATAATTAAGAAAGGTCTCAAATTTATAAGTAACAACTCTCGAGTACGATGCCATGACTTAAGGAGGAGGTTGTACTTGGGAGGATGTTACAACTTGCCCCTGGAGGCCTTGGTATACTAGGGTTAACAGAATGACTGCCATTAACTTAAGTTCTCTTCCTCAGTAATTCCCTAATCTAAAATCAACCAAAGTCATAAAAGGGGAGTTCTATGTTTCTAAGTTCAACATTTCTCAACTATTATAATTAAGCATAAGCTTCACATATCCTTTCATTAGTCATACTAGCTCTCATCATCAAAAATCAGTTCTAAAGTCCTGAAATAACTCATAATATTAACTTAATCCAAGAATAGTCCCATGCACTTTGAAAGTTCAACAATTTTCATGAGATGCATCAAAATATATTTTCTAGTTCTAGAACAACCTGCATGTAACTCTGTATTATATAAAAAGCTCAAGTTCTAATTTATAAATACTTTATATTGCTAGAAAATAATAGTATAATGACCAACATAGGGCAATGAGATCAAACCCATTCACATGGAGGGGTAGAATGTGAAGGACCGACTCCAAAAGAGCTTCGAGGAGGAAGGATAGCACCAATATCTGCCATTGTAACCTCAAAACTCATAAGGAATCCATAAGTACTCCTATATTGCTCTAGATCTATTCTAAAAACCTTGGGGAGTACCCCACTTGACAATAATAAGAAAAAATAACAGAACCCAAACTTAGAACATGAAATAATGGGAAGAAAGGAGACAATATCTATCAACATATACATACCTTGATGATTGAGAATGATGGATTTGGGTGAAATTGAGAAAAAGAAGAAGAATGGAGGTTGGGGGTTTGGTTTCGATTTTTGCAAAAGAAACCTGAAACTTAGGTTTTAAAGGAAGGGTTTGGGTCACTAAATGGAACGATGTCATTTCTGATAATGTGCTGACATCGGGGCGCTCGCTGTAGCAAATAAAGCTCACTATAGCGATCCTTGAAATACCCTCACTCGCTGCAATGAAACCAGGCATGGAAAGGCTGAGCTCGCTCAAGTGAACCTATTTTGCATAATTCTCTAAAGCTGGAGCTGCAACATGATTATGAAATCCAAGGCCTTCCCAGCTACATAGGTGGGTCCTAAGGGACCCAAAGACTCCAGAACTTGGCTACGAACATGTGTCCTGAGGGTATTCCAGAGATCCCCAAGAAAACATCCTCGGGATGATCCGTGATTATAACTTCGTGCTATTTTTCATTTCAACTCTTGTTCGCGAATGTGGGCTTGTTCTCCTATGGCAGGTTAGATTGCTTTTCTATGAGTATGAAATCATTCTAAGGGTAGCTTCCCTATCTCCACTAGAATTACAGCTTCTGTTCCATAGAGTACCAGAAAGGGTGTTCGTTGGTCACTGAGTGTGGTGTAGTACAGCTTGCCCAAAGAACACTTCCTAGTTCATCCGCCCATGGCCCTTTTGCCTAGTCGAGCCTCTTCTTTAATCCTTGTAAGATGATCCTGTTAGCAGCTTCTACTTGTCTGTTGGTTCGTGGGTGCTCTCCTGAAGTAAAGTGTTGGGTGACCCCAAAATTTTCTAACAATTACCTAAACTTCTAGTTAGGGAATTGGGTTCCGTTGTGGTGATGATCCCTTTTGAGATGCCAAATTGAGTGAAGATGTTTTTCCAGACAAACTTTCGACATTGAAAGGAGGTGATGGTAGCCAAGCTTTCTGCCTCTATCCACTTTTTGAAGTAGTCAATCCCCACTATCAAGTACTTGACTTGCCTTGGAGCCATGGGAAAAGGTCAGAGTATGTCAAACCTCTAATGGTTAAAGGGCCATGACATCACGGCAACGGTCATCCTTTCTCCTGGAGCTATGTGAGATGTTGCATTCTTCTGGCACTTATCACACTTTTTTGTGAACTCAACTGCATCCTTCTTCATCATTGGCTAGTAATATCAAGCTCGGAGAGATTTAAGGGCAAGAGTCTGTCTTCCTGGGGTGATGGCATCCTATTCTTTCATGAATTTCTTCTAAAACATATTTGCCTTGGCAGGTCCCAAGCACTTTAGTATCAAGAGAGGAGCTCCTCGTTATAGGACCCATCCATGAGCTTGTAGCGAAGGGCTTCTTTCTCAATCCTTCTAGCCATGTCTGTGTCTTTCGGAGGGTCCCGTGCTCTAAGAAGCATTTGAATTCTAAGGTCCAATTTGGGTTGACTTCGGTTACTACAACTTGATGTGTTACTGTAATGGTCAAGTGACTCAAAGTCTCCATAATGAGGCTCCTGTTGTTACCTCCCGACATTGTGATGGCCAGCTTAGAGGATGTCAACTTGGAATTTTTTTTTCACAAGGGATGTGTCGCATGCTGACCTACCTAAATTAGAGATCAAGCTCTTGACTAGCTCCAAGTATCTTTGGAGCCGTGGTTCTTTTACAGCTTATTCTCTAGAAGACATGGGATGCTACAATCCGTGAGTCTATAAAGATTTCTAACCTGTTTATGCTTAGTTCTTTTGCTAGGTTCAGCCTTGCAATCAAGGCTTTGTATTCTGCTTGGTTGTTAGAGATCAGGAATTCAAATCTGGTCGACATTTCTACCTCTGTGTTATCATCCCTTCCAGGTATAACCCCGACTCTGCTACCTTTTGGATTTGAGGATCCATCAACGTATAACCTCCATTTTCATTCTTCCTAAAATGCTTCTCCATCAGTCTATTCCTAGATAAAGTCAGAGTGTGCTTATGCTTTTATGGCTGTTAAAGTTTCATAATAGAGGTCGAATTTGGAAAGCTCAATGGACCAAGAGGTCATCCTTCTTGCTAGGTCTGTCTTCTATAGTATCTAGATTGGTTGGTTAGTTCGGACTCGAATAAGGTGCACTTGGAAGTATTGTCTCAGCCGTCTTGTTGTGAGGATTAATGCGAATGCAGCCTTTTCCAATCTTTGATATCAGAGCTTGGGTCCATGAAACACTTTACTAGTAAAGTACAAAGGCTCTTGAGCCTTGCCTTTTCTAGGAGCAAAACCGTGCCAACGGCTCTCCAACCGATAAGTATAAGACTAGCTCCTCCCTTTCTCTGGTTTATCAAAGGTTGGAGGAGTGGTCATGCTTAAAGTGCTGGAATGTTTCCTCCTACTAGTCGATCCATTTGAGCTCTTGACTTTTTTAATGCAATTCAAAAAGTGGGAGGGATCTCTTGAGCAGCTTGGGACAAGAATCATAACAATGCTGCCAATCACTCTCTTAGCTTATGGACTTCCTTCTGATTCACTAGGCTTCTCATGTCTAAAATTGCCTGACATTTATCTGGTGCACTTGGAGGGATTAAGGCGCGTTCTGTGTTTCAGGAGACATGCAAAGGTAGTTTCCAAGTTGGAAAGGAGGAGTTCTGGGTCGTGGTCTGACCAGCATATCATCGATATACACTTTTAGGGTTTTCTCAAAATGGTCCCCAAATACCCTATTCATAAGCACTAGTATATGAACCTACATTTTAACCCAAAAGGCATCACATTGTAATAGTTTTTTGCCCTAAATGTTATGAACGTTGTCTTTTCTTCATCTCTAGGATCCATTGGAACCTGGTTGTATCCTGAATAAGCATCTATCAAGAACAAGAATAAAAAACCTAAAGCCGCATCTACTAATCCATCTATGCTTGGGAAAGGTTACAGGTCCTTTAGGCATGCCTTGTTGAGGTTGGTGTAGTTAATACACATTCATGTCTTCCTGTTCACCTATAGGACCAAGACTACGTTGGACGCCAAGTTGGGTATTGGATTTCTCTAACAAACCCAGCTCCTAGTAGCTCTTCAGTTTGTTTAACAACATCCTATTCTTAGTCTGGGGCCATCCTCCTCCTTCACTGGCTAATAAGCTGATGCAGAGTAGACCAATAGCTTATAGGTCATTGTGACGGATCTACCCTAGGCACGTCTGAGTAGTCTCAGCGAACACGTCGACATTTGCTTGGAGAAATGTTAGTAACTTTTCCTTTATCGGTCTATGGCAGTTCCTTGCTTATCTTGGTTAACTGCCTTTGGCTTTTTCCAATCTGGACTTCCTCCAACTCACTACTAGGCTCAGGCTAATCACTGAGTTTATGGCTTCATACATCAAGATCTACGATGGCTACATCTCTTTTTTCTTCGGGTTTTGTTGTTTTCCCAACTTTGAGGCTACCATTGTAGCAATGCCTTGCTGTTTCCTAGCTTCACCTAATGGTAACTATTCTACCCCTGGTTGTGTGGAACTTCATGATGAGGTGAACAATGGTTATTGATCTTCGGTCTTCCTTTGATAATGTTGTATACAAATAGCCTTTGTATGACCAGGAAGTTGACATCAACCTCAAAAAGGATAGAAAGGGTAACGTAAAGCTAGAAACCGTCACCTGTTACAATTGTAGAGAGAAAGGACACTTCAAACCAAATTGTCCTAAAGTCAAGGGTCCAGAAAAAGCTCATGTTTAAGAAGAAATGCATGCTGGCCACCTGGAGTGAATTAGAAGAAGAGAAGGAAAGATCAAAAGATTAGGAGGAGCTAGAGGTTGCAAACCTATGTTTTATGGTAGGCTATATGTTAGAAAGTAAACCTGAGGTAAATAGCTCTTAGGAATCTTAGCTTTGTATGAAGAGTTGCTTGAGGACTCTCAAACTCTTTCTTCTCACTATCTCAACCTAAAAAGGAAACATCAAAAGGCTATTTTAGAACTTGAGATGGCTAAGACAAAAGTTGAGAGTCTAAGGCTTGAAAAAGAAGAATTAAAAGGAGAAAACAAAGTTTTAAATGAAGAATTCAATGCTTTAGTGAAATCTCAAATAAAAGTGAAAACACTTAGAAGGTAATTTCTGAGCTAGAGAGAATTTCAAAGCTTTTCAAATCTTACCTTGAAAAATTGGTTAAAGGATAAAAAAACCTTGATTTGATGCTTGGAGGTCAAATGCTATATTTTCAAAAAATCGGTTAGATATGAAGAAAAATATATGAGAAAAGAAAACTAACTCAATTCAAGAAAATAAAGAACAAAGGTTCTTGTACGTTCTGTCATAAGAAGGGACATCCATCTAACAAGTGCTTCTTGAGAAATAAGTCTATCAAAAAGGTTGGAAAACCTCCCCCTTGAAAGACTAACTCAAGAGGACCCAAGAAAGTCTAGGTACCTAAATTAAAACTGTGGTTGTTGTAGGTTTACCTAAGAATGCATGTGGAACCTGACAATAAGTGGCACATGGACAATGGCTACTCAGGACACATGTCAGGATCCAGAAGATTGTTTAGAACTTGCGGCCCAAAAATTCTGGATCAATAAAGTTTGCAAATAGAGGTTACTCCTCAGTCTCAAAAGCTTACATAGTTTATAACAAAAGGATGCTTTGCATAGAAGAGACAATACACATCAAGTTCAAAGAGCTCAAGAAAGACTTTGCTAATGATCTCAATGAGTTGGAAGACGGTCTTGAGAAATGAGTGCCAAGAAAACTTCAGACAGCAAGTAGATAAAAGCCAAACCCTCAGCAGTAGACACTTTATGTTGCTCTGTCCACCTCTCTTGGGGACTTTTCTAGAGGTTGAAGGTGCATTATCAGTTCTAGGAATTTCCTCCGTTGAAACATAATCTCCTTCTTGTATGATCTCCCACAAGTCAAGATTTGTGTATTTAATGAACAACTCTATTTTGTCTCTCCAATATGCATAGTCTCCACCATCAAAG
Source organism: Dalbergia oliveri (assembly GCA_030441495.1). NCBI lineage: Eukaryota > Viridiplantae > Streptophyta > Magnoliopsida > Fabales > Fabaceae > Dalbergia > Dalbergia oliveri. The sequence continues at coordinate 33,639,999 of JAMLFY010000003.1, read as the reverse complement.
AATGGCGGTCTATTAATGGAGTGTCCTTCTGCTATGTGGATATTTTGTGCCATTTATCCTAGGGATCTTTGTCCTCTACAGTCATTAGAAAGTTTAACCCCTTAGAGGCCTGAGCTTTGATACTAATTGTAGGTAGAAAAGTGCATGAGAATTTCTTTCCTTTTCTTTTTTGAAAAACTTAGACAAATACTATCAAGTACTAAACTTGAAGTGCAATGGAAACAATGTTACTATGTTAGAAAGTAACTTTTTGAACCATTTACAAATGTTGAAAATGAGCATAAAGAGTTTTCTAGAAAACATAATATGAAAAGCACTAAGCGTAAATAAAAGAAAGTTAAGGGAGAAGAAGATACTGCACAAGATATTTTATATTAGTTCGGCTAACTTGCTTATATCTAGTTCTCAACCATCATTGAGTTTCAATAAAATCCTTTCTCTACTAGAGAAAGTTGGATAGTCTTTACAGTAGTCTTCCCAAGCTCTTACTAGTAACTAGTAGCTCACTTTATTGTCATACCTAAGTAGTCTTTGACCAGCCTCTCAAGCTAACATTGTGACCAATAGCTCACTCTACTGTCACAATCAAGTAGTCTTTAACCAGTCTATCCAAGTTAACTCTGGCTAGTAGCTCACTTTCCTGTCACAACCGAGTAGTTTTTAACCAGCCTTTCTAAGTCAACTCCATGACCAATAACTCACTCTCCTGTCACATTATGAGTAGTCTTTGCTTAGCCTCTTCATGCTAACTCACAATGATCACTACTAGATCAGGGTTACAAGGTTTGTGTTTAGGTTTGAACACTCAAACTATCCAATACTCAAGTTTTCATAAGATGAACAATAATAGGCCTGAAACTTCTAATGACTTCTTTCTAAATATTCTTTCTAGGAAGAACATATAATTTACTAAGAATATTGAAAGAAGATTTTTACAGGGAAGAAACTAATTACAAGCAGTAATAAACTTTATAAAGAATGAAGGGAAATTTCTTCATGTTTCAGTACTTTTATATAAAAGGTCATTGTCTTTGTAAGCATAGCATCTCCTTTGTACTTGATCTTGCCTTTATGACCATTGCTCTTGATCAGTTTTCCTAGTGACACATGTTGATCTCCTTTTTTGTGTCTTGAAAATGTAGTCTAGAGGATAGATTGGCATTATCAGAAGGTTTCTAAGGCCACCTTCAAAACTACTTTGTAATTTCTGAACAAGGTTTCTGAACTTTTCCTTCTAGAAGCTGGGACAGTTGACCAAGTTGTTAGAAGAGATGTCACATCAATCCTTGAGAGGGTTTGACTTTAAATTTATTTCAAAATTCCCTCATTTTCTTGTAAAGTGCACTGTTCCATTGTGAAGCGTGCTTTCTGTAGTGCGGTAAGTTTCTTGACTTTTCTTTGATCTTCTAGTTTTCAATCAGAGCGTGTTGATGATGATATGATTATGATCATGATGACTGAAGGTGTAGTATACACTTGCTTCAAAGTTGGATGGAAATCTTCACTAGAATTTTACTTTCTGAAGATCTGAGCCTTAGTTTCTTGTACTTGAAATTTTTTTTCAATCCATTGAGTATATATACAATCATTTCACTATGTACTTTTCACTTACGTTAAGTCACAATCTCTTCAAATGAGATTGAATATATTTGCACATGTTATGTGAAAATATTTTCATTTTAAGAACCATGTTATGCCAACGTAAATGACCTATTAGTTGCTTCAAGAAACTCAAGGAAAAGATTAGTCATTCTTCAAAATATTTTCTCTAAATTGATTATGTTATCACTCAAAACATTTGGCACTTAAGCTTTCTGAAATGTTCTGGGCTAACAATATGGCCATTGAGCTTAACCCTTTCTCCCCGAAGCTAAAGAGGTCTTCCGGCTAAGCCCTTAAGTCAATGTCTTTTAACCCCAGCTTATCAAAGGCATCTCAAAGATGATGTCAGTGGAGCTTCCCTGTCGACCAGGTACTCTCCTGATTTTCGTATTCATCGTGAGTATCGATATCACCATCAGATCATTGTGCCCATGTACAATATCCGGGTTATGTTCTTCTGAGAAGATATTGGCGTTGCTCGTTGGGCTTGTGTTGTCTCTTCTACCATCTCCCACCCTCATTACTTTTTTTAACACCCTTTTTCGCGATGATTTGGAGAATCCCCCAAGTGAAGCCTCCTGATATAGTGTGAATGGTTTGCGTCACTAGGTCCTAATGAGGTTCTTCTCAAGTCTTTGGCAACTAATTATGGTTGTTGGTTGGTCCCTTTGTCTTCTTCTAGGGTCCCTCTAGCTTGGTGTTGACCTTCTCTTCCTCAGACTTCTTTAGGAGGCCACGTACTTGGCTAGCTTCCCTGTCGGATTAGTTCTTCTACTATATCCTGGAGATCTCGACAATCCTCAGTCCAATGCTCGTGGCTCTAATGATACTCACAGTATGTTGTTTTGTCAGTATAGGGGGTGGTTCTGAGGCGCCGGGCCGGCGCTTTGTGTTATGGATCTCTTGGAAGAGTTACGCCAATTAATCCTCAAAGTGGCCCTAGGCCCTAGGCTGGCCCCTAAGCCTATTATTTCAACCCCACTAAAATTTCAGCCTATAATTTCGGGGGCTTAATAAGCCCTGACCTCTAAACCCATTAAAATAGTAGGTCAACCCTCATGGGCCATGGGCAACCTTAAAAATGCCCATGACTCATTTTTCAGCTTCTAATCTCCATTCAACTTCGATTACTACTAAGCATAATACACTGATCCTGAATGTAACTAAAATAGTGAAACATACATTTCTCAACTACTCACTTTTGAACATTTGATAAACCCTAATCCCCAAATCGTGTTTCCTTCAAATCGCATTTCCCTCATTGATTTTTCCACAATCCCACTTCAATTGCTCTCTTCTCCATTTTCTTCGTGAATCGCACCTGATCCTCCTCTTTTTGCACTTCACGGATTGATCTGAGTTCTTCTTTGTTTAGATTTTTTTTTATCATTTTGTGGTTATTGATACTGTTGAGCAAGCTTGATGGTCGATTATGTGATTTTCCTTTTCTCTTTTTGGAAAAAATTGAATATGTGATTTGGAGGATCTGTGTTGGAAAAAATGCAAGTTTCCTCTTTCATTGTTACGGCTACCATTAGCATCTTGCCATTGTAGTTGTGATTCTTCCTCCTTCAATATCGTCAGGTTCTTCTCCTTCTATTTGCTGTGATTCTCATTTTCTTTTTCAATTTCTCAGGCTTGAAGCATTTTCTTTATATGGATAAAAAATCTGGTAGTTTCTTGTTGAGGTTACTCTTATATAGTGATTCACTACATTACTTCCTTTTGGGTGTTTGCCATATTTCTGAATCCTAAAATCCTTTACACATTCCGTGAGAGAAAAATGCTTAGAACTAGATTTGAAAAATAAAAAACACACCGTAGCTTTGTGATTGAAATAAGTGCTAGTGTAATAAAGAGTAAAAGAGTGGTCTCTTGAGCTTAAGACCCTTTTATTTTTTGTGCGTGTGCAATTCCAAGGGAGAAAAAGCAATAGCTAGAATATAATGGTTTATATATATAAATATATATAGGAATATTGGGGGTAAGTGCCCTACAGTTTGTGGTGAAATCCATGGGCTATTTCAAACCAAGGTAGGAAGATTAAATTGGAAGGTGATAGATAAAGTGAAGCCAATTTTAGAAATGAATATTTGTTGATTGTTATGCAATGATCCTCTTTGTTTGTATACTTGTGTGTTTGTTCATGAAATTATGTTTTTCTCAATGCAATTGGCATTGTGTTTGCCAGACAAGACTATTCACTGGAGTCATGTTGGTTGGTGCAATCTCTTCTACATTAGTTATGCAAATAGACTTTACTTGCCCATTTTATCCTGTTGTCTTGATTCCTTTTATTTTAGCTTGTAGCTACTCTCTTCAGCCCATGGGCCAATCCATTTGAAGTAAGAAGGATTAGTGGCTCTTTGAAAATAAAAAGGCAAAATATATGCAATGTATACATACTTTTCTAAATATCCACTTTGCATAAGTTGTAGTTACGTCATTTGTTTATATCTAAGAGACATAGTAATTTCATTCTTATATAACAAGAGAAAGGAAAAATGGCTAATTAAAAAAAAAAAGTTACATTGACTTTTTCTTGTAAATAATATATTGCTAAATGATCTTAGTTTAAAAGGGCTAGCCTATAGGTGGGTCAATCCATGGGTTAGCTCATTTTAAGTGGGTTGGCCCATAGGTTGGCCTTGGCCCATAAGGCCCATGTGGGCTTTGGGCCTTTGGGCCTTTGGGCATTTTGTAGTTGTGGGCTTTTTGGCCCTAACCCACGTCGGCTAGCTAGGGCCAAATAGGGATGGGCTAGCCCATTTGACACCTCTAGCACCAAGGATACGTGGAGTGGGGTGTATTTGGAGAATCGTCTTCCTTTCGAGTATCGGGATCTCCCTCTGAGTTAGTTGTCTCTTTTGGGGCTCAACCTTCTGTGATCATTTTTCTCTCGATTTTAGGGCTTCCTCTAGGTTTATGTATTTCTCCACTTACTGGCACTCTCCAAGGGTCCTAGGTTATTTCAAGGCCAACAATCTCTGGAAATCTCCTGTTTGCTGATGAGTGTTATCAATGCTGTTTGGGGGTCGGGTCTCTAATCTGTAGCTCCTCTTAGTTGAATCTATCGAGGTATTCTCGAAGAGTCTCGTTTGGAAATTGTCTAGACCCGAGTATTCTGGTAACCGACTTGACCTTTGTTCTGCTTGTAGTGAGTGCTAGGAATCAGGAGCTTAAGTCTAGGAAGCAGTGGATGGACCTGATTGGAAACTAGTTAAACCAGGTGAGGGCTGATTTTTGTAAGGTGAGTGGGAAAGCCTTGCATCTAAAATGATATGTTATTCCGTCGAGGAAAATTCAGGTCTGGAAGATGTCGAGGTGTTCCTGGGGTCATTGGTTCCATCATCCTGCTTCATGTCTGGGCGACTTAAAGGCTGGAATTGGGAACCTTATAATTTTCTCATCAAAGGGGGTCTCTATCCTCATGGTCTATTGCGGTCAGGTGTAAGCGAGAACTTGGGTTCTCGAATCCTGGTCATCGGCACGATGTCGGTTAGTGGAGGCCAGATCAGAGGTAGGCCTTTGAGACGTGTTGGGCTGGAAAGTGGGTGCTTGGTGGCTTCTTGGATGATATGAGGTTTCATTAGGATCCAAGCATCCATCAACTCCTTAGCAGATTTCCCTCGGAGTTCCAAAGGTCGGGCTTCTCAGCCTGCTCTAAGCTTTTCCTCCGGCTCACAGACTTCTCGTCTTTTCTCCTCAGCTTTCTTTCCACTTCCTCGACCGCCGCGCCATCCTTGCGATGTCTTTCCTCGTGACACTTTCTCCTTTCCAGCTCGTTTTCCAAACTTGTTATCTTTGCGCTTTGATTGCGCAACAATGGAGAATCTCTTGGTGGGGGAGGCTAGTGCCTTACGGATTCTCATGACCGAGACTGGCTGGGCCCTTCGGGCTGGAGGGCCCTTCCTCTGGGTCTATTTCTAGTCTGGGCCTGGGCTCACCATGTTGAAAGCAAATTCCGACGCGTGATCTCATCTGGGGGATAGTAGGCTGGGAGCGGAGGCTCAATGGCAGGGCGGCGCCGCCTCCCCCCTCAAAGATAGGTCTCCTGGTAGTCTCGATTCAGAGCCATCGGGGTTAGCTGTGGCTGTATGGTGGGGTTTGGAGGTGTTGTGGTTCAGCTGCAATCTAGCAAGTATGGATATGGTGGTGTTTAGCTGCAATTTGAGGTCTGGGATGGTGGGGTTGAGTATGTCGCTGGCAAAGCTAATTCCCTGAATGGCGCCAATGTTACATCCAGTAAAGTTAGAGAGGTGTTCCGGTTGAACCAATGATGTTTTGGTGGGCTCCTCCTCCGTTCCTCATGGGATCCAACTGGGGTACCTACAAAGGCACTCCGACGCTCAAGTCAAGGTGGGAAGTAAAGAAGGGGCAATGACAATTGGGATTGATTGCTTACCTCAATTGTACTTTCTAATATGTATATATACCATGTTGATAGTCCAAAAAGGAGATTTAGTGTTGAGCTGGATGATACAAAAAACCGTTAGGGATCTTTGCAAAAGATTTGTCAATACCCGTGCTCGTCATGCGCTCACTCTGCACTCTTCCGGGTTCCCGTAGGGACATCTCTTCAGGGGACCTTGGAAACACCTCGGATCTCATATATAATCCCTTATTCTAGCTTGGTTCAAGGAACTCCAGGCAATTACCCCGCGTGATGAAGGCATGCCATGATCTGATGATGCTTACACGAATCCGGCATACTCTTGGGTTCTTTGACCCGGATATTTGTCAATAACAGGATTGGAATTGAGCTTCACATTAAAATTCTATATAATAGTTCCAATTCCAACATCCAAACGAATCCTAAATTAAAATATAAAATATTTAGATGCTTTGAAAATAACTAAATATTATTATTCTATATAATTTATATTTTGATTTCTATGTATTGATTGTGTAAAATAATTTTACAAATGATTCAATAAAATTTTATCAAAATAATAAATCATGATTGGTGGTTATAATAGTGGATTATTACTCTCTACAATTTGTCATTTTGATAAATTGATTGAAAGTGTAAAAAATTGTTTTACACAACCAATTACCGTGTACAAATTAAATTCTATAATTTATTCTACGCAACCAAAATTCTAAGGATCACCTAAGTCAAAAAGTTATAAGGATCAATTTTTCTATCTTTCACTTTAACTGATTTAGACTTTATGGTACGGGAGGGGTCGAAAAGCTTCAAGAAATTTCTCACGTAAACAGTATAATAGTACGCTTGTATCATAAAATAAGTGAACTTATTAAGAAATGACAAATGTCATGGGCACATAGGCTCTAGCAACTATAAAAGGCCAATAAGCTGCTTTGGTGTCTGCACCATCCGAATCCTGGAAGCCCCAAAATGTCTCCCAAATACGCCCTAGTGCTGCCACTTGCATTGGTGTTTGTTGCAACCTCTCTTGCTAATTACCCTGGTGATGAAAGGCCTACTCATCATGATCCAAAAGAGGTATCCCGAAAAAGCCAGAAAACTGGCAGTTTGGGCAGTTTGTGAGGAAATCACCAGAACACACACTATAAGAAAAATTGACATTTTTCAACGTTCTGATAATTAAAGTATGAATAAAAGTATTGTTAAAAAAAATAATTTTGACATAAAGTGATACTTATAAATTTTTATCGACAATTAGTATATGTTGAAAATATATCTTTTGAGTATTTTCAATATGTACTAATTATGATAAAAGTTTATATGTATTTTTAATAGTCATTTTATATCGAAATTACTTTTCTTGATAATACTTTATTGATGAGAACCGTTAAAAATATCATTGAAAATAGTCATTTTTCTTGTGGTGACATCCCAACTGCACCGGAGTTGTGCCAGCAAGAGAAAGAGAACTCACAGGTGAATCGCTACTATAAACCTCCTCATCATGGACATCCACCACACAAGCAAACTGCATAGGAGTTGCCCCATCATTTAGACAACGTTCCGTGACATGAGCCACCACACAAGCCCCCAACTGGCAACTAAGTTGCTCGGCTAGACCTATCTTACTAAAAAGCATCGATCCTATAATCATGTATGCACAAAATAAAGGTTGCAAGTTGGAACTGATGTAATCCTTTAATGTGAAATTATCCTTATTTGTGTGCTTTAGCTTTTCACTTATATCTATTGTTAGTTACGTTTCCACCCATGATGCCGGGATACGGCACCTGTACCTGTACCTAGTATAAATATAGATATGAGGTATGAAAATTTTGTAAAAAATGAGATACGAGTAATATATATATATAATATATATATATATATATATATATATATGATATCTGTACCTCATTTAAAAAAAAAAAGGATATTGGGTACGTACTCATATATACCCACATGTACCCAATGTATACTCTTATAGAAAATGAAAATACCCTATACGAGTTCTTTTATCATTTTTGCGTATCCGCGCTTCAGAGGTTCCTACTAATGCTATCACCATGAAGGTTGCACACTTGCACTTGTTGAAGAAAATCGGTATATATGGTTGCATAAATGTGTTGAATCTATCGATGGTTTAATTTTAATATTGGCAAAAAAAAAATTGAAGAAATATTCAGATCCCTTATCGTGACGAACCAAAAAAAAAAAAATCCTTCAAATGTGTTTAAAATTAAAAAAATGAAATGATTTAATTTGTAAATTAATTTATTTGTTTGTAATTGAAAAAAATGACAAATGAATTAATTTATAACTCCACTAAATTTCATTCTTTTAATTTTCAGATCCTTTGATTTTTTATAGGATTTGGATAAAAAATGAATTGATTTTAAAATTTACACACAAATCAAATCAATTCATCTTTTATTTTAATCATTCTAAACATAATTTATTATATTTTAGAGATCAAAATAAATTTATAAATCAATACATTTTCTATTTTATTTAATTATTCTAAATTATTTTAAACAAATCATTTTCCTAATTTAAGCATTCCAACAAACATTACCTTGTAGTAGATGCATGGAGAGTTTACTTTCGCCCCACTGCGTAGAGTTTGGGCGTTAAGCCGTTGGTAGTATGCCCATCAAAAAATCGTTGGTACTATTCTTAAATGCAATCAATAATAGAGCCAAATACGTTTTATCGAACTCAACTATAATGATAATAATACCTCAACTATACATTTCGTCTCAGTTCAATAAGACACTGACACCCATACTATTCTAAAGAAACATTCTTACAAAGCTTAATAAATCTCATCGTTCTTTTTTTTTTTTTTGATAATTAGATCAACAAAGTTCAGCACTCAAAAGAGTGAACATAAAGTACATGAGGCACCAACATGACTTAACCACTTTCTCACACTAACTAACCACGTCTGATATCTAAGATTTGCTATGTAACTAATTTGTTCATCAAACAACTTGCAGCACCTCCCTGCATGGCTTCGTTAGCGGACTACACCCAATTTTCATTCATTTCACTTACAAAAAAACCAAAAAGAGATAAGGAGTTTCTTTTATTGCTGGATCTATTAATTCGGTCCGAGATAAGCAAACAACAGTTAAGAGTGAACAAACAGGCAACTGAGCTGTAGAGAAAGGATAACAATTTCTACAATAGGTTAACAAATTTTAAAATAGTGTTTACTTCAGTGCATCTAATAGTAAGATTTTGCCGAAACATATATACTTGATATATATGGCTATTTTTTATTGATCTCCTTATCCACATCAACATTTAATCAGCATTGTACTAGCATTAGATTTCGTAGATTAGGTGGCTTGACTTTTTCAAGCCTAGTGAAGAAATTGGACACAAGTAACGAGTGCTGCCACAATCCTTTTGGTGCAGTAGACGGGTCTCCGAACCAACAATCCAAATTAACTTCTCAATTTAGTTTTTACTCTTGTGCTTATACAGAGAAGAATTTGTTGCTTTCTTTGTACCTTTTTTATTAGTGTTGAAAGTATACATTGGCATACAAATACTATATATAAGATACTTTTGGCGTACAAGTACCCTTATCACTTTTAATTTGTACTCCTAGTATTTGACGATTGACCCATCTGGATTCAGTAAGTGTGTCCAATTTTTATATTTCCATTATATTTTTATAGTAAAATATTTGATTGTCGATTTTGCTAGAAAACATTAGCTATTTAGCAAATCATGTTAATCTTTATGTCATTTATTTTTTAAATTAACACCTTAATTTAATTAAATTTTCAATTAAACCTAAACTTCCAATTGATCTAAAATTTCCAATTATACAACCCTACTAAACCTTAATGCTAATAATTCATGAAAGAAAGAAATCATGACGAAAAATATATAAATTTTCTTCGGGGAAATTGCAATATATGTGATCAATATTGGCTAAGCATTGCCATTATGGGTGGAAATAGGCCAAGCAGAGCTAGATTTTAGCTCAAATAGCTCAAGGTATTTTTTTCAAAATGAAGCCTGAGTCTAGCCATATTACCTAACATGGGCATTTTTAATGGCTTTGACCTAACCTTTCTAAAAGTCTAGCCTGATCTAAAAACCCATCTAAAAGCCTATTTGATTATAAAATATTTTAAAAAAATCAAAACGTTTATTCTTAAATAAGTTAAAATACTACTAAACATATCAAAAAATATATTTTAAAATAGACTAAAACACTTTAGTTAAAAAATATATTTTCAAATAGATTAAAATATTTCTATTGTCATTAGATATTTAAATGATAATGATGATAGTAATAATAATAATAATATAAGTAGGGCAACCTATTAGACTCAATAGACAATTTTTATAGTATGAAACTTGACTTGATTAACTAAAAAGACTTTTTGAAAAATCTTAGTCTAACTTATTTATTAAATAAACTAAACCTAATTAGGCCAAATGCCCCTGACAAGCTATTTGGCCTACTTCCACCCCTTATTGCCATGCACCGTCACGGACAAATCCTTGTGAGCTAGTATATTAGGCACCAAATCTTTACACGTGGAGTTCATTGTCATTTCCAGAATTAAACAAATGCTTTGGTTTTGGTACTCTCCAAGTAGGTGCTCCTCTGCAAAAGAGAAATGCTATCTTGACAGGCGCTGGGTGTATATGCAGACACCGTATGCAGCTCTCAGGGTGCATGTATGGAGAAAAAAAGCAGTACACCATAGTGGATCAAAAAATTCATTTTCACTTCCTTCATCTCCATCTCGTTTCCCTCCCAATCTCTCAGACTCATTTACTTCTTCCTCTCAAATCTCATCCACTCTGAAGCTCATCAAACCCGCGCTCCCTCAAGCTAGGTGAAAACCAGCTCTGTTCCCAAAGGTCGTGCACTCTCGGTTTCAAAGGATGGTTGTCGTGACCATTAAAAGCAACATTTCCTGCGGTTCATCCAATCGGCGCTTGCCAGTGAAATTTTGGCGCAAAGCTCTCCTGCTTTCCATTGCTCTCGCAGTCGCCCCAATCTCTCTTTTGTGTTGCTCACTCTTCGAACCAACAAGGTCAGTGTTTGCTCTCCCCAAAGGCTCCAAGGTCAATGCTTGCTCTCACCCAAGGCTCCAAGGTTGCGGCTTTGCCTCAGCGATGGTCCAAGGTCACCCGCTCAGAGCTCGCCGCTCCTGAGGTCGCGCAGCTCCAAGGTTGCTGCTTCTCACGTGAGACACTCCAAGGTCTGTGGTTCTGGTACACAAGACGCTCCAAGGTTGTGGGTTTCTGGCACGTGAGCCAGCTCAGAGGTCGGGCAGCTCGAGGTCATTGCTTTCTCTTGCGCGAGGCTTCGAGGTCTCCGGTTTCTCACACGCAACGCTCCAAGGCCACCCGCTCGAGATCGACTCCAGCTCAGAGGTCGCTTCCGTTGCTTCCCTCACGCGAGGCTCCAAGGCCGCCACTTTCTCTTGCTCCTGCTCACCTCCAAGCTCAGCGGCGTCAAGGTTGCTGACTTGCTCACGTCCGGCTCGCGCGTGAAGGTTGCTGGTTGCTTCTTCCTCACCTCCAGCTTAGCATCAAGGTAGCTCTTTCCTCACCTCCTATCTCGCGTCAAGGTAGCTTCTCTCACCATTGCGCCTTCATTAATGTTTATAATTCCCTTATGCAGAGATTTCAAGGTTCAATTTTTCCTTAAGGGTTATTTTTGTTTTGCAGTTAACGAAAGTCAATTTTTCATACAACAACACAGAATCAGATTGCTCAAGGTTTGTCTTTGGATACTGCATTTTACATTCATTTGATCTAGTTCTTTTCACAACGTCCTGAGACCACACATGGACTTCAATCTGTTAATAAAACTTCTACTTTATCTGAAATACTTGTTCAAAAGTGAAAATACATGACTACCGTTTTTCTTTTAGTGGCTGATGGAATATAAATTGCTTTATCCTTTCATTGTTTGTTAGTTTTGTGACCCTCTTTGTTTACTTAATTACTCACTTTTATAGTCAATTTTTAATAAAGAAGGCAGTGGATGGTTAAGAATTTTATTTGCTTCTGGTTGCATGAGGAATAGCCTCTAGTGAATGCAATGGACTATCTTGATGTTCTCTTCTGAAGCATGGGCATCATATCAGATGGTTGGGGAGTTTGGGTACAACTTGGATAGGCATGGCACTAGTTGCAATTACTTAGATATGGAACGTTGTTTTGCTGCAAAATTCCTATTAGCAAAACACATGCTGTGCAAGGTCATAGCTAGAATGATACTTTTTCTCTTCTTGATATCATCCCCATTTCTTGTTTCTTTCCAATTTGCATTTATGCATCTTGCAGTTTGCAGTAGATTTGTTCAACCTCTGGCTTGATGGATCTTCTCTTGATTTCATTATATATATATACATATAAATGCATTTGACTGTATAATAAAACCATTTTTCTATAAATGAAATTAAAATTAAACAATTGGTGATTTGCAGGATTTGACTCTTATTCGGTCAACACTTCTACCTAGTTTAAGGTGATTCTACAAGTTTCATTTGTTGGAATTATTTTCGCATAATAACTTAAGTAGCTGTTGACTGTTGTTAAGTATAATTCTAGCTCTATTTCTTTGTTCTAATATGCATTTTTTAATTCTTTGAATTTGGTTGGATGTGTCTTTCTAGTGTCTATGGGTTATGTTGTGTATTCTTCCTCATTTAGTCATTATTTGTGACTTTTCTGTGTTAGAGTTCAGTTCCAGTTGAAAGCATACCTGTGTACTTATTTCTGGAGCCATTTGCAATGAAAGTGGATTGTGGCCAGGAGCTTGGTGCACTGTCACTGGCATTTTGTGGATAGGTTTTTTTGTCAGGGATTGCTGTGTTTGGCTAAAGTTCAATCTTAAAATTTTTTGCTGGCACTCCTTGACCATGTCTCTGATTTTGGAATAGATGTTCAATAACCCTGCTCATGTGGTGTTTTGTTGCAAATTTTTTTGTGCTCTTGGTCCCAAGTTTGAATATAAGAGAGGGTCGTGTTATATAGTCAAGAATCAATACAAAACTTTGCCGAATCTTTATGAAATGTACTAGCAATGAAAAAGTTCAATGTTTGATTTATTCAATTATGTTTGGCAGAGGTATAATGAGTGCAACGTTGCTTTTCTAAGCTGGCTTGGTGTATCCAGATGATTTGTTTCTGTTAATAAAACTTCTGTTTATCTGGAATTGAGAAAAGTGAAATTAAAAATTGAATACTGATTATAATATCCAACTTTCAGTCTTAGATGTTAAATTTTGAAAGAAAAAGTTATGTGCATCATATCATGTTGCTTTTCAAACAGCATGAGAAGGGATGGGTAAAAGATGAATCATCATCATCTTACTTTTCATTTGTAAGAAAAAACAGAGTCCAGAAATGAGAATGTCATGGTTTAATGGTGTTGTAACTTGTGAAACTCCATTACTTGGTTTAGCATTTTAATTAATCTAGGAACACCTAATCTAGCAATCTCAGTATTTTCATTTCAATCATAAATTTATGTAGCTGATAACTATTGAATAATTGCATCCATTAACAAGATATGGTGTGGCTAAAGTCCAGAAATCTGGGCACCCAATTATAATATGGGGGTTTACTAAATGGGAAAAGTGCAGTTTGGTCCCCTCAACTCTTAATACTTTTCAAAATTGAGCACACTAATGTTCCTCTTTGATACTATACTTACCTTTTCGTTTTCTACTTTCTTATGACATTTTTTAATCCTTAAAGGTTCTTATTACCTTTTTTAAAATTTTTTTGCAGCTTCAAATGTTGCAACCAATTTAGGTTGTGGATATTTAATTGTATGTACTATCCAACTTTCATTATTCTAAGCTAGAAATCTAACATATAATCAACTTTGTCTTGTTGACTTTGTAGGGCAAGGATAAGTTAATGGATATGCTAACATATACTGAAGTTCAAGAGGCAATGAAAAGGAGACTAGAGATGAAGGCCATAACTTATGGGCTAGAGATGATTATAAATGCGAAGGAGCATCAAGTTGAGCCAGTTTTCATCTTGTTCCATATTTAAACATTGAGACACTAGTGAATTTGTTTGTGTGACTCTTAATAACGATTCTTCAATCATTTCAGAAACTTTTCATGAAAGGCTTTGGTGGCAACTTGAGCAAATCGTATCTAAAACCCAACATGATGGTGGAGAGGCGTAATATATGCAGTCGCAACATTCTCAGAAAAGTCCTAGACCTTTATGTTCAAGCTGAAGCATACTTTTAAAGGATTTTGAAGAGCAATATAGATGTGTAATTTTTGAATTTTTTAGCTCTATGGTTACTATATTAAAGATAGTTTATTTGATGGCATAGTTGATTTCTTTTATGTAAATATAATGTATGGCATATTGATGAACATTTTGTTTACTTGTTGGTTAACAAATCTTTGGAGGAATTTTAGTTGAAGTTTCCAATCTAATATTTTCACCCAGCCTATTAAAGGCCCCCATAGTCTCTTAATTTTTTAGATGTCAATATCCACAAATAAATATATGAAGGCTAAAGTGATTAGAATGCACATTAAATTGGAAAGCCAATTTCTCGTAATTTCACTCATTATGCTGGTAATTGGTTAAGATTAAGCTGGTAATTATATGCAAAAACTAGTAATCCCGAGGTTTCTTCAATTTTGTTTTTCCCTTGAATTGGATTGTTAGAAGCTAGTAATTTGGTATGAATTGCTAGTAACTATTTTCAAAGGCACTGGTAATCATGGAAAAAAGCTAGTAATTATGCAGGGTCCTTCAAATTTTTTTTTCCACTAACATATCTTCCTGAGCTTAATTAAAGGTTTCATTAGTATGTAGCCTTTTTTCAGGACCTACACCAATAAATACAATTGACACTAATGCTAAAATGATTAGAATTCCCCTTGAATAGGATTAGAAGCTGGTAATTAAGGAAGATAGTTGGTAATCACTTTGAAAGGCATTGGTAATTATTAAAAAATGCTAGTAATCCTAGGGTCTCTTGTTTTTAAGGTGCTGGTAATTTTGCATATGTTATTGGTAACTTGTTTTGAAAACCTAGGATTACAAAATTAAGTTGAGTATCACTTACGAGAGTGGGTTACAAAATTCTTCGTACAAACTCAGGATTACCAGCTTTTCACAAGAATTACTAGCATATTGTAAGTAAATTACTAGTGTATTGTGTCAAATTACCATTGACAGTTCAATTCAAGGAAAATTCTACTCATTTTAGCACTAGTGTAATTCTATATTTGTTTGTATATGTCCTAAGAATGTCAACAGGCTAAGGAAACCTTTAATTAAGTTGAGTATCACTTATGAGAGTGGGTTACAAAATTCTTTGTACAAACCTTTAGGATTACCAGCTTTTCACATGAATTACTAGCATATTGTAAGTAAATTACTAGCGTTTTGTGTCAAATTACAGCGTTCGGTTCAATTCAAGGAAAATTCTACTCATTTTAGCACTAGTGTAATTCTATATTTGTTGGTATATGTCCTAAAAAGGTCAATGGGCTAAGGAAACCTTTAATTAAGTTGAGTATCACTTATAGAGTGGGTTACAAAATTCTTCGTACAAACCTAGGATTACCAGCTTTAACAAGAATTACTAGCATATTGTAAGTAAATTACTAGTGTATTGTGTCAAATTACAGATTGAACAGTTCAATTCAAGGAAAATTCTACTCATTTTAGCACTAGTGTTATTCTATATTTGTTGGTATATGTCCTAAAAAGGTCAACGGGCTAAGGAAACCTTTAATTAAGTTGAGTATCACTTATGAGAGTGGGTTACAAAATTCTTCGTACAAACCTAGGATTACCAGCTTTTAACAAGAATTACTAGCATATTGTAAGTAAATTACTAGCTTATTGTGTCAAATTACCAGCGTTGAACAGTTCAATTCAAGGAAAATTCTACTCATTTTAGCACTAGTGTAATTCTATATTTGTTGGTATATGTCCTAAAAAGGTCAATGGGCTAAGGAAACCTTTAATTAAGTTGAGTATCACTTATAAGAGTGGGTTACAAAATTCTTCGTACAAACCTCAGGATTACCAAGCTTTAACAAGAATTACTAGCATATTGTAAGTAAATTACTAGTGTATTGTGTCAAATTACAGCGTTGAACGTTCAATTCGAGGAAAATTCTACTCATTTTAGCACTAGTGTAATTCTATATTTATTGGTATATGTCCTAAAAAGGTCAACGGGCTAAGGAAACCTTTAATTAAGTTGAGTATCACTTATGAGAGTGGGTTACAAAATTCTTCATACAACCTACAGGATTACGCTTTTAACAAGAATTACTAGCATATTGTAAGTAAATTACTAGCGTATTGTGTCAAATTAGCGTTGAACAGTTCAATTCAAGGAAAATTCTACTCATTTTAGCACTAGTGTAATTCTATATTTGTTGGTATATGTCCTAAAAAGGTCAACAGGCTAATGAAACCTTTAATTAAGTTGATATCACTCATGAGAGTGGGTTACAAAATTCTTTGTACAAACTTAGGATTACCGCTTTTCACAAGAATGACCATCATCTTGTAAATTAATTACTAGCGTATTGTGTCAAATCACCGCGTTGACAAGTTCAATTCAAGAGAAATTCTACTTATTTTAGTACTAGTGTCATTTTTTATTTGTTGGTATAGGTCCCAAAAAAGGCCAACGGGCAAAGGAAATCTGTATTAAGTTAAGCAAGACATAGAGGATGGGAAAAAAAAAATTTCACTGACACATGCAAGATTATTAATGTTTTCTAATAATTACCTGTCCCTTCTTTAAGAATTACCGTGTGTGATACTAAATTACCAGCAACAGATGACCAATTCAAGAAAAATTCTAATCATTCTACCACTAAAGTCATTTTTTAATTTGTTGATATTGGTCCATATAAGGGCTACATGCTAAGGAAGCCTTTAAATTAGATGATCAAGACTTATAAGGTGGAAAAAAAGAAATTTTTGAAAGACCTGCTATGTCATAACATATTCAAATATTTACTAGCACTTTCACCCAAAAAGGCCAGGGTATAATGGCATGATAGCAACTGTAACGAGTTAATTTCAATGTAGCTTGTAGCCCTTTTTTAGGACAAATATCAACAAATAAAAATAATGACACTAGTACTAAAATGATTAGAATTTCTCTTGAATTAGACTGCTCATTGCTAGTAATTTGCCATGGTACGCTAGTAATTCATTCTGAAAACGCTAGTATTTACGTGGAAAAGCTAGTAATCTTGTAGGTTTCTTAGAAAAAAATTTCCCACTCCCATGAGTCTTACTCAACTTAATAAAGTCTTCCATAGCTTGTAGCCCTTTTTTAGGACCAATACCAAGAAATAAAAATAACACTAGTGCTAAAATTATTAAATTCCCCATGAATTGAACTGCCATAGCTGGTAATTTAGCATAATATGCTGCTAATTAATTTGAAGGCGCCGATAATTGGAGAAAAAGTATAATCTTGCAAGTCTCTTAAATTTTTTTTCCAACTCCATAAATTTTACTAAAATCTATAGTCTTATTTGGGGTCAATTGCCATAAATTTATAATGTTTAAGCTCATATAAATTTATCATATTATCATAGAACAAACATTTTGGAGCTAAAATTTGAAGAGAACAAACCTTCTAGCACAACATGAACGACATTCGTTGCATTACATTGGTAAGAATCACAAGACAAAGAATGAGTAGATACCTAATAGATGAAAAATGAAAACACAACACTTTATTTTCAGTAGAAGCAATTTATTTTTTATTCACCTTAATCAATAAAATGCCATTTGGCGCATATATGCCAACATCCTCATCCCATTTTACAAGCTGTAATCATACATATATTCGTATTTTATATTACATCCTCAAAAATTGACACGGTTAAAAGAATAGCACACTCCATCATTTCCTATTTGTGATATCAAAGAAAGCAATTCCTTGCAAACAACAAATGGTTACTGCCCTCAAAAAATATAACAAAATTTAAGTATATGTCAAACTGAGAATTTTATTCTATGTCTTCAGTTTCCACCCTCGGCAGCAAGTGCTTCATGAACCCGTTTAGTTGCATCGCAGTGTCATTAAGGGGCGGATAGCTTCAACTTTCTGATATTTGAAATTTTAAAGAAACATACCCATTAAAAGTTCGAATGTCAATGCAAGATATATCACAAATTCACAACAAACGTCCTTCTGCATATTAATTTTAATCATTGTATTAGATTAGTAGAATGATAACTTACATCTTTAGAACTCTAAATGGCCTAACAACTCCCCTTTCTCTAAATGATTTGTGGAATTTTATAAACTTCCATTTGCAACGCTCAGCTCCCATAACATAAATAGGCTTCCTGGGGAGGAATAGAATTGGTTTCTTGATAAAACGGATCTCAGAAATTAAAATATATGTATAAAGAGATATCAACTACAAGAATCAACAAGCACCAAAACAAAATTTTCAGTAAAATCATTCAAAAGACGCACTAGCATTAGCATTAGCATTCCCACAAAAATAGCATTAGCATTAGATGTTCTCAAGCAACGTATTTCATATTTCCTAACCATCACTAGCATGAAAATAAAAAATAATCATCATCTTAGCAACAACATTTATACCACCTGGCTCCTAGAATAACTCACTATCACTTACACTCGGTACAAAATCTAACCTAAACCTTTTCTCCAGTTTTCCATGTAACTTTTGCATTTCCATCGAGCCACTCTCCTAGTTTCTCTTATAATAACCATCAATACCACTCTCCTGAATGTTACATGAGTTAATATAAGATGCAGGAATCACAAAAGCAAATACAGAAATTTCTTTCCTTTTGTTCCTTTTTGAATTTGGACCAATCTATACTTCATAAAACAACATGGGATAACCATTAAAAATGCATCAGAAAACATCTAGAATCTATTAACCAGTTTCAGAGAGCCTCCTATCAAATCTTGTACATTTGACATGGAGAAGTCCTCCAAACCCATTGCATGAGTTTGTCTCATTGCTTGTGTCGAGGACTTACAAATCGTTACTAAACAATTCGGTAAGCGACTAAGGAAGACAACCTATAAACAATCTAGCTAGAACTACGGCTAGTTCTTTTTACTTACTCTTTAAAACAATCTGAGCTTCTAGAATAAAATAATGAGACCCACGTTGGTCCAAACTAACATGTTTAGGTCTTGAGTTGGTTGCCTTAGAAAGCATCTCATGAACTATCTTCTTTGTCTATTACTCTTTAATTAGCTTTTCCAATTGACAACATAACACACATATAGCATCAATTAGAAGGAATTAAAAGGGGGAAAAATCTAAACAAAGATCTTCAAGGAAGAAAGCAAATAACTATAAAAAAATAAATGAGGCCAAACTCTTCGCCTGTGTAACTGTAAAGCACATTCACAACAGCAAAATCATCCTTTATTTTTGGGTACATAGCAAAACCATACCTGTAAAATATGAAAACTAAACAACAACCACAACATAAATCTACAACAGAAGTACCTAAAGACAACACACATACATTTTCAATTCTAAAATGATAAGTATAAAAAAACTATTTTCGTTTTCATTCAATGAACCAATAAACTGAACAACTATTCTAAAATTTATTAGGTAGTTATTAGAGTTTGTTTTTTCATCTTCTTCCCTTTTATTTGAAAAAATAGAAAAACATTTTATAACATTTTATCTTAGAGCTTAGGTGTCATTCTATTGATGAACAAGGGCCATGTCAAACAACATTATTCTTTCCAATTTCAAATTCCAAGTATATCTTTTCAACACTTTTCAAATAAGAATAGAAATTGTGCTTATATATAAACATGCCTATATTATTTCTTGACTTTCTTTAAACGTGGAATTAAACAATAAGAAAGTATAAAATGTCTTCCTAAATTTGATGCTCTAAGTCCTCTCAACCTTAGAAAGTGGTTCAAAATAAAATATAAAACATTGCTTTGATATGCACTCCACATTTCAAAGTGCAACAACTTGAAATCACTAATTAATATCAATCAACTAGGATAGAATCACTCATATCACCTGCATTCCGTACCCTCCACGCTATAAACACCAACACCAGGGCTCCATGGGCTTTCAAAGGATAGAATCACTCATTGGCTTTGGCGCTTCTTAGTCAAAATGCGAGCTCTATGACAACAGAGGCCTTCCCAGGAGTGAAAGCTCATGTGAGACCATATGAACCAATTTTGACTTCACGAGTTCCAAAGGACTCTGTTTCAAAAAGGTGCAAATAATTTGAGGCATTGACTCTATCATGTTGTTCTGTGTTAGTGATGATCCAAGAAATGAACAAATACACATCCATAAATTAAAAAAGAGTAACTAGTTGGAGTGAAGTATGTTACTTGCTATCGTTAATTCTTGGGCAGCTTTAGGTGCATCTTGAACGGGGTGGAAGGCTTCTGAACTCTTAGATTTAACCTGTAAGTAAAAACAAAGTCTCACAATATTTACACCCATGCAAAATGTAGGCAACCCAAATATGACCTGAAAAAGAAGAAAATTGGGACTAGATACTATCTTCTATAGACTGTGATTAAGCTGCTTGTAGAGTTGCAAGTCATCTACAAACCCTGTAACTAATAAAACACATTTTACAACCCACTCATTGCAAATCAATCATCAAACTCTCAAAAGTTCCACTATATGCTATGACGATTCCAATCTATCACACCACACCTTGCATGACTTAATTGCTACACTGTCTATATCAAAGCTAACTACTTTTGGCATCTCCAAAATTGAGTAGCATGGGAACAATAGGACCAAACCATAATGCATCATTGCTATCATTATCTAGAACTGAAACAACCTAGACCAATCCACAACTTTATGACTTCGCAAAATACCAAATTTAAATTCACATTTTAACCAAAAATAAATAAAGCAACTGAATTGATCTTCAAGAACCAACAAAGGGTACCGCTTATTTTTAAAATTTTGTTTTAAAATTGGGGGTCATACATAAACATGCTAGGGTTTGGTTGGGTGGGAATGATACCTTTAGCTGAGAAAGGAGATTGGAAGATGTACCATAGTCATTCCTGAGCAGAGGCAGCCTTGAAGCGATTGAAGCATGAGAAACCTCTATTAGGTTCGAATCCATTGATGAGGTAAAGGATGAAGATGATGATGATTGATCAAAGAGCCCAATGAATAAATCCCTAAATAAATAAATCAATAAAAGTGATTGGATATTTAGAAAATAAGAGAGAAAAGGCAAAAGGGAAAAAATGGAAAGACAAACCTTGATTCCACATTAGGTAGAGGCTCGCGTGGGTGAGGCCGGGGCTTGATTCGCGAGAGAGGCGTGACCTTGAAACGAGGCGCGCTCCGCGGGAGGCGGGAGCGGGCGGCGCGGGGAAAGGGAACCTTGGAGCGAGCGCGAGAGAGAGAGAGAGAGAGAGAGAGAGAGAGAGAGCTGAGCGCGGCTCGTGGCTAGAGCTCCAAGCTCCGAGAGGACACGGAGAGTGACCGAGCTTCCTTGCCAAGGAGCACGGCGAGAGCTTGCGAAGGAAATCTCGGCAGTGAGCTTCAGAGAATGGTTCCAGGCTTGAGAAAGGGAAGCGAGGGTGAGCTTTAAGAATGGGTCCGGGGTAGAGGAGGTGGTTTTCGGATTTGAGGGTGAGGCAAAATGTCTTTTGGGATCCACTATGGTGTGCCATTTTTTTTCCATCTCTGCACCTATACGGTGGCTATGCAGACACCCAAATGGGTTGTCAAAATAGCATTTCTGGAAAATGCATAAGCTAATTTTTTTTTTGTTTTTGGTAAATTGAAAAGGTGAGAGACATCTACTTCTAGTTTTAAAGAATCAATTGGTGCTTATCAAAACTTTATGCCCTCTGAAACTCTAGAAAAAAAATTAATTTAAATTTTTTTAATAAAAATAAGGTAAAAATTACTTTTTTAATAATTATCCTGTAGGTCACTATAATTTTACTTAATTTTTAATTAGGTCCCTATAATTAAAAATTTTTAATTAGGTTCTTATATTATTTAAAATTTTTCAATTGAGTTCTGTGAATAATAGGTTACAAAAATGGATATTCTTAGTATATACTAGGAATATACTATATAGAGATGAAATATATTAGGAATATTCCATTTTTGTAATGATTATTACTCAAGACTCAATTGAAAAATTTTATATATAAGGACCTAATTAAAATTTAAACTATAGGGACCTAATTGGAAATTGAGTGAAATTATAGGATCTAAAGTAATTAAACCTTAATATTAATATATATTATATTCATTTTAATTTGAATTTTAAAAAACTTTATAATATATTCACTAGACTCTTATGACTTTATTATTGATCAATACTGACTTTTATTATTTATCAAATAATATAGTACTATGATTTTTAAGAGTAACCTTTTGAGCACCCAAAAAATTCTGCAATTCTCAATGCTAATGTTTGCTACATGAGTCACAATCATAGATGGAGGCATTTTCTTAGCACTCCAGTTATTATGGGTCTAGAAGTTAAAATCTGTGGTTTTTTCTTTTGGTTATTTGTGGTGATACCTCCTGCACCTTTTGCTAATTTCTTTAAGAAGCATGGATGAATATTGCTAGCACATGACTTGGTGTGCAATGTCCTGGTTCCTTGTGTTTCCTGATTGAGTGGTGCATCTTCTTTTTTTATTCACGAGGCTTTTGGTGTTTCATGGTATGGCTGATAACCATGCTCCTAGTCTTATGTATTTGTTTCCCTTTCAGCTGTTGTTATGTTCTTCTAAGGGGAATTTGGTTAGCCGTGGCTGATACTTGTGTAACACCTTAATATTTAACCTAACATGTCTCAATGTGTTAAGATTAATTATTAGTTATTACTTCCCTTTGAAACTCATTTGTAAAATTACTTAACGGAAAATATAGGTAGACTTTTTTTTTGAAACACATGTGTAAAACAAGATGCGGCCATCGCGTACAACATAAGCGAAACGTAAAGCGCAGAGAAAATAAATCATGCAATACAAAAGCGGATAAGAACACCTCAACCATAGAAACAACCATCGTAACATTAAATATCATAGTTTAATACACAACTGGAATAAACATAGAGTCATACCCACATAAGATGGGCAGAGCTTCCAGTACATGAAACATAAAATACAAGAAAAGAAATAGGAAACATAAACAACAAATACATGGAAAGCCCAAAAGATTGATCCCAAGCCATGGCTCCTGCCTCCCTCAAACTCCTAGATGACGCTACTCCTCATCCCTCGAAGGTACATATCCAATGAACTGTGCAAGCTCCTCGGGTGTATGCAAGCAAAAAGGTGGACAGACATGACCTCCTCGACGTGGGCGCATCTTCGAGCATTGAGCTAGCCTCCGCTGATTCCGTATCCTCCTGCCCCTCCCGATGTCCATGGGAATTGTAAGGGCAGATCCCTTCGAAAAGATATGAGTAGTGGAATCCTCCGAGTCGGTCTCTGAATGCCTCGGGTAAGGAACATACTCGGATAACCGTGCACAGAAGACGATGGCCAGCTCGGCAAGTCCTGCTCATCACGGGGCCGCATTCTCGAAGATCAAATCGTCGCCATAGGGAGAGGTCGGGGTAAAACCAAAGCTGGAGATTGGGAATACAACGGACGGCCCATGTATGCAAAAATATGCACGGCACAATGACCCTCAAAGTGATATGACTAATGATCGGGATCGTAGTGCACCTCCCATACGAGCGTATCAACAAAAATCACGAACGATGCCATCGGAATCTAAAGACGCAACGAAAGAGAATAGAGAGGGGTGAGAATCTTGCTAAATAATCTCAGGAGGGAAACCTCTATCCTAGTGTCATCGTTTACTTCCCCAGGAACCTTGGATTTATTATAAAAAGGTTAGACATGCAAGGGTTCATTATGAAGTTTTATAAAGATAATTATCCAAGGTCCGTGTCTTTTATGATGAATCTTAATGCATGTATGTAGCATACCAAAACATGAATGCATGACAATATTTTATGCAGCAAACCAATACAAACATATCATAAACAATTAGTTCTCATATAAGTGGCATGTAATTTCTCATGATCAACCTTTCGCTTTCATAAGCAAGATACTTCACATCTTTTCTCGTTTCTCAAACTTGTGACATCATGATATTTAAAAACAATAGCAACCGACCCCTAATACTAGGCTATGAGCTCATACTTTAACTAGTCGTCACTAGTTCTTACTTATCCTCTTGATAAGCGTATCATAATGATAAAAATAATAATCTCGACTCCAGAGTACAGGGACCTAAGGAATCACCCATCATGGGACTTTCTTCCTTCTCCGAAACGCATCAACTGGTTAAGACCAATGACTTTGTCCACTTTGAGGCTAATGTCGATGCCCTCACGGTTTTACCTTCTCCTCACCGTAGCAGGAGAAGTACGTCTCCTGAAACGCATCATTTGGTTAAGACCAGTGACATTGTCCACTTCAATATGGCTCCACGACCATACCCCCATGGGTTTCCTTTCTCCTTACCATAGCAGGAGAAATGTGTCTTGGCATGTCACATATCAAAATCTTTCTTTTCAAAACTTTCTCAAGTCCCTCAAATTTGACGGAAATTCGGTAGCATAATAACTGCACCCAAATTTCCTCAAATTTGAGTCATGCCACATAACTCAAATAACACATGTTGTTCTCATGCAATTCCTCAATCAAGTAAATCTTTCAGGAACAGAAATATATTTTTCCCATGTCATTCATATCTCATATTCTCATGCATCTTAATCACAGCATTCCACTTTATCAACAACATCAAGTCATACATCCACACATCCTCATACCCATGGCATGTAATATATTTCCATACATCATAAATATGCTCACTCGAACTCATCCTCACCTCACACCTCCTATCTCATAGTGTTTTATGCTTTGGCCCTTCAGGTCTTAAACTCGTTCCAATTATCCTATCTTTCATAATGGATCTTTATTTCACCTAAGGGATCATTACCTACAATTTTCTCTAATGTTTATGCTTACTAACATAACCAAACAGCACTACATCACTTTGGGAAGAAAATTATCATACGATTACGGGTCCTAGAATCTCCATCTTTGACCATTTCTAAGTTCCGTCTTAGCCTAAGGCTCTATAATCAACTCCTAAACCAATTATGAGGGATTCCTACACATATCCACTAATTATAAACCATTTTTCTTAAGTCCATTTGTAACACCCTCTTAATTACCATATTTACTCGAGAATGGATATAGTAATTAGTAGAGTATTACTGGCGTTTCTGGTCTATACTAGTCAAAAAGTACAGTGATAAGAGAGCGTAATACATATGCTATCACAACAAGGTTTACATATAGGGACATCATGTCACAGTCACTATACATCATAAGAACAAAAACCAACAAAACGACCTTGAATTAGTACAGAACTCGTGCGAACGAGGCTAATCCCCCTACCTTATAACCTGCTCAAATACTTAGCTAACAAAATAGCATATACAAATATACAACAGAGCAAAAGGAAACCAAAAGTACATCAGTCTCAGGTAGGTAAAGTCCTAACACTACGCTACTACTCTATACATGTCAACTGCGCTGATGATCTCGTCTCCTCCTAAAGAAAACCATTGGACATAGGTGCAATGGCCTCACCTTCGCCGGAGCATCTGGGCCCTTAGAGGGATCCGAATTGGAAGAGGAGGATGAAGGCATGGATACATCTCTGCGGATCAGCAGGTAGGGGAAGAGGAACCTTGAACACGTCCGGATGTGCCATGTGGAGAGGCACACCATCATAAGCGAAAGTGGGGTCAAAGTCAACGGCGAAAACGGAAGTACTAAAGGATCGACCGAAGAACATATATATACGAACGTGGAATACCCAGCATACAAAGAGTCCGGCCGGGTCGTATTGCCACACCCATTGTGGCAAGTCAAAGAAGAACATCAGGGACGACATCTGAATAAACAATATAATACACACAGCTGGAGGGTGAGAATATTGTAAAATTCTAGTAGGGTAGTTCCCAGATGCTAAACATAGTACAAGTAATGAATCCATACATGTAAAACATTCATATATCAATCATAGGTATCAATACTAAAACCTGGAGATCATGGAAATTAAAATAGCACCAGTGATAAATCATGTACAACCATAAGCTCAGTTCCACATATCTTTCTCAATTTATAAACATAGGGAAGACTTAGTTTCACATGGGGCCACTTCAGTATGTAACAATTTCATAGAGGACAATAGACTGCTAGGACATGAGCTCATTCCTATTCATGATCGTCGAACTTCATTTTTTCCATTTCAATCACACAGTTCTATGCCTAGCCGGTACGTCTCCGACTTATAAACTTTCTAGGAAAGTCCTTCTTTTTGCCTTCCCTCTCTATCCCCTCTAAGCCTTGTTTTTGTTTTTTTCTCGTATGCTCAAGTATGCGAGGCAGCATATATACCAACTATTTCTGCACTCTTTCACATATTGCATTACATACTTCTCTTTCTTGTCTCAATAGCATGCTTAATTTACAATTAAATATTTACTCCCATTAGAGGTTCATGAATCAGAAAGTGAAGCAATTAGTGTGCATTCACATGCCATAGAATTGGGATAGCTATCATATCATCATGATTTTCATTCATTTTCACTTTCCAGCACCCTCAGAATTGATGTTCTAGGTACAATATTTAATTGCTATAACCAACTGCCATCACAACAGCAACAAAAATTCGACATGACACTTCAAGGTGTCTAGAATAAACTGTAAAAATCTCAGGGAAAAGAGTTTTGTAGCTACTTCAGTAAATATACAATTCCAGTGGTCAGGTGCCACCAATTCACAGACCAGATTTGGGTTCTCATAATTTTTAACCCTAGAAATTGATTGATTTAAAACCCAAGAAAATTCACAGTGACACTTCAATATGTTACTAACTTCTCATAAAAATTTCATGGGCTATATCAACCAATTGCTATGATAATAAATTCGGATAAATTTATTGCTTCAATTTAAGCAACCAGGACAGCATTAGTTACATTTCGGGTCTTGATTTTTTTAAGGCAGCAGAATTCAATATAAATACCCAAGAAAATTTATAGGACTAGCCCAAGATGTTAGCTTGAACATACATTTTTTCCAGCTCACGAAAAGTCCTACAACATGTTCAGAAAATTCATGATTCCAGGCTGCCTGCAAGCAACTCGAGAATCCAGCATACCAGTCCAACTTATTTTAATACCAAACCATTTACTAACACCATCCAACCCCATCACCAAAATTCATACATCAATTTCAACAAAATATCAATCAAAATCATCAAAAATTTCGGACATACATCATCCCAAAACAGAACAAAAATCAGCAAGAACAGACAACAAAAGAACCCTACTTGTGAAGGCTAGTGTCTCTTTGTCTTTGGCTTGCTTCAAGATGAGAGTTCCTCACTTCAAAACTCCTCAAACACCCCAAACCCTCCTATAATCAGTGATGGATGAGATGAAAAGGATGAGGTTTTGAAATTCTAATCGGTTATAATTATAGAGATGGAAGTGTAGATCAACTTTAGTGAAGAAAGGTTTGGGTTTTGATGATTCTAAGCTAGGGTTTATGTGAATTGGAAGTAAGATGAAGCTCTTGGCTATGGAGGAAAGAGCAGCTGCTCTTGGCTTGCAAGGGCCGAAATTTTGGTGTCTTGTTGGAGAAGAATTGTGACTAGGCTTGCTTAATAAAGGAAATAAAGATATTTAGCCAAGAAATCATGATTTTGGTGACAAGGCAATGATGGGTGGCTAAGATTAAATCTTGGATTCCAAGATTAAATCTTAGCCTTCCATATGTCTCCACATGTCTTAAATAAGTGGATATTATCCATTTGTGGTAATGGAAGTATCTTTCGATGTTAAAAATCACACACCGAAATCTCACCGAATGGGTAAATGTCGTACTCAATCTAACCGATATTATTGAAAATTAATTCTAGGTATAAATTTGTCATTCCCATATATTTCTACCCTTATTCTCATATCTTCTTAACTTCGGGCACCTCCGGTCCCAAATCCCCAGTTTCGGCTATCCGCGGCCTGCGGTCGCAAAGTACTATTCACATTTTTTTTGTACTCACTCCTGGAGTCGTTCTCATCACAACTACCCCTCAAAATTTCAATATTCTCATTAACCATCCCTCAATCAATTTCTAAAGAGGAGGAAAACTATGATGTTACATTACCACCCACCTTAATAAAAATTTTGTCCTCAAAATTTCGTACCTGGAAACAATTCCAGATAATCTCTCTTCATGGTTGACTCTAGCTCCCAAGTGAAATCTTCATTTCCTGGCCCACCCCAAGCTACTTTGACTAGTTGCACTGATTTGTTCCTTAGTTGTCTGACTTCTCTATCCACGATCTGAACGGGAGGCACTTGAAATGTCAAATCATCCTGTAACTGTATAGATTCGGGTTCAATGACATGGGTTGGGTGTAGGTGATACATTCTTAGTTGAGATACATGGAAGACGTCATGGAGATTGGATAAAGACGGGGGTAGGGCTATTGATAGGCAGCTGATCCAATTCGTCGAAGGATTTGGAAAGGGCCTACAAACCTGGGTGACAACTTTTTGACCTTTAAAGCTCTACCTACTCCCGTAGTGGGTGTGACCTTTAGAATACGTGTTCTCCCTCTTGAAATTCTAAAGGCTTTCTTCTATTGTCCGTATAACTCTTTTGACCACTCTACGTGGCGAGGATTTTCTCTTTGATCTTCTGGATTTGTTCTGTCATTTGGTTAACCAGAAAGGTCCTAACAATCGTGTTTCCCCCAAGTCATACCAACAAACGGAGACTGGCACCTCCTCCCATATAGAGCCTCATATGGGGCCATACCAATCCTGGCATGATGGCTATTATTATAGGCAAACTCCACCAACGGAAACAATTTATCCCAACTCCCTTTCCGCTTAATCACGTATGCTCTCAGCATATCCTCCAGAGTCTGTATGGTGCATTCAGTCTGCCCATCCGTTTGGGGGTGATAAGCTGTACTCAGAAACAAGCTTGGTTCCAAAGGCCCTTTGGAAAGCTCCCCAAAACCTTGAAGTGAAATGGGGGTCCCTCTGGAAACTATTGAAGAGGACAGTGTAGCCTCACTATCTCTTGAATGTACAAGGAAGCTAACCTATCCAAAGGATAATTAGCTTTGATGGGTAAGAATGATCAGACTTGGTCAGTCTATCCACTATGACCCATATCGCATCATAACCTGACGATGTCCTTGGTAAACCCATTACGAAATCCATGGAGATACTTTCCCACTTCCATTCTGGGATTTCTAAGGGGTGTAAGGTTCCAGCCTGCTTTTGGTGTTCTATTTTGATCCTTTGACAAGTTAAGCACCTTGAACGAACTCCACTATGTCTTTCTTCATCCTGGGCCACCAAACATTCTCTTGAGATCTGCATACATTTTACTAGTCTCAAGGTGTATGGTGAATTCGCCTTTGTGTGCCTCCTTCAAAATCTCATTCCTGAGATTACCACTTGCAGGTACACAGACCTTGTCCTTATACCTCCATATACCTGGCTGGTCTGTGGTAAATTTTGGCAACTTTTTGGTATAAGCTGATTTTAAAATCTCTTAAAGCTCTTGATCTTCGGGTTGTGCACCAAAATTCGTTCCTGGAACTCACTTGTTATTCTAATCTGACCTAACACCACACCTTCGGGCTCGCAGATGTGCCCAGCTAAGCTTCTTAAAGCCTTCTACTAGTTTCGTTTCCTTGATCATCATGAATGCTACACTCAGGGACTTTCTACTCAATGCATCAGCCACAACATTTGCCTTGCCTGGGTGGTAATTTAGGCTGAACTCATAATCCTTAAGGAATTCCATCCACCTCTCTCTCATATTCAATTCCTTCTGATCAAAGAGGTATTTTAAACTCTTATGATCAAGAAGACATTGAACTGTACACTACAAAGATGGTGTCGCCAGATCTTTAGAGCAAAATCCACAGCCGCAAGCTCAAGATCATGAGTTGGATAGTTCACCTCATGGGGTTTCAACTGCGAGAGGCATAAGCAACCACATTTCTGTGCTGCATTAACATACACCCTAAGCCCTTACTAGAAGCATCACAATAAACCTCGAAGGGTCCTTGAGGATCGGGTAGCACCAAGACAGGAGCCATGGTCAACTTTTGCTTTAACTCCTAAAACTACTCTCACATTCTGGCATCCATTTGAATTGAGCATTCTTTCGAGTTAACTTTGTCAAAGGTAAAGTTAGCTGGGAAAAACCCATAATAAATCGCCTATAGTATCCAGCTAATCCAAGAAAGCTTCGAATCTCAGAGGTGGTTGGCCGTCCCCAATTAAGTACGGATTCTACTTTCCTGGGATCTACGGAAACTCCTTCTCGTGATACCACATGGCCAAGGACCTTAACCTCTCCCATCCAGAATTCACACTTTGAAGTTTAGCATACAACTTCCTCTCCCTTAGGATCTCTAACACAACCCTAAGATGCTCTCATGTTCCTCTTCGGCCCTTGAATAAAGAAGTATGTCGTCTATAAAGACAACTATGAATTTATCCAAGTACGGGCGAAAATTCGGTTCATATAATCCATGAATCGCGGAGCATTGGTCAGTCCAAAAGACATTACCTTATACTCATAATGTCCGTATCGGGTTCTAAAGGCGTCTTGGGATGTCCTCATCCCGAACTCGAATCTGGTGGTAACCCGATCTAAGGTCAATCTTTGAGAAAATAGTTGCCCCATGTAATTGATCCAAAGGTCATCAATTCTTGGAGAGGGTACTTGTTCTTGATCGTTACCTTGTTCAACTGCCTATAGTCCACACAAAGCCTCATACCCCCATCCTTTTTCTTTACCAAAAGAATAGGGCTCCCCACGGTGAGGCACTAGGTCTAATAAAGTGTTTCCTAGTAGCTCTTCAATCCTGACTTTAATTCCTTCAACTCTAAGGGGGACATCCTATAGGGAGCAATTGAAATAGGACCCGTCCCTGGGACCAACTCAATGGAGAATTTGACTTCCCGCTGAGGCGGAAACTCTGGATATCCTCTGGAAAAACATTTGGATATTCTCTCACCACTGGAATCGTATTCACATCATGGTTACTTTCGGTTTCACTAGCCGAGAGGAGGACATATTCCTGATGGTCTACCTTACAAGGGTTAGGTGTTACTAGGTCTAAGTAGAACGAAAAGGGAACCACAGGAACAGAAGAAGACATGAGGAGAAATATAGCAGTTCTAGTCAGACAATGTAAAAGTACATAATTTGGTACCATCCAATCCATACCTAAAATGACTTCTAGACTAGATAAAGGTAGACAAAATAGATTAGCCTTAAATTCTCTAGTATTTATAAGAAGGGAAATGGTCATGCATGCCTGACAAGTCCTAATAGGACTCGCAGGAGGGTGGATACAAGGAGGTCATACGATAACTCAAACACAGGTAGTCCTAACCTTTGTACACACTCATAGGATATGAAAGAATGGGAGGCACCCGAATCATACAGTACGTCTAAGGTATTTCCATTTATTTCGCACTTACCTTATAGATCGAAGATTGAGAAGCTTCCTTGGCATTCAGGCAAAAACATGTCCTTGTTGTTGTGGCCTGGGGTGGGTTGCTGCTAAACCTTCTTATTAGGGCACTCGAATATCTTGTACCCTGGTTTCCGCGGAAGCATGTAATCTGCGTGGTCCAGCATGGCCGATTCCCTGAAACTTCCCACATTTAGGGCATTCTCTCCTTGTCTCCAGGCCTGGGGATTGAATTTGTTTCCCTCGGTTGTTGTTGTCATTAGGTGGAAATCTTCCCTAGACTGATGTACAGGCTTGAATGGGGACCTTGGGGTGCTAGTCCTCTCCTGATATTGTTTTGTGTATATTTGAAGCTGGCAAGCTTCTTGTTAGAGTCCTAGCACGCGACACTTGTTCACCAAGGTAGGATAATCTCGGATCTCCAAGAGGCTCATCAGCGGCCTCTATATCTTCACGTAGACCCCCTTCATATTTCATACATTTCCAAGCTTCGTTCGGGTCACGTTGATAAATTATAGAAAATTTGCAGAGTTCCTCAAACTTGGCAGGATACTCTACCACACTCATAGGTCCTTGCTTAAGAGCAATAAATTCTAGCTCCTTTGCATTCCTCATAGAAGTAGGGAAGTACTTATGATAGAAAGCTTCCTTAAAGACATCCCAGGTAACCTCATTTGGGACGCTTCGATAATCCCCTAGTACCTACCCACCAAAACTCATCTGCTTCTAGCATATAGGTGGCAAAAGCCACCTTTTGAACCTGTTCGAGAGCTGAGAAGATCTTTTCCATTGCCTTGATCCACTCTTCTTCTTGCAGGGGTCGAAAGCTCCTTAAAAGGCGGGGGATTCGCCTTTCTAAATTCAGCAAATTTCTAGTATTCTCCATCCACTTCATTCCTTCCTGTTCCCGACTAGATGCTGCTCCTCATTGCGTGTTCAACCTTTCCATCATGCGATTGGCAATTGCCACATGCTCCCTCATTGTCGGGCCATCTCACGAAAGTATTCATCATCTCAGCGTTATTTCCTTCACTCCTAGTCAGATTTGAAGTCATTGATTCCTGTCACACCAAACAAAATATTGAGTTGATCAGGCTCAATACCAATCCAAGTGTGGCAGGAACCCACAACATTTCTAACCGCGTCATACATACACATATATACATATATGAATCATAATGCATGACAGTTACTACGGAAACATAGTCGGTCCAATCCTAGGGCTGATAGGATAGTACCTCTATACCATAATGTAACACCCTCTTAATTACCACATTTACTCGAGTATGGATATAGTAATTAGTAGAGTATTACTAGCGTTTCTGGTTTATACTAGTCGAAAAGTACGTGATAAGAGTCGTAATACATATGCTATCACAACAAGATTTACATATAGGGACATCATGTCACAGTAATTGTATATACATCATAAGAACAAAAACCAACAAAACGACCCGAATTAGTACAGAACTGGTGTGAACGGCTAATCCCCTTACCTGATACCTAACCTGCTCAAATACTTAGCTAACAAAACAGCATATACATATATACAACAGAGCAAAAGGAAACCAAAAGTACATCAGTCTCAGGTAGGTAAAGTCCTAACACTACGCTACTACTCTATACATGTCAACTGCCGATGATCTCGTCTCCTCCTAAAGAAAACC
Source organism: Dalbergia oliveri (assembly GCA_030441495.1). NCBI lineage: Eukaryota > Viridiplantae > Streptophyta > Magnoliopsida > Fabales > Fabaceae > Dalbergia > Dalbergia oliveri. The sequence goes on along the minus strand of JAMLFY010000003.1, from coordinate 33,606,729 downwards.
ATTGGCCATAGGTGCAATGGCCTTACCTACAGGGAGCATCTGGGCCCTTGAAGGATCCGAATCGGAAGAAGAGGATGAAGGCACGGATGCGTCCGGCGGGTAAGCAGGTGGGCAAGAGGAACCTGAACACGTCCGAATGTGCCATGTGGAGATGCACACCATCATAAGGGAAAGTGGGGTCAAAGTCGGCGGCGAAACGAAAGTACTAAAGGATTGGCCGAAGAACATATATATATGGAATGTAGAGTACCCGATAGCGTACAAAGAGTCCAAGGCCGGGTCATATTGCCACACCCATTGTGGCAAGTCAAAGAAGAACATCAGGGACGGCATCTGCGAATTGAACAATATAATACACACAGCTGCAGGGGTGAGAATATTGTAAAATTCTAGGAGGGTAGTTCCCAGATGCTAAACATAGTACAAGTAATGAATCCATACATGTAAAACATTCATATATTAATCATAGGTATCAATACTAAAACCTGTAGATCATGGAAATTAAAATAGGCACGCGATAAATCATGTACAACCATAAGCTCAGTTCCACATATCTTTCTCAATTTATAAACATAGGGAAGACTTAGTTTCACATAGGGCCACTTCAATATGTAACAATTTCATAGAGGACAATAGCCTAGGACATGAGCTCATTCCTATTCGTGATCGCCGGACTTCATTTTTTTCCATTTCGGATCACACAGTTCTATGCCTAGCCAGTCGTCTACCGACTTATAAACTTTCTAGGGAAGTCTTTCTTTTGCCTTCCTCTCTATCCCTCTAAGCCTTGTTTCCTTTTTATGCTCAAGTATGCAACAACAGCATATATACCAACTATTTATGCACTCTTTCACATATTGCATTACATACTTCTCTTTCCTGTCTCAATAGCATGCTTAATTTACAATTAAATATTCACTCCCATTAGAGGTTCACGAATCAGAAAGTGAAGCAATTAGTGTGCATTCACATGCCATAGAATTGGGATAGCTATCATATCATCATGATTTTCATTCATTTTCACTTTGCAGCACCCTGGCAGAATTGATGTTCTAGGTACAACATTTAATTGTTTTAACCAACAGCCATCACAACAGCCACAAAAATTTGACATGACACTTCAAGGTGTCTAGAATAAACTGTAAAAATCTCAGGGAAAATAGAGTTTTGTAGCTACTTCAGTAAAATATACAAATCCATGGTCAGGTGCCACCAATTCAGATCAGATTTGGGTTCTCATAATTTTTAACCCTAGAAATTAATTGATTTAAAACCCAAGCAAATTCACAGTGACACTTCAATATGCTACTAACTTCTCATAAAAATTTCATGGGCTAGATCAACCAATTGCTATGATAATAAATTCGGATAAATTTATTGCTTCAATTTTAGCAACCAGGACAGCATCAGTTACATTTCGGGTCTTGATTTTTTAAGGTAGCAGAATTCAATATAAATACCCAAGAAAATTTATAGGACTAGCCCAAGATGTTAGCTTGAACATACATTTTTTCCAGCTCACGAAAAGTCCTACAACATGTTCATAAAATTCATGATTCCAGGCTGCCTGCAAGCAACTAGAATCCAGCATACCAGTCCAACTTATTTTAATACCAAACCATTTACTAACAACATCCAACCCCATCACCAAAATTCATACATCAATTTCAACATAATATCAATCAAAATCATAAAAAATTTTGGACATACATCATCCCAAAACATAACAGAAAAATAAGCAAGAATAGACAACAAAAGAACCCTACTTGTGAAGGCTAGTGTCTCTTTGTCTTTGGCTTGCTTCAAGATGAGAGTTCCTCACTTCAAAACTCCTCAAACACCCCAAACCCTCCTATAATCAGTGATGGATGATATGAAAAGGAGGAGGTTTTGAAATTCTAATCGGTTATAATTATAGAGATGGAAGTGTAGATCAACTTTAGTGAAGAAAGGTTTGGGTTTTGATGATTCTAAGCTAAGGTTTATGTGAATTGGAAGTAAGATGAAGCTCTTGGCTATGGAGGAAAGACCAGCTGCTATCTTGGCTTGCAAGGGCCGAAATTTTGGTATCTTATTGGAGAAGAATTGTGACTAGGCTTGCTTAATAAAGGAAATGAAGATATTTAGCCAAGAAATCATGATTTTGGTGACAAGGCAATGATGGGTGGCTAAGATTAAATCTTGGATTCCAAGATTAAATCTTATCCTTCCACATGTCTCTACATGTCTTAAATAAGTGGATATTATCCATTTGTGGTAATGGAAGTATCTTTCGTGTTAAAAATCATACACCGAAATCTCACCAAACGGGTAACGTCGTAGGTATAACCGATATTATCCAAAAATTAATTCTAGGTATAAATTTGTCATTCCCACACATTTCTACCCTTATTCTCATATCTTCTTAACTTCGGGCACCTCAGGTCCCAAATCCCAAGTTTAGACTTCCAGGAGGCCTAGCCTCCAAAATACTATTCACATTTTTTTTTTATTTGTACTCACTCCTGGAGTCATTCTCATCACAACTACCCCTATCAAAATTTCAATATTCTCATTAACCATCCCTCAATCAATTTCTAAAGAGAGGAAAACTAGGATGTTACACCATTTATGGAATAGAATTTACAATTTGTGCATCTAAGTGTTCTAGAATTCGTTTAAGTCCTTTCTAGTTACTTGTTCTTTCCTAACTTCCCTAAATCGATCCTTGCTTTACTCAAACATAATTTTACACATTTTAACACCATAAAATAGAATTTATACAGTGGCCAATTGCTGGCAGAATCCAAAATACAAGCATCATATAATCACATAAATTCATGATTTAAATGCACATAAGTTGCTAGTTTTCTCTTGGAATAATTTTAGGAACTCAAAACTCTTTTAGAAACCAATTTATCTCATCAATATCATGAAAATACAAGTAAGGTCAGTAGCTAAATTATTTAGCTCATAAAATAGTTTTAGAGCATAAAATCTTGTTCATAACATTCTTTACATCTCATGCTTAGAAAATTCCAAGACATAGACTATGGACACTTGTGATTAGATGAACTCATCTCTAGTCCATCATCATCATCACAAGGCTGAAATGGCATTCTTGAGATGCCTCCATTTTCTAAAACTTTACTTGTGATACTTGGGCAAGTCTTTGAGTTCTAGGATATCTAAGTGATGACATAAACTTAAACATACTATGCACTTGTTTTATTCTTCATTATAAATAAAGTGAGAGTATAAAATAAATATGAAATGTAACCTCATTATTATCTTTAAAGATTAAGTGATAACTTGAAATATAAACATGAAATGCAAGCTTGGAAATTTAAACATGATAATGCAAGTTCATTTAGTTATTCTTGAGAGCTTAGTGATAGCATCAAAATAAACATGCTATGCAAGGCATAAACATGAATGCACTCATTTTATCTTAACTAGAGCTCTTACAAGACTTTAAAGGAACATCACAACCTTAACCCAATATGTATCTTAACAACATAAAGTGAGCTTTAGAGTTCTTAGCACCAAGTCTTCAAAGAAGCCTTTGGTTTTGAACTTCATCATCAAGCTCAAGAAAATGGATACAAAACTCAACACTTTATCTAACAAGCATACAAAGAACTTAATCATATTCTTTATTTTATTGCTCATGGGCTTCAATCTAGAGTAAACTCTTAGAACGACGACCAACTTTAAGGTTGGCAAGGGTAAGCTTAGAGCTCTTTGAAAACATGGGATTAATTTTCTTAACAAAACTTTTAGTGATCTACTTAACATTTTTATCAAATTTTGTTCAATAGAGGAAGAGGAAACTGAAACCATGATGAGGAAGAAGGAAATAAAACCAAAACTTGAGCAAGGAAGGAAAAAGGAAAACCAAAACTATGTATGGTCTAAGACCAAGATTTCAAGCTTTAGAGGTTTCTCACATGACAACAACAAAGCCATTATCTTGAAACCTCATCATCAAGCCAAAGTTTTTCTCATGAAAAGGCCCCATGGCCGAAAAAGGAAAAGGAGAGAAAAAGAGTTTTGAAACAAGAGAAAACTAGAACTTTCTCAAAGAAAACAAGTAAAACTTTGAAGACAAACCCCTACCTAAAGAAGTCTTGCAAGAAATGAAGGAAAGCTTGAGTCTTCAAAGAAATGAGAAGACAAAAATCTTTTCTTGGATGTAGATATAGGTTCAGCCAAGGGGAGAACTCAAGGAGGATGATTTTTCCTTGAGAAAGCAAGCTTGGAAATGGAAAGGTTAAGTGTTTGAGAGGTAGTTTGAGGTGAGGGTGTGGTGGTTTAAGGTTGTTTGTGGTGGTTTGTGGTGGTGGAAAGGTTTCTTTAAGAATGGAGGAAGAAGAGTAAGATGAAGAGAAATTGAAAGCAAATGAAGAAAATGCAAGAAAGCTTGAACTTGGCTAGGCTTCTAAAGTGTAACAAAGTTCTTCAAAGCTTGGTATTTATAGAAATTTTGCAATATGAAGGCTGCCAAGGGAGGATTGGCCGACGGCCTCATTGGCTTTGGGGAGGAAAATATCTCTTGATTGGTGTGGTTGTGGGCATGGGCAAGGCATGGTAAGGTATGACTTCAAGTATGACTCAAGGCATAGTCTTTGGAGTGAAATAAAATCAACATGTGACACATCTTCAAGGGTATGTATTAGGCCGGATTTCCAACCATGGGGAGGATGATTTGTTCATATAATTGTGGTTTAATGATGTGTTTAGGTGTTTCTTTGATTAAGGTTTTGATTAGGAGTTTGTAAGAAAGTGTTTAGGCGAGGTAATGGTCAAATAAGGTTGTCAAGACTTGATTAGGGGAGTGATCTTATTAGATTAACAATTTAAAATCATTCTTTTAGTCAAATGAAGGTATGGGCACAATTCCTTAATTTAAGGAATTGGAGAGAAAATACTATTCAAGATTCCATGACTAGGAATCTTGAATTAAAAAATGTAATTAGAGTTTAACCAAACAATCTTAGGTTCTAATTAATCTTAATAAATTATTTTGACTCTAGATTATTTATCGAAATAAATTAATCTTCGATTAGAGCCTAATATTGGTTAGGTTTGCTTAATTACATCATTAGGCTCACTGTACACTGTTCTAGGGGCAAAATGGTAATTTTGCACTAAACCTCAGAACCTTTTGGGCAACTAAACATCAAAAACCACTCATAAACATCATTCAAACTTCCTGGAAAGGTTTGGGCTCAAACGGCACCTTTACCTGCGTAGAGCAGTCAGGGTATTTTGGTCATTTTGAGCGAAAATTCGGAAAACGAGATTTTCACCTCGGATACCAAACATAACAGTTATAACCCCCTTTTGAACATTGAGTTGACCCATTTGAGGATCGTTGGCTTCCCTCAAATTCTGCATAAAAATGACCTCAGAGGCATTTTGGTCATTTGCACTCCAACAGAAAAAATTGGGGCATTACAACTTGCCTCATGGCCTAGATGTACTGGTGATTCTTATCTAGATGAGTATAATTCTTTATGATGATTCTTATTGGTTTTGGCTTGGATACTTAAGTGTTGCCTATTTCTGGTTTGGATTTTTCAGGGGTTTTACTTATATGTGTTGTGGCTTTTTTTAATTGGAGAGGACTAGATAGTTTAGTCTTGTTCTATCCTTGATGGCAATTGTTGATCTAGTTGTTTGGAAATATCTGCTTTGGTTAGATTATTGGTATTTGGTTTAAGACATATGAAGAATTGTTTGTTGCTCACATCAGAATCTATTTTGGACCATTTGGTATTCCTTAGTTTTTAGAGTTTAGTTCTTGCTCAAATTTCAATCTTTTGTTGATATTTTCTATCTTTGATTCAAATCATTCTATGTGACATTGTGTCAAGAATTGTTTATGATTTTGTTGGCCTTTTATGGCTTTGGTATTAGCTTATACCCTTAAGAGGTAGTTAAACATTAAGTCAGCTCTATGGCTCATCTTATGACGTAAACCTCATTGAAAATCTTATAACTATAACTTGTGATTTTGGTTTTTTGCTTCTACTCTTTATTTAAGATTGGTTAAGCATATGTTGATTTGGACTTTAATTGGCTTTGATATTTGCTTCTGCCAAGTGGTTAAGTTTGAATTTTGGTTAGCTTCTGCTTGGTGGTTAAGCTCTTGATGTTGATGGTCCCTTTTGGGGTTATTGGTGATTTTTGTTGCAACAAGCATAGTAGAGACATCGATTTGGGACTACGCACACCGTAATTTGCTTGATGACTTTGGTATTCCTTTTACAATGAATACTTGGAGACGTTGAGTTAGAATTAGGTACCACTACCATTGCATTCATCCTACATTGTTCATCATTTGATTACATTGTATTCTTTTTTTTTCTCTAATTACATTGTATTTTCCTATTTCAATTGTATTACACTTTCATCCTAAGCTAGAAATACGAAAAGAATATATCTTTGTTCCAGCTTGCGAGGGTTATTGGAGAATATAATTGTAATAAGAAATTAGTTGGAGTTGGTTTAATTAATTAGATATTAATTAGTAGTTTATTATGCTCCTTACTTTATATAAGGATACTTACATTTGTATTATCTCAAACTTTTCATCATTAGTAAAATTTTCCATTTAAGTTTTTATCAAGACAAAACTACCAAATTCGTCCCTCTAAAATTTCACGCCAACCAAATTGGTCACTAAAAAAATCCCAAATTCAAACGTCTACCAAGTTAATCCCTCTGTTAACATCACTAATGGAGCATGCTTACGTGTTCGTTATTGTGCTGACATGGCACTATTAATCCTTCCACTAAACAAAATGATGTCATTTTGTATTGTCATTAACCAGCTCCTTCCACCTTCTTTTTCATCTCCTTAGCCCCAATCTCCATTTGTTTGTCTTCGGCAATGGTGATGGCAACGGCTTCTAGTTGGTGTCTTCGGTCTCCAACTTGGTCTTCTTGGTGATGGAGAGGGCATCGATGGTCTCCCCGAAGGTGGTGGAAGCATGGCTTGATTCCAACCTCGCTTCTCCCTGAAGGCCTCCGATCCATGCTTCGCCTCGAATCTCTGCCTCAAGCTCATCTCCATCAGAACTGCATGATGAGGTTCCCCTTTCACGAGGTACTGTTTTTCTAAAATTTTGATTTTCTCTCTTTTTTTTTTTGTTTTCGAAAGCAATTAACCACTAGATATTGCTATTTGATGAGATTTTGATTGATTTAATTGAAATAGTGCATGCATTTATTAGGAGGAGGAGGAGAAGAATAACGTATGGAAGCTTGTGATTTGCTAAGAACTGATTTTCATTCCAGGATCAATAGGTTAAAGAAAAATTAAGCATTGAAGGAGGTCCATTGTTGATAATTTTGCTTAGGACTTGTGAAATTGGTGTGACATTACCCAATTATTAATATGAGTATGATGCAAAAATGTCTGTGTACTAGCTAGTGGCTTCTTGTATATTGAGGAAGGTCTTCATTTTTCATAGTCTTTCTGATTTTGGTTTGTCCTTGCATTCCAATTCATGTTCTAGTAGTAAGAGAGCAAGGTAAATTATAGATAAAATCATTTAGAAGGGCTTAGATATAAATGGTGGACATGATTTCCAGGACACGATGGATTTACTTGACCAATGTAGTTGATCCCACTAGTGCAAAAGGCTTTGTTGTTATTGTTGCATCCCAGTGCATGAGTACCAGGATTTAGTTGATTACTTGGGCTTAAGGCAGGTTTTTGTTTGGTCTCTACACATCGACTTTTAAGCTGTGGAGGGGTGTGTGTGTCTCTTTTGTGCCTGTTTGGAGGAAAATGAGAGTGAGAATCAAGGAAAGAAAGCATAGAAGCGAAGTAGATAGAAAGAGAGCACATACTGTGTGTATTTTGATTAAGATGACAAAAAAATGGAGATTGGAGCTAGGGTTTAACTTTAGAAGAAGAAGAAAAGAGATGAAGAAGAATATGGATGTTAACAAGTAATGGATAGTAAGCATGCTCTGTTAGTGATGTTAATAGAGGGATTAACTTGGTAGACATTTAAATTTGGGAAGACCAATTTGGGAGTTTTTTTTTTTTACAAGGACTAATTTGGTTGGCAAATTTTAGAGACAAATTTGGTAGTTTTGCATTTCATCAATTATCAAGTATTACTCTTTTTCTCTTTGACCACCATGAAATTCAATATGGTATCAGAGCCATTCCATCAACCATGACCCCTTTTTTGCTACACTGCAACAATTTCTTGCAACTCGCGAGTATTTTCATTTCACTTTCCTTTAACTTTCTTGACATTTTCTCACTTACTAAACACACATCTCTTCCCTTCTTTTTCAAGTACTTTAAAAAAGAAAAAGAAATACACATGTTCCTTTACCCTAAATTCCCAAGTCAATCAATATCCTCCAATAGGACAACTCATTGTTTGATTTGATCATGCTTTTTACTAGGAAGGCTTGTCGGTATAGGAGTTCCTACATATTGTATTGCACATTTATCATGGACTAGGTATTTTGGTTGCTGGAGGCTGTTAGTTTATCCTTATTTATATATCTTTTTCTTGTACTTGATTTTATATATTCCAGCTTCTCTCATTCCCTTGGGAGTTTTTGAGCTTTATTCAATCAATGGAAGAAAAAAAAAGTAATTTATGAATATAATGTAGGTATATTGCGAAACTTGGTGCTTGGTGCATGAACCCTTGTTGGAGAGGGTGGTTAAGGTTTGCATTGCATCGATGAGTGCAATTTCTCAAGCCATGCTCTTGCTTTATACTTCACAAGATTTTGTTTTTGTTTTTGTTTTCTTGAAATTAGGATTAGGTAATATTTTAAAGTATATTAACTCCAAGATGGAGCTAGACAATATTTATAGGAGATAGTAAGTTATAATGAATTTTGCACAAGCTAAAAGAAAATAGTAAACATATGCAACTGTGCTAATAGGACAAGCTGGCATTCATTCAAAGGCGAATGCTGCGTTGCTCCTTGCTTTGTGGGGAATATCAGAGATCTTGTTATCTAACAGATTGATAATATTAGAGGGCTTATCAATGTTCCAATTAGGTAATATCCTGGTAGTAATTCTTTAATTTTGGTTAGACTATTAAATTGTGATTAATTATATTTTTAAAATGACCAAAATTTATTTGTGTGGTCTTGAAACATAGCATAATAAATTTATTTGTTTTTAGGATTATACAAATAAGACTTTATTTAATTTTAGGATTACACAGATAAAACTTAAAATTATTATTACATCGCATTATATATCTTTTAAAAGTGACCAAAATTTATTTGCATAATTCTAAATATTCCTAGACCCCGCTCTCTAAGTTATAGAGAAAATAAAGCATAGTAAGTTAATATAGAGAGAAAACAAAGCATAGTAAATATAGAGGAAGTTAATATTGGAGAGAAAATAAAGCATAGTAAGTTGTAGTAAATATAGAAATAAATACAGAGTTATTATGTGGTTAGTACTTGTAAATCTTCTTTCAAAAGCGTGATCCTCTATTCAATAGTAAAAAGTCTATTATATAAATGATTTGTTCTCATCAAGGAGGATAATTTTATTGTCTTCTTGCTAAATAGATATTTCTTGTAAAAGTTGTTTTCTAATATGCTTAAGGAGTTTTAATCTTAACTTTAGGGAATACAAAAGATAAATTTAACAACAACTTAAACAGTCTACGTATTTTTCATCCTGGTCAATATAATGTTCTATAGTATGAAACATTTCATATAATTGAGCTCTAATTACAGGATAAGGTGCTGTGCATTTTCAATAATATCTATTAAATCAAATATTCTGTTTTGATCGTGCTTTAAAATCTTAAGATGATGTTAATTATGTGAGTATAAATCATGAAAAACTTTAAAGTGTAGAGACTTACAAAATATATTGAAATACAAATAAAAATATAGAGTTATTATGCTAACACTTGTAAATCTTCTTTCAAAATATATTGAAATATTTAGGTATGGCTTAAACAATCCATTCTTTTTTCAATACTTTTTTTATTATCTTCAGCTAGAAACATATCGTATAACTGATTTAATAGAACTTCATCTCCTGGAAAGGATGAGCTTCAAATTCTTCAATAGTTTCTAACACTCATTTTTATTTTTTAACATTCTTCGTTTTAAGTTTTAAGTATATAAAAAGGAATCATAATACTTTTATAAGTATGGAAACTTACAAATATTTCTTGAAAACCTCTAAACTTTGGAGATTATATTGAATGCTTGGAATTGTACAAATATGGGGGCTGATACAAGGTTTTCCTGGTTGTAAGGTTTTATTTTTTAGAATTGCACTTGTATCAGCCCTTTACTTGTACAATTCCAGGCATTCAATAAAATTTCCAAAATTTGCAAGTTTCAAGAAATATTTGTAAGTTTTCATACTTATAAGTACTATGATTATTTTTATATACTTAGAATTGCAAAACGAAGATTGTTAAAAAATCAAAAACAAGTGTTAGAAACTATTGAAGAATTTGAAGTACATCATTTTCTAGGAAATGAAGTTCTATTAAACCAGTTAAATGATATGTTTTTATCTCTAGATAATATATTAAAAAGTATTCAAAGGATAATGGACGTTTGAAGCCGCTTCTAAATATTTCAATATATTTTGAAAGAAGATTTACAAGTATATGCATAATACCTTTGTATTTTGAAAGAAGATTTACAAGTACTAGCTGCTAAATATTTCAATGTATTTTATGCTGCATAATAACTTCTCTATTTTACTCTGTATTTACTATGCTTTATTGTTACATCGCATTATATATCTTTTAAAAGTGACCAAAATTTATTTGCATAATTCTGAAATATTCCAGAAAGTTTTGTTTAATTTCAGAATCATACAAATAAAAACTTGCTCAGTTTCATATCACATGGATAAAATTAAAAATTTGTTGCTATATATTATATATAAATTATGTTTCGATGCACCTAAGACGTGGCCGAGATTGAAATGGTATTGTAAATTGCTCACAGCTGGTTTGCTTAATAACAAGAGAAACGATACTCAACGCACAGATGACGTCTACGCGGACGCATACGCTCCTGTTCAAGGGAGCCACTATTGTAGACGCGAGCAAGGAGGGCACACGGTGGAGTAAGGTGAAAAATTGAAAAAAGTTCAACCTCTGCCTCTCTCTCCCCCTTCTCTCACTCTCTCCCTCCCTCAAACAATCCTCACTCAATGACAACCCTCACTCAGCGGCGGCACAACCCTCACTCACGCCACCATCGCACACCACCACTCCTTCTCACGCGCATTCCCCCAAACCCCACCCCTTCCTCTGTCACTCTCTCCCACCTTCAAACAAGGAGAGATCTCCTCCATCAACCTTCAGTAAGCGGCCTTTCATCCTAAGCCCACCACACCACCATCGCACACCACCACTCCCTCTTGCCATTGGAGCCTTGCAAACCATCACCCTTTCTCACGCATCGATCTTCTTCTTCACCGTAGGCCCGCGACACCGCACCATCACATGGTCTTAGTAGAATTCCGTGAACTCTCTCCGCCACTCATCGTCGTTCATCTTCCATCCTATCTGAGCTGGCCATGAACGGCATCCACCATCGTCGCAGCAACAACAACATTCCTAAGACGGCAAAGGAGCCACCACGGGACAACCTTCGCCTCCATCACCAAGCCTCCTCCCATCACCGCTCTCTACAAGTTAAAGGTTTGTCATATTTCTGCCCTCTTTTTTTTGCTTCAATGGCTAGGGTTTGAGTATTTGGAATGTAAGGGTTTGAGATTTCATTGATTGGTAGTTATTGTTCTATTTTGACATTTTCCATTTGGGCAAACATCACTAACCATGGTCCTCAACCTTCGTTGATTAAAGAGCCAAATGATCAAATCTCCAAATACTTGTTGCCACTGTGATATTTGCAAAATATTAGATGGGTTTCATAGAGGAAAAGAAAGAAATAAGGGAATAAAGCCATAAAAATAGAACAAGAGGAAATAAGTGAAATAGATAACTGTTATTTGGATGCTAAAGATTAATTTGTTTGCACACATATTGTGATGGATGGTAAGGTCAGTAGATAATGTAGGAATAGGGAATGTTTTAGTACTGATTTATTATGGTGTGGCTAAAAGTATATATGAATATTATGGGAGTTCATATGTTTCCAAACAAAGTTAATGAATATTGATTAACTTTCCTGATTAATGTTGGCTGATGTAATTAGCTGATAGATTGCACGGAAATTCAGTTGGTAAAGTATTCTGTGGAGGTTTGGAAGATCAATTTATCTAGGATAAGATAACTATATGTATACTGGTAAAGGATGATAAGTGGTGGAACTTATTTTTTGCTATCAATCTAATTTTAGATGTAGTAACTTCTGATTGAACACTTTGGTGGATAAAAAAATCCTTTACTTTAGCAGCTTCATGATGCAGGAACATATCCTTTTGTGTGGTGTTTATAGTTAGAATCCATAGAGTCATTGGGTAATTAGGAACCTCCGCCTCCATCACGGCGCCTCCTCCCGTCACCACTCTCTACAACTTAAAGGTTTGTCATATTTTCCCTTTTTTTTTTGGCTTGAATAGCTAGGGTTTAAGTATTTGGAATGTAAGGACTAATATGCATGGTTGAATGAATAATGGATGACCAATCACATTACCATTTCCTTGCTTTTTCTCCCCTCAATATAATGTGCATGGTTGAATGAAGATATTTGAGTACAAGAGGTTCCACATTGAAGAGGTAATTCATCAGATCTGATCTTCTTGAACCTTAGGATTTAATATGAGCTAATCATGTTAAATGGGTACATGAGTGGATTTGCTCCTGTCTAATACTATCCTAGTTCCTTGAGCAATGAATATGCATCGGCGTGTATTATGATTATTCACAACATTTTGTGTATTTTGTGCTTTGGGATAGTTTAATGAATATCTCAACGGATAGCATCTACTTTGTATCTCATGTTGTTAGTCTTCCAGATATTTTGTTTCATGACTAGAATGTGGTTTCACGCTTATCCTACCTATGAAACTTTTGATATACATAGTTCTTTTGGGTTTTGATTGGAATATTTCTGAACTTCATCCTTTGGAGGGTGAAACTATCCCTTGGTAGAATCACACTGATGAACCACTCCAATTATAGAACAACTACGTGAAGACCATTTCATGGTTGGCATCTGATAGACTAGAAGTTCTGGCTAAAGTTAAAAAAAAAATTTGAAAGATAATATTATGGAAGAGAGGCAACACAATTTGATGATGCCTAATCATAAAAGAGGTGTTTGTTTCTCCTTGTTATGGTGGATATTGACAATTGATGCAGATGCAATGCAGTTGTTGAGAATCAAACCCTCTCCCCACTTGAGTTGGTGGAAGAGTTGTTTGTTGAGAATCAAACACTATGTGATTAGAGGAGTTGATTCTGATAATTTATGATTTACACACATGCCAAACAAGAATTGACTATTACAAGTATATAATTAATTGTGATAAGTGTAGTAATTTTCATCTTCACATAAATTTAGTGATAGATTGTTTAGCATTTAAAATAATATTTTCTGGAAAATTGAATTGGGACATAGTGTTTCTTATCATTCACTCACAATGTATTATTCTGACTTGACCATATTTATTTGGTGACAAGTGTTAGTTCATGAAACTGAGAGCTCTTAGCTTCTAGAACCCATATTATGATTGCTTCATAATATGTTGCTTTTAAAGTTTGACATCTTGAAACTTTGCTCACAATTTCTATTGCTATATGATTTTTCTTTACTAGTTTTGTGATCTTCATGTCTACAAGTAAATCTACAAAGCGAAAAGTGTTGTAATTGACTTTGAAGCCCTGAAGCGACATGGATATAAAGGGGGACATTCGGTCTTAAAGGTTCCTCAACCCAAAGAAGATGACACAAAGAAGGATTGGTCCTGGTCCACCAGAAAAGAAAGCGCGATGACAAGGGTGTGGAAGAATCATACGAACAACAACAGAAAACGAGAGAGGCTATTCGCTAGGAGGAGCTGCTAACTGCTAAGACTAGGATGAGAAGAAGAATCTTTCCTTCTCTCAGAAGGAAAAGACGAAAAGAGAGCTTGGTAAGGCAAGTAGAGGGAAAAACTATGTTGAAGAAGATAAGAGGTTGTTGAGGGATAGTGGCATCTATTCTGGTTTTGATGCTTGATTTGTGAGGCTGAATATCCACTTCATCTTGTAGAAAGGCACTATCACATGGGGTTTTCTTGTATTGGAAAGATTTGTTTGTAAAAGTGGTTTCTAGTAGATAAATGTGCGTTTGGATGTGTTTTAGGTAGAAATCACTATTTTGGAAAAAAAATTATTTTTTATATATTTGAATGATTTTTAAAAAATAATCAGAATATGTAAAAATCACCAACAATGTGTGTTGGAATCACTAACATATCAGCTATTACCAACATGTATAAGAAAATAAAATAAAATTTTTAAGAACTCATCAACAATTTTATAAGGAATCGCGACATATATCAATCATTTACCATATTGTATAAGAATGGATTAAAAAATAACATTTTTCATCATTTTAATATTGGAGTACAAATTGGATGTGATAATGAGGCTAAATAAATGGCCTCCAAGAGTGCATAAGTCTTTGGGCACTGCTTATATGTTTTGTTGATGACCAATTCATCAATTCAAAAGGACTCTAAGTTCTCTATAATCTCAATTTCCTAAGAAAAGTCATCCCCTTTTCAGTATTTCCAAAACTGAAAATTTATCAGTATTTGGCTTACTCACCAACATTTTGAACATGAATCACTAACAAACTGACCACTTACCAACATGCACCAGAGCTTTTTTTGGTCATTTTTATTCATTTTACAAATCTTGAATGTTATTGAGAGGATCAATTCATCAATATAAAGGGTCTATCAGTCCTCTACCATAGTCCTTAATCTCAATTTCCCAAGAAAAGGGAAACTAAAAATTTCAGCATTTGGCTTACTTACCAACATTTTGAACATGAATCACTAATAAAATTTGACCACTTACCAACATGCACCAGAACTTTTTTTGGTCATTTTTATTCATTTTGCAAATCTTGAATGTTATTGAGAGGATCAATTCATCAATATAAAAGGCCTGTCATCCTCTACCATAGTCTTTGATCTCAATTTCCTAAGAAAAGGGAAACTGAAAGTTTACATTTGGCTTACTTACCAACATTTTGAACATGAATCACCAACAAAACTTGACCACTTACCAACATGCACTATAACTTTTTTTGGTTATTTTTATTCGTTTTGCAAATCTTGAATGTTATTGAGAGGATCAATTCATCAATATAAAGGGCCTATCAGATCCTCTACCATAGTCCTTAATCTCAATTTCCCAAGAAAGGGAAACTGAAAATTATCAGCATTTGGCTTACTTACCAATATTTTGAACTTGAATCACCAACAAAACTTGACCACTTACCAACATGCACCAGAATTTTATTTGGTCATTTTTATTGGTTTTACAAATCTTGGATGTTGTTGAGAGGACCAATTCATCAATATAAAGGGCCTATCAATGCTCTATACCATAGTCCTTAATCCCAATTTTCCAAGAAAAGTAATCCTTTTTTTATTTCAAAACTGAAAATTTATTAGCATTTACCATACTTACCAACATTTTGAACATGAATCACCAACATACCTTGACCACTTACCAACATTCACTAAAACTTTATTTGGTCATATTTATTCATTTTACAAATCTTGGATGTTGTTGAGATGACCAATTCATCAATATAAAGGGCCTCTGAGTCCTCTACCATAGTCCTTAATCTCAATTTCCTAAGAAAAGTCATCCCCTTTTAGTATTTCCAAAACTGAACTTTACCAGCATTTGGATAACTCACCAACATTTTGAACATGAATCACCAACATTTCTGTATGACTTACCAATGCTTCCAGAACAAAATTTTCGATTTTGATCGTTTAGGGAGGACTTAAATGATGTGTAGAGCCCAAATTCATCATTCCATTGTGAACCTAAGTGCTCTAGAATAGTCCTCTTTCTAAAATTACAAGGGAAGTTCAACTCCCTCTTAGTACTCCAAAATTGAGAATATATCAGCTTTTGAGATACTCACCAACAATTTTATCAATACTCACCAACATTTCTGCATCACTTACCAACACTTCAGAATAAAATTTTCCAGTCTTGATCCTTTAGGGATGACTTAAATGATGTATCCAGTCCCAATTCATCATTCCAAGGTGAACCTAAGTGCTTTACAATAGTCCTCACTCTAAAATTATAAGGGAAGTTCAACTCCCTCTTAGTATTTCCAAAACTGAGAATATATTAGCTTTTGGGATACTCACCAACAATTTCATCAACACTCAACAACATTTCTACATGACTTACCAACGTATACCAGAAAATATTTGTCCTATTTTGGTTCCTTGGCACAACTTAAATATTGTGTAGTGCACCAATTCATTGATCCAAGAGCCCTTGAGTCCTCTATAATACTTTTCACTATCAATTTCCCCAAAAAAATCAAATCTCATATCAGTCCTAGCACAACTGATAGCATACCAGCTTTTAGCATTGGTCACCAACAAATTTAGAAACACATACCAACTTTTATGCACAACTTACCCACAAACACTAGAAAAATGTTAGACCTATAAAATAGTTATGAACAAAAATGTAACCCATGAAATATTTTAAATCTCTTTGCCGGGCACACTTTTGATGTTGTGCTCATATCAATTCACTTTATCATATCATGAAATAATATTCTAAATATAAATGTATTTTGAATCAATGCTTACAATTTTAGCCTCTGAATTTTTCATATTGCAAATATTGACGTTCTTATACATAAATATCAACTCTTTACAAAATACACCAGTATATTTGATGGCACATGTGGAGTATACAAGGACTCACACAAACTTCTACCACCTACGTACATTATTACTAGATATCATGTGCCGTCAAATAAATCATATATTATATTCCAATATTACAAAAAAAAAAAATTTCCTTGAACTTCTTCACCCATCAATTTTTGGGTTTTCTTAGTAAATACTCCATTGTCCAACACATCTTCACAAAAAATATGACGCGCATTTGGACCCAATTCACCTATGCACACAGTATGTGTTGTATTCTTCAATTGGGTAATGATCATCCTGTACATTCATACATAGAAAAAAAAGAGGTCAGTATAAAATCTATTATTAAGGTAACTCCAAAACAAACATAATTAATAAGCAACATACATTTACAAAAAAATACAGATTTTAATGTCATCGTCCATCAAACCTAATATCTGCCACATCATCAAAAAACAAGATACATCCTTTCTCTTAGAAGGCCATAAGCCAAACTATTAAGATAAGAAAAATTTTCACACCTATTATATGTCCATCAATAAGAAGAAAACATATTGGAGGTTGAGTAATATAGTTCAAAAAATACATACATGAATAGGTCATTAACAAGAAATATCAATCTGTGAGTTATATTAAAAAAATTATATAGTTCTTGCAATACCTAAATTACATATATCAACTTTGCAATCAATTTTTTATTTGACATTCCAACTCATATTTTTCTCCTATTCTACTTTCAGCTCTAACATTTTATTCTTTTCTAAATTAACCAAACTTAAGGTTTCCAATTCTATAAAGTCTTCCAATTCAAGTAGCATGAGAAAAGCTTCTTCAGGGAATAAGCAAACAAGCAAAAGGGCCATTGCCGCAAATCTACAAATTCTAAACTCAATGTTGTGGGGTTTAGGGGCGAAATTCATTATCAAACAAGAGACAATCTTTGTGAAGTGGATAGACTCATATATTGTAACCAAGTGGTAAGTAAATGGCTATCAGTTTTGTATTGATTTTTTCTATAGCAAAAAATGTTACATTAATTTCCATGGTTTCACATGCCATTATACATGAATCATCCAAAGAAAAATGGAAAAGGTACTTTCAATCTTAAGATCTACACCATGCACTTTTTTCTCAAATTTAAAGGATATATTAGATCTATGGAAAGATGGCAGGAGTATCATAGCAATACAAAATAGAAAGTCACTGAACCTATATGAAACCATCAATAAATAGTGATACATATGGGACTCTCACTCAATTTTGCAAACAAAGAAGCTTGTGGAGTTTATGAACCTCACAATCCCTATTTCCATGTTAGTAATGGACGGGAAGTTTAGGGGTTCACTATATTGCCATTGGAGTCATAGATTATGACACCAAGAAATCAGGAAGTTGACACTTCCCACCCATGAGGATGTTCTTCTGCAGAGTGAAGCCTCATCTCGTTGCCTAGCTGACACTCGTCACAGCCTCATCGTTGACCTCTATTAGGTTCTTCTTCAGCAAATACATCAAAGCAAGAGCTCCATTGATGCCATTTGCGCGAATGGGAAGCACACATGAGCAATGCAATGGCACACAACATAAGGGTCATAACGCAAGGCCAATATGTTAAGTGCTAGGTAGAGGGTGGATCGGTAGAAGAAGTGGATGAGCCATTGGAGGAGATATTTGGTAGTAGGATACTAGGATGTGTTTTGAAACATGAAGGGGATTGTATATATATATATATATACACACACACCTTGTATGCTTAGCCATTCTCTAGTAGAAAGTGTAGTTGGTATTGAAGGATTTGTTAGCATTTTGGTTCTTGCGGTGTAAGGTTCAATGTTTGTGTGGATGTGGTTTTGGTACCCCTTGAACTTGGGAATAGGGAGAGAATGCAGTGCTGTAGTTGAGATTGAAGCACTTGATTCAGTACGCATGCAATGGTACCAAACCAAGCCATAGTGATCACAATGCCTAAGTCACATGCTTTGTCCTGCCAAATCAGTAAGAGTTTGGATGCATACAACAATTTGGTTAAGGATACATACCTGAAGCAGAGGATGAGGCACAGTTTCTCTCGCGGTGCTTCATCGATGATACCCGCTGCCTCCGTTGTCGTAGCTTCACGGAGACCCCTCTCGCTGTCGCGGTGCTTTCCTCACGATCCCGGTGCTCTGCCTCCTGCTTGGTAGCTTCATGGAGACTTGCTCTCAATGTTGTGGTGCTTTCTCGAGGACCCATGCTGCCTCCATTGTGGTTCCTTTCGTTGGGTGTGGTGGATGAAGCTTGTATTGATTATGGTGGATGAACGAGTGTGAGGGAGAAGCTAGAGTTAGGTGAGAGATGATAGCTAGGCTGGGTATTTCGCGCTCTTTGCGCATGCTTTTATTCCTTTTTTTTCAATTTTTCTTTCAGTTAGCCACGTGTTGCCTTCCTTCTATTTGTCTACAATAGGAGCTCCTTGCACGTCCGTATGCGTCTCTCCTGTGCGTCAAACCTGTGCATCAAAATAACGGGACTCTAATAACAACTCAATAAACTCACTCATGGCAAATAACTTTTCCTTCTCGTTGTCCTCACTACGTACCAAACATAAATGAGTTTATAAAATATTATGCCTATATTAGCCCCCTAACTAACGCAGTTTTGATGAAAAAGACAATCAAATAATTAAGAGTAACGACAAAGAGACAAACATAGAGACACAAAAAGATACGGTTTAGGTATGGATAAAGATTTGCGTACTACCAAACACAATGGAGTTTATGAAAATGGCGTTTAAAGTTGATTCTAGTCATTAATAAAATAAAATTAATTTTAGTAGAGTATTCATAAATTAAAGTTTTGGTTCTTATTTATCTTTTTTGTTTTAATCCTTATATTTTTATTTATTTAATTTGAGCTTTAATCTTTATAGTTGAGGAATGGGTATTATCCTTTTTTCTTTTTTGCTTATTTTAATCTTAGCGACTCTTACTTTTAATATAAAGATCAAAACTTCAATAGTAGAAAAGTTACAAGGTTCCATATTCAAAATAAATTTAAGCGACGAAAATTTTATGCTTATATTAAACCCCTACCAAACATAGCAAGAGTATAAACACGAGCAAAGCCATGATATTATGTATTCTATTCTTTTTGTTATCTTGACTTTAAGATTACAGCATGGGTCCTTTTAACATGGGCAAGGTGCGCCATGATCCTTGGCCCATATGTGTGTATTTGTTGGGCTGGTGTAACGTCCTCCCAAGTACAACCCCACTTTTAAGTCATGACATTGTACTCGAGAGTTGTTACTTATTAATTAACAGACATTTCTTAAATATCTATAGAAAACTCGATTAACATTTGTAATTACTAAGCGAAGTTCTATTGAAATATATATAACAAAGGAATACAACATTTATTAAATACATAGCTAAGTACAAGAGGAAGCTCCTCTATGAACTTTAGTACATATCTCTTCTGTAATATAGTTACATACATATCCATTCTACTAAATACAGCATAATAAAAATGTTCACTACTACACTATTGCCATTTCGAGTCCTTGTATGTAGTAGTATCATAGTCCTTTGGCTCAACCTGGAGGCAACATGGAAATACAAACAGGGGTGAAAATTACAGAATTCTCAATAGGGCAACCCCAAATATATACAAAAAATCTATGTCATCGTCATCGCCCAGCCACTTGGTTTATCAAGAAAATGTGATTATGCAATATAAACTGAAAATTCATTTTAAGGTTCTAAAATCATCCCTCCGAAGTGGGTAACTTTTAATAATCAACCACTCAGAGCACATATATCATTATGTTTCAACAAATAATAAATCATCCCAAGGTAGCCAATCTAGAGTAAGATGAGTATGCATATAATACATGCAGTGAACTTATCTCAATGTGACATGGTTCCACTTATGGCCAAATATTTAATATCAAGTACTTTTCTCTTTCCTCAAGTCATGCATAAACCATATATATGCATTCATGTACAATGTAATCATTTTCTGTTCTCATAAATCAATCATTAGAGTTCATAGTATGCATTCATTCACATCCTAGTTGAATTACAAGTCATCATAGTACTAAATCAACATTTGTAATTCAATTCCAGCATATTGGTAGAATCTGGGCTTAAGTAGCAAAATTTATTTTCCCTACCAGCTGGTTGATTACCACCAAAATTCTCCATGACACTTCAATGTGTCTAGGAGACCCTGTAAAAATTTCAAGGCAACAAAGCCTCTAATTCCTTCAGTAAATTCTACAAATTTAGTGGTCAGGGACAACTAATTCACAGTAAACCACGGTTCTCCTAATTATTTACCTTAGCAAATGATTGAACTAACTCACAATAAAATTTACAGGGACACTTCAATGTGTTATTAACTTCAAGTAAAAATTTCAAAGGCTCATTCAATCATTTGCTATGGTACTAAAATCGGATAACTTTATTGCTCCAGCTTTCAACATTTCAGGCAGCATCTATACAATTTTGGTTACTGATTTTTTCAAAGCAATTTACCCAAAATTAGAACCCAAGAAAATTCATGGGACTAGTCCAAGATGTTAAATTGGACATATAAATTTTTCAGCTCATGAAAATGACTACAACATGCCCATAAACATCGTGATCATACATTGCCCTGCAGAAACCCGAAAATCCAACAGCATAGACCAAAACCCCTTTTGACAAAAATGATTTTTAACATCATCCAAACATCCCACCAAAATTCATACATCAATATCTATGTAATATCAGCCAATAAAACTAGAAATTCCAAGCTCAATCAATCAGAAAGTTTCAAGAGTAAATTTTGAAAGAAAAGTGGATAATAAAGCCCTACTTGGCTCTTGGAAGTTTTAATCCTTGTTCTTGGCTTTCCTTCAAGAGTTCTCCACCCAATGATTGATCAAACCATCTTAAATCCTCTTCTAACCAAGCAGAAACAGCAGCAAGATTATTGATATGATGAGGTGAGGATTTGTTGTGAAGAGTTGATTCAAAGATTCCAAGAGGTAAGTTGGTGTTTGTGCTTAAATCATGGATTCTTGATTTTGTGACATGAGGTTTCTATTTGATTCATGGTATTTTTGGTGAGAAGAAATGAAGTTGGCTGTAAAATGGGATGGCCAAACTTGAAGAAGGAAAATGGCATGATATTTTTATTTTATTTTATTTATGTTAAGATAATGACACTTGAATTAATTATGAAAATGTTTTTCTTAAAGATAAATATTGTAATTTTGTAATCCTCTTATTGGTTCATTTGTATAGGCAATGGTGTGGCTTTTCCTAAGCCACACACTTGTCTCATGAGGTGTCTAACTTACACTTAGGTTTTATACGTGTAAGAAACTACACACCATAATTTAACCGAACGAGTAAAACACCATACCCGGGTAATCAAACATTATCGAAAATTAATTCTAGGTATAACTTCTCATTCCTTATCATTTCTAACCTTAACCCTCTCTTTTCTCAGTCCAGGCATTTCCTAGATTCAGATCTAGGGTTTCAGCTGTCAGACGGCTGGGGCCCATAAGGTTACTATTCATCTCAGCCAAAATTTTTTTTAAAGGGTCCATTGGGCCATCCTCATCATTGCTTAACTGTTAGATTTTTGAAATTATGACTAATAAAGCTCAAATTAATTTTTAAATAATTTTCGGGTGTTACAACTGGGTAACTTCGTGAAATTGCACAATTCACCCATTGGAGGTTGACATAAAAAGCATGGAATTACATTGTGAACCCATATTTATTTTGCCGTTAGCGGTAATGGGATTAATAAAATGGAGGTTGAATGTTAATAAGTGTATAGTAATCAGGGACGCATGTATTTGTTGCTAGTCATTTGACCCATATGATACACGAGATAATAAAAAATAATTTATTGATCATTATCAAAAATAAATAAGAATTTATTTAAATATAGGTTATAGAAAATCAAGTATATATATATATTTATTTATTTATTTTAAAAGCAAGTTAATTGTTAAATAATTAAATAAATGGAAAAAATATAAATATTTCATTTTATTTTATATCTTATTTTAAATATCATATTTATAAGGTTTAAAAAATCTTGGTAGATAGATGATCTATAACTAATAATAAAGAGCCTATTTTATAAAAATTTTGCACATTTCGAAAGTGGATATTATTGAATAAAGAAAAAAATAGGTAGATAATTTTATTATATCATGAGTTATTTATAGAGATGACAATGAGTATCCATAAGAAAGGAGACATGTCTCACACCTTCCGTCGTCATTTAGAATTTTGCCTTTCATTCCTATCCCTCTTAGGGTTCGGTCCCATTTCCCATTCCCCATGGGGATTTTGAATCCTTATGGTTTTCAGGGGTTTATTATCAAATTTCAAAAAGTAATCCCCATGGTTTTCAAGGATTTATTATCAAATTTCAAAAAGGAAAAACTTTAAAAATATTTTACAATTTGAAACATAAATATCCATAATAATAAATACTATTAATGCAACATAATCCAAATTAAAATTAAAAATGCATGCATAATGAAAATCTAATAAAGATAATTAAAAAAAAATGTGTTCCCATTGTAACACCCTAATATTTAACCCAAACACGCCTAAGACGTATTAAGATTAATTATTAATCATTACTTCCTTTTAAATTCATTTGCAAAGCTACTTAGCGGAAAATACGGTAAGTTTTTTTTTTTTAAACTTATAAAACAAGATGCAAGCCATTGCGAGCATTATGAACGAAACGTAAAGCGGAGAAGAATAAATCACAGTACAAAAGCAATAAAGAACACCTCAATCATAGAGACAACCATCATAATATTAATTAACATAGTTTAGTACATAACTGGAAATAAAACATAGAGTCATACCCATATAGGTGGGCAGAGCTTGCAGGACATGATACATAAAATGCAAGAAAGAAAATAGGAAACATAAACTGCTAATACATGGAAAACCCTCAAGAGATACTACCAGCTAAAAGTAACCCTCCCTCTAAACCTACAGATGACGCTAATCCTCGGACGACCCCGCAAACTGCCGAAGCTCCTCGGATGTTGCCCAACGAAGAGGGAGCGTGGGCATGCAGATCGGCGGAGTGACGTGGCCTCCTCGGCAAGGGAGCCTCTCGGCTGACGTACACGCCTCATAAGTCTCGATTGAGAGACCGTGTCCTTGCTAACCCTCCCGCGGCCAAGGCACCGAAGAGCGGAATCCTCGAATAAGGATCGAGGAGACCCAGACAAATCCCTCCCGCTACGAGGTATGAGGGGCACATACTCTGGGTAGTCACGCACCGCGAAGACGATGGTCGGACCGGCGTCTGCTCATCATGGGGTCGTGTCCTCTCAAAAATCAAATCATCGCCATAGGAGAGGTCGGGTGAAGCGAAAGCTAGAGACTGGAAAAGCAAACGGGCGTCCCATGTATGCAAAAATGCGCACTACACAACGACCCTCGAAGTGGTAGGCTGATGGTCGAGTCGTAGTGCACCTCCCATACCGTGTATCAATGAAGATCACGAACGATGCCATTGTGGTCTGAGACGTAACGGAAAGAGAAACAAAGAGAGGGGTGAGAATCTTGCTAAAGAATCTCAGGAGGAATTCCTCTATCCTAGTGTCATCGTTTACGTCCCCAATCTTGGGTTTATTATAAAAGGTTAAACATGCAAAGGTTCATTATGAGGTTTTCATAAAAGTAATTATCCAAGGTCCGTGTCTTTTATGATGAATCTTTAATGCATGTTTGCAGCATAGTAGTACATGAATACATGACAAAACTTAGCAAAACAATAAAACATATCATAAGCAAATAGTTCACATATAAGTGGCATGTAACTTTTCATGATCAATCTTTCACTTTCATAAGCCAGATGCTTCTCATCGTTTCTCATTTCTCAAACTTGTGACATCATGATCTTTTCAAAAATAGTAACTGACCCCATACTAGGCTATGAGCTCATACCTTAACTAGTCGTCACTAGTTCTTACTTATCTTCTTGATAAGCAAATCATAATCATAAAAATAACAACCCGACTCATAGAGTATGGGCAGGGGACCTAAGGAATCACCCATCATGGGACTTTCTTCCTTCTCTGAAACGCATCAACTAGTTAAGACCAGTGACTTTGTCCTTTGGAGGCTAATGTCGATGCCCTCACGGTTTTACCTTCTCCTTCCGTAGCAGGAGAAGTACGTCTCAGTTGCAAAACGCATCATCTGGTTAAGACCAGTGACATTGTCCGCTTCGATATGGCTCCTCGACCAAACCCCTCACGAGTTTCCTTTCTCTCACCGTAGAGGAGAAATGCATCTCGGCATGTCACATATAAAATCTTTCTTTTCAAAACTTTCTCAAGTCCCTCAAATTTACGGAAATTTGGCAGCATAACGACTACACTCCGAATTTCCTCAAATTTGAGTCATGCCACATAACTCAATCACACATATCATTCTCATGGAACTTTCTCACTTAATAAATCTCTAATTCACAGGAGCATACTTTCCTAACTCATTCATATCCGTATTCTCATGCATCTCAAACATAGCATACCACATCATCACAACAACATGCCACCAATATACATATAGTCTCATGCTCATTAACATATTCATATCATTATGAGTATATCCACTCGGTCTTATGCTCACATCACATCTCCTATCTCATGGTGTCTTATGCTTTGACCCTTACGGATCTTAAACTTGTGTTCCAATTATCCTAACCTTCATTATGGATTTTTATAACACCTAAGGGATCATTACCTATGATTTCTTCTAATGTTTATGATTTATAACATAACCAAACAGCACTAGTTATTTTGGGTAGAATTTTGCCTTATGGTTACGGGTCCTAGAATCCCCTTTTGACCCTTTCTAAGTTTCGTCTTCGCCTAAGGCTCCATAATTAACTCCTAAACCAATTATGAGGGATTCCTACACATATCCAATAATTATAAACCATTTCTCCTAAGTCCAATTATGCTGGAAAAGAATTTATATTTTGTGCATCTAAGTGTTCTAGAATTCACATTTTAGGTCTTTTCTAGTTACTTGTTCTTTCTAAACTTCCCTAAATCATTCCTTGATTCACTCAAACATAATTTTACACATTTTAACACCATAAAACAGAATTCATACAGTGGCCAAGTGCACAAGGCAGAACCAAAAACATAAGCATCAAATAATCACATAATCTCATGATTTAAAAGCATATAAGTTGCTAGTTTCTCTTGGAATCATTTTAGGAACTCAAAACTCTTTTAGAAACCAATTTATCTCATTAAAATCATACAAAAATGGGTAAGGTTAGTAGCTAAATTATTTAGCTCAAGGAGTAGATTTAAATCATAAAACTTTGTTCATAATGTTCCTTAAGCACTCTTAAGCTTAGAAAAATTCCAAGACTTAGACTATGGGCACTTATGATTAGATGAACTCATCTCAAGTCCATCATCATCATCACAAGGCCGAAATGGCATTCTTGAAATGCCTCCATTTTCTAAAACTTTATGTAAGATACTTGGGCAAGTCTTTGAGCTCTAGGAGGTTTAAGTGATGACATAAACTTAAACATGATATGCACTTATTTTATTCTTCATTAGAAAGTAAAGTGAGAGCATAAAATAAATATGATGTGCAACCTTTTTATTATCTTTAAAGATTAAGTGATGACTTGAAATATAAACATGAAATGCAAGCTTGAAATTTAAACATGATAATGCAAGTCCATTTAGTTATTCTTGAGAGTTTAGTGATGACATCAAAATAAACATGCTATGCAAGGCATAAATATAAACATGTGTGCAACTCATTTTATCTTAACTAGAGCTCTTACAAGACTTTAAAGGAACATCACAACCTTACCCAAATGTGTACTTTAACAAACATAAAGTGAGCTTTAGAGTTTTTAGCACCAAGACTTCAAAGAAGCCTTTGGTTTTGAACTTCATCATCAAGCTCAAGAAAATAGACACAAAGCTCAACACTTTGTCTAAACAAAATACAAAGAACTAAGTCATATTCTTTATTTTATTGCTCATGGGCTTCAATCTAGAGTAAAACTCTTAGAACGGCTGACCAACTTTAAGGTTGGCAAGGGTAAGCTTAGAGCTCTTTGAAAACATAGGATTAATTTTCTTTAACAAAACTTTT
The DNA here is from genome assembly GCA_030441495.1 of Dalbergia oliveri. NCBI lineage: Eukaryota > Viridiplantae > Streptophyta > Magnoliopsida > Fabales > Fabaceae > Dalbergia > Dalbergia oliveri. Next base: position 33,579,723 of record JAMLFY010000003.1, on the reverse strand, counting down.
GTGATCTACTTAACATTTTTAGCAAACTTTGTTCAAACAAAGGAAAAGGAAACCGAAACCATTCAAGGGAAAGGAAGAGAAAACCAAAACTTTTGAGAGGAAAAAGAAAAGAAACCAAAAACTTAAGCCAAGAGAAGGAAAGAAATCAAGAGCATGTATGGTCCAAGACCAAGTTTTTCAAGCTTTAGAGGTTTCTCACATGACAACTAAAAGTCATTATCTTGAAACCTCATCATCAAGCTAAAGTTTCCTTCATGAAAAGGCCTCATGGCTGAAAAGAAGAAAAGAAAAAGGAAGGCTTGAAACCAAGAGAAAACTAGAACTTTTCTTAAAGAAAATAAAGAAAACTTGAAAACAAACTCCTACCTAAGGAAGTCTTGGAAGAAATGAAGGAAAGCTTGAGTTCTTGAAGGATTGAGAAGACAAAATCTTCTCTTGGATGTGGATGTATGTTTCGGCCAAAGAGGAAGCTCAAGGAAGATGATTTTTCCTTGAGTTTCTAAGCTTGAAAATGGAAAGTTTGAGTGTTTAAGAGATGGTTTGAGGTGAGGGAGTGGTGGTTTATGGTTGTTTGTGGTGATTTGTGGTGGTGGAAGGATTCTTTGAAGGGAAGAAGAAGATGAAGAGAAATTTTAGAGGAAAAGCAAGGAAGTGCAAGAAAACTAAACTTGGCAATGATCTAAAGTGTAACCAAGTTCTTCCAAGCTTGGTATTTATAGAAATTTTGCAACATGGAGGCTGATTGGGGAAGAGTGGCCGACGCCTTTGGCATTTGGGGAGGAAAATATCTCTTGATTGGCATGGGCTTAGGCATGGGCAAAGCATGGTTGAAAGCATGGCTAAGTATGGCTCAAAGTATGGCTTGAGGTATGGCCTTTGAGTGAAGTAAAAATCAACATGTGATGAATTATGGGGGGTAAGGTTTTGGCTAGCTTTGTGCAGCCAAGGGGAGAGAAATTTGTTCATGTAATTGTGGTTTAGTGATGTGTTTAGGTGTTTCTTTGATTAAGGTTTTGGTTAGGAGTTGTAAGAAAGTGTTTAGGTGAGGTAATTGGCTAATTAAGGTTGTCAAGACTTGATTAGGAGAGTAATCTTGCTAGATTAACAATTTAAAATCATTCTTTTGGTCAAATGAGGTATGGCACAATTCCTTAATTTAAGGAATTGGAGAGAGAAATACTATTCAAGATTCCATGACTAGGAATCTTGAATTAAAGAATGTAATTAGAGTTTAACTAAGCAATCTTAGGTCCTAATTAACCTTAATAAATTATTTTGACTCTAGATTAATTATTGAAATAAATTAATCTTCGATTAGAGCCTAATATTGCTTAGGTTTGCTTAATTACGTCATTAGGCTCACTGTACACTGTTTTAGGGGCAAAATGGTAATTTTGCACTAAAACTGCTGGACCTTGAGCTCAACTAAACATTAATTACCACTCAAAAACATCATTCCAAACTTTCTGGAAAAGTTCAAGGCTCAAACGGCACCTTTTACCGCATAGAACAAGGGTATTTTGGTCATTTTGAGCCGAAAGTTCAAAAACGAGATTTTCACCTCGAATGTCAAACACAACAGTTATAATCCCCTTCAAACATTGAGTTGACCCATTCAAGGACTACAGTCGACTTCCTCGAATTCTCGTAAATGACCTCAGGGCATTTTGGTCATTTGTACTCAAACAGAAAAATGGGTGTTACACCCATCCCTACCCCATTTAACAAACGAGACTTTGCCCCAATCGATCGTCCCTATAAGGAAAAAATATATCCTCATTCTTGTTGCATTGTGAGTGGATGTACCCACTTTCAACATTTATTTTTATCATCCTTAGCTGTTTATATCTTTTTAGTAAATTAAATTATTTAATTTATAAAAATAGAAAAATATATTTTTTGATTAATAAAAATAATGAATAAATTTAATTTATGTAATTTCAATTACACGTTCTTTCCTTGTACATTCTTTTTATAAATTAAAATATCAATTTTAAAATATATGTTATAATTAATGTGTAATAATTAGTAAACAAATCATATATAATCCTAATTTACATCATCTCAATTATTAGAGTAGTATATCAATTACAATATTATTTTCAATAAAAATAGTATTATAATTATTTAATTTTATAAAAATTAATAAATATTCAGTATCATTGTCAAAGAATTGTAAATTGTGGAATTGATTTTTTAAAATATTTTAATAGAAAAAAATTGAAGGGCTTTTTTAAAAAAACTAGTATGAAAAAATTAAGAATTGATAGGTTGAAATGTTCAAGTTGTAAAAAATTAAATAAGGTATAGTGAGATAAGTAGATAGATAATTTTTTTTTATATGATTTTCAAAAGTTCTAGATTTGAAATTAGAAAATTTTCCTCTAATCGCATCCTCATTTAGAATTTTGCTTTCATCTAATCTCATCTCCAAAGGTCTCCATTCTTCATTTCACATGGAAATTTGAATCCTTATTGATATTTAGGGGTTTATTTAAAAAGTTTAAAAAGCAAACAATTTTAAAAATACTTTGAAATTCAAAACATAAATTTTCATAATAACAAATGCTACTGATGTAACATAATCCAAATTAAAAATTAAAATACATATATAATACAAATGTAATAAAGATAATTAAAAAAAATACAGGTGTTGTAAGGTTTTCTTGTTATCTTTAATTATCATAATGATAATAGTTTTGTTATAATTAATTCTATCATTATAATCCTTAAATTGTAATAAATATAATAAATATATTTATTGTTAATTGTAATTTTTTTGTAACATAATTATAATAGCTTTATTATCATTAATACTATAATTATATGTATAAAATTTTTATGGTATAATATATTCAATTATAATCTTTTATGTTATTTTTTATTTTTTTATATTATTTTTGTTAATGGTAAAGAGATATGAAGGTGTGATTGGAAAAATAATTAATAATTAGAAGGCAAATTAAATTCAAAAACTTACTTTATATATTAAGATTATGAAAATGCTGGACATAATTTTTCTATGAATAACAGATGGAAGATTTTCCATGTCATGAGTCCTAAATATTAGTATTATATCAATTATTATCATATATGATCAAGAATAAATTATCATATTAGAAATATAATGAGTCTTAAATATATGATTAAGAATAAATTTTGTAGAAATTGAATTTTGAATTATTATCATATCAAAATCAACCAATTAGCAATAATTATTTGATTGGTTAATAAAAATTTTCAGAAAAAATGCCCCAACTATCTACTTTTATTATGTTGTAATAGTTAAGACTTATTTTCAAGAAAACTTTAACACGTGTTATTTGTCAAAGTAATTTAAGACCCACAATTTTCATAACTCTACTTGTTAATGATTTTTGGAAAAATTATCTTCACATTTCTTGGTCACTAGCACGACATGAATATTCTACATTAAATAGTAAATTTCAAACTATTAAAAGTTATAATTTTAATCACAAGACTTATCAATATGCCAGTCAAAATTATTTAACATTAAAATATTAATAAATAATAGCAACGAAACATAAATCAATATATTATATAACATTAAAATATTATAGATAAATGCATTTTTAGCTATCTAGGATTTTGGCATATTACAAATTTTTTAATGCTATTTTAAAAAATAGCTTTTGGTTATAAAATGACAATGGATTCGAAGAATTTAGTATGAAAGAAATGTAAATTAAAAATTTTTTATTACACTTTCGATCACGTTAGAATTGGATTTCTTTGTTTGCGTGTTTAGAGTAAAAGAATAAATTTTTTTTATGAGAAAATGAAAATGGATTCTTAATTAGAATGTAATTTATTATACATTTTAGTTAAAAAATAGATAAATAAATTATCTACAAAAAATAATTTAAACAAACAATAAATTTCTTGGTAGATAGTTACGTTATATGATCAATTAATCAAAACAATCAATCCAAGGTTATAGCAATTTAAATTGATGCATATTCTTTCAATGTTAAAATTAAACCACCTGTACACAACCCTAATTTATGGAAACCATAAGCATGAATGATTTGATATAATCTACCTTTTAATATTTATTTAAAAGGTTCTTTTTCAAGAAATGTTTTGATATAATTTACTCTACAAAATTGTGTTTTCTATATACGTTGTGAAATTAAAAAAATCCTATTTACATAAATATTTAACTATTTTAATGCGTGATATTAGCACATTTGGTACCTTATTATCTAGGAATTTAATAATTATATATATTTTCACCTCTCTTTTGTGCTATTCTTTCGTTATGTACATTCTTCTTCTTCATTTATATATGTAATATATTTTTTCGTTGCCATCATTTTCATTCAATCTCACTCCTTATTTGATGGATATTTATTCCTTTACATTAATGGAATTATTTTACATGTTTGTATGACTTTTAGTTTTTGTTTTTATCTCTCTTAATGTGAGTGATTACTATTTTTAAGAGCTATGTTATGCCTATCAGCAATGAGTTGTGCTAGAACTATCATCTTTTTTTTTTTTAATTGTTATCATTGTATTCAATGGTGATATATGAGTTATTGTTGATATAAAAACTTTCTTTAGAAAAATGAGCCTTTAGAGAAGGATAGTGCATCATGGCAAATAAGGAAACTAACAAGGCAACTAGAAGAGAAAGTTGTGTATAAGTTTCTTTTTATACAATTATTAGAATAATTTTAGGCTATTGTTAAAACTTTATTTAACATGTTTTCTATCATATGAAGTTATTTATTTTAAATATCATTTTCAAAATACTTTAAACTTTTAATTTTTTTAATTTTTAATATTTTATTTGAGAGAAAGCATTTGGTTAATTATTTTCTTTTTTTGTTATGTGGTTTATTATTTTAATTTTATTATATTTATTTGAGCTTAGTTTTTGCAAATCGCTTTAGTATTTTGTGTTCTTTCTATTTTTTTGGTCTTTATTTGTGTATTGATGACATGATTTTATTTTTTTATCTATTTTTTTCATTTTTTTGTTTTATGGTTATTATTGATTATGCATCCCCTTTTTTTATGTTTTTATGAAATTATTGATTACCTTTCATATTAAACTTAATTGTTATTTTAAATAAAGTGATAGTAAAACTATATAATACATCTGTAACATTTTTTTACAACTATTAATATGACAATATATATGGTAAGGGAATATCTATAATAATAATAATAATAATAATAATAATAATAATGTATATAGGTCCAAAATATATCCATACTCCTTCAAATAAAATAAAGAAATCTATTGAATAAAGCACAAAATGTTGTGACTAATATGAATTTGATTTTATTATTCTTATTTTACATTAAAGTTATGAAACTATCCTTAATTGATATTAATTTAATCCGAAACAATTTTGATATAGATGCTAAAATTCAAGAAATTAATCTATTGTACTTAATTGCTATTACCTTACCCTAACATGCCCACAAAAAACAAATATATATATATATATATATATATATATATATATATATATATATATATATATATATATATATATTGACACTACTCTTGATTGATATCAACTTCATTTGATGCATATAGTTTTAGCAAGTGTTCCATATGTAACACCCTAACTTTTAATCTAATACGCTCGAGTCGCATTTCGATTAGTTATTAGTTGTTACACCTTTATTTCAGAACTTGACTTATCTTTTAAAATACGAGTAAGGAAAATATGACTAAATTTTTCTTTTTGAACTTAAAACTTAAAATGCGAGCCGTGCATGCACATAGACACCAATTAATACACATATGACATAACAATCATATACACTTCATCATAGCATATATAGGTAGACCATAGTATAATCACAACACAAATCAAATAGACATATCATATTCTTAACATAATAGCGATGTCCTATGAACATAAGGACACCTTAAGATTCTAAACACAACAATCAAGGTCGATCATACACTAGCCCAAAGCTAAACATAACAAAACTAGACTAGTCTTCACGCTTCCATTGTGACCTCTATTACGGTAGTTAACATGATTCCTATGCCCGCGCCTCAAGGAGGATCACGAACAATCCGCATCATTCATGTCTGGAGACGACACAAAAGAAAGAAAATGGATAAGAAAATTTATTCAAGATTCTTAGTAGGGCTCCTTGACTTTAACACAAGTGTTATCGTCATCGCCTCCAGCCACTTTGGTTTTTATTATGAAAGAGGTGTGCATGCATAAGATTCAATTTTAAATTTCTCAAGTCTTATTATATGAAGTGGGTGTCTTTTAGCATGGGTCTTAATGATATGAGTGCAACAGATATGCATGGCAATACATTAAAAGCATAACCAACACATGTAAATCGCACATGTCACATGATTAAATGCACCAATAGGATAATAATGCAACATATATATATATATATATATATATATATATATATATATATATATATATATGCCTCTTTTCTTTACTTTTCATAATTGAACTTTCAAGTTCTTTTCCACCCTTGCACATGGTCACCAAAAGCCACCCGCTTCACCTTCCCCGATTTTTCATGGTCACCAAAACTCCTCCTATTCTATCGCCTAGGATGAGCTCAATCCTAACTAGCCATCGTTAGATTTAGTATGGGGTAATAGAGGGGAAACACATCTCTTTCTTATCATGAGTATGCAACTTTATCATCATCATTTCATGTTCAAGATTTCATGATTTTTCTAAGTCAACAAATTTGGTGGAAATCCGATAGCATAAAAGAACGGATTTCCCAAATTTGCTTCATGTTGTATAACATCCAAACATGCATCTCAATCAATCATACATAATTGCAACATGCCATAAAACATCATGTCATAAAGCACATAGGCAAGCATCACATTCCTTTGCATAAATCCATAAGCATAATATTCATCAATATCTTAAAGTAGTAAACATGCTCCTACCCATATGGAAATCAAGGACCGGAACTAGCTAATGCACATGCTATGCTTACAGAACATATGTATATAAAATTCTAAGAATCGTTATTCACACAACTCAATCACCTAAGGTCATCAATCCACTTGATCTTGCTTAAAAATAATTATTTAGACATTTGGGGCTGGTAATCAATTACATGTGCTGGTAATCGATTACCAAAAGCTTGTTCCACAAAGGGCACGGTAATCGATTACATATGCTGGTAATGGATTACAAGAACCAAAAACTCGTTCTAACAAAGAGCACCATTGTAATCGATTACATGAACTGGTAATCGATTACCAAGGTAAAACTGGTCTGGGCATGAAGAACATCCTTGGTAATCGATTACATGAAATGGTAATCGATTACTAAACCAAAAATCCTTCAATAACTATTCTAGTAATCGATTATAGCTGGTAATCGATTACCAGAACCTTAAGTTTGAGAAAACATGGTTTTTAACACATTCTAAGCTACTTTAACACCTCAAGGCCATTTTAAAACATCTTTCTAACATTCCTTTGAAAACATCCTCACATTTTTACAAATCAAAACCATCATTGTATCATGACTAAAACATATCCACTTGTCATGGTTAAAATTTCCATTTGGGGTTATTAGGGCAAGTCTTTTGAGCTCTAGGAGTTTAAGTGATGACATAAACATAAACATGCTATGCACTTTGTTTATTTCTTCATTATAAAATAAAGTGAGAGCATAAAATAAATATGAGATGTAACCTCCTTATTATCTTTAAAGATTAAGTGATAACTTGAAATATAAACATGAAGTGCAAGCTTGGAAATTTAAACATGAAAATGCAAGTTCATTTATTTATTCTGAGAGCTTAGTGATGGCATCAAAAGTAAACATGATATGCAAGGCGTAAACTTAAACATGAGTACAAACTTATTTTATCTTAGCTAGAGCTCATGTAAGACTTTAGAGGATAAACTATCAACCCCATTCAACCTTAACCAAGTGGAAATGAGTTTTAGACCCTCTTGACACCATGGTCTTATGGACCTCATTTGTCTAGACTCATCATCAAACTCAAGGAAAAATCAACAAGGACAACCAAAAACCTTTTTATTTTCATCTTTCTTTCAAAACCAAAGATGAAGCCAACCTTGAGCCCTAGAGGTCTACACATGATGGTCTTTACAACCAGCACAAAGATCTCTCATCATCAAGCTATCATGGAACATCATCAAGGCCTTAATAGCCGAAAATGAAAAGAAAGGAAAAGGGAAAACCATAAATGAGAAAACTTAAGGAAGATCATTCAACCATCATCTTAAAATAAGAACAAATCTTAACAAAGAAAAAGAATAAGTTTAAAGACAACTCCCTACCAAAAGTTTGCTTGAAGGAAATCTTGGTCCCTTTAAGGTGGAAAAGAAAGGAAATCTTCCTAGAGTTTGAAGAGGGAGTTTTCGGCCAAGAGAGGAAAAGAGAAGAAGATAAGTTGTGTTTAGGAGAATAAAGAAGGAAAAAGGGCTTCTTTGATCTTTGAGGAAGAGAGCTCAAAGTTTGCAATGTGTGTAAAGGATTCAAAGAGTTTTCAAGCTTGCATATTTATAGAGGAATGAAAACTCATGGATGGCCTTGAAGAAGGAGGAATGGCCGTGGTTTTTAGAGAAAAGGAAGGAAGAAAATATCTCTTGATTGGTATAGTTGTGAGTATGGGTAAGGTATGGTGAAGTATGGCTCCAAGTATGGCCTAAGGTATGACTTGAGGTATGGTTCTTTGAGTAAAACAAAATCAACATGTGACACAAATGGGAGGGCTTGAATTCGGCCAGCATGTGCAGCTAAGGAGGAGGAAAAATTGTTCATCTAATTGTGGTTTAATGATGTGTTTAGGTGTATCTTTGATTAGGGTTTTGATTAGAAGTTTGTAAGAAGGTGTTTAAGTGAGGTAATGGTCAATTAAGGTTGTCAAGACTTGATTTAGGGAGTGGTCTTGCTAGATTAAAAAATTAAAACTCTTTTCAAGTCAAATTAAATCATAGACACAATTCCTTGATTTAAGGAATTGAGAGAGAATTTACTATTCAAGATTCAATGACTAGGAATTTTGAATCTAAGAATGAAATTAGAGTTTAACTAAGCAATCTTGGGTCCTAATTAACCTTAATAAATTATCTTGACTCTAGATTAATTATCAAAATTAATTAATCTTCGATTAGAGCCTAATATTGCTTAGGTTAATTGTGTCATTAGGCTCACTATACACCGTTCTAGGAGCAAAATGGTAATTTCGCACTAAACTCTGGACCTCCTGGGCCCAACTAACTATCATGACCTACTCATAAACATCATTTAAAACCTTTTGGTGAAGTCAGGCTCAACCGACACGTAAATCGGTGACAAACGGCCACATGGGCGTTTTGGTAATTTCGCATCGGAACTCAAAAATGAGATTCTTCTGCTCTATTACCACACATAACACATATAATCCCCTATCAACATCAGAACATTCCCTTGAGGATGGCTTGGCAAGCAATCCTTATTTTCTGGGTAAAATGATCTCAGGGCATTTTAGTCATTTGTACACGGGAAAATCAAGCGTTACACTATCTAATTAATTATGATATGACAATAATTCAAAATTGTAATTTATGCTACTAATAATTTAGGCTCATTGCAAGAAAAGTTTTTCCATATGTGCATTGAGAAATTTATCGCACGCCATTTTCTCAATATTTATATTTAAAATATGATTTTAATGTTTTATTTGCATTATAATATTCTGTTATTTTTAATTGTACTTTCATATTTCTCTTCTATTAACACATACTCTATATTGAATATTATGCCAATTAACACATACAGTATATTAACGCATTCTCTTTATTGAATTGTATGAAAACACTATATTCATGTAAATTTTTCCACAATCTCATATACGAGCAATTTTTAAATTGAAACTGCTTATATACCATCGAAAATATTATATCGAATAATGTGAAGCGCTGTATAATATAAAAAATATTAACAAACCAAAAACATTATGGCCTTATTCTATTAGTATTTATTAATTATTATATTGGATTTTATCTCTGGTACAAATAAGTGTAATGTTAAGTAAATGCTAAAGTGAATAATTGTTTCATAGGTTTGATAAAAAATATTTGTAATTCAACATAAAATATGATTTTTTTTTCATAAAAGGCTAAATATAATAATATTTATTAAGTACAAAATTATGACACTCTAACTAGTATCGGCCATATAGATATTTAGTAGCTTCAAAGAAGGAACCGATTGTTTAGAAACATTTTGCGTCAATTTTGATGAATCTTGGGTGGATCTGAAGAAGTTGAGGAGCTTATTCACCATTCTCTATAGGTACCATCGAAAACTAATTTTCAAATAAACTAAATAAATATGAAAACTCAGAAAGTTCTGAACTCAAATATTCTGACAAGCTTGTTGTTTAAGCATAACAAGAGTTCTGAAATCATGTAACAGGAACACCAGCTTGCAAACATGGTGATTGCAAAAACAATTATGCTATTTTAACACTAGAAATGCTATTTTAACACCCGATTTAGGTGTTTATACACAGCCACTGTATAAAACTGTAATAGGTGCACACGTGGAGAAATTAAAACGAGCACACCATAGTGGATCCCAAAATTTCATTTTCACTTTACTTTATTTCCTCTCCATCCCGTGTTTCCCTCCCAACCTCTAAGACCCATTTGCTTTCCCCTCTCAAATTTGAGCCACTCTTAAGCTCGTCAAACCCACACTCCCCCTAGCTAGCTTAAACCTTTGTCCCCTCTAGCTCTAGCACCTATCTTCCTTGAACCCCCAATCCTGAAGGTCACTGAATCCATCGCACTCTCGGTCTCCCTCTCTCAGCTCGCGGCTTTTGAAGCGCGGTGAAGGTCGTGCTCCCTTGTTCGCCGCTCAAGCTCTCGTTCCCTATCGTTCCCTGTTGCTAAGATGATGATTATTTTTTATTTTGATGCTAGTGATGGTTAGGAAATATGAAATATGTTGCTTGAAAACGTCTAATGCTAATGCTAGTGTTGTCTCTCTGAATGATTTTACTGAAAATTTAGTTTTGGTGCCTATCAGAATAACAAAGTAGCGTGTAATACAATCACTTGACTAATTCATTGATGGGAAAGTTTGTACATATATACACGTTAAGTTCCTATATGATGGCACATGATAACTCAACCACCTAACAAATAGTATACTTTAACTAGAGAGACAAACTAGGAGTTAATAGAAAAGGGTTAACTATGTATCTGATCTAATATCCTAATACTCCCCTCAAGTTAGGAGAAATATATCTATTTTACCCAACTTGACAACAAAGACTTGAAGGTAGCAATAGGTAAGGCTTTGGTCAGGAAATCTGCTAATTGCTAGAAGATTTGACATGACTTAATTTAAGTAATCTGGACTGAACATGTCCACGGATGAAATGGCGGTCAATGTCGATATGTTTTGTGTGTTCATCGAAGGTTGGATTGCTGGCTATGTTCATTGCAACTTGACTATCACAAAACAGTTTCACAGATGGAACTTGCAATTGAAAATATTGTAGCAACTTCATTAGCCATAGGACTTCACTTGTTGCATTAGCCATGGCTCTATCTTCGGCTTTAGCAGGAAGACCGAGCTATAATAGTTTGTTTCTTGGATTTCCAAGATATTAAAGATTCCCCAAGGTACATACAATAACCAAAAGTTGACTTTCTTGTGCCATGGCAGCTTCCCCATTAGCATCTGAAGGCTGAGAGTATAAGAAAAGAGTTGGTAGTAAAGAAAAGGCTTAAACCAGGGGTACCTTTCAGATATCTCGCAGATGATGTGCAATAGCTAAATGGGGTTCTCGATGTTTGGAAACAAATTGGCTCAATTTGTTGACTGCAAAGGTGATGTCAGGCCTTGAAATTTGAAGGTATGACAAGCGACTAATGAGTCTTCGATACATGGAATCATCATCTAATAGAGGACCTTCATCAACACTTAGCTTAATGTTTGGATCCATAGGCAAGACAACAGGCTTGGAGGCTAGGAAACTAGTGTCATCAAGTAGTTCTAATGTGTATTTCCTCTGATTGAGCGAAATATGTAACACCTCGATTTTCTGTTCTGAGTACAAATGACCAAATGCCCTGAGGTCATTTTTAGAATTTAAGGCAGTTGACCCGAAGTCCTCGAATGGGTCAACTCAATGTTTGAAGGGGATTATATCTATTACATTTGATATTCGAGGTGAAAATCTCGTTTTCTAACTTTCGGCTCAAAATGACCAAAATACCCTCCTGTGTCCTACACGGATAAAAGGCACCGTTTGAGCCCAAATTTCCAGGAAGTTTGGAATGATGTTTTTAAGTGATGTTTGATGTTTAGTTGGTTCGGAAGGTCCCGGGCAGTTTGGTGCAAAATTACCATTTTGCCCCTAGAACAGTGTGCAGTGAGCCTAATGACACAATTAAGCAAACCTAAGCAATATTAGGCTCTAATCGAAGATTAATTTATTTCGATAATTAATCTAGAGTCAAAATAATTTATTAAGGTTAATTAGGGCCTAAGATTGCTTAGTTAAACACTAAATTGCATTCTTTAATTCAAGATTCCTAGTCATGGAATCTTGAATAGTATTTTCTCTCTCCAATTCCTTAAATTGTTTGACCATTTGACCAAAGAATGATTTTAAATTGTTAATCTAGCAAGAGTACCCTCCTAATCAAGTCTTGACAACCTTAATTAGCCAATTACCTCACCTAAACACTTTCTTATAACTCCTAACCAAAACCTTAATCAAAGAAACACCTAAACACATCATTAAACCACAATTACATGAACAATTTGTCCTCCCCTTGGCTGCCAATCTGCCGAATACATGGCCTAGGAAAAGTGTCACATGTTGAATTTTATCTCACTCAAAGAGCCATGCCTAGGTCATACCTCAAACCATACCTCACCATGCTTTCAACCATGCTTTGCCCATGCCTTTGCCCATACCAATCAAGAGATATTTCCTCCCCAAAGACCAAGCAAGGTCGTCAGCCATCCTTCCTTATGCAGCCACCATTGTGAAAAATTTTCTATAAATACCAAGCTTGGAAGAACTAGGTTACACTTTAGATCATTTGCCAAGTTTAGTTTTCTTGCACTTCCTTGCTTTTTCTTTCAAATTTCTCTTCATCTTGTTCATCTTCTTCTTCCTTTCAAAGAACTTTTCCACCACCACAAACCACCACAAACAAACATAAACCACCACTACCTCACCTTAAACCATCTCTCAAACACTTAAAATTTCCATTCCCAAGCCTAGAAACTCAAGGAAAAATCATCTTCCTTGAGCATCCTCTTTGGCCGAAACATATACCCATATCCAAGAGGAGATTTTGTCTTCTCAACTCTTCAAGAACTCAAGTTTTCTTTCATTTCTTCAAAGACTTCCTTAGGTAGGGGTTTTGTTTTCAAGTTTTTACTTGTTTTCTTCAAGAAAAGTTCTAGTTTTCTCTTGATTCAAACTCTTTTTCCTCTTCTTTTTTCATTTCGGCCAAGAGGCCTTTTTATGAGGAGAACTTGAGCTTGATGATGAGGTTTCAAGATAATGACTTGTTGTTGTCATGTGAGAAACCTCTAAAGCTTGAAACAACTTGGTCTTGGACCATACATGCCTTGATCTCTTTCTTTTCTTTGATAAAGTTTTCGGTTTCTTTTCGTTTTCCCTCAAGGATTCATTTTCTCTTCCTTTCCTCCTCATGATTTCGGTTTCATTTTCCTTTGTTTGAACAAAGTTTGCTAAAAATGTTAAGTAGATCACAAAAGTTTTGTTAAGAAAATTAATCACATGATTTCAAAGAGCTCTAAGCTTACCCTTGCCAACCTTAAAGTTGGTCGGCCGTTCTAAGAGTTTTACTCTAGATTGAAGCCCATGAGCAATAAAATAAAGAATATGACTTAGTTCTTGTATCTTGTTTAGACAAAGTGTTGAGCTTTGTGTCTATTTTCTTGAGCTTGATGATGAAGTTCAAACCTTAAGACTTCCTTGAAGTCTAGGTGCTAAGAACTCTAAAGCTTGCCTTATGATACATAATGGGTTGAGGTTTTATGTTCCTTTAAAGTCTTGCAAAGAGCTCTAGCTAAGATCTAAAATAAGATGCATTCATGTTTACTTTAATGCTTTGCATAGCATGTTTATTTTCAACTCATCACTAAACAACTTAAAGATTAAAATAAGAATGTGCATCCTCACTTAATAAATCTCAAAGCCTACCTATTTCAACCTTAAAGTTGATTGTTGATTTGGGGTAAATACCTCAAGGGGCCTAGAGCACTAAAATAAAGAATTGAACCTTGCATCTCATGTTTACTTTCTTTACTAGCATGTTTATATTCTATGCCATCACTTAAACTCTAAAGATAATAAATGAGTGCATTTCATGTTTATTTTATGCTCTCACTTTACTTTCTAATGAAGAACAAAAATGAGGTGCATAGTATGTTTAAGTTTATGCCATCACTTTAATGATCTAGAGCTCAAAGACTTGCCCAAGTATCCTATGTAAGGTTTTAAGAAAATGTTAGTTTTTCAAAGAAACCATTTGGCCTTGTGGTGATGATGATGATGGACTTAGTGTGAGTTTCTCTAATCACAAGTGTCCATAGTTCATGTTTTGCAATTTTTCTAAGCTTAGGAGCACCTAAGCAACATTATGAATCAAATTATACACTTTAAATTTATTTTATGAACAAGTTAATTTAGCTACTGAACTCATGTGTAATTACATGATTTTAATGTAAGGATTTGAGTTCTAAAAGAGTTTTGAGTTCCTAAAATTATTCCAAGAGAAATCTAGCAACTTGTATGCATTTTAATTCATGATTTATGTGACTCTATGAAGCATATGATTTCGGTTCTGCCCTTGATGTTTGGCCACTGTACTAAATCTGTTTTATGGTGTGAAAATGTGTAAAATTATGTTTGAGTGAAGTAAGGAACGTTTAGAGAAGTTAGAAAAGATTAAGTAACTAAGAAGGGCTCAAATTTAGAATTCTAGAACACCTGACTATGGAAAAATGCAAACCTGTTCTAGCATGATTAATTCAAGGATAAATGGTTCATAATCAGTAAAACATGTATAAAAACCCTTCATAAATGATTAGGTATTAATTACAAAGCTTAAGGTGATGATAAGGACTTAAAATGGGAATTCTAGCACACTTAGACATGGTAAAATGTAATTCTGTTCCAGCATAGTTAGATTGAGGAAAAATGACTTATAACTTAGTAAACATGCCTAGGAATCCCTCATAATTGGTTTAGGAATTAATTATGGAGCCTTAGGCGAAGGCGGATCTTAAAAAGGGTCACGAACGAAGATTCTAGAACCCGTAAGCGTATGATATTTTTCTCCCTTAAATGTATAATGTTGTTTGGAATTTTTAGTAAGCCTAAATCTTAGTGAGAATTATAAGTGATGATCTCATAGGTGTACTAAGGATGTAATATGGGTATTAGAATGATTAGAACATAAGTTTAAGACCCGTAAGGGCCAAAGTATAAGACGATATGAGATAGGAAGTGTGATGTAAGAATGAGATTGTACGTATATGCTTGTGTTATGTATGAACGTGTTAATAAGTATGAGAACATGAGGATTCATGGTGTGTTGTGATGATGTCTTTGGTACATTGCGGGCATAATGCACGAGACTATGTGATACAAATGAATTAAAGAAAGTATGTTTTTATGATTGAAAAGTTTATTGGATTGAGGAATTTATGAGACAACATGTACTATGTGAGTTATGTGGCATGACTCAAATTTGAGGAAATTCTGGTTAGTCGTTATCCGAATTTCCATCAAATTTGAGAGACTTAAGAAAGTTTGAAAAATAAGATGTTTAATGTGACACACCGATGTACTTCTCCTGCTACTGAGAGAAGGCAAAACCATGAGGGCATCGACATTAGCCTGCCAAAGCGGACAAAGTCGCTAGTCTTAACCAGTCGATGCGTTTCGAAGAAGGAAAAAGTCCCATGATGGGTGATCCTTAGGCCCTCTACCCGTACTCTAGAGTCGGGATTATTGTGATGATTATGAATATAATTATGATTATGATTCACTTATCAAGAGGATAAGTAAGAACTAGTGACGACTAGTTAAGGTATGAGCTCATAGCCTAGTTATAGGGGTGCGGTTACTATTATGATGCTTAGTGTCACAAGATTGAGAAGAAGGAACGATGTTCAAGAGAAGTTACATGCCACTTATATGATGAGTGATTATTGTTTGGTTTGCCTAAAGTATTGCTATGCATTCATGTTCTGCTATGCTGCATACATGCATTAAGATTCCTTATAACAGGACCTTGGATAATTATTTTTAAGAAAACCTCATAATGAACCTATGCATGTTTAACCTTTTTATAATAAACCCAAGGTTCCTGGGGACGTAAACAATGACACTAGGATAGAGGATTTCCCTCCTGAGATTCTTTAGCAAGATTCTCACCCTCTCCTGTTCTCTTTCCATTACGTCTCCAGATGCGATGGTGTCGTTTGTGATTTTTGTTGATGCGCCCATATGGGAGCTGCACTACGATTCCGATCATCAGTCCTACCATTTCGAGGGTCGTTGTGCTGTACGCATTTTTGCATACATGGGTCATCCATTTACATTCCCAGTTTCCAATTTCCGCTTCACCCCGACTTCTCCCTATGGTGATGACTTGATATTTGAGAGGACGCGACCCCGCGATGAGTAGAACGTCCTGACCATCATCTTCGCGGTACGCGGCTATTCGGAGTATGTCCCTTGCCCGAGGCATTCGGAGACCGATCCGTCGAGGATCCCTTTCTCATCCTTTCTCGGAAGGGTTTGCCCCTCCGGTTCCCATGGATATTGGGAGGGGTAGCGAGGAGACGGTCACGCGCAGAGGCTAGCACGATGCCTAGAGATGCGCCCACGTCATGGAGGTCATGTTCGCCCACCCTTCCGTCTTGATGCACCGAGTAGCTTGCCCAGTTCATTGGGTATGTGCCATCGAGGGACGAGGAGGAGCGTCATCCATAGTTCGAGGGAGGGGTAGTCTTAGTTTGGGATGTATGTTTTGGGACTTCTCTTGTATCTGCTATTTATGTTTTCATGTATTTTATGATTCTATCCTCAAGCTTTGCCCACTAGTATGGGTATGACTTTATATTATCTTCTCAGTTGTGTACTAAAATTATTATGATTAATATTATGGTGGATGTTTTTATGATTAAGGTGTTCTTTATTGTTTTTGTTTTGTATGATTCATTTGCTTCACCTTGCATGTTTTAGTTGCTTTTCGCTTCACGTTTCATGTACGTCATACGCAAAGGCTCGCATTTTGCTTTATGCATCCCTTTTCAAAAAAAATTTTACCCGTATTTTCTGCTAAGTAATTTCACAAATGAGTTTAAAAGGAAGTAATAACTAATAATTAATCTTAACGCGTTCTAGGCGTGTTTGGGTTAAATATTAGGGTTTTACAAAATACCTTTGTTGGATGCAGCAATTTCTAGCCCAAGAAAAAACATAGTATGCCTAAGTCCTTTAATTGAAGTGTTATTGCAAAGAGGCCTTTACCTATTTTAAAATTTCAACATTAGGACCTGCAAGAATTATATCATCAACATAGACTAAAATAATCACCATGGAACTACAGTGCCTTTTATGAATAAGAAGTAATCATTTTTGGATTGCATGAAAACTAAACTCAATAAAGTGGAACAAAATTTTGCAAACCATTGTCTTGAGGCTTGTTTTAGTCTGTAAATGGACTTGTTAAGTTTACAAACAAGTTGCTCCCCTCACTTAAAGGCAGAACTGAATAACCAAGGGGTAAGGACATGTATACTTCTTCTAACAGGTCACCATTCAAAAATGCATTATTCACATCTAGTTGAAACAAATGCCATTTTTGTACAGCTACAATAGAAAGAAGTACCCTAATAGTGGTTAATTTAGCCACAAAAAGGAAGGTTTCAATATAGTCTACACCTTCTTGTTGGGTAAAACCTTGTGCAACAAGTCTAGCTTTATGTCTAGCAATAGAACCATCTTGATTATATTTTATTTTATAAATCCATTTACAACCAATGAGTCTTACCCTTTGGAAGAACAACAACGACAGGAATGATTAGATTCCATAGCATCTAATTCTTCTTTCATAGCCATTTTCCATTCTTTATGTTTCAGCTTGATGATAAAATTTTGGTTCAAAAGTTGAGGTTACATTGTTCAAATAAGATGCATAAGAAGGACTTAGTTTTGAATAAGAAAGGTGATTAGAAATGGGATGAGTAACATTACAAGCATAGTCTGCTAAATAGGTGGTCTAGAAGTTCTATTAGATCTTCTAAGATGTGGGGATAATATAATATCAACTGCAAAATATGCTATAGTATTGGGTGATTCAGGAAGGTTTAATGCAGGTAATTCAATATTTGTGTAGGTTTGAGATGAAAATTGGATAGGTAGAGGAATGACGTATATGGGAAAATTTTATCATAGCAGTGGCATGAGAACCATCTTGAAAAGGAAATTTTGTTTCATAAAAGCACACATTTCTAGATATTTGGACAGCTTTAGTTTCTAGATTATACAATTTATAGCTTTTGTAACCATGAGGGTATCCAATGACAACACAAGGTTAGGCTCTTGGAGTGAATTTATGCTTAGATGATGATAGAGTATAAGCATAGCATAAGCAGCCAAATATTTTTAGCATAGAGTAATTAGCATCTTTATTTTAAATTAAGGAAAAAAGGGTGTTGTTGTCAAGGATTGGGGATGACAACCTATTGATGAGAAAGGCAGCAGTCCTACACAATCTCCCCAAAACGATAAAGGGACCTTTGATTGAAACGGTAAAGGCCTTGCAACATTCAACAAGTGTTGATGTTTTCTCTCCATAACTGAGTTTTGCTAAGGAGTTTCCACACAAGAGAATTGATGACTTATTTCTTTCTCAAGGAATTTGGGAATGGCTAATTCTAGAGCATTGTCACTTTTAACAACTTTAACTGTCAAAAACTGAGTTTGAACCCAAGCAATAAATTGCTAACAATTTAGTAGCTTCTGATTTATTTTTCATTAAGTGCACCTAAGTATATCTAGTGTGATCATCCACAATACTTAAGAAATATTTATGGCCATTATATGTGGGAACATGAAAAGAGCCCCAAACATCACAATGAATTAAATCAAAAGGATGTGCAGAAATATTATTGTGAGAAGGAAAAGATAGTTTTCTTTGTTTAGCCATTGGACAAATGGAACAAGAATAAAAAACTCTCATTTTATTAATAGGAATTTGCAATTTGGTAGCAATTATAGCAAGTTTCTGATGATAGGTTGCCTAATCTAGAGTGCCAAATACTAGAAGAAATGGTGTTTATACTCGAAAAATTATGTAAAGAATCTAAGGAAGAAACAAAATTTGGTGCACCAAGTATTGGAGTGAACAACATTTGGAATATTCTTTAAGATATACAAGCCATCAACAAGATCATCCCTGCTAATGATCTTCATGTTCTTGGCGTCCTGGATAGGAAAAGAGTCAGTACAAATATTGACACATAAATTGGGAACTTTTAGTCCAGAACTAATTGATATAAGGTTGAATTTAAAACTTGGCACATAAAAAACTTTGTGCACAATCAAATTAGAGTTTAAGGATACAATACCAATAAATTTAACCAAAATGTGAGTTTGATTGGGCAAAAAAACAAAATGATTGAATGCAGGCTCAATATGTGTAAAATTAGTCAAAGAAAAGGATATGTGACAAGAAGCACC
Source organism: Dalbergia oliveri (assembly GCA_030441495.1). Lineage (NCBI taxonomy): Eukaryota > Viridiplantae > Streptophyta > Magnoliopsida > Fabales > Fabaceae > Dalbergia > Dalbergia oliveri. The sequence continues at coordinate 33,559,956 of JAMLFY010000003.1, read as the reverse complement.
AGAGTCCAGTATCCAATCATTTGGCTTAACAAAGTTAGAATGCGAGTGGGTTGAGAGAATGATACCTATCTTAGGATTATTACCAACTACATTGTGAACATGATTGGGAATGGTATTGAATGAAGCATTAGCTTGAAGTAAGGAAATCAATTGTTGAAATTGTTCAAGGATTTGCACGGTGCTAGAGGAAGTCTCTGAGGTGGTAGTAGCTACTTGATTAACAATAGTGGTTTTCCTTTTCTTTTATCCAAGGGTAACCATGAAGTTTGAAGCATTTCTCAATGGTGTGTCCTTGTAAACCACAATATGTCCAAGAGGGCGAGATTTCTTGATATTCTTGCTTCTGGGATTATTTCCTTTAGCAGCAAAGATAGGTGTGGATCCAAGATAGCGGGTGATTTTCCCACAACCTTGCTTTTCCTCTTGAACCATCAAAGAATAAACGTTGCTCATGGAAGGAAAGGGATCCATCATCAGAACTTGACCACAAACTTGTGAAAAATCTTCATTCAACCCCATAAGAAATTGAAGAACATACTCGGTTTCGAGATGTTCAAGAAAGGGTGAAAACCATCACAATGGCAAGCAACAATAGGACGGTGTTCTTTCATTTCTTCCTAAAGGATCTTGAGTTTAGAATAGTATTGAGCAACAGAGGAACTTCCCTGAGTGAGGGCCATCAAATCGCGCTTAATCTGAAAAAGGCGAGGACCATTTCTCAATTGGAATCTTGCTTTGAGATCAGTCCAAATTTTAGCTGTTGAATCATAGTACACCAAAGTAGGGAGGATCTCCTTAGATATGGAGTTCAACGCCAAGAAATGGCCATGTTGTTTGACTTAAGCCATGCTTGAAATTACAGAGGATCTTGGGTCATCAGGCTTTGGAAAAGAACCATCCACAAAAGAGATCTTGTTCTTCATGGAGAGGGCAACAGTCATAGCATGACTCCACAAAGAGTAGTTGTCCTTAGTAAGAGGCTGAGAGACAAGTACATTGCCAGGCCCTTGGACTGATGGAGGAAGAAAGGATTTGAAGCATCATCCATGGCGGAGGGCTAGCAAGATAGCAAGAGAGCAAGTGAGGGAAGAAAGCAAGAAAGACGGAGGCGCAAGCAAAGAGTTATTCTCTTGATACCATATCAGAATAACAAAGTAGCGTGTAATAAAATCACTTGACTAATTCATAGATAGGAAAGTTTATACATATATACACGTTAAGTTCCTATATGATGGCATGTGATAACTCAACCACCTAACAAATAGTATACTTTAACTAGAGAGACTAACTAGGAGTTAATAGAAAAGGGTTAACTATGTATTTGATCTAATATCCTAATAGTGCCTGTTGATTCTTGTGGTTGATATCTCTTGATACATGTATTTTAATTTCTGATACTCTATTTTATCAAGAAACCAATTTTATTCCTCCCACAGGAAGCCTGTTTATGTTATGGGAGCTGAGTGTTGCAAATGAAAGTTTATAGAATTCCACAAATCATTTAGAGAAAGGGGATTTGTTTGGCCTTTTAGGGTTCTAAAGATGTAAGTTAGCATTCTACTTATTTAATACAATGATTAAAATTAATATGCAGAAGGACGTTTGTTGTGAATTTGTGATATATTTTGCATTGTTGACATTTGAACACCTAAGTTTTAATGGGTATGTTTCTTTAAAATTTCAAATATAAGAAAGTTGAAGCTATCCGCCCCTTAATGACACTACTGATACAGCTAAACGGGTTCATGAAGCGCTTCCTGCCTAAGGGTGGAAGCTGAAGACATAGAGTAAAATTCTTTGTTGATATATACTTAGATTATATTTTTTGAGGGGTAGTAACCATTTGTTGTTTGCAAGGAATTGCTTTCTTTGATATCACAAATAGGAAATGATGGAGTGTGCTACTCTTTCAACCGTGTCAATTTTGGAGGATGTAATATAAAATATGAATATCTTATGATTCAGCTTGTAAAATGGGACAGGATGTTGGCATATATGCGCCAAATGGCATTTTATTGATTTAGGTGAATAAAAATTAAATTGCTTCTATTGAAAATAAAGTGTTCTGTGTTTTCATTTTCATCTATTAGGTATCTGCTCATTCTTTGTCTTGTGACTCTTACCAATGTAATGCAACGAATGTAATACCCGATTCTCAGTTGACCTTATTTGTGTGATTAATTAATATTAGCTTGGTCAAATTGATAGTTAACTACCTCAACTAATTAATTACTGGATAATTAGTCTTTCTTGATTCATTTTAGCCTCTTAATAATTAAAATGCACGATTATGTTAATTATTGTCTTTAATTATTCTAAAGTTTAAAATTTGTGCTTTTATATATGACATTACTAATTTCAATGCGGTATATATGAGTATAGTATTTTTACTAAATTATATAATTATTGTAAAATAAATTTGATTTCTTCAACCTTTACGTAAAAACCTTAAACTTTAAAATATACCAAATTATTAAAAATAGATTGCTATTATGTATATATATGTGAATATTCTTAAAACAATACGCATGTTTGTGTACATGCCTGCATTCTAATATCACTTTGTGACCATCCTGTGTAATCAATTATAAAATCACAAAGGATCATGTCAAGTGTTAATTTGCATAGTATATTCGTATGGTCATTCCTTATAATAAAGACACTTCTAGCATAACCTTGTAACCTGCATGTTTGCATGATTTAAAGCGCATAACGAATATAAAACTATTCGAAGCATTCCCTTCCCATCCCCCACCCACACCAGAATAATGGGCTGCAACATTAAGTTAAAAAAAGAAAGAGATGATAAACAAGCAGAGAGGGCACGACATTCATCTCCATTCCCTACAATGGCAGACAAGAGATGGGCTCCTTGCTTTCTACCTCACCATGCAACATAAATAAGAGGAGAAGGGGGGAATCCATCAGCATAGACTTGAAACTTCCTCTCTTCTTGCAAAAGCTCAATTACCATTGTAGAGATTTTTTTTAAGTTGAGTAACCTCAGTGGTATTTTGCTTTCGTTCTTCTTATTAATTAGTCTTGATATTTTTTTAGATCCTTAGATCATAAGCCATACATGTTAGCGAGTCCCTGGCAAGTTAACATACTCAAGCACACACAGTACATGTCTCAGCATCATACACAACCTTAGTTAACACAAGCCCAAATCCATATTTTCCTCAACATTAATAACAGTCGTATACAAATAACACAAAACAACCTTAAACCAAATTGAAAAACCAAGAGAAACCCACAACACAAACTGAAAACCATACCATCAGTCAAAGCCACTATCTGCCAACAAACACTAACATTTCAAACCAAAACTCCATCAAAAACCACTATCTTCCTAACCATCATGCAACTACAAACCAAAACCCAACAGGACCTAACAATCATTAACGAGGGTTTATTTCAAAACATAGACAAAAACTATGGTCAAGAACCAAACCTTCATAAACAAAAAAAAAAAGTGAATAAAGGAGAGGAAATAGAGAGCGAAGTCGGGCTACCCTCCCTGGGAAACACCTGGCGCCACTCTGCCCCTACACCGGTTGCATGCTGCCAACCCAGCCCAGCGCGGCCGCTGCATGCAATCGCGGCCTCACCCTTCCCCCATCCACAGCCTCTTCCCTTTTCCTCGGTCACTCATCTCCCTCGCTTGTCACCCACGAAATTTGCCCAATCACGCGAGACCAAGCCCTCTCGAGCCCAGCCACTTTCACCGCTCTCTTGCCGGGACACCCCAATACCACAAGATTGCTCTGATCTTCTCCATCATCATCTACCGTCACGCAAGCTCCCACTCTTCGCCAACTAGATCAGCCTCCCCTTCTCTCTCTGGCTTTTCCCTTGTTTTTTTTGTTTAGCCTCTCTCCTTTCCCTCTCTCTCTCCACATCTCCATCTCTCTCTATTTCTCTCTTTGTACCTGTGTGTGTATGAGTGAGAGAAAGCAAGGTTTGGGTGAGAGAAAAAGAGAGTGGTGTGAGTGTGAGTGGTGTGAGTTTGTGAGTGTGGGTGTAAATCAGATGTGTGTGTGTAGCACTCTAATTAAAACAAAATGAAAGCCTATTAGGCCTATACCTCAGGCACAAGGTCCCCAATGTCCCATACCCATCTGCCTTTGTTAATTCTTCTTTTTCATTTCTTACTTTTCCTTTTGACTCGATGAAGTGCATTGCATTCTGGGCTATTTGGTTTGTTTGAAAGTCTAATTGGGTTAGGGCCAACCATAAGCTTAGGAAATTTTATGGGTTGTGGTTGTTTTTGGAATATTAGGTAAGTCCAATATTAAATGTGAAACTAGAATATGGGTTGCTATTTAAAATTGTTGGAAAAAAAGTAAATTAATTTCCTTTTTTATACATAATTTAAAATTCACATGACAAATATATATATATATATATATATATATATATATATATATGTATGTATGTATGTATATATATACAAGGTGCATACATATACTACTAAATAAACATTATTATCACTCATTACATAATTTTTTTTTTTTTGCTCTCTCCTAAATAATCACAGAAATTTCAACCTTGTCATGTAATAAGTGGTGCAATTTTGCTATATTCCTTACAAATATAATTTCCTTGCTTACTTTTAGATATGCATCAATAGCGAGCTTATTCATCCTAATATTTACCTCCTTGTACATTGTTATTCATTTTATATGATGTGAAATTCTTATAATTAGCACGGTTATAATGAACTTTCAAAATAAATAGCATGTGACTATTAATAAATATTTAATGCTATGCGAGTAATGCCTACATAGGCTTATTACTACTTTGTTTTATAAAAACACCTATGACATGATGCTGCAATTTATCACACTATGTAGTATATTATTCTCAGTACGATTATATTAGTAGGACAACTTTAACACTAGGTTTTGTGTAGCATTCTTTAAAGGATATCCTGCTAAGTGTTAATTGTTTTATTATTGTATTTTAGCCTATCTATATATTTTCTGTTTTGCACTAGGTGTTGTATATGATGACAATATTATGTGGCAGATATTATAATATTATTATAGATCTATATGTATCCTATAATCCTAATGTAAATTTCTTTCGATCGGTACTTAATAATCTTGGTCAATAGTTGATGTTCTTAATTTCTTTCCAAAGGAAATAAATCAATAAATATTTTATAAAGAACGACGTGGCTTTGAGTTCCTCATTGCACTAGGGGATATGTCGTAGCTCGCGCTATCAAGCCAAAATTAAATTTTCCTAAAATTTTATCATCCTTTTTCTTTATTATTATTATTAGTATTATTTGACTTTCCTTAATTCTTTATTTTGTACATAAAATGTTAATTCATAAGTTAGGATGATGGCTATGATTATATATGTTCATATATTGCATCTCTTGATAATATGCTAAGATTAACAGGTGACATAAGACATATGGAAATGATCCTCTAGACTCAGGAATTAATAGTTATGAGAGATGATCCAATAAGGACTCCTTTAGACTCCAGGAATTAATGGTTATGAAAGGTGATCCCATGCCCCCTAACCCGCACTTTGGGAGTTCGGGAATTAGCTTATCGAGATGATAAGTATAGACTAGTGATGACTAGTTAGGTATGAGCTCATAACCTAGACCTCTCAAGAAAAGAGAGTAGTAGGGTGGCCCTTAGTAGAGAACAGAAAGTTAAGTCACCTAAGATTATCAAGAAGAAAGATCAAGTTGTGATAGCCTGTGTTCTTTATGCTATATTGACTTATTATGATTATTATGATATATGTTCACATGGCATTCACATGCATTTATAATAAGATATGATGCACTCATAGCATTAAGAATCATGTTAAAAGACACGAACCTCGTTAACGGCTTTTAAACTTAATAAATGAACCTTATATGTCCATTGTTTTCATAATGAAACCCGAGGTCCCTGAAGATAAAAATGATGACACATGACTGGAAGCAAGAGCTCTCCGTGATTATGCAGGTTACTTATTAATTTCCATTTCGTCTTCAGAGGACGATGGCCACCTTCGTAATTTACCTTGAGGCTCCCATTGGGGAATTGCATTTTGACCCTACCAACCAGTCATATCATTTTGTGGGTCGATGTATTGTTCGTCTATTCATTTTCTTAGACGTCTTTTCGCATACTCAGTTCCCAGCTTTTGGTTCTCAGCTACCCTTTCACCGACGATTTTGTTTTCGAGCGTGCTCGTCGTATACCAAGTAGCCTCCTCATAGCCATCCTGCCGCATTTCGACCCGTGATTTCCCATTTTACACGCCCCGACCTCCGCGCTAGTCAAACCGTCAGAGGAATCTCCTTCCAGCACTTTCAGGTGGCTCCGCCCTCACTCGTTCCCGAGATGTGAGAAGAGGTAGAGATGGAGAGGCCACAGTGATGCAGCCTATGATGGAAGTTCAACATGTCGCAAGGGAGCCACCCATCCACGCCGAGAGCTCATGTTCATCCTGAGGCTGTCTCGCTACCCCTACCTTCCTCCCTCTCGCGACGTCATCAGTAGGATGATCTTAGTGATTGTATATATACTTTTATGTTTCGTGTGATGACTGTAACTGGCCCAATCCCTGCTAATGGGCATATTACTATCTTAGTACTTTGTTTTGGTGTGAGTCATGGAACGAGTTAATGCTTGTGCTACCTATATGTATGTATATGATGGTGTGATTATGTTCATAAGGCTATCCTGTTTTGTATACGTCCATAAGAAGTTTTATTTTCCCCGTTTGTTATAATAGGTGAGTGATGGGTCCAGGTTATACACGCGGCTCACATTTTGTTTTAACAGTTCAAAAAAAAAAAATTTACTCATATTTTCACTAGAGTATTTCCAAGTTAAAGGATAAGAACTGAAACAAAAGAGTAATAACTAATAATTAACTTAACACGTCCTAGGTGTGTTTGGTTAAATATTAGGGTGTTGCAACGAATGTCGTTCATGTTGTGCTAGAAGGTTTGTTCACCTCAAATTTTAGCTCCAAAATGTTTGTTCTACGATAGTATGATAAATTTATATAAGCTGACATGCCAATAGTTGAGGTTTTTCTTTTTGAATCATGTTTTTAGACATTATAAATTTGTGGCAATTGACCTAAAATAAGGCTATAGACTTGAGTAAAACTTATGGCAATGGGAAAATTTTTTTAAGAGACTTGCAGGATTATTTGCTTTTCCTCCCAATTACCAACGCCTTCAGAATTAATTACTAGCATGTTATGCTAAATTACCAACTATGGGCAGTCTAATTCATGGGGAATTCTAATAATTTTAGCACTAGTGTTATTTTTATTTCTTGGCATTGGTCCCAAAAAAGGGCTACAAGCTATGGAAGACTTTAAGTAAGTTGAGTAAGACTTATGGTATTGAAAAAAAAAATTTGAAAAGGCCTCCAGGATTAGTAGCTTTTTGACATAAGTACAGCGTTTTAAAAAATGGCCAGTCCAATTCAAGAGGAATTCTAATCATTTTAGCACTAGTGTCATTTTTATTTGTTGATATTTGTCCTAAAAAAGGGCTACAAGCTATGGAAGACTTTAATTAAGTTGAGAAAATCTTATGGGAGTGGGAAATTTTTTTTTTAAGAAACCTGCAAGATTACTAGCTTTTCCACGTAAATACTAGCATTTTCAAAATGAATTACCAGCATACCATGCCAAATTACTAGCAATGAGTAGTCTAATTCAAGGGAAATTCTAATTATTTTAGCACTAATGTCTTTTTTATGTCTTGGTATTGGTCCCAAAAAGGCCTACAAGCTATGGAACACTTTAATTAAGTTGAGTAAGGCTTATGGAATTAGGAAAAAAAATTTGAAAATATCTAGGATTACTAGCTTTTCCACATAATTACCAGCGTTTTTAAAATGAATTACCAGTGTACCATGCTAAATTACTAGCAATGTGTAGTCAAATTCAAGGGGAATTCTTATCATTTTAACACTAGTGTCATTATTATTTCTTAGTATTGGTTCCAAAAAAGGCTCCAGACTATGAAAGACTTTAATTAAGTTGAGTAAGGCTTATGGGATTTGGAAAAAAATTTGAAGAGACCTAGGATTACTAGCTTTTCAACATAATTACCAGTATTTTCAAAATGACTAACCAGCGTACCATGCCAAATTACCAGTAATGAGTAGTCAAATTCAAGGGTAATTCTAATCATTGTAACACTAGTGTCATTTTATTTCTTGTTGTTGGTCCCAAAAAAGGGATACAAGCTATGAAAGACTTTAATTAAGTTGAGTAAGACTTATGGAATTAGGATTTTTTTTTTTGAAGAGACCTGTAGAATTACTAGCTTTTCCATATAATTACCAGCGTTTTCAAAATGAATTACCAGTATACCATACCAAATTACTAGCAAGGAGTAGTCTAATTCAAGGAAAATTCTAATCATTTTAGCACTAGTGTCATTTTTATTTCTTGGTATTGGTCCCAAAAAAGGGCTACATACTATGAAAGACTTTAATTAAGTTGAGTATGGCTTATGGGATTGGAATTTTTTTTTTAAGAGACCTGCAGGATTACTAGCTTTTTCACATAATTGTTAGAATTTTCAGGAATGAATTACCATCTAGCCATGCCAAATTACCAGTAATGAGCAATGCAATTCAAAGGAAATTCTAATCATTGTAGCACTAGTGTTATTTTTATTTCTTCGTATTGGTCCCAATAAATGGCGCAGGCTATGGAAGAGTTTAAGTTGTGTAAGACTTATAGGCTATGGTAGTCAAGTTCAGGCATACAAGTTTTATCACCTGAGCCAAAAAACGTGCTTGAGTGTTTATATGTGGTGGTTTCACGGGGGGTAGGAGGAGGAATCATCATAAGTCAAAAATAAAATGGGACTAGCTAAAGACACTATTGCTTTGCTTCAAAAGGACGACAAATGTGTTTTCCTAGTAGATGCTTTCTTGAGTGTGATCCTTCTTGTTCATTGACATTTCAAATGAAAAATAGAACATAGAAAAATGAAAAAAGAAAAGAAAAGAAAAGAAAGATAGTGCTGAAAATTGGAAATATCTTCATTATAGATGATAAGTTGAGTTGTACATAATGTAAGAATAGAAGCAAGTCACTCATAAACTAAGATAACACTTGATTACACACTTATGAAGCGAGTACAATTAATAAAGTGGAGGTGACAAAGCATTATTGGGTATTCACTTGCAAGATTTGGCTTGTAAAAATCATAGGCATGTGACATGTGGCTACATCTGAATTTGCTTTCAAAAGCAATAGGAGCATTTGGCCCTACAAGCATGGCAATTGCAGCTGCTCCTCTAATAGGACGTGCAGGTCCTTCAGCATACACCTGAACATAAAGTCAACACTGAGAAAATTGCTTGATGGTGTACATATATCTGCAATTGGATTCATCATTTGAGAAGAAATGAACAAAAGTAGAATAGTAGTATAATTAGAACACACGATAGAACACGTAGAATCATAAACATTTCAAATAAGACTTTTATTACATGCTGCTTCTTCTGAAATCAATGACCTAGAAAGTTAATTTTGTACCATCATGGGGTATAGATGGTGAAACTCAATTATATGGTTCGGTATAGCTTCTCCATTTGTACTTTGTTGTTTCACTAGTAAATGAAATTCGTTCATCCATGATTCAAGAAAAAATTACATCATTCTAGCCAACAAGAAGCTTCATTTGGATAAAAACAACTTTCTTGTACTCAACTAACCAAACTCCCTCAAATATTTTTGTGTGATGGAAAATATATTGAACTTTTACTATTATAACTACGTCATGAGGCTATGCCATAGAAATTTCATTAGAAACACAACCTAAAATCATGAAGCTAGGAAATGCTAAGATTGTAGATATAACATCTAGTTTGTATTAACTGGGGATTTATATAATTTTAAGTTCATGCACATGCATCTAGAGATAGGAGATTAACTACAAGGCAACACGTGACTCCATGCCACATATTACTTCAAGTTAGCATTATAGGATATATGTTCAAATAACTATTGATATCTTTAGAACAATACTAAGAAGAACTTAAATTTACGCAAAATATTTTCAAGCTCATACCACTTGTCCTATATACAACAAGTCCATAGCGTGCATCCCATGAACTACTCTACCCAATTCATGCAATTGAACAAAGTTGTTGTTCCACCATAGCATGCATTTGTTGAATCAACACCTTCAATGTTAGTATTACTACTCTCTGAATATATGCAGGACTCACAAAAGCACATACAGAAATTTCTTTCCTTTTGTTCCTATTTGAATTTGGACCAATCTATACTTCATAAAACAACATGGGACAACCATTAAAAAATGCTACATCAGAAAACATATAGAATCTATTAGAACTCTACATAAATTATTATTATTCCAGCCATGAAGCAAGCATAAAGCTCTAGAATCTATTATTGGTATAGAGTTAGGATCTTCAATCCCATTGGTATGCTGTCTATTTCACATGGTCAACACTCAAAACCAAAATAGAGAATGAGATACCTCAAAAACTTTCATCAGGAAGGTCTTGATGGATTTTCTTTTGTCGCGATCATTTCACTACCAACTTCCATGAGTCCAATTTGCTTAGGATCAATTTTATATTTTTGAAGAAGTGAGGAAACAACGTCAAGCTAAATTCCACCAAAAGAAATGAAAAAAAAATTAGAGTAAGTCTAGGAATTCCATTGCAGCTTGCATCATACAATTCCAAAACACAAACAACTACACAAGCAACATTGATCAACTACAATAGCAGAATAAATTAACTAACACCCAAAAAGAACACAAACACTCACCAAGAAAAGAACCAACACACAATCTGAGAAGAACAACACGAAACACGGAAAATAAGGAATTGCTAAAGACCACCACCGACTCCAGCACAAAACATGGCACCAACAAAGCACAACCCGAGAGAAGGTTCGACAAAGATAGGTGCCGAGAGCGAGTGATTGTGAGAGAGCTTATGGTTGTGGCAATCTTGTGAAGGAGAGTGAGCTATACGGAGCTTATGAGCTTAAGAATACAACTCCTGGTTGGCACGAGTTAGGGATTCTCCGATTTAGGGAAGCGACGAGTGGTGGAGGAAGCGATTTGGGGTTTTGCGAGTAAGAGGAAGATGCTTGTATGGGGTTGGGGAGTTTGAAACAGGGCTGGATATGGAAGAGGGTGTGGAGTGATAGCTTTGGGGTTGTAGGGTTAGTTTCAAGATGAAGTGAGAGAGGAAAGTGGAGTGAAGGAGTTTTGACACTAAGAGGAGGGAAACCAAATTTTGAGGGGTGCAATTTTCTTTTTTCCAATTCAACTATTGTGGAACTAAATATTTAAACCCATGTGTGCACCTCTATGGTGTATATACTAAGACACCCAAATTGGGTATCAAATAGTATTTCTGTCAAACATATTAGCCTAACTGGCAACAAAAGAAAAAAAGAAGGGAAGACAGTTACCCTTTTTCTTTGTTTTTGTGCACGAGTAGCCTTCCTCCTTCTTCCTAATTTGATTAGGTAAATTTTTCTCAATAGTCTGAAAGAAAAAAAAAAAAAGAGGTATGTGCCTAAAAAATAATAAAAAAGAAATGGGACTTTGGTAAAGACACATGCCAACATAACACACACCATATACCAGGGGAGGCGTCCACCTATAAAAGTGCATTGAAATTCATTTAAAAATTGCTACATAGGTCCCTCAAAGCATTTACATAGTAGTACTACTAATCCATAAACAATAATACACAAATTGCAAACCCCATAGGTGTATTACCAGGTAGTGTGACACACAAAGCACTATGCAAAGACTAGGGGACATGCACACTAGCAGGAAAACGGATAGGCACACCATTCTGGTGAAGTTCATTCCCACTGGTAACTATTTGAATTTGCAAAAGTATGAAGAGAACATCACTAACTCAAATTTTATTTTACACAAATGTGGCAAAGCATTGCTTCTAACTATGGTGCAAAAAAGGCCATAAATTATATACCATATTTGCTGAATACATCGGTATATATTAATTACACATATGGCCATCAATCAAGAAAAGAGGTACCAAAGGAGTTCATATAGCCAATTTTAAATATTAGAACATAAGTCCACAATTCAAAGCTCATTTCAATCACAAGCAAAATCGACCACAAAGAACTCGGCTTGTGTCAAAATTCCATGTTGAGTAATGCTATAATGTCAAGCAAATAAATAGCAATGCCTCGTCTGCTTGCCATAACAACAAAGAAGCCTTTCACCGCTAAAAAATTTACATAAAAACTGATTTTAAGACGGTAAATTCTTACTTGAATGCCAAGCCAAGCGTTAATAGTCAGACTCAAAACATCACCAAAAAATTGCTACAAGTAAAGGGAATTTAATGAAATAAAATTTCCATAGCTTAAGCCACATGATTGGAAGCAAGAGAAGTTTGAATACCGTTTCCACTCATTGAATCGGCCTAATCTCCAAAGCTTGAACTAAATATTCCCTGCAAAAGATTAATAACCAAATGGTGATATCTGATGTAGTAATTCCACAACCGATTGATGGAAGTTAGTAAAAAAGAGGACATAAGTATCAAATATTAAAAGGAGACAGTTAATAAAATAACAAAACCAAACCTGGCGGGCTGGCTCAGCTCCTACTCAAGTTGGGTCAGTTTCAGCCTCCTGCTCTCTAATTATTGCACGTATACCTAAATGAATAGGAAAAAGGATTAGAAAGGCATGAAGCCAAAAGTACACAAATCAAATATGACAAATTGATTGATTTCAACGAAATGGCAATGTTGCATTCAGCAACTAGCTGATTATTTTGATAGTTATAACGAAGGAACAATTTTATAAGTTTATTTGAGATTAACACAAAAAGGCGCTACCTTTTTCCTCAGCGGGCTTTTGGTAGCCTCAAGATTTTGAGCTAACCATCGCAATGTCTGAATGAATAATATCCAGTTAATACATAGCAATAGAAACAAAACCTTATGTAAGAATAAAGACTTTTTACAACCTTTTGATCTGCTTTATCTTTTGATCGTTCCTGGAATCACCCCTTTAAGCTGAAAAAACAACAAAACAATATATTTAAAAGTAAGAATAAGCATGCTTTTTAGGTGTTTGATCACTACTAGGCTTTCAATTGATGAGCAAGTTAAATTCAAGATCCAGGATAAATTGTACAAAAGAAAAAAAATCACCATTTGATTTTTATCTTCTGTATCATCTATGAAGTGTCATCCTAGGGCTTACATCTGCCATGTTGGAATCTCCCCAATTCACACGATGACCAACAAATGTTGAAGCCAGATTTAGTTGTGAATCTTTTTGTAATGGCAACGACTAAGACCTAGCAATTGCGTGGATAAGTTTATATCTGAGCTTGCAATTGACTATATTTTACATGTAAGATAAGATTTGTCAATTGCAGAAATTCATTATATTCTTTAGAAGTTTATTCATTCTTGGAAACTTATAATTGCATTGAGAGAATAAAAGTTACCTTACTTAAACCACCAATTGAACATTAGCTCCTAGAGCCTGGCTATTTGATTTCATTTGACTAAACATGGATCTGAAGGGTAATATAAAGAAGAAAACCTGTTAGAGGTTTGATAAGGTGCCAACAAGAGGAAGATTCACAATTTTAACGTTATGTCATTCTATCATTATATATTTTTCTTTGTGAGGCAAATCAAGCTATTTCAGGTGTACTTAATTCATTTCAACAACTTCTAATTGCTTTTGAAGGATCATACTTGACAAAACACATTTCTTCTGGACAAATGAAGAAAATTACATATCACCACCCATATATTGTAGCAAAAGAATAAACAGTAGTGAATTCAGAGTAATGCTTAGGAAAACAAAGTCCTATAGGAAAATCAAGATGAAAAAATCTTTTCTCCACAAGGTGCGAAAAAATGAAGGACTTATCTTCAGAGCATAACACTAACAACTTATGAAACAACTGAAAATGATATTATTCCTCAGTTGATATACAACAATCAAATTAAGACACAGAAACCTAGAAAAGAGTATTATCCTGACCAATGGAGTCCTGCATAAGAGAATAGCATCTTTCATTGAATTAAAGAATTTACCCAAGGATATGTTTGGTTTTGGGATGAAAAAATGGTGGAAAATTTCATGGGTGAGTCTCGTGTAATTTTATTTATGAAACTAATTCATAAAAATTTCCACCCTATTTTCACACCCTAACCAAACACACCCAAGAGTTAGAAATAGAATAGAAGGGAATTGTTGGAAGCAAGTTATAACAAATATTTCACAACATTGGTATGGATATCGGTATAAGCATTAGGATTAAGAAATCAACTTCATCAAAACATGAGCAACATACTTATGCTAAGATTGATGGCATCATCAACGTGAAATCCTAGAGATTGCTCAAGGATTCCAAATTCAGAAATTTGAGAAGGAAGCACATTAGCTGCATCTATGCCCCTAAAAACCAAAATCATCACAATACGACAAAAAGGTTGTTTAATGCATATCTAATTATCGATGCAAGGTCTGGAAAGCCATGCAATGACATGCACATTTCCAAGCTAAAGAAAAAAAGTCCAAGTTAGATAAATAGGATCTAACAACAAATACATTATAGTAATCTTTCAAGCAAAGCTGAAGCCACACCCCCAACACCCAAACACAAGGGAAAAAAAAACACATACACAAAAGGGGTGTATGGCTTTGCAAATTTAAAGAAACCGCAATATTCCATCATAGTGAGGATGAATGAAATTTCAATAAATATCAATGAAATCAATGAAATGAAAGGAAGGATTTATCATTACTCTAGAATCCCCAACATAGTGCAAAAAGAAAGATTCAGAAAAAAAAATTTATTATTATCTTCACCCTCCAAGATTTCCTCTGCACCCGTGACAAACAAGGCTGAATTCCAATAGCTTAGTTCTTTATAATAGGATCACTATCTATCTCAGCTATTCAGTAGTTATACCAGGAACGTATAGTCACCATCTAGCCATACAAGTAACAAAGCCAAAAAAAAAAAAAAGAAGAAGAAGGAAACTGAAAAAAGAAACCTTTGATACCAAAAAGCCATGACAGGCATGCACCAAAAATGCAAAATCAGATGGTCGAGGAAACTCCGTCACGTTGCCTTTGCCTTTGACTACACCAACGGTTGGCCAATGGATGAGGATGGAGGAGAGACAAACGGGTGGAGGTGGGTTATGGTGGCTTTTTAACAAGTATTGGGGTTGATGGGAGAGAAGCTCACGATCTACAAAGGGTTACTAAACGAGAATCAGCCCATTTCTTTTTTATTTTCAAGTTTTCATTTTCATGATTGTAATTTTTTTTGTTATTAACTATGATGTAATAATGTTTAATTCTAGATTAGTCAACTCATTTATCAAATTAAGTATCATTTTTTTCTAAATTCAAATGTTACCCTTTTCTACATTTTCAGTTTCCTACCCTCCCCATCATACTCCACAACTCCACCCTCCCAACATAGGTGCTTTTTTAAGTGACTTTATAATCATGAAACTCACAATGAGTTTTTCGTTGGACAAATATGCACCTTTAGAATATTAATAATATTTAACTTTGTTTGAAACATTTTTTTACAAAAGTATTACGGTTTGGAATTATTTCTAGATGGCATAGGGAGGGGGAGTTGAACATGAGACAACCCACTTAAAGGTACAAGAGACAATCACAATCACTAGGCTATAGTCTCATGCTTTGAAACATCCTTATTAGTTGAATACAAATGTAAAAATTTATATTTATACACACTCACAGTAAAAATGGATTACACTAATTTCATTTAAGATATATTCATTTATATGTGAGCTTTATCAACTTTTATATCATTATATCTAAATTTAATATATTAGATTTGTGTTCATATAATAATTATCCAATTTGTTCAACATATTGGATAAAACAAAAAGGTACATTCATATTCCACAATATCATATGTGCCTATACTCTTATCTATGTTTAAATTACAAAAATACCATCATTTGTTGTTCTGTAATGCCATAACCCAAATCCAACCCTTTTATTTATTTCTCTTCTTTTAGTAGTTATTTGTTTCAATTGAGTGATTAATAATTTAAAACAAAACTATATGAAATCAATGATTAATAAAATTATTATAAGTAATCATAAATTGTTATTAAATTTCTATTGATGCTCAATTAGTGACCAACATAATATTGTTTTTTTTTGGTAATTAAGAAATAGAGTTGAATATACTTAGCTCCCTTTAGGTATTAAGAAATAATATTTCACCCTATTTGTTTGAAAAACCTACACTCCACCCTATTTCACTAAAGGTGTATTTAATGCACTCTCTTTAATGATTTGTTTCTCTATGAATTATATATTAAATAATAAAAATAATTATAAATTAAATAATGAATTTAATTTATATTCACTAATAGCTTAAAATTAAATAAAACATTGGTAGATAACTTTTATTTTATTTGACATTTTCTTCAATTTTTATCAGTTGATGTTTAAAACCATTTTATACTATCAATTCAGAGATTAAATTTATAAATGATGTTAAAAATTATATAAAGAGTAAGCAATAGTTATAGTTTTTTTTTAAAACTTTAATAATAAGTATTTTAGTTGAAGCAGATATAAAATTAAATAAATATTTAGATTAATATTAAAATATATAAATAAGTACTGATTATTTTTAAAAATATATAATACATGATAAATAATATTAGTTGTAAATAATATTAATAAAAAATATAATTATATGAATGAGATAAAAAATATTATATTACAAATAATTGTTATAAATCAGTAATTTAATTATCATTGTTAATAGTTAGTTATTTAGTTTGTTTTGACACTATTTTAAATTTGTATTAATTGAAGTGCAAAATTCACACTATCAACTAATGAAAATATAATTCTAGAAATTGTCGAACTATGGTAGGAGTTATCACGTAGGCAGTAGGAAAGTGGTTGGTTGAACCAATATAAACCTTTTGTGTTTATCTCTCTATCCGTTTCTTTTATATTTTAGTCATTAATGTATATATTGCTTGTTGTTTTCTTTTATCTTATCTCGCTAGTTTCTTTTGATTTTGAACGATTAAACCCGTTCTTGTATGCCACTTTCTTCTACACTTATTTTATTATAATTTTATTTTTTGTAATATTTTATTTTAATATAATATGAAATATAAAGTATAAAAACAAAAAATATATCATTTTATTTTTTGTTATACTTTTTAATATTTGCAACTTCTATATTTTTATCATAATACGTGTAATTAACAGCAAAGTAATATTATTTATGAATCATTTATAGATAAATATCAAACAATGATAATTAAAATATTAATTCATCATAATTTTTTAATTTTAAAATTTTTAAAATACAATTATATTTTATATAAAATATCACATTATTTATCATGTTTTATAATATTTTTATTAATTTGTATACTAATTTATGTATTTTAATATTATTTAAAATTATTTTTAATTGGAGTTTATTCTTTATTTATAATATTTATTATGAAAGTCTATATTAAAATAAATATTTAATTCTAAGTTTTAGAAGTATCCATCATTTTTGTAACACCCTACCTAGCATAAAGCTATGCTTAAACCATAACCTTATAATGAATAGTTGTTACTTGTTAACTTTGCCTAATCTCATAGGTGTATACGCAATATTACATATGAGCCTGCTTTTGTGACAAACATAAAATCTCTTTCTCTCCGATGCAAATTTGGACAAAATAATATGTCGTAATAAATAGCAAAACTGCATAATTGTATTATACAATAGCAACATAATCATATACATAGCTATATAAACCTTTACCCTGGTTCACGTAGGAACCCTACATCTAGGTAGGGTACTATTCAACATTCACTAAAAAGAAAATAAAAAGACTAAGTAAATTCTCTATCATCGGTTTATCAAAAGCTCTGACTGATGCCAATACCAACTAAGAATCACTACAAGAAAAACCACTATTTCTCGCAGATTTAATCGACGGATTTTTTATAATTATCGATAGAAAAGGTAATTTTTACAGATTTTTACCACCAGTAATAACATAGTTGGAAATAACCATCAATGGAAAAATCTGAAAAAAATATCGACGGAATTATCGGTGGATTTTTTCATAAAAATCTGTCGATGACAAGCTACACATAATCGCTAAGAAATTCGTCACCTTTTATATTTTCGACGGATTTTTCATCAATTATCGATGGATTTTTCACATGATGGATTTTTCATCACTTAAATCATGGACTAAATGGGCTAGGATAGACCTCTGGATTAATTAGTGGACCAGTCCACTTGGCCCGCATAATATTTTTATTTAAGCCAAAATATAAGTTATATATTATATGACTTTACTTGATATGTGATAACTATAGTGTCCAACCGGCCAAAGTGCCCAAACTCAACCCAAGCAAAAAAAGAAAACGCAAGCATTTTACCTCGGATAAGACTTCTTGGCTTCATCTCAAAAGTCAAAACTTTCTCTCACTTTAAAGCACACATGCCTGATACCTCATCTTCTTTCCTCAACATTATTCACTGCCCACGCCATCGGGTCCACCATCAGTGACCTAGCCACTATGTCGCACAACTGTGTCATCCTCTTCTCCACCCTTATCTCGCTTTGTTTTGCTTGCAAGTGAAAACGTTGTCATGTTGTCAAGACAAGTGAAGATATTTAACATTTGAAAATAGTCATACTTATGACAATAAAATAAAGACATGCAAGAAACTGTGAAGATATGTGCTAAACAAAAATAACAAAAGTGCTGCCTAATAATCAATCAAATTAATCGAAAATTGATCTTAGTTTCATTGATATACAAACCACAAGATCATTTATGTTTTTATGCACACTAGTTGATCCAATTCATTTCCAATATCCAGGAACTACTAGGATAAGAAAGAATAAGAAGACAAAGAAGATGCAATCTACAAAAGACACACAATGAGCTTCAGGGCCCTAAACCATACCTTAAGACTATCTTGGAAAACATATATTATACTAGACATGTCTCATTACTTTCTTTTCAACAACATTATCATGTTGTCCAGACCAAAGATATTAAACAATGACTCCATGTCCTGCTAGCTTCAAACACTAATCATGCATCATGCTTATTAAGGGAAAAATCATAACCACAATGTTCCAGGTTAACACTCAGGAACCTAAAAGCACAAATAATTTCACAACTGAAACATAACCAATCAGGAGGCAACACAACAAGCATAACAAATATTTACCCCAAAACAATTCATTCTAGAAAAAGGAAAATTTGGTTAAAGCTTGTTTTAGATAAGCCGAAGGATTAAGAAAGGATTATCCATATAATGACCAAACTATAGACAATTAATTACAAGGGTGGATGCTTAACCCTAGCATCATCAATGACCATATCAATAACACCTTAGCAGTGTAGCACTCTAGGCTAAATACAAATTTAATATGTAGTTTTTGAGCTTTCATATCATTTCCTTCCAGTTTTGCTACCACTAGCTATAGTGATCAAAAGTTTAACGTAAGCAAGAGTCTAGCTAATATTTGGAAGAACTAATTAGTTTGAGATTATGCTACTAGATTCACAAATTGAACATTAGCCAAAGCTAAGCAATTTACAACGATCAATAAGTCTAACTCAAGCAACTACAAATTTTCAGATTATAAACATAATATCACCTGAATCACAATCACCTTATTGTCTTTCTCTTTCTTTATAATATTGTAAAGAACTAGTATATCAAAAGCAAAATTAAACTGAAAAATAAAAAGGAAAATAAAGAAGTAATGAGTAGCAAGATTGAATTCATCATAATAATCTTATGAAAATATTTCATAAATCATCATCATGCAAGCTTCAAAATCATGAAGAAAAAAATTGAGAAGCATGTAGAACAACAACAGATCTGGTTTGCTTTACCTACCTACTCCCCTTCCACTTCAACCTAATAATTAAAAAAAAAACAGCTCAAATATGTAATACCCCAACTATAGACATTCTAGAAAGACCATGAAAAGACCTCTAAGATTGCTTTTAGAATCACATTCTAGTTCTCATATATGCCAAATGAAAATCGAAATGTAAGTTTTGAAATATAACTTTGTTCTCATGCCATATTAATCATGAATTTTGTCTAGTATTTTACAAATATCTTGAACTATAGATATATAATTGATGTGATCTTTATTGTTTTAGAAAGATAACTTAATTCTCTATAAGTTTTATTTCTATCCTAGAGGCTAAACTCCAACCATATTAGGAGTTGAGAGAATTAAGCCACATTTTCCAAATTGAAGGAAAAAAAGTGAAAAATGAAAAAAAAAAGAAAACAAAAATGTTGAGCCTAGGCTTTTAGTGTTCATTGAGCACTTCAACGCTCACAAGTGTTGATATCGCTCACCCAAGATACTCAATTTGTCATTCCTTTTTGTTACCTCTAGTATATATTTTACACTTTATAGTACTATCATACATTTTTCTAAAAACCCTAGTCATTCAAGGATTTTTCCCTAAGAGAAAATGCAATCTTTTTCGATCATCTCCATTTATCTCTTCCGATATGTGCTCTCACCCTTATTCTCAAACATTATCATGTTTTGTGAGTTTAGCCAATCTTTAGGCTATTATGGTTTGGTTTTCTCTTTGTTTTATTCCAAATCATGTCTCTCTCACCTTATCTTGTTTTTAGCCAGTTGGGAAGGGAATGGGTAATTGCCCATGACTATCATGTAAATTATTTTATATTTTTTTATTATACTATTTATATATCCATATTTTCTATCGAATTAAAACCAAACTTTATTTACGATTCGGTTCTTCTATATCATTGGCCCCCTTTTCTCCTATTTCATGAACATACGATTTATACCTAGCATTTTTTTTGTTAATTTTTTTTCATGGGCGAATTCTGCCTATTTTTACATCTAGGATTAACATATACAACATATATCACTGTCAAGGTCAAGAGTATCTTATAGAATATCTTATATTTATAGAATTATAGAATTCTATTTTTAATATTATTAATATAAAAAAAGGGGGATTCTCATTTTTTTTAATAATGAATAAAATATAAAATTCGATTACATTAAACAGTAATTTCAATTACAATATTCTTATACATTAAGATTAAATATCTATAATGTTTTTATACAATTTATACATTAGAATTCTAAAAAATTGGATTTTCAAGGTAAATTCTATTATAGAATAGAATTCTAAATTTCCAATTTACCAATGTGTTTTATCATGAAAATCACTATATTTTAGAAAGAAAAAAAAAAGGCATGGGACTATTGTTGTTAATTACTTGCCAGTTATGCCTGTATGTTACGATATATTCTTGGAACATTTTTGTTATCATATATATGATATAGTTAATGTGCAAATTTTATCTTAGAATTGTTACAATATAGAAATTCTAGCCTATAGTTAAATGTTTGTTCAGTTGTCTCATGAGAATTTAACATTATATGGTTTAAAATATTATTGAGATGAGTTGCACGTGTCAAATCAATTGTAAGGACTATGGAAATTTGTTGCTAGGCACTTAGCATGATATAACTTTCTCAATAAGTAGAAATTAGTTGTCAAATACTGATCTTTTTACAATTAAATTATTTAATTATTATTGAATGTAGCAGCCATAATGATAAGAACGGTTGTAGATTGAACTAAAATTAATTATTAAAATAGTCACGATATAGTTAATTCTACTACAAGAAATTAGTTAAATGAGAGGGGTGTTATTCTAGCACAAAAAAAGTTGATGTTCATTGGGATACCTACTTATTAACCATTAAATACGATGTGATAGATGAAGTGTGTAGGATCCACTATCACATCCAATGATTATTAAATGACTTCCAAATAGACACACACTTTTTGGGCATTTGAAAAACAGTTTGGTCAAATAAGATATTTATAATTATTTTATCATGATAGGATTCAGTTGATTCACCCATTGCCTGGAAATAATTAAACAATTGCTATAGTTCCCTAATTAAATTAATAATAATAATAATAATAATTATTATTATTATTATTATTATTATTATTATTATGTAACATGAAAATACTTCCAGGTAAATAAGAGTTAACAAATAGCTCATAGTTTTTATTATTAAATTGTAAACTAATTATTAAGGTACAAGTTCAACACACTAAGATTGGTTTGAGTCTTATTAATATTATTTAATTATTATATAAATTGTTATAATGTGAATAACAAACAATATATTAAGAAAAAGATTTATCATATAATGGGGTTCATGGCCAAATGGGCAGTTGCCTATGCTGGTATTGGATTCTTCAAGAAGGTATTATGTATTTAAATACGTAAATATAAAAGTGTTTATTTGTCTATTTATAATATTTAGATAACATTATTTTTTTCTTCATTTATACCATTAATATAAATTTTTTAGTTAAGTAATCAATAAATTTATCAAGATAAATAATAATGACTATAAAAGAATAGTTTTATCAACTTATATAATTTTTTACATTAACCAAAATATTATTTTTACCTTAACGTATGTATTATTTGATTTTTTTTTAAGTTTAAGCATGTGACTGTTAATTTTTGGAAAATTAAATAATCGTAATTAGTGTTATCCAAACAAGAATTTAATGGAGATGGGCAAGAGATTAGGGTCATTAACTAAAAATATTAAATTAATTATTACTATGTATGAAATCCTTTTTGCAATATTTTTTCCTTGATCTTGTCAAAATAAAGTTTTCTCTTGCCCAGGATGAATGTCGTTATGACAACAAATCATGATAATTACTCCATGTAGTTCTGCAAGATTTCTTCCTAAACAACTTGAAACAAATAATATTCATAAACGAGAAAGCAATTCTCCATATAATAAAAAGAATACATATCATTCTTAAAAAATTCATAGAACCCTTTTTTACCTTGTAATCAATCCAAAAGTAGAATATATATATATATATATGCCTACTTCCGTGATCTAATAGCAATATTCTTCAAGTATAAAGCAAACGGAAACAAAAGCTTCTCTACCAATATAAATTGACCATTTTCATCATATTTTAAAAATTATCGGCCCTCGATGGATGTGCAAGATGGTTTGTCCCTCTCCTTTCTTCTTGGGTTTGGGTACTATCTCTTGAGGAGTCTATTTGAATATGTGTTTGCTTATTTATTGCATGCATGCTTCTATACAACACGCAAATGTATACTATCTTCGTTTCAAAATAAATGTCTTTTTCACTTTTAAGTTTATTCATAAAGTGATGTATTTTGACACATTGTTTCTTTGTATCAAGATAAATCACTTTATGAATGAACCTAAAAAGTGAAAAAGACATTTATTTTGAAGCGGAGAGAATACTTGATAAACCTCGTTAGAAATGAATTTGACAATTAATATAGTCCATAGCACTAATACACAACTTGTTTGTTAGTGATGGATGCTAGTCAATCATTGATTTATTATTATTATTATTATTATTATTATTATTATTATTATTATGTAACATGAGAATACTTTTAGTAAATAGGAGTTAACTAATAGCTCATAGTTTTTATCATTAAATTGTAAACCAATTATTGAGGTATAAGTAGTGTTCAACATAGTAAGATTAGTTTCAAGTCTTTTGATATTATTTAAATATTTTATAAATTGTTATAATGTGAACAACAAACAATATATTAAGAATAAGATTTGTCATATAATGAGGTTCATGGTCGGCCAAGTAGTTGGCTATGCTGGTATTAGATTCTCGAATAAGGACCTTTATAATTACATTAACAAATAGTGACATAGGAGGATACATGGTAGATGGTGATGTAGCTCCATCCATAAGCTACTTGCACAATAAGGTAGATGTTGATCGCATGATAAGTGTAGCAAGGTACACCACTCTAGAGAATGATAGGTTGGGGAACTTGTTTTGGGCTGATGGGATAAGCCAGTCTACAAGTAGTTGGGGAGTGGTGGTATTTCATTCTACGTACAAGAAGAACAAGTGTAACAAATCATTGGTAATTTTTTCTGGTACAAACTACCATTGCCAAACTTGTATATTTGGGTGTGCTTTACTAGTTGATGAATGGCCTGAGACATATAAGTGGTTATTGAAGAACTTCTTAAATGTAATGATGAGGAAACAACCTTGCATAGTTGTGGTTGATGGTGATGAAGCAATGATAGAGGTGATTAAGCAGGTGTTCCCTGATGCAGCTTATCATTTATGTGCTTGGCATTTGGAGAAGAATGCAACATCAAACATTAAGGAGGATGAGGATCTACTATTAGGGTAGTATCCTATCTTATACATGTGACCCTTGTGAGGCTGCCAACCACCTGGGCCCATACATCCTCCTTGTTTAGACGAGGAAGAATATCAGCATGGGCCCAATCTCAGCCAACTGGATTTAGTGTTGGGTCTGTGTCTACTCCAAAGGCCCGTAAACTCACACTACAAAGAAAAAAAAGATAAAACACATTGTAAGTAATAATTATGATATAAGTGAAAAAGTAATAAAAATTAAGTACAAAGAGGTTCGAATTCAATCTCCCCTCATTGCTCACCCTTTCAGGTGTAGGTCTCTCAAAACAACATTCCCTGGGTTGGAGGGTTACCTCACTCGATTGCATAGATATGTAAAATAAAGTCATAAAAATATACTATTTGCAACAATTAAAATGTAGTAAATTAGCATTTAATAATAAATTAAATATAGAAAGATTAAATATTTACCATATGCTTATGAGTCCCTTCCTCCGTGCTCAACCCACACGTATGTATCAACCCACCTTTCAGTGAGGCTTGATTTGTCTTCCTTTTGTCGAACATATCCTTGAAGTTCGAGTCATAGGCCCAGTGGCATTGCAGCTCACTGAGGGTGGCATCATTCAGTCACGAGCTGTTCATATGGCCTTTGTGGACATCATGGAACATGTCTCACAATAGCTTGAAAGATCTAATCCTCCAAGCCCTCTTAATAGTGGGCCGTGTTCGGACAGAACGTAGAACGTCCTTTGCATACACAAAACTCACAACACATAAGTAATCATAGGAATATACATAATATGAACATATTTTAACAAAAGTAAATAAATCATAGACTACCTTCCACTCATGCCACCACATCTCTTTGGCATCTCTCAAGATGTCTATCTAAATGGGCCATGGGTGGTTATGTAACATCCTCCCAAGTATAACTTCATCCTTAAGTCATGGTATCATACTCGAGAGTTGTTACTTGTACTTTGCGGACCTTTCTTAATTATCTATAATAAGAGTCGGTTAAAATAATGTTAACTAACTCGTAGTTCTATAAAAAATATGTAGCCAGAAACAACGTATTTATTTAATACAAGTCAAGTACAAAAGGAAGCTCTTCTAAGAGCTTTACAGTACATATGTTATCTTTTATATTTTATAGGCATATGCATACACTTAAGTACAACCGACACAAGTTTCTCTACTAACTCCTGCAAATTCCACTTGATCCTTTCCTGAGGCTTCACCGTCTTCTAGATCAACCTAGGGACGACACGGAAAAACAAATACATGGGTGAGAATCCTAAAATTCTCAGTAGGGTGTCCCCCAAAACATATACTGAAATTTATGTCATCGTCACCGCCCAGCCACCTCGGTTTATTTAAGAAAAGGTGATCATGCATTACATAATAACTATTCGTTTTTAAGGTTCAAAATCAATCTTTCTGAAGTGGGTTACTTTTAAAAAAATCAATCACTTAGTACACCTTTATCATAAGCTCATAATCATAGTAAGTAATGGCAAACAAAAAGAATCAATATGTATATGCCCAATGTAGTGAAATTATCTTTGATTGCCCTTGATAAATCGAAGAGGATCTCCCCCTCTCTATTTTCCTTCTATAAATCAAAAGGGATCTTATCCTTTTCTATTTGTCTTCGACAAGTCAAAAGGATCTCAACTCACTTTATTTGCCTTTGACAAGTCAAAAGGATCGCACCTCTCTCTATTTGCCATCGACAAGTCAAAAGGATCTCAACTCACTTTATTTGCCTTCGACAAGTTGAAAGGATCTCATGTTTCATTATTTGCCCTTGACAAGTCAAAGAGGATCTCAAGTTTCTTTCGACTATAGAATTTAATTCAGGATATCATTCACTTTTCTTTCTCCACTAGGTATAAAACACATACAGGCATTCATTCACAATGAAATTCTCATTTGTGTCCAATAAATCAATCTTTAAACTGTCCAGGATGCAATCATGTGTCACAAGTCACATGGCCAAACAGTCAACATCAAGTATCCATGTCATACTAGAGCCCAAAATACCATTATTTCATCAATTCAAAGAATTGTTGCATTTTCAGCATAATGGCAGATTTCACAACGTTGTAGCACAATTTATTTGCACATCAAAAAATTTAATTCACGGGCTATAAAAATTCTCAAGGACACTTCCTAAAAATTTCAACACCAACGGAGGTCTCTAACTCCCTCAATAAATTGTACAAATTTAGTGGTCAGGGACCACCAATTCAAGCTAGACAGAGTTCTCATAATGTTTAACCCGAGAAAATGATTGAATCAATGCACAATAAAATTTACAGTTATATTTCAACATGTTATTAACTTCATGTAAAAATTTCAAGGGCTAATTCAACCATTTGCTATGGTAATAAAATCGGAAACTTTATTACTTCAGTTTCAACAATCAAGACAGGCATCAAGTCTCATTTCGGTTTCTGATTTTTTTGAAGTAGTAAACCTTAAATTCAACACCCAAAAAAATTCAAGTAGTTAGTTTAAGATGCTCAATCCAATACATAATTTTTATAGCTCATGAAATCACCCAAAAATATTCCAAAAAAATTCATGAACAGCTGTAGCATCAGGGAAAATTCCAGCAACTTAGTCCAAATTTACTTTGATAAAACCCATTTTCTAACACCATCCAAGCCACCACCAAAATTCACACATCAATATCAAAATAATATCATCCAAGATAACCACAAATTTTGAACCTAACTCATCCATAACAGATTAGAAAAAAATTTGAAAAAGAAAAGGCAAGAAAACCCTACTTTTAGTTAGCTAAAGACTCCTTAGTCCCAAGATGTTCCAAGATAGCTTCCTTCCACTCCAAAGCTCCCAAATCAAACCCAAACCCTTCCTATATCAGTGAGGAAGTGAGGTATCAAGGTGAGGATTAATGGAGAATTGAGATTTCAATTGGTGGGATTGATAGATCTTGATGAATAGAACAAGTTTTATGCAGGGATCTTGGTGTTTTAGTGAGTTTGAGCTAGTGTTTTGGGGATTTGAAAGCAAGTTTGAGTTCTTGAGAGAGATGACAATGGTGGCTGCCTCTTGTTCCTTGTCTTGGCCAAAATTTTGATGAAAGGAAAAGATAAGATGTTGATCTTATGAGTTTATGACAAAATGCATAGAATTTTCAAGTACAAAATGTTTTCTTTTCTTAAAGATAAATATGGAAATTTTGTAAGCATCCTATTGGTCCTAATTAAAGTGGCAATGGTGTGGCTTCTTCTAAGCCACACACGTGTCTAGTTAGGTGGCGAACTTTCATTGAAAGTTTCATTCGGTGTAAGAACTGCATATCGGTATTTTCCGAATGGGGAAAATACCATACCGAGTAATCCGATATCGCTAGAAATTTAATCCTTGATATAAAATCCTAATTTCTAACTATTTCTAACCTCATTCCCATGTTTTCCTAACTTTGGGCACCTCAAATCTCGAATTAGGTTTAGCTCCTAATGAGCCTGTGGGCCCACAAAGTTACTATTCACCCAAGCCCAAAATTTTTTTTTTTTGACAGGTCGTTGGGCCACCCTCATCATTGCTATCCTGTTAGATTTTTGAAATTACGAATAACAAAGCTCAAATTAATTTTTAAATAATTTTTAGGATGTTACACTCACCAATATTAACTCTACTTGAACTACCTCCAACATATGTTTTTTCAACACTAGCATGTTCAAAATTTTGTGTGGCAACTTCCCCATGCATAGTCCAAACCCAATAATCTGCCATAAAACCATCCTTATACAGGTGATACCTAATGGTGTCCATATAAAAATAATTCCTACATTTGCACCTAGCAGGGACTAACTTTTTCCTAATTCATAAATTGTATTGTCTGACAAGCCACCCTTACAAATTGTTCAACTCCCACGTAAAATTTAGGTTTGATTCCCCTTGAACTTGGGTGCACCCTGTCATACATCCATAGTTTGTTTGCAAAACTCATGGTTCTTGAATGTGTAATTTAACCTAACTAATTCATTTAAGTTTCCCAAATTAAAATTTTATTCAATTATAAATATCTATCAACAAACCATCTTCTAAAAGTAAATCTCTTTTAAGTAAATAGTCTATGCTCTTTAACTTAACAAAATTTTGGAGGTTCCCCTTAAATTAATATTCCACTCTTTAAATTAAAAAAAAAATAACAGAACCTCCCTAAAACTAAGACATCCCAAAAAAATTAATTTCAATTTATACATATATCAATCCAGTCAAATAAACTTCACAATACAATCAAACAAACATTTAAAAGATCCTAAAACCATTCTAGAGCACATCCCCTTATAACATCACAACATGCATATCCTACAATCTCCGCATATACAATCAATCTCCACAACAAAAAATGCAAACAAGTCGGGAAGGACCTTTACGCCCTTCCCCAGTCATGCAATCCCAATTTTCTATAACTCTATCTTAGAAATCATAAGTCTCTATCTTAAAAAATGTAATTAAATAAGGAGAAGAAATAATTACTTACCTTAAAAGAGACAAAAGAATAATGTGCTCCGCCAAAGAAATACTCCAACCAATTGAACGTTTGTAACAAAATCAATTACTTAGATTAATAACTTCAAAACAAATAAAATGTAGTCACTAATTACTTAGCCAATTCGCTGTTTTATTTTAGAATCCTTTTAATTTTAGGGTTTGTGAAACGGAAATATGGTATCAGAGTATATAGCCACTTTGAAGGCTAAACCTAACTGAGGGTGTATCTATGTGTAAAACGCAAAATAATAATGTCATGTGATTTTAGACCTGGATTCCCAGTCAAACTTGAACTAATTAATAAATTCTTGTGGCTTGATTGTTGTGGCTCATTGGTGTTCTTAGAATAATGTGAAGGGGGTGACGTTAGAAATTTTCACAATACATTCTTTTATTGACATGAAGATGATAGGTAAAACACTAAAATGGACCCAAGAAGCATGGAATAGGAATCAATAGTTGGCATTTCTATTGACAAACATAGATTACCAAGAATGATAAAGCTAGAACCATGGGGACATTAATTTATTCTTGTTTTTTAAGTAGAAACGAAGGTGCAAAACATCTTTTTCACACACCCATTGTTCCCGCACTAAAGTTTCAGAGACCCAAATTGAAATTTTTTATATTATACACTTCCAACTTTTTTCCTATATTTGTAGATGTGTATAGATAATATAGGCTTGTAGATATAGATTTGGCATCTGATGTTAAAATGTTTCAAATTCGGGTTTTATTTAAGTAGAGAGACGAGAGAGAGAGAGCACCTGGCTTGATGGCGGGGGAGGTGGTGAGGATGGGACTGGCGGCGTGGCTCGCGCACAACGTGTGAGGTGGCGGGCGGGCGGGGATGTGCCTGGCTCGACGGGCGGGGATATGCTGGCTCGACGGGAGGGCCAACGAGGACAGGACCAAGTGGTGTAGCTCGCGCACGACGCTTGAGGCGGCGGGGAAGGCCAGATGTGCTGGCTTGACGGGCGGGGAGGAGGCGGATGGGAGGCGGCGGGGTCGAGCATCGCACGCGATGTGGCGGCGGGCGGGACGTTGGGCATTGGGCCAGTGACGGGCAGCGTGGCGGCGATGGGCGGCAAGTGGCGGTGACTCTAGATGAGAGAGTGTGTATGAGAGAGAGAGTCCGCATCATTTAATACACTGAAAAGATTATGGAGATTTTTGAATTTTTGACGGATAAATCCAACGGTAATCGGAATCCTAGGCATTTTTTTTAATTTTTTTCCTGTTGACATTTACCGACGGATTTTTCCATCGGTAATTAACCCTCTGCGAAAAAAAGTTTCTCAAATTAATTTTACCAACGGAAAGATCCGTCGGTAATTATTTACAAAAAATATTTCTCGAATTTCTTTTCGATGAAAAAACTTAGTAAAATTAATTTTTCACTTTAACTGAATAGATAAAATGCACGCCATATTCATTTCAAGATGGCGCCAAAATTACTGATAGAAAAATCTGTCGCAATGACTGAATACCCGCAAAACAAAATTTTATCGAAATTTCTCATTTTTCGTTGATAAATCCGTCAAAAACACCTACGGAAAAAATCTGTCAATAAAATCCATCGGAAACTTGAGTTTTTCTTGTAGTGAATCTCCACAAAATAATCACCATCATAGCAATCTACGTACAAAAAATATGATAACAACAAGAATGAGAATCAAAGATTCTAGGAGGAAAACACTAGTCTACTACACAGTGATATCTGACTTAGTATTAAAATAATCAAAGTATCTTCGATTTCTTTTGAAATATCTAGCTTGCTTATTCCTTTACTCATTAAATAGAGTATTATGAGTACACTTATGCATGAGAATAAAAGATCATAGGATTCATAAAATAATTACTTGGTATTCTGGTTGTTTACATAATAATTAGTTTGTTTGTTTCATTACTTCTTTGACATAATCTTATTAGTAAACTTTAGGCTTGAAAATAGAACTTATAGGATTCCTGATATATTTCTCATCTGATGTATTGCCAATGATGTAACACCGTCATGTTACAACCTTATATAGTTCAAATGATGTAGTACATCTACTACAACCTTATATAGATCACATCATAATAGTATCTATTCTCAATACATCACTTTCCTCATAACGATGTAACACCGTCGTGTTACAACCTTATATAGTTCAATTGACATAGTATGTCTACTACAACCCCTTTGAATCCATGATTTTACAATCAAGCAATTAATATTACATAAAGCTTATTTCCTAAGTTTTTCTCTTTTCATAAGGATCTTTAATATTTGTTTGGGAAATCTTATGATTCTCAAGTAAAATCTCTTTTTAATAGTTCTACTTCTCATGTTTTTGCTTTGAGATTTCCTTGAAATCTCTTTAACTCTTATGAGATTTTCTTTATTCAATTCCTGAATTGCTGTGAAACTTTTTTCTTGAAAATCTCCTGAATTTCTTATGATATATTCTCTTCAAATCTTCTGAATTCTTATGAAGCTTCTATGCCAAACTTCTCTTTAATTTTTATAAGATTTATCAGAGTAAGATCTATTAAACTTCTATGAAATTTCTGAAAGAAAACAACTAAATTTGTTATGAGATTTTTCTATAAAATCTACTAATCTTTTATGAGATTTGTTCACAGCATAAACTTATAAGGTTACTCATATGATAATTCTTAGAACTTTCAAGAAATTAAACCAAGTGTACTTAGATTTCAGAGTTTTTCTTCTATAGATCAAAATCTCATCCTTTTCACGAAACTTTAGCATCATACTTCAAAATACCACTCTTTCAAATTTTACAAAACTATTTCTAATAATTTTCTGGTAAAATTTCCAGATATCTCAAACTTTTTAAAGAACCAAAATGTTTTTCATTTACTTAGTAAATCTCTTACATCCATTCAATCTTTACACAAGACACTTATGTATTGCATCTTTTTACATCTATCAAGTTCATATACATATGCATTTTGAAATAATTTTAGATTTCACAAATATAATTCCAAACATATCTCAAGAGTTTATATTAGCAAAATAGCCAAACAATCACAAAGCAATATACTAGAATCTTTCCTATCTTTCTTCTAAGCCACTTGCTAAACTTTGCTCTAGCTTTTTCTCCTCTAACTAAAGCTTCCAACCTATTTTCTAGCACCCATATACACTGTTTTTGGATTGATATGAGGAAGAAAAAGAAGGTTTTGGCTTGAGTTTGATGTAGAGAAAGTGTTCTTCAACTAGTTTAAGTGATTATCTAAGCATAACCTTCAAGAATTTGAAGGTTTCATGGAGGTTCAAGAAGAAAAACATGAAGATGGTGAAGAGAAGAAGAAAGCAACGTGAAGTTGCTGCCAAGAAGGAAAGAAATGCCACTTTTTTTTTCATTTTTCCTTTATATAGGAAAACTTACTTGGAGAGAAAGTAAGTAGTGTCTATTATCGAATCAATTTTGCCTTATATTTGTATTAGAAATGTCTATATTTATTCAATTGTCCTAAATAAAAATTATATGAGATCTGATAATATCCATTATTTTTACTAGATTTAGTTTTTCTGTGTCCGATTATTACCATTTCGGTATATTGATTATTACCATTTCGGTACTCGATTCACATAAAAGAAACTTCTGGAGAAAAATATCTATTTACCCTTATTCTTATTTTATCTATGTTATTACACCATTTATAGGGTCTCATTTTATATCCCAATTAAAATATTATTATATTAAATTTTTAAAAATATTAAATTAATTTTCATTTTTTTGTACAAACTCTTCATATTATTGTGATCATAACTCGTCTATCAAAATTTTCAAAATCCCTATAGATTATTCATATTTAATTATTTTATCACAACAATATTAAAAACCGGGTTGTTATATTCTACCCCCTTAGAAAAATTTTGCCATCAAATTTTAGTCCTCTCACATACTTTACTCCAATTCTCACGTATACTCCTTGGATCATTCTTTGCCTGATGCAGTCTTTACAAAAAAGAGAAATCTTTCTCGAAGTTGCTTCACATTTCGATCTACTACTTGTATTGGTGGTAACTCTAACATCAAGCCATCCTATAGCCGTAGGGATTCAGATTCTAGTATATGACAAGAATTAGAGTTGTACTTTCAAAGTTGTAGCACATGGAATCAATTGTGAAGCTTTAATAGGCATGGAGTTAAAACTATCTGGCATGCGACTAAACTAACACGACCTTGCATCTGAAAGAACCTATAAAATGATGATTTAGTTTTCTAGACTTTAATGGCTCTACTCATCCGGGCATAGTGATAACTCTAAAGAACATACGCTCTCCTTCTAGGAATTCTAACGGTTTTCTCCTCTTATTGGTGTAGCTCTTCTGTCAACCTTGAGCAATCAAAATCTTACTTCGGATCTTCTTTATCTGCTTGACATTTTACCAGACAAGGTCTAGTCCTAAAAGACTATTCTCACCTGTTTCATACCAATATAGAGGCGATTAACACTTCCATCCATATAGAGCTTTATAAGGATCCATTCTGATACTTATATGATAGTGGTTGTTGTAGGAGAGTTCGATTAATGGTAAACAATTATCCTAATTCCCACAATGTTCCAGTACATATGCTCTCATCATATCTTCCAATGTTTGAATGGTCCATTTAACTTGCCTATTAGTCTCGGATGTTAAATCGTGTTGAGAAAAGGTTTTCTTCCGAAAGCTTTTAGAAAATCTCCCAAAAATCTTGAGGTGAAATGCGAATCTCTGCTTGGGATTATAATAGAAGGAACACCAAGTAGTCTCACTGATCCTTCTATATAAAGCTTAACCAATCTCTCAAGAGAATAAATGACTTTGACTTAGAAAAGTGCGAACCTAGTCGGTCTATCCTAGATAACCCATATAACATCGTATCTTAATTGTGTCCTTAGTAATACCATTGCAAAATCCATTTAGATATTTTTCCTTTTCCATTGGGAATCTCCAAGGGTTGAAGTGTACTTAACGACTTCTAATGTTCTATCTTCATCTTTGGGAAGTCAAATACTTTGAGACCATTCCTACTACATCCACCTTTCTCTTTGGTTGCCAAAACCACTTCTCAATATCTCTATACATTTTTGTAACTCCTGGGTGTACTAAAAAATCACCTTGCTGGGCTTCATCCAGAATACTATGATGAACATCCCTTGCCATAGATATGCACACTTGATCTTGATATTTCCATATATTATTTTCACCCTGTGCAAATCTGTTATGCTCCCTAACTTAGGACTTTGGAAAAGCTCTTCTAGCTCTGTCCCTTAATCATTGTCCAAGAAATATCCTAAGTTTTTCCGCTAAAGGCATCTATTATTGCATTTGTTTCTCCTGGATGGTAGTCCAAGTTGAGCTCCTAGTCTTTAATGAACTCCATCCTTCTCTATTGCCTCATGTTTTCATATTTCTAGTCTAAGAGATACTTGGGATTTTTATGATTAGAAAACACCTTAAGCTTTACTCCATATAGATAGCATCTCGAGATTTTCAAAATGAACAACACGCTGCTAACTTGAGATACAGCTTCAGCTGTTTGAATTCTAAGCCACCACCTTTCTGTTCTTCATCAAAATGCATCCCAAGCCTTTTCCTGACTCAAGCTCAATAAAGCTCAAATAAACCATGTGGGTCTGACAAGACCACTCCAGATGCAATGGTCAATTTCTACTTGAGGTCCTGAAAACTCCTATCATGTCTTACTATCCATATGAAAGGTACACTTTTCGATTCAGCTTGGTTAAAGGTAAGGCTTTCTAGGTGAATCCCTTGATACATCTTCGATAAGAATCAACTAATCCCAAAACTTCAAATCTCCATGGTAGTAGTTAGGTCTTTCCCACTTTAGTACCACATTAGTTTTTGCTTGGTCAACTGGATTCCCCCTGATACTACAAGACCTAGAAGGCTTATTCCCTATAGCTAGGACTTACACTTGGATAAATTGGCATGAAGAATCTATAGCATTATTCTAAGATGCTACTCAAGTTCTTCCTCAACCCTCAAATAGATAAGAATA
This sequence comes from Dalbergia oliveri, assembly GCA_030441495.1. Lineage (NCBI taxonomy): Eukaryota > Viridiplantae > Streptophyta > Magnoliopsida > Fabales > Fabaceae > Dalbergia > Dalbergia oliveri. The sequence goes on along the minus strand of JAMLFY010000003.1, from coordinate 33,525,097 downwards.
TCATCTATAAAATAATCACGGACTTGTTGAGAAAGGTTGGAAGATTCAATTCATCCAGTCCATGAATATTATTGGGGCATTAGTTATCTCAAAAGATATCACTATATATTTGTAATGCCCATAGCATGCTTCAGAATATCTTCTTCCTAAGCTTGAATCTGGTGGTATCCCGATCATAAATCAATCTTGGAGAATACTATCACTCCCCTCAATTGATCCATGAGACCATCAATCCTTGGAAGAGGATACTTGTTCTTGATCATCACCTTATTCATTCTCTGTAATCAACATATAGCCTTATACGTTCGTCCTTCTTTTTCACTAAGAGCACAGAAGCTTCTCATGGTGAGACACTTGGCCGGATAAAATGTTTACTTAACATCCTATCAATTGCTTCTTCAATTATGCCAATTCTAAGGAAACATCTAATAAGGAGTTATTAAAATTGGACCTCTTTCTACCAATTCAATAGAGAACTATATCTTCCTTTGTATGGAAAATTGGGCATATCTTTCAAAAATATGTCAGAGTATTCTCAGACTACCGATATCTATTCTAATTCTTGTTCACCCTCCATTACCACTAGGCAACAACAACATGTATACTTGGCTACTAGTCTTTCCACATCCTACTTCTTAAATGAGTTCCTCTAATAGTGCAACACCTTCTGTATTCATAGAAAAATATGTCCTTGTTATTGTGGCCTAGATAGAGGTGATGCCTAGTTAGACATTTCCTAATCTTGTGACCTGGCTTCCTATATTAATAACAAACATACGTCTAGCTAAACATGGTTTATCACTATGATTCTTTCCACATTTTAGGCATTCTTTGTTATCAAATGATTTATGTGGCTGCATCCCTTTTCCATTCTCTTGAGGAAAATACTTTTTGTGGTTGTAAGCAGGCTTGAACCTTATGCCATGTGGTGTTAACCTTTTTCAAGCCATTGATAGCTTCCAGTTGTACTCTTCCACTAGAGCACTTTTGTTCACCCTTACGGTGAAGTCCCTAATTTCCATTAGTCCCACCATTGCCAAAAGGTCATCTCTAAAGCCTCCTTCACACTTAACACATTTCCATCTCTTCATTAAGCTTACACTCTAAGTTTCGAAAAGCTTACCAAACTTTGCATTGTACTCTAGCATCGTCATGTTCCTCAAATGCAGCTTTAGGAATTTTCAATTCCTTATCATCTTGGAAGTGTAACGACTTGCCTTTTGTCTCTGATAAAATAATTAATTGTGAGTAATCGGTAGGGATTTTAAAAATTTCGGTAGACAGTTATGATTGAAACAATATAAGGATTCACAAAAAAATTAAAAAAAATTAATTAAGAAAATGAAAATTCATTTAATATTATTAAAAATTTAATATAATAATATTATAACCAGATATATAGAATATGACCTATAAGTGGTATAAGAACATCGAAAAATAATGATAAGGTTAAATAGATGTTTTTAACCCAGTAAGAATTCTTAGGTTTCAATCGGGTACCAAAAGGTAATAATTGGTACACCGAAGTGGTAATAATCGGTACACCAAAACATTGAGTTTAGTAAATATAATGGATATTATTGGATTCCAAATAATTTTTTACTTATGACAATTAAATAAATATAGATATTTCTAATACTGATACAAGGCAAATTGATCCGAAAATAATACTTTCCTTACTTTCTTTCCAAGTTAAGACATTTATAAAAAGAAAAAAGGGAAAAAAATGACATTCTTTCTCGATTAAGTTGGGATTCACGTTTTCCATCTTCGTTTTTCCTTTCTTTCTTCCTTCTTTGCTTCTTCATATTCCAAGCTTTCTCTTTGGTAAAACTCCATCAAAACACCATAATCCCAAAGGATACTCATAAGTAAGCTTCTAAACTTCTTTAAGAACATTTTCTTTACATCAAGATCAATTGAAAATTTTATTTTTCCCTTGCTTTTGGTCCTTGTGGCAGCGCAAATAAGGGCTCCAAAAAGGGGTTTTGAGGCTTGATAAATTAGGGGAAAAGCTTGAGGAAGGTAGAAAAATTATTCTAGTCTTTTGCTTCATGATGTTTGGCTATTTTGCTAAGACAATTGCTTGAATCTTTTGTGTTATGATGATGAAAAATTGGAAACCTAATTTTAGGATTTATGATTGCTTGAGTTGTGATGGAATCATGTATATTGGAACCATAATTTTTTTTAGCAACTACATGTATTGAATTTGATAGATATGAAAGAATACATCAAGAACAATTCTTGTGAACTTGCTGAAAAATCTGAAACCAACTCTTAGAATCTATGATGGATTAAGTTGTGATGAAATTTTGTATACAAACAACCAGAATTTTTATTTAGGATTTTAGAATTTATAAGTGCTTGGATTATCATGAAATCTTGTGTATTGGAATTTCATGTGCTGGAATTTTAGTGTACTGAAATTTTACAGCACTAATTCTTGGTTTGTATGATATAAGAGGTACTCTAAGTGGGTATGTGCTAGAGTCTTGTGTGCTGAAATTTTTCTACAACAATTCTTGAGTTGTATGAGCTTGTGATACATACTAATCAAAGCTTGAGAAGGTGGCAACAAGATTTGGTTGTATCTTAAAAATTTAGGAGCAATTATTGTTCAAGAATTTCCCTCGAAATTTATAAGAATTTCATCATGAAGAACTTTATAAGTTATGATGATATAAAATCTCATAAAAGGTCTCATAAGAATTAGTAGATTTTACAGAAAATCTTGTAACAATCTAATATATTCTATAGGAAATTCTCATAGAAGTTTAGTAGCTTTATAGAAAATCTCGTAAATGTTGAACTATTTTCTTTAAGAAAAATCTCATAAAAGATTACTAAATTTTGCAGAAAACCTCATAACAAGTTATTCAGCAAAATCTCATAAAAAGTTTAATAGATTTTACAGAATATCTCATAAGAATTAAGGAGATTTCAAGAAAATCTCAAGTAAGAGTATGACATATACAACTATTAAGACGAGATTTCTCTTGAGAATCATGAGATTTTCCTAAGCCAATATTAAAGATCCTTATGAAAAGAAAAAATTTAAGAAATAAGCTTTATATAATGTTAATTGCTTAGTGGTAAGCTCATGGATTCACGGGTAGTAGTAGACGTGTTACGCCCTTAGAATTATATTAGGTTGTAATTGCGACGGCATTATATCGTTATGAGAAAAAGGATGTCCTTAGAAAGAATAGCGAGGCTATTCAATGAGATGTAGTAGACGTACTCGATCTAGTGATCTATATCAGGTTGTAACCCGATGACGTTACATAATTGACAGTACAATCCAGAGAAGTATATGAAGTGTAACGCCCAATTTTTACTGTAATTTTTACTGTCATTAGGAATTACCGAATTACCGTAGGTAAATATTATATAATATTTGAGACCAAACAATCCTTAATAAAGGAATATAACATTAGAAGAGAAGTTAAGAGCAATTCGTGCAAGTATTGCAAACCCCGAATTTCTGTACATGTAAAATGACCAAAATGCCCCTGAGGTTATTTTACTCAGAAAATGAGGATCGTGGGCCCCACCCATCCTCAAGGGGATGTTTTGATAATAATAAGGGATTGTTTGTGTTATGTGTGTTAATAGAGGAGAAGAATCATAATTTTGAGCCCTGACGCGTGAAATGACCAAAACGCCCCTGCGGCGTTTTAACCTGATTGCGTGCCGACTAAGCCCGAACCTCACTAAAATGTTTTAAAAGGTGTTTTTAAGCCATGATTAACCATTGGTTAAGCTCGGGTGGTCTCGGGCAATTTTTAAGTAAAATGACCGTTTTGCCCCTATCTTTGTAGTTTTACAAATTTTGAGATTTTTGATTCGTCTAACGAAACCTAAGCAATATTAGGCTCAAATTAAAGCTTATTAAATTCTAATTATTAATCTAGAGTCAAAATTATTTATTTAAATTGATTAGAACCTAAAATTGCTTTAAAACACTCAAATTGCTTACTAATTCACCTAAGCCCTTAACCGTAAATTCTCTAAATTGCATGAATACCTTGCCTACACCTAAATAATACATGGAACACACAAAACCCTCTTCCATGAGGCTGTAATGCATGAAATAATTCAGCCATAATCATTAGAATTATTGCAAGATAATGCACTAAAACAAAATGCCAAAAAATTCCCTAAAACATGCCTTAAACAAGAAATGATTTTCCTCCCTTTGTTCCCCATGAAAAATCCGAAAATTATGCCTCCTCCTCTTGTCATACATGAGCTTGAATTCCTCTATAAATATGCTTGCTTGAGGAGACTTGGAAGCCTTGCTCATAACTTACACAAATTCTAGTTTTAGGAGCACCAAAAGCTTTCTTTCTTCCTCCTCCTTGGCCGAAATTTCTTCCATTTTCAAAGAGATTTTCTTTCATTTCACTCAAGGAAACCAAGTTCTCTTCCTTTCCTTCAAATCAAATTAGGTAGGGAGTTGTTTTTAAGTTTATTTCTATGCTTTGCTAAGTGTTGTTCTTGGTTCAAAATGATGATTTCATGGATTTTCTCTAGTTTTTCCATTTGGTTTTCTTCTTCCTTTTCTTTGAACAATTTGGCCATATGGCCTAGGTGGGACTAAGATGATGGCTTGATGATGAGGACCTTGAGGGTGGGTTGTGAATCCATCACAAGTTAGGCCTCTAAAGCTTGAAAGTTCCACTTGATGCAAAACTTTAAAGAATAATATTTTTATGATGTTTTTATGATCTTGAGTTTAGAACTTGAAAGATGTATTTCTCACTTTGTCTTGCTAAGATATATATATTGGATTGAATTTGTATTTCTATAAAGTCTTGAAGGAGCTCTAGTAAAGAAATCAAATGAACTTGCATCCATGTTTAAGTTTATGCCTTGCATAATCATGTTTACTTTCTATGTCATCACTAAAATTTCAAGAATGAATAAATGAACTTGCATACTCATGTTTAAATTTCCAAGTTTGCATTTCATGTTTATATTTCAAGTTGTCACTTAATCTCTAAAGATAATAAAGAAGTTGCATCTCATATTTATTTTATGTTCTCACTTTATTTTATAATGGCTAAAAGAATCAACGCATGACATGTTTATTTTTATGTCATCACCTAAAGATCCTAGAGCTCAAAGACTTGCCCAAGTATCACAAGCAAAGAAATAAGATTATTGGAGTTAAAGAATTGATTCTTTAAGAAGTCTTGAGATTGGAGCTTAAAAAGATGTAATAATAATTCTCTTCTCCCTTCACCCAATGCGGATTACGCTCAGTTTCTTAGATTCTTCTCCCTCCACTAGTCCTATGCGGACTACCGCCGCTCCAGTTTCTTGCATCATGTTTAATTTTCAAGTCATCACCTTAAATCTTAAAGATAAAGAAATGGATTTGCATATCATGTTTATAATTCCAAGTTATCACCTTATAATGACAAGATTAAAATGAGGTTGCATAGCATGTTTATGATTCTAAGATATCACATAAATCTCTTAAGATCAAGACTTGCTCCTTTTATCTTAAGTGAGAATTTTAATCATGAAGATTCTTTCAAGTTTAGCAAAAAGAATTAGTTTCTAAAAGAAATTTGAGGCCTTGCAAAGACTTTACAAGAAACTAGTATTCCATGTACACTTAAAATGTGATTATGATAGGTTCATGATTCAGCCACTAATCTGAGTTTATTACCAATGTATGATGATGATTTAATATGTTTAAAGTTGTGATTATTATTTTTATTGATGAGGGAAAAATTATATGCAAGTTAGAAGAGAAACTAGCTATATAAAACAAGGTAAAGCAAGATTTCTAGAACTCTAGATAATGAAATTTATGCAATTCTGTCCAGAACCTTTAGTGGCCTTAAGAACCAGATTTTATTATGTTTAGATAAGGGACAATGATTCATAATTGGTTTAGTAATTAATTTTAGCATCATAGGGAAAGTCGGTAACGAGAAAGGGTTAAAAACGTAACTTCTAGCACACGTAAAACCTTAAGAACAACTTACTGTCTATGCTACCCCATATAGTCTAATAATGTTCTTAAGGCTTATAATTGATGGTAATAAATCCCTTAGATGCATAAGTAATTAGTTTGATAATTAAGGTTACCTAATTTTAGAGTTCGGTTATTTAAGGGAGCTTCCTGTGAAATTTTAGATGACATCTTTTGATGCTTTGGAATGTCAGTTATATGATGATGTAATGCCTACTGAGAATTTGATATTATTGAATGATTTCATGGCTTGCATGTTATAGTTGCTATTGCAAACAATGAGAATGTTCATGCATCTTGATGATTATGATATAACATGCTAAGACTTAATGGTGACTTAAACTTATGAGGAAATGATCCTTTGGACCCATCAGACTATAGGTGGTGAAAAGGTGATCCTAAGAAAATGATCCTTTAGACCCATCAGACTATAGGTGGTGAAAAGGTGATTCTTGCCCCTAGCCCGTTCTCTCAAAAGGGTAGAGTTGGGATTTTAACTTATCAAAAGGGATAAGTATATGCTAGTGACGACTAGTAAGGTATGAGCTCATAACCTAGATTACTCCCAAAAGGGTGGAGTATAGGGTGGCCCAGGAAAATGATGATGAAAGTAACTTTAAGTCACCTAAGGAACTAAGTAATGTATTATGTGAATATGATGTTCTTCTATGCATAGTATTTATGAGATGATGATGAGAAATATGATGTTCTTCTATGCATAGTATTTATGATATATGATGATGAGGAATATGATGTGATTTTATGCATAACTATGTTATTATATGTGAAAGGAAAAGTTCATTATAAACATGACATGCTAAGTTTATGATGCATTATAAGACGCATGATTAAAACCGACGAACCTCGATAAAGTATATTTTCGAACTTAATAAATCAATCTTAGCATGCTCACTATTTCATAATGAAACTCGAGGTTCCTGGGGACGATGATGATGACACAATGCATCATGAGGTGAGTACCCTACTGAGATTCTTTTTATAAGTTTCTCACTCCCTCTATTTTTCTTTCCATCTCGTCTTCAGAAATAGAAGGAAGCGTTCGTGAATCACATTGAGGCTTTCACCTGGTAGCTGAACTTGATCCTCTAGTTTCACTCGTATATTTCAGATATCTATCCCTATCCTTGGAGTGTTATTACTAGGTGCCATTAATGGATGTCCTTCCATCCATATATTATTTATGTTTTGTTTGATTGCCTACACCTAGCCTAACTCTTTGGTAGGCAAAATATTTATGTGTTATGTAATTATGGATGTTATATGATGGAGCCAATATGATATGATGTATTTAATTTCTGATATGTCTTTTTATATTCCGTTAGTCATTCACGTTTCACGTTTTCAATTATGTTTAAAAAAAAAGGCTCGTAATTTCACTAAGTATTTTCAAAGTATGATTAAAGAACTGAAGCAAAGAGTAAAGTCTAGTAATTAATCAGATACAACCTAGGTGTATTAGGTTAATTATTAGGGTGTTACATTTTGGTATCAGAGGTTTTCACGAGCCTGAGGATTGGACTGGCTATGCTTCTTAAGCATAATACGTTAGAAATGTCATGTGTAAATGTTTATCATTAGGATGAGCTTGAGGATTAGAGATGCATGACTGTTGTATGTTGCACGTGCCATGGTAACTTGCTCACTTTGCATGGAATGTTGAGCCTGATCACCTCTGTTGCTGTTTTGTGTGTATAGGGACCAATGGCACGTTGACAACAGACTAGGAACGCGGCAGAATAACCAGAACAATGAGACCGCGAAGCACTTCGTGATGTGGCAAGGACAATGAGGATGATGATGGAACGAATGGATCAGGATTGCCAAGCTAATGCGAATCAAGGCCATGAGATCCCAGAACATGCTCGTTTTGGGGAGTTTGGGCGAATCCACCAGTATTCAAGGGGACCTAAATCCAAATGTTGCAGAAGAATGGATTCGGAATATTGAGAAGGTCTTTGCTGTAGTCCCATGCTCAGAGGAGTAGAAGGTTACTTTTGCCACCCATATGCTCGAGGGTGATGCCGCTTCTGGTGGACAGGTGCTCGAAGACTCTTGGAGGCGACTGACGTGGACATTGATTGGGAGCTATTTAAGGTCCATTTTTATGAGAAGTATTTCCAGAGTCAGTCAAAAATGCCAAGGACATTGAGTTTATGCAACTTGTCCAAGGAAATATGAATGTGGCCCAGGACACTGCCAGATTTGAAGAACTTATTAAGTTCTCAAGGATGTATCAGGGTAACCCAACGAGTATTGGAAATGCATTAAATACGAGTCAGGGTTAAAGGCGGAACTTAATGTGGAGTTGCGCATTTGGAGATTAGGGATTCTCTACCCTAATTAACAAATGCCGCATCATTGAAGAAGGGTAGAGAAAGTTGAGCACCTTAAGGTCGGATAATATCACCAAGAAGCTGACACCTCAAGGTCAGCAATTCAAGAGGCATAATCGACCCCCATTCCCACCTCAATCGAGACCCCAAGGTCCACAAAGGAACTTTCAACAAGGAAGGCCGAACAACAATAGCCGCTATAATAACCCCAACAACAATCGCAACAACAATAACAACAATAAGGGGAAAGCACCACAAAGAGGTCCAGAGCACCCCACGACCCCCACCATCCACGGAATGTCCCAAGTGCGGCAAGAATCATGGAAGCATGCCATGTCGAGCCAGAACAAATGTTTGCTACCGGTGTGGAAAGCCAAGCCACTACTCTCGAGAATGCAGAGAGGAACCCATCAACCCCCAATCCCAAGTACCAAGGAAGGGTCTTTACCATTAATGAAGAAATGAAGAAGTCACGGAATCTCGTGGAAGGTAAGTGTAACATGCATGGTAAAAACTTAATTGTACTATATGATTATGGCGCTTCCCATTCTTTTATCTTTCACTCATGTGTTAAAAGCCTTAACTTACATGTGACTGACTTCCTTTTGACCTTGTTGTTTCTACCCTCCTGGAAAACCGTTAAGACTTGTAAATGTTGTTTAGATTGCAATTTTGTTATTGAGAATAGATCCTTTGTTTTAGATCTTATTTGCTTACCCATGCGAGGTTTAGATGTGATTCTTGGCATGGATTGGCTTGAGGCCAACCGTGTCCTGTTAAACTGCTATGAGAAAACCATCATGTTTCTTCCTATTCCCATTGAACCTAAGAAACCCATAAGTCCTACATAACTATGGAAATGGATTGTGGTAAGGGTAAGAATAAAGGTTATATTTTCTTAGCCGCTAGTGATGTGGACTTTGAGCAAAGTATTGATGAGATACCGATAGTGAGAAATTATCCCGAAGTATTTCCAGATGAGATACCAGAGTTTCCCCCAGAGAGATAGAGTTTTCCATAGAATTGCTTCTGGTGGACCCATATCCATAGCCCCATACAGGATGTCCCCATTAGAGTTGACCAAGTTAAAAGCTCAATTGGAAGATTTATTGGAGAAAAAGTTTGTTAGGCCTAGTGCTTCACCTTGGGGAGCCCGGTGTTGTTTGTGAAGAAAAAGGATGGAAGTATGAGGATGTGTGTAGACTATAGGCAATTGAATAAAGTGACGATAAAGAACAAATACCCTTTGCCTAGGATAGATGACTTGATGGACCAGCTTAAAGGTGCAACGTGTTTTCTAAGATTGATTTGAGGTCAGGTTACCACCAGATTAGAGTGAGAAATGAAGATATACTAAAAACTTTGCACTCGATACGGCCATTTTGAGTTTGAGTAATGTCCTTTGGATTAACCAATGCTCCAGCAATTTTTATGGATTACATGAATAGGATCTTTAGACCCTATTTAGATCAGTTTGTGGTTGTCTTTATAGATGACATTCTCATCTACTCTAAGACCCACGAGGAGCATGAATGCCACCTAACCATAGTACTAGAGATCTTGAAGGAAAAGAAACTATATGCCAAGCTTTCTAAGTGTGAATTCTGGTTGGATGAGGTGAAATTTTTAGGGCATGTAGTATCTAAGAGGAATTCCTGTAGATCCTAGTAAGGTGGAAACGGTCGTGAATGGGAAAGACCAACCACGGAACTGAAGTAAGGAGCTTTTTGGGTTTAGCCGGTTATTACCGTCGGTTTATCAAGGGATTTTCCCATTTCCCTACCTTTGACCAAGCTGACTAGGAAGAACACCCCTTTTCATGGACCCGAGTGTGAAAAGAGCTTTCAAGAGCTAAAACACAAGCTAACCTCAACCCCTTTTGGTATTACCAACCCAATGTGCCTTTCGAAGTATACTATGATGCTTCGAGGAAGGGTTTGGGTTGTGTACTAATGCAAGATAGGCAAGTGGTGGCCTATGCATCGAGACAACTCAAGCCACATGAGGCAAATTACCCCACCCATGACCTTGAGTTAGCCGCTTCGTGTTTGCTCTAAAGATTTGGAGACACCATTTATACGGAGTAAGGTTTGAGGTGTTTTCCGATCACAAGAGTTTGAAATATCTCTTTGATCAAAAAGAGCTAAACATGAGGCAAAGAAGGTGGATGGAGTTTTTAAAAGATTATGATTTCGGGTTAAACTATCATCCAGGTAAAGCTAATGTTGTAGCTGATGCCCTAGTAGGAAATCCTTACAAGTGACCCGTTTGATGGTGAAAGAGATTGAGTTAATTGAGCAATTTAGAGACCTCAACCTAGGAATGACCTTGACCACTAAGGGCATAAGAGCTTGCCACCTTATGTGACGAGTGAATTCAAGGAAAGAATTGCTCAAGCCCAAAGGAAATATACGAAATTTCAAGAAACCTTAGAAGCGGTAAGAGCTAATAAGTTGAAGGGTTTTACCCAAGGAAATGATAGTTTGTGGAGGTTTGAAGGTCGTATTTGTGTACCTGCTAGTGGTGACCTCCGAAGGATATTTTGGAGGAAGCCCATAAGAGTCATTTCACCCTTCATCCCGTGCCACCAAGATGTATCAAGATTTGAAGAAGATGTTCTGGTGGCCAGGATTAAAGAAGGATGTGTGCACATGGGTGAGTAAGTGCTTGTTGTGTCAAAAGTGAAGATTGAGCACCAAAGACCCTCTGGAATGTTGCAACCCCTACCAATCCCCGAGTGGAAGTGGGATAGTATCTCCATGGATTTTGTAACTGGACTCCGAGGACCCAAGCGAATCATGATGCCATTTGGATAATAGTGGATCGATTGACTAAGTCAGCCCACTTTTTACCTATTAAGGTGACTTATTCCTTGGATAGGTTAGCACGTTATATATTCAGGAGATAGTAAGGTTACACGGAGTATCGTCGACGATAATCTCGGATCGGGATCCGCGATTCGTCACGATTTTGGGGAGCTTTCAGAAGGCGTTTGGTTCAAAGCTTGTCTGAGCACGGCTTATCACCCCAACGGACGGTCAATTGAAAGAACTATCCAAACTTTGGAGGACATGTTGAGGGCATGTGTTTTAGATCAAAGAGGGAGTTGGGATAAGTACCCATTATTGAATTTGCATATAACAACAGTTATCATGCAAGTATCGGTATGGCACCATACGAGGCCCTCTATGGACGGAAGTGTCAATCACCTCTATGTTGGTATGAGCCCGAGAACAAAGTCTACTTGGACGGATATTGTGAGGGAAACGACGAAACAAATCAAGAAGATTAGGGATAAGATTCTCACTGCTCAAAGTCGCAGAAAAACTATGCGGACAAGCGGCGAAAACCACTAGATTTTCAAGAAGGGGACCATGTGTTCCTAAGAATCACCCCCACAGGCATAGGCCGAGCAATGAAAGTAAAGAAATTGAGCCCCAGATTTCTTGGTCCGTTTGAAATCCTTAGCAAAATAGGATTTGTAGCCTACCGTATAGCCCTACCCCTGTCTGTCCAACCTTCATGATGTTTTCCATGTCTCCAGTTAAGGAAATATCATTCTGACCCAAGTCATATACTAGAGCCAGAACATGTACAATTAAGAGATGACCTAACGTTTAACTTACCACCCACGAGAATCGTTGACCGAGGAGTTAAGCAATTAAGAAACAAGGCTGTACCCTAGTCAAAGTAGCATGGGGACAAGGTGAAATTGAAGAAGTTACATGGGAGCTGGAATCAATATGCAAGCACAGGATCTAGAGTTGTTCTCAGGTAACGATTTCGAGGGCGAAATTCTTTTTAAGGAGTGGAGTAATGTAACGCCCCAATTTTTTGTAATTTTTACTGTCATTAGGAATTACCGAATTACCGTAGGTAAATATTATATAAAATTTGAGACCAAACAATCCTTAATAAAGGAATATAACGTTAGAAGAGAAGTTAGGAGCAATTCGTGCAAGTATTGCAAACCCCAATTTCTGTACGTGTAAAATGACCAAAATGCCCTGAGGTTATTTTACTCAAAAATGAGGATCGTGGGCCCCACCCATCCTCAAGGGGATGTTTTGATAATAATAAGGGATTGTTTGTGTTATGTGTGTTAATAGAGGAGAAGAATAATAATTTTGAGCCCTGACGCGTGAAATGACCAAAACGCCCCTACGGTTTTTAACCTCGATTTGTGCCGACTAAGCCCGAACCTCACTAAAATGTTTTAAAAGGTGTTTTTAAGCCATGATTAACCATTGGTTAAGCTCGGGTGGTCTCGGACAATTTTTAAGTAAAATGACCGTTTTGCCCCTTCTTTGTCAAGTTTTACAAATTTTGAGATTTTTGATTCGTCTAATGAAACCTAAGCAATATTAGGCTCAAATTAAAGCTTATTAAATTCTAATTATTAATCTAGAGTCAAAATTATTTATTTAAATTGATTAGAACCTAAAATTGCTTTAAAACACTCAAATTGCTTACTAATTCACCTAAGCCCTTAACCGTAAATTCTCTAAATTGCATGAATACCTTGCCTACACCTAAATAATACATGGAACACACAAAACCCTCTTCCATGAGGCTGTAATGCACGAAATAATTCAGCCATAATCATTAGAATTATTGCAAGATAATGCACTAAAACAAAATGCCAAAAAATTCCCTAAAACATGGCATAAAACATGCCTTAAACAAGAAATGATTTTCCTCCCTTTGTTCCCCATGAAAAATCCGAAAATTATGCCTTCTCCTCTTGTCCATACATGAGCTTGAATTCCTCTATAAATAGGCATGCTTGAGGAGCCTTAGAAGCCTTGCTCATAACTTACACAAATTCTAGTTTTAGGAGCACCAAAAGCTTTCTTTCTTCCTCCTCCTTGGCCAAATTTCTTCTCCCATTTCTCAAAGAGATTTTCTTTCATTTCACTCAAGGAAACCAAGTTCTATTCCTTTCCTTCAAATCAAATTAGGTAGGGAGTTGTTTTTAAGTTTATTTCTATGCTTTGCTAAGTGTTGTTCTTGGTTCAAAATGATGATTTCATGGATTTTCTCTAGTTTTTCCATTTGGTTTTCTTCTTCCTTTTTCTTTGAACAATTCGGCCATATGGCCTAGGTGGGACTAAGATGATGGCTTGATGATGAGGACCTTGAGGGTGGGTTGTGAATCCATCACAAGTTAGGCCTCTAAAGCTTGAAAGTTCCACTTGATGCAAAACTTTAAAGAATAATATTTTTATGATGTTTTTATGATCTTGAGTTTAGAACTTGAAAGATGTATTTCTCACTTTGTCTTGCTAAGATATATATATTGGATTGAATTTGTATTTCTATAAAGTCTTGAAGGAGCTCTAGTAAAGAAATCAAATGAACTTGCATCCATGTTTAAGTTTATGCCTTGCATAATCATGTTTACTTTCTATGTCATCACTAAAATTTCAAGAATGAATAAATGGACTTGCATACTCATGTTTAAATTTCCAAGTTTGCATTTCATGTTTATATTTCATGTTGTCACTTAATCTCTAAAGATAATAAAGAAGTTGCATCTCATATTTATTTTATGTTCTCACTTTATTTTATAATGGCTAAAAGAATCAATGCATGACATGTTTATTTTTATGTCATCACCTAAAGATCCTAGAGCTCAAAGACTTGCCCAAGTATCACAAGCAAAGAAATAAGATTATTGGAGTTAAAGAATTGATTCTTTAAGAAGTCTTGAGATTGGAGCTTAAAAAGATGTAATAATAATTCTCTTTCCCTTCACCGGTCCAGTGCGGATTACCGGCTCGGTTTCTTAAGATTCTCTTCTCCCTCCACTGGTCATGTGCGGTCTCCGCGCTTCAGTTTCTTGCATCATGTTTATATTTCAAGCTCTTGCATCATGTTTAATTTTCAAGTCATCACCTTAAATCTTAAAGATAAAGAAATGGATTTGCATATCATGTTTATAATTCCAAGTTATCACCTTATAATGACAAGATTAAAATGAGGTTGCATAGCATGTTTATGATTCTAAGATATCACATAAATCTCTTAAGATCAAGACTTGCTCCTTTTATCTTAAGTGAGAATTTTAATCATGAAGATTCTTTCAAGTTTAGCAAAAGAATTAGTTTCTAAAAGAAATTTGAGGCCTTGCAAAGACTTTACAAGAAACTAGTATTCCATGTACACTTAAAATGTGATTATGATAGGTTCATGATTCAGCCACTAATCTGAGTTTATTACCAATGTATGATGATGATTTAATATGTTTAAAGTTGTGATTATTATGTTTATTGATGAGGGAAAAATTATATGCAAGTTAGAAGAGAAACTAGCTATATAAAACAACCGTAAAGCAAGATTTCTAGAATTATAGATAATGAAATTTATGCAATCTGTCCAGAACCTTTAGTGGCCTTAAGAACCAGATTTTATTATGTTTAGATAAGGGACAATGAATCATAATTGGTTTAGTAATTAATTTTAGCATCATAAGGAAAGGAACGGAAAGGGTTAAAAACGTAACTTTCTACACATTTAAAACCTTAAGAACAACTTACTATGCTACCCCATATAGTCTAATAATGTTCTTAAGGCTTATAATTGATGGTAATAAATCCCTTAGATGCATAAGTAATTAGTTTGATAATTAAGGTTACCCAATTTTAGAGTTCGGTTATTTAAGGAGAGCTACTGTTAGAATTTTAGATGACATCTTTTGATGCTTTGGAATGTCAGTTTATATGATGATGTAATGCCTACTGAGAATTTGATATTATTGAATGATTTCATGGCTTGCATGTTATAGTTGCTATTGTAAACAATGAGAATGTTCATGCATCTTGATGATTATGATATAACATGCTAAGACTTAATGGTGACTTAAACATATGAGGAAATGATCCTTTGGACCCATCAGACTATAGGTGGTGAAAAGGTGATTCTTACCCCCTAGCCCATTCTCTCAAAAGGGTAAGTCAGGATTTTAACTTATCAAAAGGGATAAGTATATGCTAGTGACGACTAGTAAGGTATGAGCTCATAACCTAGATTACTCCCAAAAGGGTGGAGTATAGGGTGGCCCAGGAAAATGATGATGAAAGTAACTTTAAGTCACCTAAGGAACTAAGTAATGTATTATGTGATTATGATGTTCTTCTATGCATAGTATTTATGAGATGATGATGAGAAATATGATGTTCTTCTATGCATAGTATTTATGATATGATGATGAGGAATATGATGTGGTCTTATGCATAACTATGTTATTATATGTGAAAGGAAAAGTTCATTATAAACATGACATGCTAAGTTTATGATGCATTATAAGACGCATGATTAAAACCGACGAACCTCGATAAAGTATATTTTCAAACTTAATAAATCAATCTTAGCATGCTCACTATTTCATAATGAACTCGAGGTTCCTGGGACGATGATGATGACACAATGCATCATGAGGTGAGTACCCTACTGAGATTCTTTTATAAGTTTCTCACTCCCTCTATTTTTCTTTCCATCTCGTCTTTAGAAAGAAGGAAGCGTTCGTGAATCACATTGAGGCTTTCACCTGGTATGAACTTGATCCTCTAGTTTCACTCGTATATTTCAGATATCTATCCCTATCCTTGGAGTGTTATTACTAGGTGCCATTAATGGATGTCCTTCCATCCATATATTATTTATGTTTTGTTTGATTGCCTACACCTAGCCTAACTCTGTTGGTAGGCAAAATATTTATGTGATATGTAATTATGGATGTTATATGATGGAGCCAATATGATATGATGTATTTAATTTCTGATATGTCTTTTTATATTCCTAATCGTTCACGTTATGCGCGGCTCACGTTTTCAATTATGTTTTAAAAAAAAATGGCTCGTAATTTCACTAAGTATTTTCAAAGTATGATTAAAGAACTGAAGCAAAGAGTAAAGTCTAGTAATTAATCAGATACAACCTAGGTGTATTGGGTTAATTATTAGGGTTATAACAAGAAGAGTCCTATGGGTTCTACCATTAAGTTTAACATTATCTAATAAGAAATTAAATCATAAGAAATAATGACACTAATTAATGAGACCATTACATAAACAACCACATATTAAATTGCTTATCGTGCATTATGTTGAATACCATTGAGTAATGGACTAGTGTTTTCCTATGGAATCGTTGATTCTCATTCTTGCTATGATGTATTTCATATAGATGGACTTTATCGTGTTCTTTCTCAAGATGCTAACTTGCAGTGGCATTGTGACCTAAAGCTAGGTCACTGGACCTGTCGTTAGTTCAATATCCGTATTTATGTACTATTTGCTTGCCATTGTACTACTATTATAAGTCCTATGTTTGATCCAATTCCCTTTTTCTGTGTTCCACTCTATACGACCATCCACCACAGCCTCCTTGCCAAGTTTGACCCTTCAGAGGAGACATCTTCTGTTCTCACTCCTTCGAGGGAGTGGGGACTGCGGGTTATAGCTGATGTGCCTAATAGGCACTACTCTCCACTTGCTTACCAAGCTCCAGTGTAGCCAGTTCATTGATAGATGATATGACTTAGAGTCCTCATATTATCTGACTATCATGGCTTTAATTCCTGACTTTTTGATGAGCTGCTAAAAGGAGGAGTTAGGTTTATATATATATATAGTTGGCTTATTTTGTCTTAGGCCTAACCAATTAGGTGGTCACTGCAAGGACCAGGGGTAGTGTTGTTTAAAGTAAATATGTAATTAGGTGTAAATGTATATACTATAATTGTATGACTTTAACTTATTATGGATGTAATATAAAATGTAAATTATCGTGTGACCGACTTCTTAGATGCGCTTTATATTCCCGCTATTCCTACACCTTGATTATTATGTTGAAAAGATTGCGATATGCAAAAGAAAAAAAATTAGTATAGCTTTTAGTGCAAGGCTCTTATTTATTTACAACACATACGTATATAATTCCTATGAATGAGAAAGATAAAGTCTATAAGGTAGTTATAGGTAACAACTACTTACTTAATGTTATGACTTGAGCATAGCACTATAGTAGGATGGGTGTTAGGGAAGGAAAATACTCCTCGGAGAAAACATCCTTAACCAAAATCCCAAATCATCTCATTATTTGTCTCCCTAACTAGCATTCTAGTATCTATTCATCATAAATTAGCGTCAATGTCCAACACCTAGGTACATAACCCATTTTCTACGAGTTGACCACTTTGATACTTCAAAGCCTCTCCATTACTTAATCCATCATTCAGCCTTATATGGGTTTAGGTCCTAGAGTTAGTGTGTTTTCTCCTTGGAATACAAATAGTAGGCTTTTCAGGATCTTGCTTCCTCCCTAATTGCCTAGGTCATATTCCAAAAATTATGCATAACATTTAGAGCTTCCTCCTTAGGCACCCTATCATCATTGTTATTGTTAGTCCTACTATGCCTACCTAAGTCATTAGTTTCCTATCACACCAAGCAAAAGGCATTGAGCTGAATCAGCTTAATACAACGCTAAACATGATAGTTACTAATTACTTCAAAGTAAGTCATGCATATAAAGTTCTACATTTTTATCTCAGGATAAAATCCTACTCATTACACTTGTAACGTCCTTATTTTCTATTGAGTGCAAATGACCAAATGCCCCTGAGGTCATTTTTACCAGGAATTCAGGACAGTCGACAGAAATCCTCAATGGGTCAACTCAATGTTTAAAGGGGATTATATCTTTATGAATGATATAAGGTGAAAATTCGTTTTCAAACTTTTGGCTCAAAATGACCAAAATACTGTGGATTTACACTGTAAAAGGTGCCGTTAGCCCGAAATTTTTTCAGGAAGTTTGGAATGATGTTTAAGTGATGTTTGATGTTTAGTTTGTCCAAGGTTTGGCAGTTTTAGTGCAAAATTACCATTTTGCCCCTAGAACAGTGTACAGTGAGCCTAATGACGCAATTAAGCAAACCTAAGAATATTGGACTCTAATCGAAGATTAATTTATTTCAATAATTAATCTAGAGTCAAAATAATTTATTAAGGTTAATTAGAACCTAAGATTGCTTAGATAAACTCTAATTGCATTCTTTAATTCAAGATTTCTAGTCATGGAATCTTGAATAGTATTTCTCTCAATTCCTTAAATTAAGGAATTGTGCCATACCTCATTTGACCAAAAGAATTATTTTAAATTACTAATCTAACAAGATTACCCTCCTAATCAAGTCTTGAACAACCTTAATTACCCAATTACCTCACCTAAACACTTTCTTATAACTCCTAACCAAAACCTTAATCAAAGAAACACCTAAACACATCACTAAACCACAATTACATGAACAAATTTCTCTCCCCCTTGGCTCACAAGGCTGCCGAATCCTTACCAAATAAAGTGTCACATGTTGAATTTTATCTTACTCAAAGAGCCATGCCTTGCCCATACTTTTGCCCATACTTCACCATGCTTGAACCCATACTCAAAGCCATACCTTGTAAGAGATATTTTCCTCACTTTTTCTCCTTCTTTGGCTGTCAGCCATCCTTCCCTTTGGCAGCCTCCATGTTGCAAAATTTCTATAAATACCAAGCCTTGAAGAATCTTGATACACTTTAGATCATTTGCTAAGTTTATTTTCCTTGCATTCTCTTGCTTTTTCTCTCAAACTTCTCTTCATCTTCTTCATTTTCTTCTACCTCTTAAAGAATCCTTCCACCACCACAAACCACCACAAACAACCATAAACCACCACTACTTCACCTTAAACTATCTCCTAAACACTTAAACTTTCCATTTCCAAGCTTAGAAACTCAAGGAAAAATCATCTCCTTTGAGTTTCCTCTTTAGCCGAAACATATACCCACATCCAAGAGGAGATTTTGTCTTCTCAACTCTTCAAGAATCAAGCTTTCTTTCTTCCATTTGAAAGACTTCCTTAGGTAGGGGTTTGTTTTCAAGTTTTACTTGTTTTCCATAAAGAAAGTTCTAGTTTTCTCTTGGTTCAAACTCTTTTCTTTCCTTCTTTTTCATTTCGGCCAAGAGGCCATTTTTGAATAACATAAGCTTGATGATGAGGTTTCAAGATAATGACTTGATGATGTCTTGTGAGAAACCTCTAAAGCTTGAAATAACTTGGTCTTGGACCATACATGCTTGTGTTTCTTTCTTTTTCCTTAGTTTCATTTCGGTTCCTTTCCTTTTCTTTCTTAAATGGTTCGGTTTCTTCTTCCTTTTTCCTTGAAAGATTTTGGTTTCCTTGATTTGGTTTGAACAAGTTTTGCTAAAAATGTAAAGTAGATCACAAAAGTTTTGATAAAGAAAATTAATCCTAAGTTTTCAAAGAGCTCTAAGCTTACCCTTGCCAACCTTAAAGTTGGTCGGCCGTTCTAAGAGTTTTACTCTAGATTGAAGCCCATGAGCAATAAAATAAAGAATATGACTTAGTTCTTGTATTTTGTTTAGACAAAGTGTTAAACTTTGTGTCTATTTTCTTGAGCTTGATGATGAAGTTCAAACCTTAAGACTTCCTTGAAGTCTAGGTGCTAAGAACTCTAAAGCTTGCCTTATGATACATAATGGGTTGAGGTTTTGTTCCTTTAAAGTCTTGCAAAGAGCTCTAGCTAAGATCTAAAATAAGTTGCATTCATGTTTACTTTAATGCTTTGCATAACATGTTTATTTTCAAGTCATCACTAAACAACTTAAAGATTAAAACAAGAATGTGCATCCTCATTTAATAAATCTCAAAGCCTACCTATTTCAACCTTAAAGTTGATTGTTGATTTGGGTAAATACCTCAAGGGGCCTAGAGCACTAAAATAAAGAATTGAACCTTGCATCTCATGTTTACTTTCTTGTCTAGCATGTTTATATTCTATGCCATCACTTAAACTCTAAAGATAAATAAAAGGTTCATCACATGTTTACTTTATGTCTTCACTTTATTTTCTAATGAAGAATAAAAAAAGAGGTGCATAGCATGTTTAAGTTTATATCATCACTTTAATGATCTAGAGCTCAAGGACTTGCCTAAGTATCCTATGTAAGGTTTTAAGAAAATGTTGGCATTCTTAAAGGAGCCATTCGGCCTTGTGGTGATGATGATGGACTTAGTATGAGTTCCTCTAATCACAAGTGTCTATAGTTCATGTTTTGTAATTTTTCTAAGCTTAGGAGCACCTAAGCAACATTATGAATGAAATTATATACTTTAAATCTATTTTATGAACAAGTTAATTTAGCTACTGACCTCATGTGTAATTGCATGATTTTAATGTAAGGATTTGAGTTCTAAAAGAGTTTTGAATTCCTAGAATTATTCCAAGAGAAAACTAGCAACTTGTATGCATTTCAACTCATGAGATTATGTGATTTTATGGGCTTATGATTTCGGTTCTGCCCTTTATGTTTGGCTACTGTATAAATTCTGTTCTAAGGTGTTAAAATGTGTAAAATTATGTTTGAGTGAAGCAAGGATCGATTTAGAGAAGTTAGAAAAGAATAAGTAACTTAAAAGGATTAGAAATGAGAATTCTAGAACACTTTAATGCACAAAAATGCAAACCTGTTCCAGCATGATTAATTCAAGGATAAATGGTTCATAATCAGTGAGATATGTATAAAATCCCTCCATAAATGATTAGGTATTAATTACTAAGCTTAAGGTGATGATAAGGACTTAAAATGGGAATTCTAGCACACTTAGACATGGTAAATACAATTCTGTTCCAGCATAGT
This sequence comes from Dalbergia oliveri, assembly GCA_030441495.1. Taxonomy (NCBI): domain Eukaryota; kingdom Viridiplantae; phylum Streptophyta; class Magnoliopsida; order Fabales; family Fabaceae; genus Dalbergia; species Dalbergia oliveri. The sequence continues at coordinate 33,504,043 of JAMLFY010000003.1, read as the reverse complement.
TAGATTGAGGAAAAATGGTTTACAACTTAGAAAACATGCCTAGGAATCCCATAATTGGTTTAGGAATTGATTATGAAGCCTTAGGCGAAGACGGATCTTAAAAAGGGTCACGAACGGAGATTCTAAGCCCCGTAAGCATATGATATTCTGCCCTTACATGCACAATGCTGTTTGGAATTTTAGTAAGTTTAAATCTTAGAGAAAAGTTTAAGTGATAACCTCCTAAGGGTAATTAAAGATGTAATATGGGTATTGGAATAATTAGAAGACAAGTTTAAGACTCGTGAGGGCCAAAGCATAAGCTATGAGATAGGAGGCCGAGTGAGCATATTTATGATGATGAACCTGAGCATATTTATGATGATGTGATTATGTTAATGTCTTGAGCATGAAACTTTATGTGTATAATTTGCGTGTTGTTGTGATGAAGTATTATGCCTTAATTTGAAATACATGAGGTTCGAAATATGACGAACTAGAAGAATATGCTCATGTGAACTATAAATTTTTAATTGAGAAAGTTCCATAAGAATGATACATGTGATTGAGATTATGTGGCATGACTAATTTAAGGAAATTCAAATGTAGCCTTATGCCCGAATTTCCATCAAATTTGAGGACTTAAAGAAAGTTTTGAAAATAAGATGTTTAATGTGACACACCGAGATGACTTCTTCTCCTAGTGAGAAGAAGGCAAAACCATGAGGGCATAGACATTACCCCAAAGCGGACAAAGTCGTGGTCTTAACCAGTTGATGCGTTTTGAAGAAGGAAAAAGTCCCATGATGGGTGATCCTTAGGCCCCTGCCGTACTCTGGGAGTCGGGATTATTATGATGATTATGAATATGATTTTGATTATGATTTGCTTATCAAGAGGATAAGTAAGAACTAGTGACGACTAGTTAAGGTATGAGCTCATAGCCTAGTTTAAGGGTGTGGTTACTATTATGATGTTGGTGTCACAAATAGAAGAAAAGAACAATGTTGAAGAGAAGTTACTGCCACTTATATGATGATTGACTTTTGTTTGGTTTGCTTAAAGTATTGCCATGCATCCATGTACTATTATGCTGCATACATGCATTAAGATTCATTATAAAAGACATGGACCTTGGATACATATCTTTTGTGAAAACCTCATAATGAACCTATGCATGCCTAACCTTTTATAATAAACCCAAGGTTCCTGGACGTAAACGATGACACTAGGATAGAGGATTCCCCCTTGATTCTTTAGCAAGATTCTTACCCTCTCTGTTTCTTTCCCATTACGTCTTCAGACATCGATGGCGTGTTCGTGATCTTTGTTGATGCACCCGTGTGGAGAAGTGCACTATGATCCGATCATCAGCCTACCACTTCGAGGGTCGTTGTGCTATACGCATTTTTGCATACATGGGACGCCCTTTGCCTTCCCAGCTCAGTTTCCGTTTCACCCACTTCCCCTATGGTGATGATATGATTTTTGAGAGGACGCGACCCTAGATTAAGGCCTCACACCGTCCCATCTTCAACAGTGCGAGGTTACAGACGTGCGTCTAGAGATGTTCGAGAGACCCGTAAGGATCCTCCTTTTCATCCTTCTGAAGGTTCCGCCTTGCCTACCCATGATATCAATGGGGAGGAGACGTGATGAATGGAGGTTACACGACGTCAGAATGCGCCCACGCCATGGAGGCATGTTTGCCCACCCTTCCGTCTTCATGCATCCAGGAGCTTGCCCAGTTCATTGGGTATATGCCACCGAGGCACGAGGAGGAGCATCATCCATAGTTCAAGGGAGGGAGTGTCCTAGCTTGGAGTATCTTTGGGGTTGTTTCATGTATTCGTTATTATATTCTTATTTGTCTTTTATTTCCTAAGCTCTCCCACTTATATGTAAGACTTTATGCTTTCCGTTGTAATTTAATAATAATGTATTAAACTATTTTAATTAATGTTATGAAGAATGTTTTCATGATTGAGGTGTTCTTTATGGCTTTTGTATTGTATATTTTATTTATTCTTTCGCTTCACGTTACATTTATGTTACACGCAAAGGCTCGCAATTTGTTTTACATGATTCATTTCAAAAAAAAATTTTACCTATATTTTCCGTAAGTATTTTGTAAATGAATTTAAAGAGAATAATAACTAATAATTAATCTTGATACGTCCTAGCATATGGGTAAAATATTAGGTGTTACAACACTAAGATTTCAAGAGTATGCTTTAGAAGCAAGTAGACCATCCCTAGGCTAACAGGATGACCATCTAATCCATAAATGTAACACCCTTCCTACCATAAAGCTATGCTTAAGCCATAACCTTATAGTGAGTAGTTGTTACTTGTTAACTTTGCCTAATCTTAGAAGTGTATAAGCAATATTACATATAGAATGTACGCCCAATTTTTACTCATTTTTACTGTCATTAGGAATTACCGAATTACCGTAGGTAAATATTATATAAAATTTGAGACCAAACAATCCTTAATAAAGGAATATAACGTTAGAAGAGAAGTTAGGAGCAATTCGTGCAAGTATTGCAAACAAATTTCTGGACGTGTAAAATGACCAAAATGCCCCTGAGATTATTTTACTAGAAAATGAGGATCGTGGGCCCCACCCGTCCTCAAGGGGATGTTTTGATAATAATAAGGGATTGTTTGTGTTATGTGTGTTAATAGAGGAGAAGAATCATAATTTTGAGCCCCACGCGAAATGACCAAAACGCCCCGCGGCTGTTTTAACCCGATTGCGTGCCGGACTTAGCCCGACCTCACTAAAATGTTTTAAAAGGTGTTTTTAAGCTATGATTGGCCATTGGTTAAGTTCGGATGGCCCCGGATTTTTAGTGAAGTTACGATTTTGCCCTCTCTTGTAGGTTTGCAAATTTTGAGATTTTTGATTCGTATAGCGAAACCTAAGCAATATTAGGCTCAAATTAAAGCTTATTAAATTCTAATTATTAATCTAGAGTCAAAATTATTTATTTAGATTGATTAGAACCCAAAATTGCTTAAAAACACTCAAATTGCTTACTAATTCACCTAAGCCCTTAATCGTAAATTCTAAATTGCAAGAATACCTACCTACACCTACATAATACATGGAACACACAAATTTTATCCTCCTTGGGCTGTAATGCACGAAATTATATGGCCTAATATGCATCAGAAAATTTGTCAAACTTGGCACAAAACTCAAGGTATGAAAACAAGGAATCATGTTTCATGATTCCATGTTTTAAGCCACCAAACAAGATGATTTTTCATTCCTTGTTTCCTCCTCAAATTTAGTTGATTTTCCTCCTCCTCTTGTCCATACATGAGCTTGAATTCTTCTATAAATAGGCATGCTTAGAAGTCATTAGAGGCTTGCTCAAAAATTTCACAACTTCAAGTTTTTCCTAAGCTTAAAAACTTTCTTTCTTCTTCCCCTTGGCCAAAATTCTTTCTTCAACCTTTCAAGGATATTTTGTTTCATTTCACTCAAGAAACCAAGTTCTCTTCCTTTATTTCAAACCACATTAGGTAGAGTTGTCTTTAAGCTTATTTCTATGCTTTGCTAAGTGTTGTTCTTGGTTCAAAATGATGATTTCATGGACTTTCTCTAGCTTTTCCATTCGGTTTTCTTCTTTCTTTTCCTTTGAACATTTCGGCCATAAGGCCTATATGGGAATATGATGATAGCTTGATGATGAGGACCTTGAGTGTTGGTTGTAAATCCATCACAAGTTAGGCCTCTAAAGCTTGAAAATTCCACTTGATGCAAAACTTTAAAGAATGATGTTTTTATGATGATTTTATGATCTTGAGTTTAGAATTTGAAAGATGTATTTCTCACTTTGTCTTGTTAAGATATATATATTGAATTTGTATTTCTATAAAGTCTTGAAGGAGCTCTAGTAAAGAAATCAAATGAACTTGCATCCATGTTTAAGTTTATGCCTTGCATAATCATGTTTACTTTCTATGTCATCACTAAAATTTCAAGAATGAATAAATGAACTTGCATATTCATGTTTAAATTTCCAAGCTTGCATTTCATGTTTATGTTTCAAGTTGTCACTTAATCTTCAAAGATAATAAAGAGGATGCATCTCATATTTATTTTATGCTCTCACTTTATTTTATAATGACTAAAAGAATGAATGCATAGCATGTTTATTTATATGTTATCACCTAAGAATTTTAGAGCTCAAAGACTTGCCCAAGTATCATAAGCAAAGTTGGAAAATGGTAGTATCCTAAGGATGCATATTTCCTTAAGATTATTGGAGTCAAAGAATTTATTCTTTAAGAAGTCTTGAGTTTGGAGCTTAATAAGATGTAATAAGAATTCTCTTCTCCCTTCACGGTCCAATGCGGACTACGCGCTTCTGTTTCTTAAGATTCTCTTCTCCTCCACTGGTCAATTGGACTATCACCACTCCAATTTCTTGCATCATGTTTATAATTCCAAGTTATCACCTTATAAAGATAAGATTAAAATGAGGTTGCATAGCATGTTTATGATTCTAGTATCACCTAAATCTTTAAAGCTCAAGACTTGCTCCTTTTATCTTAAGTGAAAATTTTAATCGTAAAGATTCTTTCAATGTATAAATTGACCTCATGATTAAAGTAGGCCTAAAGTGATTTTTAAATAGCTATTGAGTTGATTCTATAATTTCTTTCAAGATTACCAAAAAGAATTAGTTTCTAAAAGAGTTTTAAGGCTTGAAATGATATTACGGAAACTAATATCTTGCATTTACTTAAAATGAGATATTAAGCAATTATGTGAGGTTCATGATTCAGCCACTGATCTGAGTTAGTATTACTATGATTTGATATGTTTGAAGTTGTGATAATTATGTTTATTGATAAGGAATAGTTCTATGCATGTTAGAAGTGAAATTAGCTACATAAAGCAACTTGTAAAGCTTTAAATATGATTTACTGCCTATGCTGCCCCATATGGTTTAATAATGTTCTTAAGGCTTATGATTAATGGTAATGATGGTAATTAATCCCTTAGATGCATAATTAATTAGTTTGATAATTGAGGTTACCCAATTCTAGAGTTTCGATTATTTAAGACAGCTTTTGGTAAGGATTTATGATGATGCTTATTAAGTATTTGATTTCATTGAATGATTTCATGGCTTGCATGTTATAGTTGCTGTTGCAAACAATAAGAATGCTTATGCATGAAATAATGAAATATTCTTTGTTATTTAAAAATTTACCCTTGTTGCTGAAGAAAGTATATTACTGTAAAAGTATAATTTGGAAAGGTTCTGGCTAGGAAAGACTTGGTATTTAAGCGTGTCCATTTGTGACCCACCTCTCTTTCCTAGGAATCTCTAGATGCATGATTACAGTTGGTATATATATTATTCAGAATAAGACTATAAACGAGAAAATGTTATAAATGATTATGAATTGAGAATTGTATTATGATATAACATGCAAAGACTTAAAGGTGACTCAAAATATATGAGGAAATGACCCTTTGGACCCATCAAACTATAGGTGGTGAAAATGATCCTAGAAAATGATCCTTTGGACCCGTCAACTATAGGGTGAAAGGTGATTCTTGCCCCTAGTCCGTTCTCTCAAAAGGGTAGAGACGAAATTTTACTTATCAAAAGGGATAAGTATATGCTAGTGACGACTAGCAAGGTATGAGCTCATAACCTAGATTACTCCCAAAAGGGTGGAGTATAGGGTGGCCCAGGAAAATGATGATGAAAGTAACTTTAAGTCACCTAAGGAACTAAGTAACGTATTATGTGATTATGATGTTCTTCTATGCATAGTATTTATGAGATGATGATGAGAAATATGATGTTCTTCTATGCATAGTATTTATGATATGATGATGAGGAATATGATGTGGTCTTATGCATAACTATGTTATTATATGTGAAAGGGAAAGTTCATTATAAACATGACATGCTAAGTTTATGATGCATTATAAGAAGCATGATTAAAACGACGAACCTCGGTAAAGTATATTTTCGAACTTAATAAATCAATCTTAGCATGCTCACTATTTCATAATAACCCTGAGGTTCCTGGGGACGATGATGATGACACAATGTATCATGAGGTGAGTACCCTACTGAGATTCTTTTTATAAGTTTCTCACTCCTATTTTTCTTTCCATCTCGTCTTCAGAAAGGGAGGAAACGTTCGTGAATCACATTGAGGCTTTCACCAGGTAGCTGAACTTGATCCTTAGTTTCACTCGTATATTTTAGATATCTATCCCTATCCTTGGAGTGTTATTACTAGGTGCCATTAATGGATATCCTTCCATCCATATATTATTTATGTTTTGTTAGATTGCCTACACCTAGTCTTATTCTTTGGTAGGCAAACTATCTATGTGTTATGTAATTATGGATGTTATATGATGGAGCCAATATGATGTGTTTTTTTTTCATGCTATATCTGCACGTTATTCGCTTTATTTCGATTATTGTTCACATTATGCGCGCTCACGTTTTCAATCATGTTTTTTTAAAAAAATGGCTCGTAATTCCACTAAGTATTTTCAAAGTATGATGAAAGAACTAAAGCAAAGAATAAAGCCTAGTAATTAATTAGATAAACCTAGGTGTATTAGGTTAATTATTAGGGTGTTACAGAGCCCGCTTTTGTGACAAACATAAAACCTCTTTCTCTCCGTGATACAAATTTGGACATAAATAATATGTCGTAATAAAATAGCAAAACTACATAACTGTACTATACAATAGCAACATAATTGTAGACATAGCTATATAAACCCTTACCCTAGTTCATGCAGGAACCCTCAGTCGAGGTAGGGTACTACTCAACATTCACTAAAAAGAAAATAAAAACACGACTAAATTCTCTATCATTGGTTTATCAAAAGCTCTGGACCGTGATGTCAATATCAGCTAAGAATCTCCACAAAATAATCACCATCATAGCAATCTATGTAAAAAAATATGATAAAAAAGGAATGAGAATCAAAGATTCCCAGGAGGAAAAACATAGTCTATTACACAGTGATATTGACTTAGTATTAAAATAATCAAAGTGTCTTCGATTTCTTTTGAAATAACTCGCTTGCTTATTCCTTTACTCATTAAATAGAGTATTATGAATACACTTATGCTTGGAATAAAAATAAGGATTCATAAAATAATTACTGGTATTCTAGTTGTTTATATAATAATTAGTTTGTCTGTTTCATTACTTCTTTGACATAATCTTATTAGTAAACTTTAGGCTTGAAAATAGAACTCATAGGATTTCTAATATACTTCTCATCTATGTATGGCCAATGATATAACACCGTCGTGTTAAAACCTTATATAGATCACATCATAATAGCATGCTATTCTTAATACATCACTTTCCTGATAACAATGTAACACTTATGTTACAACCTTATATAGTTCAAAAGCTCTGGACTATGATGCCAATACCAGCTAAGAATCTCCACAAAATAATCACCATCATAGCAATCTATGTAAAAAAATATGATAACAATAGGAATGAGAATCAAAGATTCCAAGGAGGAAAAACACTAGTCTACTACACAGTGATATCTGACTTAGTATTAAAATAATCAAAGTATCTTCGATTTCTTTTGAAATAACTAGCTTGCTTATTCCTTTACTCATTAAATAGAGTATTATGAGTACATTTATGCTTGAGAATAAAAGATCATAGGATTCATAAAATAATTACTCGGTATTCTGGTTGTTTACATAATAATTAATTTGTTTGTTTCATTACTTCTTTGACATAATCTTATTAGTAAACTTTAGGCTTGAAAATAAAACTCATAGGATTTATAATATACTTTGCATCCGATGTATGGCCAATGATATAACACCGTCATGTTAAAACCTTATATAGATCACATCATAATAGCATGCTATTCTCAATACATCACTTTCCTCATAACGATGTAACACCGTCGTGTTACAACCTTATATAGTTCAATCGACATAGTACGTCTACTACAACCCCTTTGAATCCATGATTTTACAATTAAGCAATTAATATTACATAAAGCTTATTTCTTAAGTTTTCTCTTTTCATAAGGATCTTTAATATTTTTTTAGGAAATCTTATGATTCTCAAGTAAAATCTTTTCTTAATAGTTCTACTTCTTATGTTTTTGCTTTGAGATTTCCTTGAAATCTCCTTAATTCTTTTGAGATTTTCTCGGTCTCTGAATTGTTGTAAAAGTTTTCTATTGAAAATCTCCTAATTTCTTACGACACATATTTTTTTCAGAATCTTCTGAATTCTTATGAGATTTTCTATTAAAAATCTCCTAACTTATGAAGCTTTTCTGCCAAACTTCTCTTTAATTTTTATGAGATTTATCAGGAAGATCTGCTAAACTTCTATGAAATTTCTAAAGAAAACAGCTAAACTTTTTATGACTATCTTTTATGAGATTTGTTCATAGCAGAAACTTATAGGATTACTCATGTGATAATTCTTAGAACTTTCAGGAAATTAAACCAAGTGTATTATTTAGATTTCAAAGTTTTCCTTCTATAGATCAAAATCTCATCCTTTTCACGAAACTTTAGTATCATACTTCAAAATACTACTCTTTTAGATTTTATAAAACTATTTCTAATAATATTCTAGTAAAATTTCCAAGATATCTCAATCTTTTTAAAGAACCAAAAATCTCTTCATTTACTTAGTAAATCTCTTACATCCATTCAATCTTTACACAAAACTCTTATGTATTGCACCCTTTTACATCTATCAAGTTCATACACATATGCATCTTGAAATAATTTTAGATTTCACAAACATAGTTCCAAACATATCTCAAGAGTTTATATTAGCAAAATAGCCAAACAATCACAAAGCAATATACTAGAATTTTTCCTACCTTTCTTCCAAGCCACTTGGTAAACTTTGCTCTATCTTTCTCTTCTAACTAAACCTTCAAATCCATTTTCCAACACCCATATACACTACTATTTGGACCAATATGAAGAAGAAAAAGAAGGTTTTGGCTTGAGTTTGATGTAGAGAAAGTGTTCTTGAACTAGTTTAAGTGTTTATCTAAGCATAACCTTCAAGAATTTGAAAATTTCATGGAGGTTCAAGAGGAAAAACATGAAGATGGTGAAGAGAAGAAGAAACAACGTGAAGTTACTCAGAAAGAAAGAAATGCCACTTTTTTTTCATTTTTCCTTTATATAGAAAAACTTGGAGAAAAAGTAACTAGTATGTCTATTGTCGGATCAATTTGCTTTATATCTATTAGAAATATCTATATTTATTCAATTGTCCTAAGTAAATATTATATGAGATTTGATAATATCCATTATTTATACCATTAAGTGTACCAGTTATTACCATTTTGGATATAATTATTACCATTTCAGGATTTGATTGACATAAAAGAAACTTTATTGGGTTAAAAATATCTATTTACCCTTATTCTTATTTTATCTATGTCATTACACCCTTTATAGGGTCTCATTCTATATCCATAATTAAAATATTATTATATTGAATTTTTAAAAATATTAAATTAATTTTCATTTTTTTTACAAACTCATCATATTATTGTGATCATAACAATGTTTGTTGAAATTTTAAAATCCCTATAGATTATTGATGTTTAATTATTTTATCAAACAATACTAAAACTGGGTCATTACAAATTTTGATGTACAAAAGCAATTATGATAGATAAATTTATTTAATATGTTGTGAGCATCAAACAACATAAAACCACTATATAGAAATTCAATTCATAATTTATTTTGTTTTCTTACTTAATATATAATTTATGAAAATTAAATCATCTCAAGGTGCAATGTATTTTACTCTAAGATATATATATATATATATATATAACATATTTTTGTAAACATATATTCTTTTATAATGTATATTTATTCATTTGTGTGAGTCGTTATTGTCTTATTAAGAGTAATTTAGCTTGTTAAATACAATGATGATTCTTTTAAATAAATAATACATGATCTTTTTAATGATTTAAAAATGAATAAAACCTCAACACTTAACAAAAAAGCACATATGAGTTGTTAAATTACTAATCTAACTCAATTAAATTCTACATTGTTATATCATTGATATTTTTCATCAAAACAACCACTTTTGATCTTTTTTTTATTAACCACATACGTAGGCTACTAGGTTTCAATACCTTTTCTTTTTTACTTAGAGGGTAGTTCTAGGTTCCACTTATACTAGAATAAGTTTTTGAGGCAAGTTTTGGTGTTCAACCTTGAAATTTGTCAATTAGAATAGGGCTACCTAGAGTTCTTGGTCAAGCACCTTACTAATTGCCAGAAAGCTTTGTCCAGATGTCTAGCTAATTAAGTGGATTTCCAATAGGGCTTAGAGTTGTTCAACACATTAGTAAGCTCATGCAAGCTTTGCTATTGCTTTTTATTTCTTACTTTTGGTTGAAGCTTGTTTATTAAATGCTGCGTTGTTTTCATACTTTAGATTCCATGGCACCTAAGATGGATGTTGCTTCTATCCAAGCTACTTAAATTGACGCTAAAATTGGACAAAGTGGGCACCTTTACTGTTGCCATTGGCAAGAAAACTAAGCTGAGGGCTCAAAATCTAAATTTAGCCTTTAGTGATTAGGTGATCTTGGAGGAAAGTTAGGGAGTTCTATTGAGGAGAGGGGGCTTCCAGGAAGTAAGTTATTGTTGCAGGTAGGAAAGTGCATGAGAAAGGGGGTTGAATCATGTCTTGCTTCATTTTCTTTTTTTCTTGGCACTGAAACTTAAAAACAAAAGTACTATCAAGTGTTAAGCTTGAAGTGCAATGGAAACAAGGTCAGATGTATCAATAAGTTACTTTCTGAAGCATAACATTTGTATTAAGAATAGCAAAAGGATTTTTTCAACGGATATTGAATAACAACACATAGTAGTAGAACAAAAATAGATTAAGGGAAAAAAATCTAACACAGATATTTTATACTAGTTTGGCCAAACCTTGTATTGGACCCAACACTTGTTTAGGTTTCACTAAGCATCTTTGTCAACCTAGAGAAAGAAAAACAATATAGTCTTTACATTAGCCTTCCCAAGCTCCCACTTATGACTGATAGATAACCCCTACTTCTCACTGAGTAGTTATTCACCAGCCTTTCCAAGCTAAAACCTATGACCAGTAAACAACCCTTACTGTCACAATCTAAGTATTTATAGCCTTTCCAAGCTGAAACTAGTAGTTATTCACCAGCCTCTCCAAGCTGAATCGTGACAAGTAAATAACTTTTACTATCCGTTGAAAGTAGTCTTTGACTAGCCTTTCCAAGCTAAACCATGATTAGTAAGAACACCTTATTGTCGTGTTGCAAGTAGTTTTACATTAGCCCCTCTAAGCTAACTCACACTCATCACTACTACATCGAGGATACAAAGGTTTTGTGTTTGGGTTACCACTCAAACTAAACTACACTCAATTTTCCTTAAAATATACATGAATAACCTAGGATAACTTGAATGACTTCTTTCTAGCATTTCTTCCTAGGAAGAAAGTATAATATTTAAAAATCATAGAAAGAAGATTTTTGCAAGTAAGAAATTTGATTACATGATGAGATGAACTTTATAAGATGTGGGGAGAGATTTTCAGAGTTTCCACTCTTTGCAGCATCAATTACTAGTTTGTTTGAGCATAACATCTTTATTTATAGATGGTCTTCCTTATGACCGTTGCCATTGATCAGATCTCCAAGTGGCACGTGTTGATCATCCATTTGTGTCTTGGAAAAATAGTATAGAAGAATAGCCTGTCTATTTGTCAGAGCTTTTGCAGAAGTTGTTATACGTTTGAGGTTTCTTATGTCCCTTCAGAAACTACTCTTACTTTTTGAATGTGGTTCTGAACTTTTTCTTCTAGAAGCTGAGGTAGTTGACCACGATGGTAGAAGAGATGACTTACCAATATGAAACTGGGTTTAACTTAAAATTTGAATTTCAAAAATTCAAATTGCCTTCCTTTTAGTAACGTTCAACACTCAGTGAAGTGAGCTTTCTGAAGTGTTGAATCAGTTCCTTGATAATTCTTCAATCTTCTAGTCTTTAATCTAATCTTTATGAAGATAAAATATTTGCGATCATGATGACAAAAGATTATGTAACATGTTGTTATCAGAGTTTGCTTGATACTTCATTTTAAGCACTTTTTCTGATGTCTAGTGCTATGTTCTGAAGAACAGTCCCTTGGTTTGTTATTCTTGATTTGATATCCTTTAATCCTTAGGCATATATACGTACTTCGCTTGATATAATGTTCACTTCTATTATGTTCAATCTCTTTATATGAGATAAATTATGTTTGCACATGCAAAGTGAAATTATTCTTACTTCAAGCCCGTGTTATGCACTTCGAATTATCCATATGCTATGTCAAGAAACTTAAGGTAAACATTAGTCATTCTTCAAAGTATTTTCTTTAAATTGGCTTTGTTGTCATTCAAAACATATTTCATTAAAGCCTTCAGAATGGTTCTGAGCTAACAATCTCCCTTTTTTGATGATGACAAACCAATTTGAAGAAAATCTTTTGAAGAGATATTAAAAGAAATAGAATTGAAAGTATTAGAATGATAAATAATATTCTTTCAACTTAAATCATAACTGTTGTAATTTTTCATGAAGTTTGAGGTAGCTCATAATATTTATTGAAAGATATAGGAGTGTATCAAAGGAATTATCTTTTAAGCCCAACAGCTTGATTTTAGTCTAAAAAAACACTTTATAAATATTTGCGTGCTTGAATAACTAACAAGTAATACTTGTGATATTTTATCTTGATGAATCCTTTTATTCAGCATTTCTTTATCCAAACTTATTTTTCAAAATGAATGCTCATGATTATATATATATATAGAGATGTATCAGAGCATTTTGAGCAAACAACACAAGAGATTAATACTTATGCGGTTTCCTGATGCCCAATGAAACCTTAAGAAGAAACAATACATACTATTCTAGCTTTCTGAAGCTCAATAGAGATTAATCCCAATTAAGTCAAGACAAGAGCAATATTGAGCATATATTGAGAGTTCAGGAAACTTTCACGTAAGCATCAGAGCATGGAATTGAAAACAATTTTTATATAGCAAAACTAGAAACATATGCTCATGCTTTCTATGAAGACACGTCATGATATATACAAAACAAAATATAACACATTATATGCCATATAAGTGCAGCATACTGAGAGAGTTTTGAGGCTCACAAATGATCTTAGTTGTATTAAAGCATGTAGGAACAAGTTTTTGAAGACGCCAGAAACTATACACAACTATATTTTGATCAAGTTATATAAAGCTTTTGAGAGCTTATCTTATGTGTGTTAGAGAAAATGTGTTTTACAAAAACAACATTTTAAGCATGTCATACAAATGAAGCACATCAGATAGATATGAATATCAAAGCAACAAAAGAAAAATTTTGTTTAAAAGATACTTCTTAGTGCTAATAACAAATACACATGCGAGTTAAATATCCTATCATGCTAATGAATAAGCAAATTAGAGCACACACATAAGAGATAAGAAGCAAACATCTACCAACATGATATATGATAAGCTAAGCATAAGTAGGCATCAATATGAAGGGGCTTAAAAAAACAAAGCTGAAGATAGATATGTATCAGACCTAAGCAGATAGCAAAAGCATGAGTTTTGAACAAAAAATGAGTTGTATAAAACAAGATAAAATGTCTGTAAAAAAAAAATATTCAAAACAACAAAAGAATATGCATGCTAAAAAAAAAAAATTCTAAGCTCTTCTCAAGCATAGACTCCCCTTGAATTCCATAGCACTTGATTTTCTTTATGTCTTATCTTCTCTTTTTTGTCATTAACAAAAAGAAAGGAGGTGTGCTAGGAATCAGAAACACCATCTTTAGCCATGATGCCTTAGCTCTTGTAGGATTGCCTCATTGGTCTAAAAGATCTGAAGCTATAAATCTTCATGGTGTCTGAGTTGGGCTCCATGCCTTATGATTATTGCCTTAAGCCTATCCTGTCTAGAGGCTATCTTTCTTGGATGCCAGGATGATTTGATGGAATTGAGAGCTTGCAGGAGACTCATTGAGGACGGAGGTGGTGAGTTGATAGGTAATGTTGATGGGGCAACTCTAGGAGATGTTCAGGAATGTCTAGGGGTAAAGTCTCCCTAGACTTAGGTGATTCAGCCTGTGTCAGCATATGCATCAACTAGAAGTGGAAAGGATGGCATGGCAATATTAGAGGTGGTAGGAGCAGAAGTAGCCTCAGGGATAGGAACAGGTGATTTAGAGCATCTGAAGGAGGCAGAAGCAGCAACTTCTTCACCAAGAACAACACCAGCATGTTCTATCTTATTCTTTTTCCATTTAAGTAATTTTAATGGAAGAAGGAGGATGAGGTACCATTAGGATTATAGCAATATCTGGTTCATGGTCCTCTAAATTGGTTCTTCAATGATGGGCTCCATTGGAGACTCTTCAGCCATGGGACTAGGTCTGATAATAGCACTAGTTTAGCCTTCTCACTCCTAAGGCTTTCTTCTTCTTCAGATGAGGATGCTCCTGCTTGTTCTTCTTCTTCTTCTTCTTCTCTTCGTCTTCAGAGTAGGTACGAATAACTCGATAGCCAGCCTCTTCATATTTTGTGACTTCTTTCTTTAGTATGGAGATTCTTGATTCATGCATGGGCATCTATTTGAACTTGAGCTAAATATCTTCCTCCTGATGACTTTTGTTAGTTTGTCTGCATTGAGTTTCTTATGGTACAGACTCTTGTTTTCTTTTTGTCCTTCTTTCTTGACCCAGGAGGTGAAGTAGATTCTTCCTCCTCTGAGTTCTTAGTCTCACTTTCTAGGAGAATTAATTTTCTCTTTCCTTTAGCCATCTCCTTTAGAGACTCTTCCTTGTGGGCTTTTCTAGCTTGATCTCCCTTTGTTATAGGACTTTACCTTGTTGGTTTAGATCTTGCGATGGTAGACTTCTTCCTTGAGGTTCTGAAGAGGAAGGCGTGAAATCCAGCTCCTTCCATGAATTCATACTTTTCGTGACAAAAGGAAACCTCATGTGTTGGAAGAGTCTTGTGAGAGCATTCCATATGGGACATTAGGTATTTTATTTTTCTTTCAAGGTGGCATTGATCATGTAGTCCAGGATGAGTCTTGGCATGTTCACTTTCCTCTTTGCCATCAAGGATAGTTGCAGGTAGTCCATGCCAACTAGCACATCTGTGTTTCTTAGATGGGGTAGAATGGAGAATTGTACCATCGTATATGCTTTTCTAGACCTAGCATTTAGCATGGCAGTAGTGATTTCATTTGGTTTGTGAAGAGTAGAATCAATGAGATACCTGGACACGTCACCTTCATTTATATCTAGGAGTAAGCCCAATTTGGTGAGGAGCTAGATAATTCCAACATTTGGTGCCCTGATGATTTCAGAGAGCCCTGAATGAGTCATCTTGATGGCACAATCTCTAATTATAGACTTTAAGGAAGAAGCTGAATTTCCTTCTAGATGGGAGTATAAGGCAGGAACCATCTTAGAAGACTTGCTCATTTCTCTAGATATTCTTCCCATTTTTGAAATAAAAATACTTCGTCAAGAATGACTATTTCTTTACAAAGATCCTTTCGCAAATACTTCCTTGGTGCCATTTTTCTTGATGCAAAGTGCTTTTTATAGTGATCCTCATTTATGGATCATTGTACATGTATGTGAAAATAAACTCTCTCTTTAGCAGATTGGTCGGTTTTTCTTTTTAGCCATTGTAAAGAAGTTTGTGTATGAGGTAGAAGAAGAAGATTGAGCCTTAAAGATGTTAAGAGGTAAGGAATGGAAGGAGTTTGTAAGAAAAAGAGAGCGGTTTAAGTTGCAGGATGAGAGTTTTAGAAGATGATGAGTTTCAGAGAAGGTTTAAGAGTGAGGAAATGCGAAACGGTTAATGAAGCATGTGGTGGAAGATAATGGCTAAAGAGTGACATGTATGGAGCATTAGGAGGTTATTTAAGTGATGGGATATGGTTGACTGAAGGTGAAGGGAGAGATCTAGACTGAGTGAGGATTGTCCTCATTTTTCATGTTGTTCAGAAGAGCAACTTTTGACGCTTGGGATCACTTTCTGAACTTTGCCTTTCACTTTCTAACCTATCGAGTCTTACCAATTTTTTTTGCCTTACATGCATCTTCATATTATGGACATCATGTGACCATGATCTCCTATTTTCTAACCCTTTTCTCATATTTCTGATAGCCATATTTCATATGTGATCATGCAATCTGAACTTTTTGATATACCAAACGATTAGTTGAACTTGCAGGCTAGCCTTCTGATCTTCCAACTGTGACTGTTCTTGCAAATTGATGTCTTCTAAACTTGTAAAATGATGACTTTGCTAGATCTTTAGTTTGGAGCTTATGAAGGGAGGATGCCCAAAGATGTTCATGCATGAATGCTTATGCAAATTTTACAAAAACATTAAGTTTAAAGGCTTTATCAAAACACAAGAGATCTTCAGTTATTGGTTTTGTGAATATATCAAGCACTTGGTCTTTGGTATTCATAAAGATTAACTCAACATCTCCTTTTTGAACATGATCATAGATAAAAAGATGTTTAACATCAATGTGCTTGGATCTAGTGCTGGATAAGATTTTTAGCAAGATTAATAGCACTAGTATTATCACAGTGGATGGGAATTTTGAATAGCTCAAGTGATAATCTTCTAGTTGGTTCCTTATCTACAGCATCTTGGGTACAACAAATTTCAGAGCTACATATTCAACCTTAGTAGTAGAGCAATTGTATTATGTTTTTGCATGTCCATGTGATCAGGCTTTTTCCAAAGAAAATAGTAACCACTAGTGCCTTTCTTTTTACTCTATCTCCAGTGAAGTCATCATGACAATAACCTTTCTTGAACCCATTCTTCAACAAGAAGGTCTTAGTTTATCATACCAAGCTCGAGGAGCTTGTTTCAAACCATAGAGAGCCTTCGTTAGTATAAAGACATGGTTGGAAGACCTTTTCTCAAAACCAGGAGGCCTTACGTAAACTTCCTCAAAATGGAATCCATTTAGAGATGTAGACTTAACATCCATTTGGTAGAGAATGAATCCCTTGAAGGCAGCAAAAACAAGTAGTATTCTAATAGCTTTGAGCCTAGCTGTCAGTGCAAAGATTTCATCATAATCAATTCCCTCTTGTTGATTATAACCTTGCACAACCAACCTTGCTTTGTTCCATGTGATGGTGTCAGCTTCAATGAGCTTGTTCTTGAATATCTCCTTTGTACTGATGATGGTTTTGCAACAAGTCATCTAGACTTTGCCTTTCTCGGTCTTGGTTAGCTCTTTTTCCATAGCATCCACCCAACTTTGATCACTCAAAGCTTCTTCAATGCATTCAGGTTCAATGGTGGAGATAAAAGTACAATTTGACATATTTCTAAGGGATGACCTAATTCTCACACCCTTGGAAATGTCTCCATGAACTTTGTTTTGAGAAACTGTCTTTAAACATAAACTCCCTTATAGCTTCTGTATCATTGAGATTCCTAGGTCCTCTTTCATCTTCAAATTGCTCATTTTCATGTCCAAAAATGTTACTTTCTGATCACTTTAGAGTTCTGAGCATGCTTTCTAAAGAGTTCATATTCTTGAGCTCACTTTTTGAAGGTTTGGCTTTCATCTGCTTACTTTTTGGAACTTCCATGAGAGTCATTTTCTCAGGACTTTCTTCCAGTTCTTTTGAAATCATCAGCAAAGTCCTTCTTGAGCTTATTCATCATCTAGCTTGAATCATTTAAATTTCTTAGGCTTTCGGCTTCTGTTTACTTCCTGGTTCAAGACAGGTATCTAGAGTAGTAATCGTCCGCTTATTCCTTAGTACTCTAACCAGTGGACTTTTTCTACACACCTGCAAAAAGATTAGTTTTTGATTTTGGTACCCATACTTTCTTAGGTCTTTGTGGTTAGTTTTCGAAAGATTTCCAAACCTTTCTAATAGATTTCTTTCTTAAGAACCATTTGTGAGGTGGATGTCCCTTCTAGTACAAGAAACAAAGATAATAAATCTTAGATGAGGTTGCATTGCTTTTTCTCTTCTATTTCCTTTTCATATCCCAAACTTGTTCTCAAAAACTATGGCCTTAGACCTTTAGCATAAATACAAGGTTTTTGAACAATTTATCATATGTTCTAGGTCAAATATCAGAAACCATGAAGCCCTCTCAAATTTAGGTAAAAAACATTTTGGCATCTTTCTCATTTCTTTTGGAGACGTCAGTTCCAAGGTAACCTTCTGAGTTTCCTTTGCAGGTTTGGATATTTAAAGGAATAAGCTTGAGAATCTTCTAGCAATTCATCATACAATGCAAGTACTAAGTAATATGAATGATTGAGTTTAGGTACTCTTACCTTTCGAACTTCTGTTGAACCATGCCCAAATCATGAATCATAGATTTTTGATATTTTTTAGCTCATCATGACTTTTTAATCCATTCTTTTCATCTTCAAAGATACTCCAGATACCCAGCAAGCTCTTTATAGTTGACAGGTTGCTCTTCCATGGTATTCTTTGTCCTTTTTGTTTTTTATGAGATTGATGTCTCTTTCTTCCTTAGGTTTGCCTTCTTAGGATTTTGGCATTTTTCTTAAGAGCAGAGATCTCGTCTCCATTTTCAATCTCAGATTTTTAATCAGATTCTTCTTATTTATTAAAGGTTTCGGCAACTTCCATTACTTTATCTTAACACCACTTATGATGTGATGACTTTAGGGACAAAGATTTGCTCCCTTTTATGGATTCATCATACATTTCAGGGAGCACATTTTTGTGGGTTTTAAGAGAACCAAAAAGAGCATCTAGGATAAGAGTTTGAAGATCTTTGATTTACGATCTTCATGCAATATGTGTAGTTAGTCTTGTATTTCATTGCTGTGTCACAAGCAAATATTTTGTTATATACAAGCTTCTCTAGTGTACATGCGAGTAGGTGCTTGGTTTTGGAGTTCAGGATAGCTGTAACTTTTATTGTTCTTGTTCACTTGCTCTTCAAGACTCTTCTTGAAGATGAGGGTTATTGTTAGATCTTGAAGTCTCATTAGAGAGACGGTCAGTTGTAGAATGATAGAGTAATATTCTGCATTGTGAATAAAATGTGCCATTCTATCCATCAGATCTTTATCCTCTACAATTGTTAGATTGCTTAACCCCAGAAGCATAACTTTGATACCACTTGTAGGTAGGAAAGTGCACGAGAAGGGGTGATTGAATCGTGCTTTGCTTCATTTTTCTTCTTTGATATTGAAACTTAAAAACAAAAGTACTATCAAGCGTTAAGCTTGAAGTGCAGTGAAAACAAGGTTAGATGTATCAATAAGTTACTTTCTAATGCATAACATCCATATTTAGAACAGTAAAAGGAATTTTTTTAATGGATATTGAATAATAATGCATAGTAGTACAAATAAAATAGATTAAGAGAAGAAGACTGACATAAATATTTTTATATTGTTTGGCTAGACCTGCCTACATCCGGACTCAACACTTGTTGAGGTTTCACTAAACATCTTTTTCAACTTGAGAAAGAAAAATAGGATAGTTTTTACATTAGCCTTCCTAGCTCTCACTTGTGACCAATAGACAACCCATACCGTCACAAACCAAGTAGTTATTCACCAAGCCTCTCCAAGCTGAAACCTGTGACCAATAGACAACCCATACTCACTAGTTATTCACAAACCTAAGTTATTCAGCACTCAAGTTGAAATCGAGTTATTCACCAGCCTCTCCAAGTTGAAACCGAGTAGTTATTCACCAGCCTTTAATATCTAGTTGTAGATTATTCAACAACCTTAAAACGTGACAAGCAAACAACTTTTAATATCGGTTGAAAGTAGTCTTTGATGAGCTCCAAGCTAAACCGTGACTAGTAAGAACACCTTACTATAGCGTTGCAAGTAGTTTTACATTAGCCTCTTCAAGCTAACTCACATTGATCCTGGATCGAGGATACAAAGGTTTTGTATTTGGGTTGCCACTCAAACTAACCTATACTCAAGTTTCGTTAAAATATACATGTGTGAACATCATATTTTGTCAGGGTACTTTCATCTTTACTTTTTTAATTTTCACAAAAAAATAAAATAATAAAAAAATAAAATAAGTGTCAATCTTCTGCACCATTTTCATTTTTGTCTTTTAAAAAAAAAAAAAAGAGAAGGGAAGAAGAATGCCTATCAGAAACCATCCTTCCTCTATTTGTTCATCGTGAAATTCAGAAAGAGCAACTCTAGAAATCCCTAAAGTCAACAGCAATTTGAAGATAAAGATCCTCAATCAAACCATAAAATCCTGAGGAAAATCAATATGGAAAATTTAATTAAATTGGCAAAGAATGTATAAATATAGAAATTCATCATAAGAAGGGAGAAGCCAATCTCAAGCGGAAATACACAGAAAGGGAAATACAGTGGCACCTATTCACAACCACTTTCATCGTCATTCTACAACCACAGAACAACCTCCCATCATAGGCCATAGCCCTTATCACCCCTTCTTTCCATTGTTTTCATCAACACCTACCTCAAGTCATTATCACAACCTAAAATTATCACAATCACCACCACCATCCGCAACCTAATCAAAGCCAAGCTAGAAACAAAACAAAACCAATCAGCACATCAAAACTAAAACAAACCTAATATCAACAAACCAAACTCAGAAAATAACCACACAAAAAAAAAGGAAAGAGGGAAGCCACGGTGGACTCCGCTACAAACCACCTAAATAATCGCTAGAGTTCTATCATGTCCAAGTCACGAACCGCTATGAAAACCAGGCCATGAAACTTCACTGCATCTTCACCTTCATTGTGAACTAAGCCATGACAGAACTGCCACAAAACCTGGTGTGAGGAGCCCAACCACCCTGCTTCGTGCCTCCGTGTCTTAACCATCACCACCCCTTCCCTTCCTCATCTCAGATCCACCCTTCCACAGCTACGAACAACTACATCATTACGTGGTAGGTTGGCTCCCTCCTTTTCGAACAACCACGAACCCTACGACTCCTCTTCCATCAATGTGGTGCACCCTCCACGGAAGATCTGCCTATCGCCTGAGTTGGCAGCTCCTGCCCAACCATGCCGTGTCATCACCCTCTCATCGCCCAACCACACCGCCACTTGCTTAGTCTCCCTTTCTTTCTTTTCCCATTCTTGTGCTTAAATAAGTTAGGTTTAGCGAATTAGGATAGTTTAATTTCTTGACCATGTCTTTCCTTTTGTTTCCTTTGGATTCTTTTAGGCCACTTGGCCTTTGTTCTATTTTTTGTCTTGTTTGTTAGGTCTGGGTGCTATGGTTTTTGGCTCCAAGTATTTTTTAGTTTATTCCTTTGTCTTTTTTTTTTAATTTTCTTAGAGTGGACTACATCTTGGGTTTCTTAGAATCTTAGGATTTTATTTTATTTATTATCATTATTATTTTGAAAACAAAAAAAAATGTCTTATCAAAAATCATTTTTTTCCTTGCAGCAATCAATAGCTATGACGAAAGCCTGCCTCCTTTCACAAATGTTAAATTGTAAGGGTTTACTAAGTAGCCTAGTGCTCCTTTGAATCCTATATAGAAATAGATGTTTTTCTTTTAAATATTTTCTGATTAAAAATATTTTCACAAATAAAATCAATTAACACATCTTTTTTCTTTTTATTTAATTAAAATCCATTAACAGAATCATTTTCTATGAGAACGACGTGGCTTTGAGTTCCTCATTGCACCAGAGGATACGTCGGTGTAGCCAACAACTATCAAGCTAAAATTAACCTCTTTAAATTTGTTCTTTTTTTATTTATTTTTGTTCCTTTTTTATTTGTAAATGATTATTGTGAATTTTTGGGGAAAATAAATATTATTAAAGTTATAATTAATTTGCATAATGAGCTCTAGGGTAACCATATTTATACGAATGTATTAGGGGTAAAGTGGGTTAAATTTCTACCATTCCCTAATTGTAATCAGACTCTTGAACCTCAAAACTCTTTAAAAGACCAGTTTGCAAATCAAAAGGTTTTACAATTTTAGCCAGAATTAAAATTGGTGGAGACTCTTATTTTTTATTTCTTAAAATCGGTTGCCATCCTCATCGCAATGCCCTCTGGGTACGTTGTGACTGTTTGGAGATTCCACTAGGGACAGCTAGATAGTCAAGTCTATTAGAGTAAATTATGCAAATAATTATAACTTTATAGTATTTATTTTCCCTTCATGCATACATTTCTTTCACGCATATCCATTTTCACCAAAAAAAAAGTTGGCCTACATTCATGCTCAGTCGACATTCATAAAAAAAATGGCATGCATTTATTCATATATCTTCTTTCTTGTCCATAGTCCACATCGGCAAAAAAAGAAAAGAGGAAAAACTTATTTGATATGTATTCATGCTTTCTTTTTACATATCATAACTTCATCCATAAAAAAAAAAAAACCATTCGAGCATGCATTCCTATCTCTCATTTATCCATTCCCTAGTTTGCATCATGCATATTTGTTCTACACATGATAACATGCATCAATAAGCTTAAAAAAAACCTCTTGTTCTCAAATCATCCAATAGGCATAGCATACATACATACAAAAAAAAAAAAAAATTGTCCAATATGCATGAGTCATGCATCACATAAATAGCATTTCATTTTGTAAAAAAATAAAAAATTAAAAAATGCATTATTTCGCCTCTAGACATTGCTCATCTAAGAGAAATTTTGTTCGATCCAATAGGTTGCTTGAGAATGAGCAAATAAAAAAGAAAGAGATAGAAATAGGGACACAAAAAATAAAATAAAATAAAAAAGGAGAAGGTAATGAAGTGATCTAAGGAACCCTTGAAGAGCGTATTTGAATAAGTCATTCCTGGCCTTGAGCTTGACATTGATAGGTTTCATTAGAGCTTTGGAAGATGTGAAGTGGTTTTCCTTATAAGGAAGAAATATTAGGGAATAAGGATAAGAATCATGACTTGACTTGAACTTGAGCAATAAATTGCTTGCTCTTGTGGCCTTAAATTGCATCTGAATTTTTTAAATAATGAAATGATTGTGCATGTTTCTTCTAACACATTATCTTCTATCTTTTATCCACACATTCTTCCTTCCTTCTTCACCCTTTCAAAGTCATTTTTTTTCAAACATCTCCACCCTTGCAGATAATTTTGATAACTCATTAATTGATTCTCGTGCTACAATGGATATGAGCGATCATGATCTTGACGAAGATTTAAAGCGTGTAACCGATCCTCTTAGGTGCTAGACTTAGTGGAAAATGGTCAAGTAGCCAATAATCAAAGAATAAAATGTCGCCCCAAACAATCTAACTCAATCATCAACTGGGGCAATTTTAAATTGTTGGAGGAAGCTGCAATATGCAAAGCATTAAAGGTGATCAACACTAATCCGCTAAGGGAGACATAACAAAGGAAGAGGAAACATTTGATCTTAAACGCCTTGACGTCAATCGTAAGCTCCAAAATAGTCACACACTGTGAAGATTTATCTAGGAGAAAAACTAGTAAAGCTAGTAAAAAAAAAGAAAGAAAGAGAAGGTGTTCAAAGAAATGAAAGTAAAGGCTTGTTGGATTGGAAACTCAAAAAACAAAAAAAAATCTAGGCAAAAGTTAGTGCAAAAAAGAAGAAGAAGAAGAAGAAGAAGAAGAAGAAGAAAAGGAAAAAGGCTCACTAGACTGAAAAGCCTAAATGGCAGTGCAAACTGATTGAAAACTCGAATGTACAATCTAGGAAAAGATGTGTCGCTTCAGAATTAGGTGAAAAAGGAGCATATGAACAATGTCAAGCTGGGGCAATTAAATGACCATTGATCAAACAAGAGTCATCCTTCATAGAATGAAGAGCCAACAGTCTAAAGCACATTTATAGCATAGCATTGGATTCTAATCTTGATCATGAATTCTAATTCAAAGTAGCCGAGTAATTGATGAAATGAGTAATCAAATGAAATCCATATTGTACATCCCTCACACCTCATTCTTACCTTCTTTGTGCTCTATAAATATTACACACTTCCAAATCCAAGCCCTTCATTCTAACTTCTATCTCACTTCTATCCTCTCTTTCCTTCATCATCAAACCCTCATCATACATAATCAAGACATCAGACAACAAATCAAGTCAAGTCAAGTCAATGTTTAGTTCAAAAGGGAGCTTGCTAGATCGATAACCCAAAAGGGTGATCTATGCAAAAAGCTAATATAACATCCTCCCAAGTACAACCTCATCCTTAAGCCATGACATCAATGTTACTTATTAATTAAGGGACCTTTCTTAATATCTATAGCAAGCTCACTTAACGTGTGAAATAACTAAGCGTAATTCTATTAAAATATATTACAAAGAAACACCACATTTATTGAATACATAGCTAAGTACAATAGGAAGCTCTTCTATGAGCTTTAATACATAAATGTCCCCTATTTCAATTACAAGACATATAACTCCAACTAAGTACAATAAATAAAATCATCAACTACTAAACTATTGCAACTTCAATTTAATCCTTCCTCCAAGTCTCATTGTTCACTGGATCAACTTGGAGACAAGCACGAGAACAAAATGCATAGGGTGAGAATTCTAAAATTCTAGGAGTGTAATACCCCGATTTTCCTATTTAGTGCAAATGGCCAAAATGCCCCTGAGGCCATTTTTTTACCCGAAATTAGGGCAGCCGATCCGGCCATCCTCGAATGGGTCAGCTCAATGTTTGAAGGGGGTTGTACCTGTTATGTTTGATATCCGAGGTGAAAATCTCGTTTTCTAAACTTTCAACTTAAAATGACCAAAATACCCCCGTGCTCTACACGGGTAAAAGGTGCCGTTTGAGCCCGAAATTTTTCCAGGAGTTTAGAATGATGTTTTAGGGTAATATTTGATGTTTAGGGAAGGTCCGAGAGTTTAGTACAAATTACCGTTTTACCCCTAGAACAGTGTACAGTGCGCCTAATGAAGCAATCAGCCGAACCTAAGCAATATTAGGCTCTAATCGAAGATTAATTTATTTTGATAATTAATCTAGAGTCAAAATGATTTATTAAGGTTGATTAGAAACTAAAATTGCTTAGTCAAGTTCTAATTACATTCTTTAATTCAAGATGTCTAATCAAAAAGTAATAAATAGTGTTTTTCTCTCCAATTTCCTTAAATCAAGGAAATTTGTCTACCACCTTTTTGACCAAAAGAATTATTTTAAAATTGTTAATCTAGTTAGAATTTTCCCCCCAAAAGCCACAAATTTTGAATTCAAATTTCATCCAAAAAAGGCTATGCAAAAGCTAGGATTTGACTACACCTAAGCTAGCACTTTAACCAAGCTTCCAAGACAAGCTTTGGAAGATATTTTCCTTCCCTCCAAGGCCAAGAATTTCGGCCAACCCTGCCCCCTAAATTAGCCACAACATTTCATTCCTTATAAATACCACACCTTGGAAAGCTTGGACACCTTTTTGATCATTTGCTAAGTTGAGTTTCCTTGCACTTTCTCTCATTTTCTCTCATTTTCCCTTCCTCTAAGTTCTTTTTCTTCCTTCCTCAAAGAACCACCACCACCACCTTGAGCCACCACAAACAACCATAAACCACCACTACCTCACCTTAAACCATCCCTCAAACACTTAAACTTTCCATTCCCAAGCTTAGAAACTCAAGGAAAAATCATCTTCCTTGAGCTTCCTCTTTGGCCGAATCCATCATCACTTCCAAGAGGAGATTTTGTCTTCTCAAACTCTTCAAGAATCAAGCTTTCTTTCTTCCATTTCAAAGACTTCCTTAGGTAGGGGTTTTCTTTCAAGTTTTCTTTACTTTCTTTGAGAAAAGTTTCTAGTTTTCTCTTGGTTTCAAACTCTTTTTCTTCCCCTTTGTATTTTCGGCCATGAGGCCATTTTACAAACCAATCTTTAGCTTGATGATGAGGTCTCATGGAGATAGTTTGGTGTTTGCCATGAGAGAAACCTCTAAAGCTTGGATCTTGGTCTAGGACCATATACAAACTCGGTTTTTCCTTTTCTTTGCAAGTTCAAAGTTTTGGTTTTTCATTTCCTTTCCTTTATGATTCCGGTTCCTTCTTGGTTTTTCCTAGTTCAAAGTTTTGGTTTTTTTATTCCTCTAAAGTTTCGTTTTCTTTCCTTTTTGCTTTGTTCAAGTTTTGGTTTTTATTTCCTTTTCTTCAATGGTTTCGGTTTTTCCTTTCCTCTCTTGAACAAAGTTTGCTAAAAATGTTAAGGTAGCCCTTTTATGTTTGTTTGAAAGGTTGTCTCTTGAAAAATCGTTTCTTGAGCTTGATGATGGTGTTTGAAGAACATAAGACTTCTTTGGTGTCTTGATGCTAAGAACTCTAAAGCTCACTTTATGATACATAATGGGTTGAGGTTTTTATGTTCCTTTAAAGTCTTGTAAGAGCTCTAGTTAAGATTAAAAAGGAGTTGCATTCATGTTTACTTTTATGCTTTGCATAGCATGTTTATTTTCAAGCTATCACTAAGCAACTTAAAGATTAAAACAAGAATGTGCATCATCACTTAATAAATCTCAAAGCCTACCTATTTCAACCTTAAAGTTGATTGTTGATTTGGGGTAAACACCCAAGAGGCCTAGAGCACTAAAATAAAGAATTGAACCTTGCATTTCATGTTTACTTTCTTGTCTATCATGTTTATATTTTATGCCATCACTTAAACTCTAAAGATAATAAATGAGTGCACCTCATATTTATTTTATGCTCTCACTTTATTTTCTAAAAGAAGAGTAAAATGAGTTGCATAGCATGTTTAAATTTATGTCACCACTAAATGGTCTAGAGCTCAAAGACTTGCCCAAGTATCCAATGTAAAGTTTTAAGAAAACGTTGGTTTTTCAATGAAGCCATTTCGGCCTTGTGGTGATGATGATGGGCTTGGTGTGAGTTCATCTAATCACAAGTGCCCATAGCCATGTTTTGAAATTTTTCTAAGCTTAGGAGTACCTAAGGAACATTATGAATGAGATTATATGTTTTAAATCTATTTTATGAGAAAATTAATTTAGCTACTGATCTTGCTTGGACTTTAATGATTTTAATGAGATAAATTGGTTTCTAAAAGAGTTTGAGTTTCTAAAATTGTTCCAAGAGAAAACTAGCAACTTGTATGCATTTTAATTCATGAGATTATGTGATTTTATGGGCTTATGATTTCGGTTCTGCCCTTCATGATTGGCTGCTGTACAAATGTTGTTCTAAGGTGTTAAAATGTGTAAAATTATGTTTGAGTGAAGGGAGGATCGATTTAGAGAAGTTAGAAAAGAATAAGTAACTTAAAAGGATCAAGAATGAGAATTCTAGAACACCTTAATGCACAAATTTGCAAAACTGTTCCAGCATAATTAATTCAAGTGTAAATGGTTCATAATCAGTAGGATATGCATAAAAACCTTTCATAAATGATTAGGTATTAATTACTAAGCTTAAGGTGATGATAAGGACTTAAAATAGGAATTCTAGCACACTTAGACATGGCAAAATGTGATTCTGTCCAGCAAAGCTAAATTGAGGAAAAGTAAGTTATAACTTAGTAAACATGCCTAGGAATCCCTCATAATTGGTTTAGGGATTGATTATGAAGCCTTAGGCGAAGACGGATCTTAAAAAGGGTCAAGAACGGAGATTCTAGAGCCCGTAAGTATATGATATTTTTCGGCCCAAACTACATAATGCTGTTTGGAATTTTAAGTGTGCCTAAAACTTAGTGAGAATTTTAAGTAATGATCCCTTAGGTGTTATAAAAATCCTTAGTGAGGATTAGAATGACCGAAATGCAAGTTTAAAGCCCGTAAGGGTCAAAGCATAAGATACTATGAGATAGGTGGACGAGAGAGTATGATTATGATGATGAACCTTGTGCACACTTATGATGATGTGATTATGTTAAGTTCCTTGAGCATGAAACTTTATGTGCATAATTTGATTTGGTGATATGATGAAATGTTGTGTTTGAGATGCATAATGTTTCAAAGCTATGAATGAAATTGAGAAATATGCTCATGTGAACTAGAAAGTTATTGCAATGAGAAAGTTCCATGAAAATGATGCATGTGACTGAAATTATGTGGCATGACTCAAATTTGAGGAAATTCGGAGAGTAGCGTTATGCCGCGAATTTCCGTCAAATTTGAGGGACAAAAGAAAGTTTTTGAGAAAAATGAAGTTTAAAGTTATATGCCGAGACGCATTTCTCCTCTCTGAGGAGAAAGTAAACCCGTGGGGGGTATGGACGTCGAGCCATACCGAAGCGGACAAAGTCGCTGGTCTTAACCAGTCGATGCGTTTCGAAGAATGAAAGTATATGATGTTTAAGGTGACACACCGAGACGTACTTCTCCTCTCCTGAGGAGAAGGTAAAACCGTGAGGGCATAGACATTAGCCTGCCAAAGCGGACAAAGTCGTGGTCTTAACCAGTCGATGCGTTTCGAAGAAGGAAAAAGTCCCATGATGGGTGATCCTTAGGCCCCTACCCGTACTCTGGGAGTCGGGATTATGATGATTATGATTATGTTTATGATTCGCTTATCAAGAGGATAAGTAAGAACTAGTGACGACTAGTTAAGGTATGAGCTCATAGCCTAGTTTAAGGGGTGCGGTTACTATATTATTGGTGTCACAAGTATGAGAAAAGGAAAGATGTTCAAAGAAAAGTTTCATGCCACTCAAATGTTGTTTGAATTATTGTTTGATTTACCTAAAGTGCTGCCATGCATCCATGAAATATTATGTTGCATACATGCATTAAGAATCATTATAAAAGACATGGACCTTGGATAAATACCTTTGCGAAAACTCATAATGAACTAATGCATGCTTAACCTTTTCATAATAAACCCAAGGTTCCTGGGACGTAAACGATGACACTAGGATAGAGGACTTCCCTATGAGATTCTTTAGTAAGAATTCTCACCCCTCTCTCTGTTTCTTTCCGTTACGTCTTCAGATATCGATGGCGTCGTTCGTGATTTTCATTGACCCGCTACATGGGAGGTGCACTATGACCCCGAGCATCAGTCCTACCACTTCAAGGGTCATTGCGAGGTGCGCGTTTTGCATACGTGGGACGCCCTTTTGCTTTCCCCGTCTCCAGCTATCGTTTCGATCCGACTTCACCCTTTGGCGACGACCTGATCTTTGAGAGGACACGACCCGAGACGAGGGGGCCGTCGTGCCATCCTTCCTCGTCAGGGCTCTTCCCTTCGTTTCCTATGGGTCTCGAGGAGGTAGCGAGGACATGGTCACCCAGCCGAGGCATGCGAGGCGCGTTCGACAGCAGAGGCGACCACGACGCGGAGGCCACACTTCCCTCGATTGCTATGCCTAGATCCCTCTTCGTTGGGCTACATCCGAGGAGCTTTGTCAATTCACGGGCTACATCTCCCCGAAGATCGGCATCGCCAGTAGGCTTGGAGAGAGGGTAGTGATAGTTAGGTGCTTATCTTTTGGGGTTGTTTCATGTATTTGTCATCCTTTGATATCATTGTATTGCAAGCTCTGCCCACTAGTATGGGTAAGACTTTATGCTTCTGTTATATTTTTGTTATGATGTACTAAACTATATTATCTAATGTAATGAGGAATGATGTTTATGATGGATGTGTTCTTTAATGTTTATGTCCTGTATTTTTTATGTATTCTTCCGCATCACGTCGTTTATATGTCACGCGCAAGGCTCGCACTTTGTTTTATATAAATCATTTCAAAAAAAAATTTACCTGTATTTTCCGCTAAGTTAATTTCTAAAAGAGGTTTTAAAGGAAGTAATGACTAATAATTAATCTAAGTACGTCCTAGGCGTATTGGGTTAAATATTAGGGTGTTACAAGTAGGGTATACCCAAAACATAGAATAAAATTTATGTCATCGTCATTCGTCCAAGCCATTCAGTTTATTAAGAAAATGTGAGCATGCAACATATGTCAAAAGTTTATTTTAAAGTTACCAATTTTCTGAAGTAGGTTTCTTTTATTATTCAATCACTTAAAATACACATGTTATACTACTCAACCTTATAGTATTACGTTCTAGGTATGTGCCCTCGTATATCAGAAGGGACCTTATATACATCATTCATATTTGTGCCCTTGACCTAATAAAGAGGATCTTTTCGTGCACTTAACATACTATAGGGGATATCTCCATGCCCTTAACATACTATAAGGGATCTCTCCTTGCCCTTAATGTACTAAAGGGGATTTCATTCTTCCCTCAACACATACAATCCTCTCACGTATACATGCATACCATTTCGATGTATGTATACATGCCTAGACTTTACTCTTTGAATCATGCTTTGAAAATACTTAGTGAAATTACGAGCCATTTTTTTAAACATAATTGAAAACGTGAGCCGCACTTAACGTGAATGATTTAGCAAAATTTAAGACACATAGGAATTTACAAACATCACATCATAATATATATCATATTCATAATTACATATCATATCGTCACATAAATCATCCATTAATGGCACCTAGTAATAACATTCACTTATACGAGTGAAACTTTCAAGTACTTCAATGTGATTCATTCCTTATAAGACGACTCAGCTCACCTCATGATGCATTGTGTCATCATCATCGTCCCAGGAACCTTATTATGAAATAGTGAGCATGCTAAGATTGATTTATTAAGTTCGAAGAGGTATTTAATCATGCATAATGCATCCTTAGCATGTCATGTTTATAATGAACTTTTCCTTTCATATATAATAACATAGTTATGCATAAAATTCATATTCCTCATCATCATTTCATAATACTATGCATAGCAGAATATCATATTTCTCACATAAATACTATGCATCAGAACATCATATTCACATAATGCATTTACTTAGTTTCCTTAAAGTTACTTTCATCATCATTTTCCTGCTATAACCCTTTGGGAGTAATCTAGGTTATGAGCTCATACCTTGCTAGTCATACTTATCCCTCCACCCTTTTGTTCACCTTACCAAAGGATCATTTTCTCATATATTTTGAGTCACCTTTAAGTCTTTGCATGTTATATCATAATACAATTCTTCATTCATAATCATCATAACATTTTCTCATTTATAGTCTTATGCCGAAATAATATATACCAACTCATGCATCTGGAATTCTCACAATGGACACGCTTAAATACCAAATCTTTCCTTAGTGAATCTTTCCAAATTGCACTCTTAACGGTAAAGAATATGTCTTTATTTCATGCATAAGTTTTCATTGTTTGCAACAACAACTAAACATACAAACCAGGGAATCAATCAATGACACCAAATTCTTAATAAGCATCAAATCACATTTTAAGTACACATAAATTACTAGCTTCCCATAAAATTTTTACAAAGTTTGAACTAATTCCTTTTGTTAAACTTGAAAGAAGTCATAGGACTTTAGGCCTAAATTAACCATGGGATTTATAACTTAAAGAATGTTCATAATTAAATTTTCACTTAAGATAAAAGGAGCAAGTCTTGAGCTTTAGAGATTTAGGTGACATCTTTGAATTATTACCATGCTATGCAACCTTATTTTAATCTTATCTTTATAAGGTGATAGCTTGGAATTATAAACATGATATGCAATTCTATTTCTTTATCTTTAAGATTTAAGGTGATAACTTAAAAATTAAACATGATGCAAGAACTTGTAATATAAACATGATGCAAGAAAAAATTGACTTTAGTTTTACATTCTCCAATTCTATTCTTAAAGAATAAATTCTTTAACTCCAATTATCGATTCATAAGCAAGTCTTTGAGCTCTAGGATTTTTAGGTGATGACATAAAATAAACATGTCATGCATTGAAGCCATTATAAAATAAAGTGAGAGCATAAAATAAACATGAGATGCAACTTCTTTATTATCTTTAGAGATTAAGTGACAACTTGAAATTTAAACATGAAATGCAAGCTTGGAAATTTAAACATGAATATGCAAGTTCATTTATTCATTCTTGAGAATTTAGTGATGACATAGAAAGTAAACATGGTTATGCAAGGCATAAACTTAAACATGGATGCAAGTTCATTTTATTTCTTTACTAGAGCTAAGACTTTAGTATAAATTCAACCCAATATATCTTAGCAAGACAAAGTGAAAAATACATCTTTCAAGTTCTAAACTCAAGATCATAAAAACATCATAAAAATATTATTCTTTAAAGTTTTGCATCAAGTGGAACTTTCAAGCTTTAACTTGTGATGGATTCACAACCCACCTCAAGGTCCTCATCATCAAGCCATCATCTTAGTCCCACCTAGGCCATATGGCTGAATTGTTCAAAGAAAAGGAAGAAGAAAACCAAATGGAAAAACTAGAGAAAATCCATGAAATCATCATTTTGAACCAAGAACAACACTTAGCAAAGCATAGAAATAAACTTAAAAACAACTCCCTACCTAATCTGATTTGAAGGAAAGGAAGAGAACTTGGTTTCCTTGAGTGAAATGAAAGAAAATATTCTTGAAAACTTGAAGAAAGAATTCAGCCAAGAGGAGGAGGAAATGAGAGCTTTTGGTGCTCCTAAAACTAGAATTTGTGTAAGTTATGAACTAAGCATCTAAACTATCTTCAAGCATGCCTATTTATAGAGATTTTGCAGCTCATAAATGGACAAAGGAAGGAAAGAAATCTGACCAAAAATTAGATAAGGAAGAAAAATCATTTTGTTTGGTGGCTTAAACATGGAATCATGTTTCCATGTTTTCATGATTCTTTGTTTTCATTCTTTGGATTTTTGTGTAATAATTTTCTGACTTATTACTCAATAATTTCGTGCATTACAGCTTGTGGAAGAGGATTTTGTGTGTTCCATGTATTTTTTAGGTGTAGGCAAGGTATTCATGCAATTTAGATTTACGGTTAAGGGTTTAAGTGAATTACTAAGCAATTTGGGTGTTTTAAGCAATCTAATCAATCTAAATAAATAATTTTGACTCTAGATTAGTAATTAGAATTTAATAAGCTTTAATTTGAGCCTAATATTGTTTAGGTTTCCAAATCAAAAATCTCAAAATTTGCAAAACTTGGTCATTTAACCTAAAATATTTTAGTGAGGTAAGTTTTAGGGGCGTTTTGGTCATTTTGCGAAACTCAAAATTTTCTTCCTCTATCAACACACATAACACAAACAATGAACATCCCCTTGTTTCAGTAAAATAACCTTAGGGGCATTTTGGTCATTTTACATGTTATTTGCAATAGCACGAATTGAACTTTTCTTCTAACGTTATATTCCTTTATTAAGGATTGTTTGGTCTCAAATTTTATATAATATTTACCTACAAAATTCTAATTAAGGGTGTTACATATCAACATAAATATATGATTTCATAATGCTTCAAACCTATATATATATATATATATCATTCATTCATTCATTCCTCATAAAACAATCTTTAAATTCCATAGCATGCATTCATACACATTAAAATTGAATCCAAGTCATTAATTCAAGGTTTTATCACAATTCCAGCACCTTGATTTCACCCCATTATGGCACAATTTTATTTGCACATCAACCAATCAATTCGGGGGCTATAAAAATTCTCAAGGACACTTCAATGTGTCCACAAGGTTCCATAAAAATTTCAGAGTAAAAATCATTCTCTAGCTATGGTAAATTTGTTTTTACAAATTTGGTGCTCAAAGGCCACTTACACTCTTAGGATCGAAATCTCATACTTTTTAACCCCAGCAAATGATTGAATCAACTCATAAGAAAAATTGACTTTATACTTCAAGATGTTATCCACACTCTGTAAAAATTTCAGAGGATAAATCAATCATTTGCTATGTTAATAAAATTAGATAACTTTAGAACATTTCAGCCAGCATCTAGACAATTTCATTATTGATCTTGTTTAACTCAAAATCAGAACCCAAGAAAATTCATGGGACTAGCCCAAGATGTTAGATTGAATATGTTTTTTTTTAGCTCACGAAAATGCCTACAACATGCCTAGAAAAATCGTGATCATACACTGCTTGCAAGAAAATCCAGCAAGTATCACTCAACATCTTTTTGATAAAAGTGATTCCTGTCATCATTCAAACATACCACCAAAATTAAAACATCAATATCCATGTGTTATCAACCAATAAAACTAAGAATTTCAAGCTTAATCAAATCAGAAATTTCTAATAATTTTGAAAGAAAAGTAGATGGATAAAGCCCTACTTGTTACTTAGAAACACTTGCTCTTGTTTTGGCTTTACTCCAGGAGTTCCTACACCAAATTCTGATCCAAACTACTCAAAACCTCCTTTAGGGCAGCAATAGCAACAGCTACAATTGATGAGAAGGATGGTGGGGATTCTCTATAGAGGATTGATTTAGGGAATTCAAGGGATAGGTGATAGTTTGATGCTTTGGTTATGGAGTTTGGAGTGTAACTTTAAGGTTTCAAACAAGGTCATGTGTATTGATGAAGAAAACAATAAGGAGGCTGAAAAGGAAGTGTCTTGGCCAAACCTTGAAAAAGAAAAATGAGAAATGTGGTCTTGTGTTCATTTATTGCATATGTTGTGTTGTAATGTATTTCTATCACAAATTAATTCCTTAAAGTAAAGTTGAAATTTTGTAATGCTCTCATTGGCTAGTCATAAAGGCAAGTGGCGTCTCTTTTGGGCCATACACTTATCACATTAGGTTGCAAGTGGCACTGTAAGCTTCATACGGTATACAAACTACACATCATAATTTAATCGAACAGGAAAATACCGTACTAGTAAAATAGATATTGCCCAAAAATTAATTCCAGCTCTAAAATTCTCATTCCATGCCATTTCTAATCTCAATCCTATAATTTCTTAGTTTTGGGTATCTCGTTTCCAATTAGAGTTTCGGCTGTCTAGATGGGTGTGGGCCTGCAAGGTTACTATTCACCCCGATCGAATTTTTTTTTTTTTTGGACAGGTCCATTGGGTCATTCTCATCATTGCTATACTATCAGATTTTTGAAATTATGACTAATAAAGCTCAAATTAATTTTTAAAGAATTTTTTAGGGTGTTACAACTAAAGCAAAAAAAAAAGGAAAAAGAAAATGACAGCTTGCTAGATCGAAAAACCAAAAGGGCAGTCTTGGCAAAAGTTAGAGGGAAAAAAAGGAAGAAAAAGCAAAAAAAAAAAAAGGAAAAAGAGAGAAAGGCTTGCTCAAGTGAAAACTAAAGATGTCAGTCCAAAATTGGGGCAAAATCAAATAAAGAAGCAAAAGTCCAAAGCATCACAAGGTCAGAAACTAAAGATAAGATCAAGGGGCATTGGAAACAAGATCAAGAGCGAGAGAGGAGAGATAGGAGAATAATAAGGAAAACTACTCTCAAAATGGCTCATCTTGGATCAAACAGAGGCTTCTAAAAGTGATGCTTGGATGCCAAAACTGGGGCAAATTTCTTAGCATGAAATCATCTAGGTTTCATCATCATTCATCATGTGCAAAGTCATCTTATCATATTAGGTCATACACTTTCTTATCATTCATCATCAAATCATATAGGACATTCACCATGCCCATCAACATTTTCCATACCCCAAACTAGGGCAAATTTTTCTTTATATTTTTGTGAAGTTATCTCATCATTCATCATTTACACCATTAGATCATCTAGGCGTAGTTGTCACAAGTCATATTATTCATCATATCATTATTGCATCATTCAATCATCCCTACTTGCAATGTTGTAGCATGAATAATTGCAATGTTTTGTAAATATTGTCTATCATGAACAAGCATCACATATAATTCATTGAGCATCCATACTTTCTTTTTATGACACTGATCGCATTATGTACTTTTTCTATCATCACACCATTTACTTTTTTACAATTATCATATTATTCACCTTTTAATACTTACCATATCATTCACTTTTCAGCAGTATCACATCATTTACTTTTATGTATTATCACATCATTTAATTTTTAGTAGTATCACATCATTTAATTATCATATCATTTACTCTCTTGCAGTATCACATTATTCACTTTTCTATACTATCTCATTGTTTACTTCTCAATTATCACATCATTTACTTCTTCGCATTATCACTTCATTTACTTTTTACAGTATCATAATCACAACATTTACTTCTTTACATTGTCACATCATTTACTTTCTATCCCGATCATTTACTTTTGATCTCGATCATTTACTTTTCTGTCCTGATCATTTACTTTTAAGTCTCAATCCCGATCATTTACTTCTCCTAGTCATTTACTTTTGATATGATCATTTACTTTTCTATCCCGTTCATTTACTTTTCAGTCTATCCTAATCATTTAACTTTCAGTCTAAATCCTGATCATTTACTTTTCAGTCTAAATCCTAATCATTTACTTTTCTGGCTTGATCATTTACTCTGCTTTCACATGCATTTACTTTCAGATTTTAAATTTCAGATGCCTTTACTCTGCTATCACATGCATTTACTTTCATAGATTTTAAATTTCACATGCTTTTACTCTACTTTCACATGTTTTTACTTTCATAGATATTTACTTTCACATGCCTTTACTTCGTTTTTATATTTACTTTCACAAATTTTAAATTTCACATGTCTTTAATTCGCTTTCACATTTACTTTTACATGCCTTTACTCTATTTTCACATGCGTTTACATGCCTTTACTACTGCTTTCACATGTTCTTCCACAAATTTTAAATTTCACATGCCTTTACTTCACTTTCACATTTACTTTCACATGTTTTTATATTTCACATGCATTTGCTTTCACATGTTTTTTATATTTCACATGCATTTGCTTTTACAGATTTCACTTTCACATGCATTTATTTTCACATGTTTTACACATTTCACATGCATTTGCTTTCTCAAATTTCACTTTCACATGCATTTGTTTTCACATGTTTTTATATTTCACATGCATTTGCTTCAGATTTCACTTTCACATTCTTTTACATTTCATATACATTTAGTTTTCTCATACATTTCATTCCCTACTTGACATTAGCAGTGTGCATTCATCATGAGGTCATATGGCATCTTTCATTAGAACATTAGCATCATGTATCCATCCTCTTCATGAAATCATCTAGCATCATTCACTACATCATTTTGCATTGTCATCATACATTCATTGTCACTGTGCATTGGTCATCTATTAGCATCCATTCAGAAAATTTCTATCATACACTTATCATCATCAACATCACCATCATGCATCAACTGGACAAAATATGTGTTCATATCTTTGCTTGTCTCTTAGCAAAATGTCAAAGCGAAGTCTTCATATTTTTCATTAAACAAGTAAAGAGGGGCAATTTGAACACCATATTTTGTCCGGTATTTTTATCTTCACTTTTTTATTTTCATAAAAAATAAAAAATAAAAATAAATAAAATAAAAAAGTGTCAATCTTCTGAACCGTTTTCATTTTTTTCTATTTTAAAAAAATAAAAATAAAAAAAAGAAAGAAAGGAAGAGAAATGCTAGTTGGTAGTGTCCTTCCTTTGTTTGGTCATCGTCAAATTTAGAAAGAGTGGCTCCAGAAATCCTAAATTCAAAACAATTTGAAGACAAAGATCCCTCAATTAGAGATAAAATCCTGGGAAAATCAATCTGGAAAATTTAATTTAATTGGCAAAGCATGTATAAATACAGGAATTCATCATCAGAGAATGGAGAAGCCAATCACAAGCAGAACACAGATAGGGAAATGCAGCGGCACCAATTCACAACCACTTTCACCTTCATTCTCCGACCACGACATATAACCTCCTATCACAGGCCATAGCCCTCATTGTTCCCTTCTTTCCATTGCTTTCATCAATATCTACCTTAAATCATTATCACAACTTGGAATTATCACAATCACCACCACCATCTGCAACCCAATTAAAGCCAAGCCAAAAACCAAACAAAACTAATCAGTATATCAAAACCAAAACAAACCTAATATCAATAAACCAAACTCAGAAAAGAAACACAAAAAAAGGGAAAGAGGGGAAGCCGTGGTGGACTCCACCATGAGCCACCTTAACCATCGCCGAGTTCCATCATGTCCAAGTCGCGAACCGCTACAAAAACCAGGCCGCAAAACTTTACTGCACCTTCGTCTTTATCGTGAACCATGTAACACCCTGAAATTTATTTAAAAATTAATTTAAGCTTTAGTAGTCATAATTTTAAAAATCTAATAGTTTAGCAATGATGAGGATGACCCAACGGACTTGTACAAACAAAAAAATTTCAGGTCGGGGTGAATGGTAACTTTGCGGGCCCCACGGCTTGCCAACAGCCGAAACCCTAGATTCGGGCCTCAAGGTGCCCAAAATTAGGAAAATTTGGGAATAAGGTTATAAATAGGTGGGAATGATAATTTTATACTTAGAATTAAATTTTGAATAATATAAATTTAATCGGGTACGGTGTTTACCCGTTCGGTAAAATTTTGGTGTGCGATTTTTTACACGAAAGATATTTCCATCACCACCAATGGATAATATCCATCTAGTTAGGACATGTGGAAGGCCAAGATTTAATCTTGGAATCCATGATTAAATCTTAGCCATCCATTTTGCTTTATCACAAAATATCTTTATACATCCATTATAAGATCAACACATGTTCTAATCTTCTTCAAGAAGCCAAATCCTCCTTCATTAAGCTTCATTTTTGTGCAGCCTTAAAGGAGAGAAGAAACAGCCACCATTTTCATCTTCAAGAGCTTGATCTTGATTTCTAAGCCCAAAAATCCTAGTCTAGAGTTGTGGAAACCTCAAAGTTCCTTCATAAAACTTGTTATACACCTTGATCTCTATAAATCTAGCCGAACAAAATCTCTATTCCTCATCAAACCTTATCTTGTTACCTCACACATCACTGATATAAGAAGGGTTTGAAGTTGGTTTGGGAGCTTTGGCATGGAAGGGATCAAGCTTGGATCATCTTGGAGCCAAGGAGCCACTAAGTTACTAAAAGTAGGGTTTTTGTTGCCTTTCTTTGTCAAATTTTTCTGATCTATTTTGGGTTGAGCTAGGTCCAAAATTTCTGATTGAATTGGTTGATATTATGTTGATATTGATGTGTGAATTTTGATGGTGTGTTTGGATGATGTTAGAAAATGGTTTTTATCAAAATAAATTTGGACTAGGTTGCTGGAATTTCTGTTTTCCTGCAGGCAGCAGTTGTTCATGAATTTACTGGTATAGTTATGGGTAGTTTCATGAGCTATAAAAATTATATGTTGGAGTTAACATCTTAATCTAACTACATGAATTTTCTTGGGTGTTGAATTTAAGGTTTAATGCCTGAAAAAAATCAGAAATCGAAATTAGACTTGATGCTGTCTTGATGGTTGAAACTGAAGCACTAAAGTTTTCCAATTTTATTACCATAGAAAATGATTGAAATACCCCTTGAAATGTTTACACAAAGTTAATAATGTATTGAAGTATATCTGTAAATTTTATTGTGCATTGATTCAATCATTTGCTAGGGTTAAAATTTATGAGAACTCTGTCTGAGTTGGGAATTGGTGGTCCCTGACCACTGAATTTGTACAATTTATTGAAGGAGTTAGAGAGCTCCATTTGTCTTGAAGTTTTTATGGAGCCTTGTGGACATATTGAGGTATCTTAGGGAATTTTTACAGCCTTTAAATTGGTTGTTTGATTTGTGAACTAAATCGTTCTCAGGTAAGCCTAAATTCTGCCAAAATGCTATCTTTGTATTGGAAATGAATTAAACTCTTGATCTAGGAGTCAAGTGAAGTTTAGTTCAAGTATGATGTATATGAAATTGGTTTATGAGTAGTGAATGGGAATCACTTGTGGTTGACTGTATATATGTCTGAAACATTATGAAATTCAGAAACTATGCTAATGTATGTAGTAAGGTGAGCTTGAGGATGATGTATGTACTAAGTAAAGAATGAAGTCCCCTTTAGTTCAAAAAGGGCACGCAAAGGTCCCCTTTAGTCTATAAAGGGCACGGGAAAGGTCCCCTGAATGTGTAAAGGGCACGGAAAAGGTCCCCTGAATGTGTAAAGGGCACGGAGAGGTCCTCTTTAGTCCAAAAAGGGCAAGAAAAGGTCCCCTTCAATGTATCGAGGGCACGTAAAGTTGAAAATGAATTATTATGATGTTGAGTAGTATGACATATGTATACTGAGCAATGGAGTAATTAAAATAAATCCACTTCGGAAGAATGACTTTTGAACTTTAAAATGAACCTTTGATATATGTTGCATGCTCACAATTTTACTAATAAACCGAAGTGGCTGGGATGATAACGATGACATGAGTTTCATTATATGTTTTGGGGATGCCTCCTGAGAATTTTAGAATTCTCGCCCCTATGTGTTTGTTTCCGTGTCATCTCCAGGTTACTCCCAGAGAATAGTGAAGCCCTTCAAAGAAGACTGAATTGGAATTTCTGGAGCTTAGTAGTGGAGACTTTACCTGTTGTACTTAGATATGTACATGTATCTGTAAATATAGTAAAGAATAGATGTGTACTAAAGCTCATAGAAGAGCTTCCTTTTGTACATGACTTGTACTAAATAAATACTTTGTTTCCTTGCTATATATTTTGATAGAACCACGAGTTAGTTACTACACGATTCGATTGATTCTTGCTATAGATAATTAAGAAAGGTCCGCTAATTAATGAGTAACAACTCTCGAGTATAACGTCATAACTTAAGAATGGGGTTGTACTTGGGAGGATGTTACATTATGGTATTGAGCAGTTCATCCTTGTTGGACCTTGAGGAATGGACTAGCTATGCTTCCTTAGTAAATGCCATGCATTATAATTCCATATATGTGTATGACTACTGGTTAGGAATGTTGTGTGTTACTGCCATACTTAGCTTGGTATTGAGCCTAATCAACTCAATATTTTGTTTGGTGTGATAGGAATCAATGACTTCAAATCGGCGCAATAGGACCGAGCTGGAAATGAAGCTAATATGATGGATACGTTCCGTGAGATGGCCGGCAATGAGAGAACAAGCAGTTGCTAACCGAATGATGGAAAGGTTGGGGGGGGAGGAACAGAACCCTGGTAACCCTGGAGGGAATGAAATGGATGTTGAATATAAAAATTTTGTGGAGTTTTGAAAAGCGAACCCCCACCATTTCAAGGAGCCTTCAATCCAAGTAAAGCTGAAGAATGGATTAAAGCCATGGAGAAGAGTTTCTCAATTCTTCCTTGCACAAAGATCCAAAAGTTGGCTTTTGCTACTTACATGTTAGAAGCATATGCTGAATTCTGTGGGTTGGTACCAAGGGATTGTTCGAAGCATCCCAGACTGAAGTTACCTGGATATCTTCAAGGAAGCTTTTTACCATAAATATTTCCCTATTTCGGTATGGAATGCGAAAGACTTGAATTCATGGCACTTAAGCAAGGATCTATGAGCATAGTAGAGTATACGGCCAAATTCGAAGAACTCTGCAAATTTTCTACAATTTATCAACGTGACAGACAAAGCCTGGAAGTGCATGAAGTATGAAGGAGGATTACGTGAGGACATTGAAGATGCTGTGGGACTCTTAGAGATCCGCAAATGCAACATTGGTAAACAAGTGCCGTCGTGTAGAGGACTCTAATAAGAAGCTAGCAACTGCTCAATCTGCTAAAGAAACTTCTAATAAAAGATTGGCCCTTGAAGACCAAGACTATGACGATGATCCCCCCTTGAAGAAGCTATTTCAATCAAGACCACATAAGGATAAACAACAATGGTCAACCACGAGCCAAGATTGTGCAAAATGTGGGAAGAACCATGGAGGTAGACCTTGCTTGACTGGGTAAAACGTATGCTATCGCTGTGAAAGCTAGGACACATAATGAGAGAGTGTCCAAATAGAAATTCAAAGCCAACTACAAAGTCACAACAGAATAGGGTCTTCACCATAAGTGCTAAAGGGACGTCACCACCCAAGAATTCGACCTAAGGTAGGAATATTTAGGATTCAATTGTTCCCTTTTGTTTGCCTATGTGTGAATTTCTTGTTTGATTTATGAAAATTGTCTTTTGGGATTGTTTTCTAATGAATTTTGAGGGCAAAATTCTTTTTAAGGTGAGTGGTAATGTAACATCCTGAAATTTATTTAAAAATTAATTTAAGCTTTAGTAGTCATAATTTTAAAAATCTAATAGTTTAGCAATGAGGATGGCCCAACGAACCCTACAAAAAAAAAAAAATTAGTAACTTTACGGGCCTAACGGCCTGCTGGGAGCTAAACCTAGATTCGGGCCGAAAGTGCCCGAAATTAGGAAAATGTGGGAATAAGGATATAAATAGGTGGGAATGATAATTTTATACTTAGAATTAAATTTCGGATAATATCGGTTTAATCGGTATTTGTTACCCGTTCGATAAAATTTTGGTGTGTGATTTTTTAACACGAAAGATATTTCCATCACCACCAATGGATAATATCCATCTAGTTAGGACATGTGGAAGGTCAAGATTTAATCTTGGAATCCAAGATTAAATCTTAGCCATCCATTTTGCTTTATCACAAAATATCTTTATACATCCATTATAAGATCAACACATGTTCTAATCTTCTTCAAGAAGCCAAATCCTCCTTCATTAAGCTTCATTTTCGTGCAGCCTTCAATGAGAGAAGAACCAGCCACCATTTTCATCTTCAAGAGCTTGATCTTGAGTTCTAAGCCCAAAAACCCTAGCCTAGAGTTGTGAAAACCTCAAAGTTCCTTCATAAAACTTGTTCTACACCTTGATCTCTACAAATCTAGCCGAACAAAATCTCTATTCCTCATCAAACCTTATCTTGTTGCCTCACACCTCACTGATATAAGAAGGGTTTGAAGTTGGTTTCGGAGCTTTGGCGTGGAAGGGATGAAGCTTGGATCATCTTGGAGCCAAGGAGCCACTAGGTTACTAAAAGTAGGGTTTTTGTTGCCTTTCTTTGTCAAATTTTTCTTATCTGTTTTGGGTTGAGCTAGGTCCAAAATTTCTGATTGAATTGGTTGATATTATGTTGATATTGATGTGTGAATTTTGGTGGTGTGTTTGGATGGTGTTAGAAAATGGTTTTTATCAAAATAAGTTTGGACTAGGTTGCTGGAATTTCTGTTTTCCTGCAGGCAGCAGTTGTTCACGAATTTTCTGGTAAAGTTGTGGGTAGTTTCATAAGCTATAAAAATTATTTGTTGGAGTTAACATCTTGACCTAACTACATGAATTTTCTTGGGTGTTGAATTTAAGGTTTACTTCCTGAAAAAAATTAGAAACCGAAATTAGACTGATGCTGTCTTGATGGTTGAAACTGAAGCACTAAAGTTGTCCCATTTTATTACCATAGCAAATGATTGAACTACCTCTTAAAATTTTTACACGATGTTAATAACATGTTGAAGTATATCTTTAAATTTTATTGTGCATTGATTCAATCATTTTCTAGGGTTAAAAATTATGAGAACTCTGGTCTCCTGGGAATTGGTGGTCCCTGACCATTGAATTTGTACAATTTATTGAAGGAGTTAGAGAGCTCCGTTTGTCTTGAAGTTTTTATGGATCCTTGTGGACATATTGAGGTATCTTA
This sequence comes from Dalbergia oliveri, assembly GCA_030441495.1. Lineage (NCBI taxonomy): Eukaryota > Viridiplantae > Streptophyta > Magnoliopsida > Fabales > Fabaceae > Dalbergia > Dalbergia oliveri. The sequence continues at coordinate 33,460,411 of JAMLFY010000003.1, read as the reverse complement.
GGGAATTTTTACAGCCTTTATATTGGTTGTTTGATTTGTGAACTAAATCATTCTCATAAGCCTGAATTCTTCCAAATGCTGTCTTTGTATTGGAAATGAATTAAACTCCTGACTAGGAGTCAAGTGAACTTTAGTTCAAGTATGATGTATATAAATACATGTTAGTGACATTAACGATTGGTTTATGAGGAGTGAATGGGAATCACTTGTGGTTGACTATATATATGTCTGAAACATTATGAAATTCAGAAACTATGCTAATGTATGTAGTAAGGTGAGCTTGAGGATGATGGTTCAAAAAGGGCATGCAAAGGTTCCCTTTAGTCTATAAAGGGCATAGGAAAGGTCCGCTGAATGTGTAAAGGGCACGGAGAGGACCTCTTTAGTCCAAAAAGGGCAAGAAAAGGTCCCCTTCGATGCGAGGGCACGTAAAGTTGAAAATAAATTATTATGATGTTGAGTAGTATGACATATGTATACTGAGTGATGGAGTAATTAAAATAAATCCACTTCGGAAGAATGACTTTTGAACTTTAAAATGAAACTTTGATATATGTTGCATGCTCACTAATAAACCGAAGTGGCTGGGATGATAACGATGACATGAGTTTCATTATATGTTTTGGGGATGCCCTACTAGAATTTTAGAATTCTCACCCCTATGTGTTTGTTTTCGTGTCGTCTCCAGGTTACTCCTAGAGAACAATGAAGCCCTTTAAAGAAGATTGAATTGGAATTTCTGTAACTTAGTAGTGGAGACTCATATCTGTTGTACTTAGATATGTACATGTATCTGTAAATATAGTAAAGAACAGATGTGTACTAAAGCTCATAGAAGAGCTTCCTTTTGTACATGACTTGTACTAAATAAATACTTTGTTTCCTTGCTATATATTTTGATAGAACCACGAGTTAGTTACTACACGATTCGATTGATTCTTGCTATAGGTAATTAAGAAAGGTCCGCTAATTAATAAGTAACAACTCTCAAGTACGATGTCACAACTTAAGGATGGGGTTGTACTTGGGAAGATGTTACAAACCAAGCCAGGAGGAACTCCTCAAAGCCCAGCGTGAGGAGCCCAACCACCTTGTCTCGTGCCTCCGCACCACCATTCCAGCCATCACCACCCCTTCCCTTCCTCATTTCAGATCCACCCTTCCATAGCCGTGAATAACTGCATCATTGCAGTGGGTCAGCTCCCTTATCCTCGAACAACTGTAAGCTCCTCGACTCTTCTTCCATCAATGTCGTTCACCTGCGAGGCCAATCTGCCTATCACCGTGCGTTGGCAAGGAGCCACTACCCAACCATGCCACATAATCACCCTCTCCTTACCATGTACATCGTTGTCACTTGCTTGGTCTCCCTTTATTTCTTTTCCCTTTCTTGTGCTGCAATAAGTTAGTTTTAGAGAATTAGGATAGTTTAATTTCTTGGCCATGTCTTTCCTTTTTGTTTCCTTTGGATTCTTTTTTAGGCCACTTGGGCCTTTGTTCTATTTTTTGTTTTGTTTGGTGGGTCTGGTGCTATGCTTTTTGGCTCTAAGTATTTTTTTAGTTTAGTCCTTTGTCTTTTTTTTATTTATTTTCTTAGAGTGGACTACATCTTGGGCTTGTTAGAATCTCAGGATTTTATTTTATTTATTATTATTTTTTTTTGAAAACAAAAAAAATGTCCTATCAAAAATCATTTTTTTCCCATGCAGCAATCAATAGCTATGATTAAGAGGTTGGTGCCTCCTTCACAACCGTTGAATTGTAAGGCTTTATAAGGAGCCTAGTACTACCTTGAATCCTATAGAAACAGATGTTTTTCTTTTAAATATTTTTTGATTAAAAATATTTTCACAAATAAAATCAAGTAACACATCTTTTTTTTTTTATTTAATTAAAATCCATCAACTCAGAATCATTTTCTATGAGAATGATGTGGCTTTGAGTTCCTCATTGCACAGAGGATACGTCAGCATAGCCAACAACTATCAAGCCAAAATTAACTTTTCCTTAAATTTGTTCTTTCTTTATTTATTTTTGTTCCTTTTTTATTTGTAAATAATTATTGTGAATTTTTGGGGAAAAATAAATATTATTAAAGTTATAATTTATTTCCATAATAAGCTCTAGGGTAGGGTAATCATATTTATATGGATGTATTAGGGGTGCAAGTGGGATTAAGTTTCTACCATTCCCTAATCATAATCAGACTCCAATCCTCAAAACTCTTAAAAAGACCAGTTTGCAAACCAAAAGGTTTCTCAATTTTAACCATAATTAAAATTGGTGGCGACTCCCATTTTTTATTTTTTAAAATCGGTTGCCATCCTTGTCATGGCGAGTTCGTTTGAGCACAATATCTCTTTTTATAGATAGTTTTCCTTGTGACCATTGCCATTGATCAGATCTCCAAGTTACACATGTTGATCATCCATTTGTGTCTTGGGAAAAAGTCTAGAAGAATAGCATGTCTGTTGTTAGAGCTTTTATAGAAGCTCTTGTAAGTTTGAGGTTTCTGATGTCTTTTCAAAAACTATTCTTACTTTCTGAACATGATTTCTAAACTCTTTCTCCTATAAGCTGAGGTAGTTGACCACGATGGAAGAAGAGATGACTAACTAATATGAAAATGGGTCTCACTTAAAATTTGAATCTCAAAAATTCAAATTTTCCTCTTTTCTAGTAACGTTCAACACTCAGTGAAGTAAGCTTTCTGAAGTGCAGAATAAGTTCCTTAATAATTCTTCAAACTTTTAGTCTTTAATCCAATCTTTATGAAGATAAAAGATTTGCCATCATGATGACTGAAGATTGTGTAACATGTTCTCAGAGTTTGCTTGATATCTTCATTTCAAGCACTCTTTCTGATGTCTAGTGCTACTTTCTAAGAGTCGTCCCTTGGTTTCTTGTTCTTGATTTAATATCCTTTAATCCGTAGGCATGTAAACATACTTTGCTTGATATAATGTTCACTTATGTTATGTTCAATCTCTTTATATGAGATAAATCATGTTTACACATGCAAAGTGAAATTATTCTTGCTTCAAGTCCATGTTATGCTCTCCGAAGTATTTGTATGCTATGTCAAGAAACTCAAGGTAAACATTAGTCATTCTTCAAAGTATTTTCTATAAATTTTCTTTGTTGTCATTCAAAACATATTTCATTAAAACCTTTAGAAGGGTTCTGGAGCTAACAGTTGTTAGCTTGCCTCAGACTAAGAGGGCTAGGATAGGTCCTTAAAGAGTTCTTCCTCTGATCATTTTAAAGAAAACATCCTGTCTTCCTCACTCTAGACTGCGGATTATCCCTCTTCTCAAAGGGTGGTGAGATTATTGCCTCTTCTTAGGACAAAAATACCTTTGAAGAGGTAGGGATTGCTGGGTTTTAAAGTGGCTAGAAGTGTATGCCCTTTGTTCTTGTGCCATGGCTCAGCACTTAGAGTTAAAAGATAGATTAGCAGGCAAGGTTGTCACCTAACTTAGGTGAAAATGGAGACGCTAAAAGCTAACCATGTTGAGGGGGTAGCTAAGCTTAAGGAGAAATTAAAGAAGACAAGTTAACTCAACTTGAGAATGGAGCTTAGAGAAAAGGAGCTGACCACTAAAATTTCTGACCTTGAGAGTTTGGTGCATAACAAGGAGTATCAGTGGGCTGCTCGTCTCCAAGGTTGAGCAAGAGAAAACTTTTTTGGAGGAAAAGGTAGCTTTATGTAACATCCCAAAATTTTGAAGGTCTTAGATTAAATATGGATTCTTAGGATTATAAATATAGAAATTTATTTGAAAGATTAGTAACAAGCCAAACAAGTGGCTCAGTGGTTAAAGGCTTGTAGTTTGAAGTAGAGGATTTAAGTTCAAATCCCATAAGAAGACTTTTTTGGATATTTTTGGCATAATTTCAACAAGACAACTTTAGAGTTATCTAGAAGCATGTAAAGGTGGTAGTTTTGATAAGGTGATAGGTGGTTTGATGGCTAACAAGTGTGAAATAATGGAAACTTATGGGTTTTGATTGCTATGATATAAGTTATGCATCTTAACCTTTTTGAAAAGCCAAATTCTCACCCTTATATATATTCGCACACCACCACTCACAATTCTTCCTCTTTGTTGTTGGTTTTGTGCAACTTAGAGAGTGTGGAGAGTAAGTTCTTATGCAAAGTATGTGAGTTCTTGAGTGTTGTGAAAAACACACATCCACTTTTCATTCTTCTTCTTCATTCTTCTTGTTCTTCTTCCATTGAATCCTCAAGCTATGTTCACCCTTAGAAAGGAGTGCCATTGTATTCATTTGGAGGCTTGAAGAACACAACACACCACCCCAAAAGGAAGAAGAGGTCATGGCACTAAGGAGTAAAGGAGAGAGAGTTCTTGAAGCATTTTGCACAAATCTAGAATTCATCATTCGAGGTAAAGGTAAAATTCCACCTATTGTGTGATATATTATGACAATGGGGAGCTCATGTGTAACACCCGAAAATTACTTAAAAATTAATTTGAGCTTTGTTAGTCGTAATTTTAAAAATATAATAGTTTAACAACGATAAGGATGGCCCAATGAATGTTTAAAAAAAAAAAATTTGAGTCGGTGAATAGTAACCTTGCGGGCCCCACTGCCAAAGCTGAAACCCTAGATTTGAGCCAGAGGTGCCCGAAATTAGGAAAACATGGGAATAAGGTTAAAAATAGGTGGGAATGATAATTTTATACTTAAAATTAATTTTCGGGCAATATCGGTTCAATTGGGTACGGTGTTTACTCGTTTAGTAAAATTTCGGTGTGTAATTTCTAACACAGAAAACTAATTTAATCTCTACAAAATAAATGATCTTATCTCTTTAAATCAAATGAATGGCTAAGATTCAATCTTGAATTCCAAGATTGAATCATAACCATCCATTTTACTTTTTAGTTTAGGATTTATCTAGTTATATTATATAATATTAAGTCATTATTACTAGATATATATGAACTCATTTCTTCTTCAAAAAGCTAAGAAAAGTTCAGCCATTCCAGCAACTACATTACCTCCATTTCCAAGAGTTTCATCTTGCTTTCAAAGCCATTATACACTAGCTTAGAGTTGTCACAACCAAAATCTTCCTTTACTAAAATTGTTCTACACTTCAATATCTACAAATCTAACCGATTAAAATCCCAAACCTCCATCAATTCTCACTTTGATCTCTGACTTCCTTACTACCTAGAGGAGATTTGGTGTGTGATTGGGAGTCCTTAAAGTGAAGAGAAATCAAGGAGGGCATCCTTTAGAGCATAGAGCTCAAGAGCTCTCAAAGTAGGGTTTTTCTTTGCCTTTTCTTGTCCAATTTATTCTGATGTGTGTTAAGTGAGTTAAGTCCGAAATTTCTCTTTATATTGGTTGATATTAGGTTGATATTGATGTATTAAATTTGGTAGTATGTGTGGATGATAATAGAAGTCACTTTTATCAAAAAGATGTTGAGTGATACTTGCTGGATTTTTGGGTCTCTCAGGCAGTGTATGGTCACGATTTTTCTGGGCATGTTATAGTCATTTTCATGAGCTGAAAAATTTATATGTTCAAGTTAACATCTTGGAATAGTCCCATGAATTTTCTTGGGTTCTGATTTTGAGCCAAACTATTTTAAAAAAATCAATAACCGAAATTGTATAGATGCTGATTGAATTGTTGAAACTGAAGCAATAAAGTTATCCGATTTTATTACCATAGAAAATTATGGATTTAATCTTTGAAATTTTTACAGGAAGTGGATAACACATGGAAATATTACTGTAAATTTTATTGTGAGTGATTTCAATCATTTTATAGGGTTAAAAATTGTGACAACTCTGGCCTAATCTGTGGATTGGTGGTCTTGACCACTAAATTTGTACAATTTCCTGGGTTTGAGAGCTCTGGTTACATTGAAATTTTTACAGGGCTTCCTAGACACATTGAAGTGTCATGGGGAATTTTTGTGGCCCTTGAACCGACCATTTGGTAGGGACATTAAATATTGGTACTGAAATGATAAATCTGCCCCTGTGCTGAAAAGGTGAAAATGCCTTAAATTAATGATAACGTAGTATATAGTTCAAGTATCTGGTATATGAATGCATGCTAATTGTTTTAGAGATTATTTCACAAGGCATGAAAGAGACTCCAATGTAATTGAATGCCTACATGTATGGTAAGCATGCCTTTGAAAAAGAGAAAATAACATGATCCAATTATATGAGAAAAGAGAATGTATAAATTTCACTTGTGCATGTTTTAACATATAGGAAAACGAGACAAGAGCTTATATGGATTGAAGGGGGAAGACAAGAATAAAGACTCCCTAGAAACTTTATCAGTCAGTAAACGTATCGGCTAGGAATAGAACTGTGTGTAATTCGAAAATGGAAAAAAATGAAGTTCGAGGCTCACAAGTAGGAATGAGCTCATGTCCTAGCAGTCTATTGTCTTTTGTGGAATTGTCTAATAGACACCTCTTGATGTGATATTAAGCCTTCCCTATGTTAATAAAAAGAAAAATGCACGGAATGAGATTCTATGGTCCCAAATAGTAATGCATAATTCATTACTGTAGTTACATCTTGATTTCACATAATGTACATACTTTAGTATTGATGCTTATAATTGTTGCATGAATGAACTTATTATTGATTTCTGCATCGTATTCTGGGAATTACCCTCCTGAGAATTTTATAATATTCTCACCCCTACAATTGCATGTACTTGTATTACTCAGATTCAGCAGATGCCATCCATAGTGTTCATCCTTGACTCGCCACAGTGGGTGTGGCATTATGACCCAAGCATTGGATTCCTGTATGCTGTAGGTCATTCCCAATTTCGTGTGTACATACTCTTTGGCCATTCTTTCAGTGCGTCCGTTTCCTGCGAGTTCGACCCTCTTTTCCTTATGATGGTGTGCCCCTTCACATGGTACACCCAGGTTTTTGACATCCCGGTCGCTCCAGCACCTCCTCCAGGACGCACCCGCCTCTTCATCATCATCCTTGGACTCGGACCCATTGGAGGGTCCTGACGCCCTTGGGGGAGGCGAGGCTATCATACCGATGGCCAACGGCGTCCTGGAGGAGGACGTGAGGCTTTTAGGGACCTTTGGCTTGTATTCAGCAATAGTGTAGTATTAGAACTTTCCTAGCTAGATTGATGTATTATTAGATATTCAGGTTCGTTTGTATTTATATGTGATTTTGTTGGACTGAATATTTGAGCAGGCTAGGTTCTTAGGCGATAGCGAGTCCTTTTGATATTGAGTCCCTGACTTTCTTAGGCGCCAACTAATCGGTTTGCTAGCTTGATGTACATATTATACACTCTGAAATTATGTCCATATATGTGAATACGCATTTTACAACATGCACGTCTAAATTGTTTTATGCCACTGCATTTCACCTAGTTTAAATCATGAATACAAGTAATACTCTCTAATTACTCTATTAACACTCGAGTAAAATATGGTAATTAGGAGGGTGTTACATCATGGCTTCATCTTGTCAAGGCTATGGCCTAGGATCCAAAAGGATGACTAAAGATGTTGTTTATGAACAATGCATGCTATGTTTTATTGTATGTTATTGTGATAATATTCTTATGATTGTTGTTGTATATATACATATGATTGAATTGGTTTTGGAAAATTAGAATGAAATTGTCATAATTAAGAAGCCATATTAGTATACAAGTGACTAAGAAAATAAGAAAAACTATGTGCATGCTTGTGTGTGTGTGGGTGTGTGTGTGTGTATTCAACCTTGATAGGTTGTTGTTGATAAAATTGTTAAGTTGTGTGAGTTTATCTTTTAAATATAAGAATATTGATATATGATGAAAGCACATAAACAACCACATTAGAGAAACAACTAGAATCAAAACTAGGAATTTTATGAGTTTAGCCAAGAACACTTTGAATATTCACATGAACACTAAGAACACTAAGAACATGAAACAAATAGCAGTTCAATCTTAAATGCATAGGTTGGGAATCCTAAAAGATGTTAGACAATTAAAGGATAATAATTAAAATATATAATTAGATAGAATAAAGACAAAAACAATTAAATTAGAAACTTAGTAAAATCATAATATAGGTTTCGACCAATAGCTTATATACATAAACAAAATCAGTAAAATTGGGATTAGATGTTTTCTTTGTTATATATTTTAATAGAATCACGAATTAGTTACTACCCGATTCAATCGACCTTGCTATGGATTGTAACACCGTAATGATTAACTCAATACACCTAGGCAATCTGATTAATTACTAGACTTTACTCTTTGCTTCAGTTCCTTAATCATGCTTTGAAAATACTTAGTGAAATTACGAGCCATTTTTTTAAAAAAACATAATTGAAAACGTGAGTCACGCTTAACGTGAATGATTTAGCAAGATTTAAAAGACACATAGGGATTTACAAACATCACATCATAATATATTGGCTCCATCATACAACATCCATAAGCACACCATAATACATATACATAATAACCTTACTCATACATTCCCCTCTTAAACAAATACATCAAACTAGAATACATAAGACAACATATGCACTTAAAGTAAATAACCTTAAAGGCCGAAGAGAGCTATCTTAAAACTAGGGTATATGATCACACTCAAATCTATTAAGAACTTTCTACGGCCACTGCCCTGAAATGGTGGAATATATCCTATCTCCTGACGAATTCCTTTAGAAAGGGGCACACGAGATGTACTGGCTGGGACGCATAGATGATCTTCGTGCCAATCTTGGCTGCACCACGAGTTCCTCACTACCCTCTCTCACACGCGAGGAGTAGGAGCAGAGCTCTCCGAATATACATGAGTAGGGGTATCCTAAGGGATCCGTCTCAGAAAACCTCATTTGAGGGACATAATCAGGAATACCATGGACGGAGATGAAGCGGAGTAAGTACGTAGCATCCTTTCATCATATGGGTGGCCGTGTTCACAAACCATTTCGTCACCATACGAGAAGACGGGAAAAACGATAACTAGGAACGGGGTGTGCAAATGGATGTCCTACGAAAACAAAAACACAAACCGCGCACCTCCCTTCAAAGTGATATGAACGATGCTCTGGGTTGTAGTGAAATTCCCATATAGGGGTATCAACATATAGGACGAATGTCACCATCAGGATTGAAGACAATGATGGAAATAAAGAAAAGGGAGTGAGAATCTTGCTAAAGAATTCTAGGGTATCTCCTTCTATAGTGTCATCATCAAAGTCTCCAGGAACCTCGGGGTTATTATAAAATAGTGAGCATGCTAAGATTCATTATTAAGTTCAGAAAAGTACTTTACCGAGGTTCGTTAATTTTTAAATCATGCGTCTTATAATGCATCATAAACTTAGCATGTCATATTTATAATGAACTTTTCCTTTATCAGCGCATCATATTCCTCATCATCATATCATAATAACATGCATAGAAGAACATCATATTTCATTTCTTTCGTGCTTTAGGTGACTTAAAATCTTATCATCATCATTATTTTCCTTGGGGGCCGCCCTATACTCCACCCTTTTGGGAGTAATCTAGGTTATGAGCTCATACCTTAATAGTCGTCACTAGCATATACTTATCTCTTTTGATAAGTTAAAATCCAACTCTACCCTTTTGAGAGAACGGTTTAGGGGCAAGAATCACCTTTTCACCACCTATAGTCTGATGGGTCCAAATGATCATTTCCTCATAAATTTAAGTCACCATTAAGTCTTTGCATGTTATATCATAATATAATTCTCAATTCATAATCATTCATAACATTTTCTCGTTTATTGTCTTATTCTGGAATAATATATATACCAACTGTAATCATGCATCTGGAGATTCCAGAAAAAGAGGTGGGTCACAAATGGACACGCTTAAATACCAAGTCTTTCCTAGCCAGAACCTTTCCAAATTACACTTTTACAGGTAATATATTTCTTCCAACAAAGAATATTTCATTATTTTATGCATAAGCATTCTCATTGTTTGCAACAGCAACTATAACATGCAAGCCCGGAAATCATTCAATGACGTCAAATACTTAATAAGCATCAAATCACTACATAGACTTATCATTTAAAACATCAAAGAGGCATCATCATAAATCCTTATCGAAAAGCTGTCTTAAACAACCGAAACTCTAGAATCGGGCAACCTTAATTATTGAACTAATTAATTATGCATCTAAGGGACTTTATTACCATCAATTATAAGTCCTAAGAACGTTATTAAACAATATGGGGCAGCATAGACGTAAGTTGTTCTTAAGGTTTTATGTGCTAGAAGTTGCGTTTTTAACCCTTTCTCATTACCGTCTTTCCTTATGATGCTAAAATTAATTACTAAACCAATTATGAATCATTCTCCCTTATCTAAACATGATAAAATCTGGTTCTTAAGATCACTAAAGGCTCTGGATAGATTGCATAAATTTCATTATCTAGAGTTCTAGAAATCTTGCTTTACGATTGTTTTATATAGCTAGTTTCTCTTCTAACTTGCATATAATTGTTCCCTCATCAATAAACATAATAATCACAACTTTAAACATATTAAATCATCATCATACATTGGTAATAAACTCATATTAGTGGCTGAATCATGAACCTATCATAATCACATTTTAAGTGTACATGGAATACTAGTTTCTTGTAAAGTCTTTGCAAGGCCTCAAATTTCTTTTAGAAACTAATTCTTTTTGCTAAACTTGAAAGAATCTTCATGATTAAAATTCTCACTTAAGATAAAAGGAGCAAGTCTCTTAAGAGATTTATGTGATATCTTAGAATCATAAACATGCTATGCAACCTCATTTTAATCTTGTCATTATAAGGTGATAACTTGGAATTATAAACATGATATGCAAATCCATTTCTTTATCTTTAAGATTTAAGGTGATGACTTGAAAATTAAACATGATGCAAGAGCTTGAAATATAAACATGATGCAAGAAACTGGAGCGGTAGTCCGCAGGGACCCAAGGGAGAAGAGAATCTTAAGAAGGGAGCGGCGGTAATCCGCACTGGACCGGTGAAGGGAGAAGAGAATTATTATTACATCTTTTTAAGCTCCAATCTCAAGACTTTTTAAAGAATCAATTCTTTAACTCCAATAATCTTATTTCTTTGCTTGTGATACTTGGGCAAGTCTTTGAGCTCTAGGATTTTTAGGTGATGACATAAAAATAAACATGTCATGCGTTGATTCTTTTAGCCATTATAAAATAAAGTGAGAACATAAAATAAATATGAGATGCAACTTCTTTATTATCTTTAGAGATTAAGTGACAACATGAAATATAAACATGAAATGCAAACTTGGAAATTTAAACATGAGTATGCAAGTCCATTTATTCATTCTTGAAATTTTAGTGATGACATAGAAAGTAAACATGATTATGCAAGGCATAAACTTAAACATGGATGCAAGTTCATTGATTTCTTTACTAGAGCTCCTTCAAGACTTTATAGAAATACAAATTCAATATATATATCTTAACAAGACAAAGTGAGAAATACATCTTTCAAATTCTAAACTCAAGATCATAAAATTATCATAAAACATCATTCTTTAAAGTTTTGCATCAAGTGGAACTTTCAAGCTTTAGAGGCCTAACTTGTGATGGATTCACAACCCACCTTCAAGGTCCTCATCATCAAGCCATCATCTTAGTCCCACCTAGGCCATATGGCCGAATTGGTTAAAGGAAAAGGAAGAAGAAAACCAAATGGAAAAACTAGAGAAAATCCATGAAATCATCATTTTGAACCAAGAACAACACTTAGCAAAACATAGAAATAAACTTAAAAACAACTCCCTACCTAATCTGATTTGAAGGAAAGGAAGAGAACTTGGTTTCTTGGAGTGAAATGAAAGAAAATATTCTTGAAAACTTGAAGAAAGAATTCAGCCAAGAGGAGGAGGAAATGAGAGCTTTTGGTGCTTTGGAAAAACTAGAAATGTGTACAATTTTGAGCAAGCATCTAAGACTCCTTAAGCAAGCATGCCTATTTATAGAGGATTTAAGTTCATGTATGGACAAGAGGAGGAGGCATAATTTTGGATTTTTCATGGGGAACAAAGGGAGGAAAATCATTTCTTGTTTAAGGCATGTTTTATGCCATGTTTTAGGGAATTTTTTGGCATTTTGTTTTAGTGCATTATCTTGCAATAATTCTAATGATTATGGCTGAATTATTTCGTGCATTACAGCCTCATGGAAGAGGGTTTTGTGTGTTCCATGTATTATTTAGGTGTAGGCAAGGTATTCATGCAATTTAGAGAATTTACGGTTAAGGGCTTAGGTGAATTAGTAAGCAATTTGAGTGTTTTAAAGCAATTTTAGGTTCTAATCAATTTAAATAAATAATTTTGACTCTAGATTAATAATTAGAATTTAATAAGCTTTAATTTGAGCCTAATATTGCTTAGGTTTCGTTAGACAATCAAAAATCTCAAAATTTGTAAAACTGCACAAAGACGGGGCAAAACGGTCATTTTACTTAAAAATTGCCCGAGACCACCCGAGCTTAACCAATGGTTAATCATGGCTTAAAAACACCTTTTAACACATTTTAGTGAGGTTCGGCTAAGTCGGCACGCAAATCGAGTTAAAACCAGGGCATTTTGGTCATTTCGCACGTCGAGCTCAAAATTAGGATTCTTCTCCTCTATTAACACTCATAACACAAACAATCCCTTATTAACATCAAAACATCCCCTTGAGGATGGGTGGGGCCCACAATCCTCATTTTCTGAGTAAAATAACCTCAGGGGCATTTTGGTCATTTTACACGTACAGAAATTGGGGTTTGCAATACTTGCACAAATTGCTCCTAACTTCTCTTCTAACGTTATATTCCTTTATTAAGGATTGTTTGGTCTCAAATTTTATATAATATTTACCTACGGTAATTCGGTAATTCCTAATGACAGTAAACATTACAGTAAAAATTGGGGCGTTACATGGATAATTAAGAAAGGTCCACTAATTTGTAAGTAACAACTCTTAAGTATAATGTCATGACTTAAGGATGATGTTATACTTGGGAGGATGTTACAAAATGGTATCAGAGCAATTAATCCTTATAGAACCTTGAGGAATGGAGACTATACTTCCAAAGTATAGATAAGTCATGCCTTGAATCTTATCTATATAATAGGATATAGGGTTTAGATATGCATGACAGTATAGTTGTGCTGTAGTTGGTTGCTATTAGACTTAGCATAGTATTGAGCCTAATCAACTCAGTATCTTTGTTTGGTGTGTTCAGGAACTAATGTAGATGTACTAGGATCAGGAAGTTGAATTGAACGACATGATGAGTACTCTCCAAGAGATGGCTATCGATATGAGAGCACAAGCCGCAATGGCCAACTGGATAATGGAAAGATTAAATCAAGATGCAAAGGAGCTGGAATTCATGGCACTCAAGCAAGGATCCATGAGTATAGCAGAGTACACGGCAAAATTTGATGAGCTCTGCCAATCTTCTGCTATCTTCGGCGTAATCCTGATAAAGCTTGGAGGTGCATGGAGTATGAGAAGGTTTATGGGAAGATATTGAAGCGGTCATGAGTCTCTTAGATGTAACACCCTAATATTTAACCCAATACGCTTAGGACGTATCAAGATTAATTATTAGTCGTTACTTCCTTTAAAACTCTTTTAGAAATAACTTAGCAGAAAATACAAGTAAAATTTTTTTTTTGGAAGTAAAACATGTAAAACAAAGTGCGAGCCTTCGCGTGTAACATAAATGATACGTAAAGTGGAAGAATAAATAAATCATACAATTCAAAAGCCATAAAGAACACATCAACCATGAAAACATTCCTCATAACATTAATTAACATAGTTTAGTACATCGCTCCTGAAATATAAAAGAAACATAAAGTCTTACCCATACTAGTGGGTAGAGCTTGCAATACATAGAAACTGGAAATACATCAACGGAAAGGAAAATAAAAGCAAGTACATGGTAAGACCCCAAAGATAAAACGCCAACTATCACTACCCTCACTCCTCCTGATGATGCTAATCCTCGAATGGGGAAATGTAGCCCGCGAACTGACGGAGCTCCTCGATGTAGCCTAACGAAGCGGAGATCTAGGCATGGGAATCGAGGAGACGGCGTGGCCTCCGCGACGTGGTCACCTCTGGGCTCGACGCACCTCGCATGCCTCGGCTGGTGACGTGTCCTCGCTATCTCTCCGTGATCCATAGGAAATGAAGGGAAGAGCCCTCCGAGGGAGCTTCCAACTGAGAACGGGATACTCGGGGTATCCGGTGCCGCCCTCGAGGTCGCGTCCTCTCAAAGATCAGGTCGTCGTCAAAAGGTGAAGTCGGATCCAAATGATAGCTGGAGACGGGAAAGCAAACGGGCATCCTACGCACACAAAAATGCGCACCTCATAATGACCCTTGAAGTGGTAGGACTGATGCTCGGGTCATAGTGCACCTCCCAAGTGGGCGGGTCAATGAAGATCACGAACGACGCCATCAATATCTGAAGACATAACAGAAAGGGGAAGAGAGGGTGAGAATCTTGTTAAAGAATCTCAGTAGAGGAAATCCTCTATCCTAATATGATCGTTTACGTCCCAGGAACCTTGGGTTTATTATGAAAAGGTTAAGCATGCATAAGTTTATTATGAGGTTTTCACAAAGGTAAGTATCCAAGGTCTGTGTCTTTTATCATGAATCTTAATACATGTATGCAGCATAATAGTACATGGATGCATGGTAATACATTAGGCAGACAAACAGTAATCAACAACATATAAGTGGCATGAAACTTCTCTTTGAACATCATTCCTTCATCTTAATCTTGTGACACCAAACATAATAGTAAACGCACCCTTAAACTAGGCTATGAGCTCATACCTTAACTAGTCGTCACTAGTTCTTACTTATCCTCTTGATAAGTGAATCATAAATATAATCATAATCATAATCATCATAATCCCGACTTCCAGAGTACGAGTAGGGGGCCTAAGGATCACCCATCATGGGACTTTTTCCTTCTTTGAAACGCATCGACTGGTTAAGACTAGCGACTTTGTCCGCTTTGGCAAGCTAATGTCTATGCCCTCACGGTTTTATCTTCTCCTCAGGAAGGAGAAGTACGTCTAAGTGTGTCACCTCAAACATCATATTTCTCAAAAACTTTCTTATGCCTCTCAAATTTGATGGAAATTCGGTAGCATAACAGCTACTCTTGAATTTCCTCAAATTGAGTCATGCCACATAATCTCAATCACATGCATCATTTTCATGGAACTTTCTCAAATCAATAACTTTCTAGTTCACATGAGCATATTCCTCAATCTCATTCATATTTCGAAACCTCATGCATCTTAAATACTTGGCACAACACTTCATCATATCAACATATCAATTATTCACATAAGGTTTCATACTTGAAATGTACTCATATTCACGTTATTAAGAATATACTCTCGGTCTCATGCTCACATCACACCTCCTATCTCATGGTGTCTTATGCTTTGGCCCTTTCGGGTCTTGAATTCTCTTCTAGTAATTTTATCACCCATTGCAAGTCTTTATCATATCTAGGGGTTTGTTCTTTATAATTCTTCTAACATTATGCTCACTAATTCATTCAACAACATTATATAGATTACTCATCGAGATCATTTATTCCACTATGGGGATTCTAGAATCTATGCCTTAAACTCTTTTCTAAGTTCTATCTTCGCCTAAGATTCTATGTTCAACTCCTAGGCATAATCACTAGCTATGAACCATCTTTCTTAAGCTCAATTATGCTGGACAGAAGTTTTATTCTTGTGTCTAAGCACTTTAAGATTCTAGTTCTAATTCTTCCTATTTGTTTAGTCTTTCCAATCCTCTAAAACCTTCCTCACTTTGCTCATGCATAATATCACGCATTCTAACTTCTCAAACAAAATTCATACAGTGGCCACAAGGATAAGAAAGAACCCAACAATGTTCATCACACATAATCACATAAACTCATGTTATAAGTGCACACGAGTTGCTAGTTTTCTCTTGGGACAATTTAGGAGCAAAAAGGTGTTCTGGTAATCGATTACATGTTCCTAGTAATCGATTACTAGGAGCTAAATTTATTCTGGGTTCAAAACAACAGTAATCGATTACATATAACGGTAATCGATTACTTAAGGTTAAACTGTTTGGAAAATAAAGAACATCGGAGTAATCGATTACATTGTATGGTAATCGATTACTAGATAAAACCCTTCGAAAAGCCACTCTAGTAATCGATTACATAGCTGGTAATCGATACCAGAACCTTGGAATTTGAGAAAACATGATTTTTGACACATTCCAAACTATTTAAACACCTTGAGGCCTCATAAAATATTTTTCAACATTTTCATGAAATCATCCTTACATTTTACAAAATCAAACCATCATTTCATCATACCAAAACACATCCACTTTTCATGGTTAAAGGTTCCCATTGAAGATACTTAGGGCAAGTCTTTGAGCTCTAGGGTACTTAGGTGATAACATAGACTTAAACATGCAATGCACTTATTTTATCTTCTTATAAAACAAAGTGAGTGCATAAAGTAAATATGAGATGCAACCTCACTATTATCTTTAAGTTTAAGTGATGACTTGAAATGTAAACATGAAATGCAAGCTTGAGGAAATTAAACATGACAATGCAAGTCCATTTAGTTATTCTTGAGAGTTTAGTGGTGGCATCAAAATAAACATGCTATGCAAGGCATAAACTTAAACATGAATGCAACTTGTTTTATCTTTACTAGAGCTCTTGCAAGACTTTTAGAGGAATATCAATAGCCTTAACCCAACATGTATCTTAACAATAGAAGATGAGTTTTGAGTTCTTAACACCAAGTCTTCAAAGAAGTCTTTGGTTGAACTTCATCATCAAGCTCAAGAAAGTGGATTAAAACATAATACCAGCTTCTGGTATTATTGCTCATGGGCTTCAATCTAGAGTAAACTCTTAGAACGGTCGACCAACTTTAAAGTTGGCAAGGATAAGCTTAGAGCTTTTGAAAACATAGGATTAATTTTCTTAACAAAACTTTTGTGATCTACTTGGTATATTTTACAAACTTTGTTCAAACAAAAGGAAAGGAAACCGAAATCTTTCAAGGACAAAGGGAAAAGGAACCGAAAAATAAAACCAAGAAAAAGAAAGAAACACAAGCATGTATGGTCCAAGACCAAGTTGTTTCAAGCTTTAGAGGTTTCTCACAAGACATTATCAAGTCTTTATCTTGAAACCTCATCATCAAGCTTATGTTATTCCATATAATGGCCTATTGGCCGAAATGAAAAAGAAAGAAAGGAAAGAGTTTGAACTAAGAGAAAAGCTAGAACTTCTTCTAAGAACACAAGCAAAACATTAAAACAAAACCCCTACTTAAAGAAGTCTTGAAGAAGATATAAGGAAGATTTGTTTTCTTGATGGAATGAGAAGGAAATCCTCTTGAAGTCTTGAGGAAGAACTTGGCCAAAGTGAGGGAGTTTGAGAAGAAATGAGAGCATTTTTTGCAAGAAGTGTAAACTTACCAAATGAACCAAAGTGTGACAAGGCTCATCAAGGCTTGGTATTTATAGAAATTTTCAACAATGAGGCTTCCATGGGGGAGAGGAACCGGCCACTCTTGAGGGAGGAAGGAGAGAAGAAATATCTCTTATAAAGGTATGGTTGTAAGCATGGTTGAAGGCATGGTGAGGTATGGGCAAAGCATGGCTTGAAGTATGGCTCTTGAGTGTAATTGAAACAACACATGATGGGCTATGGTGGGGTGGAGTGGCCGGCCACTTAAGGCCAAGAAAGAGAAATTAGTTCATCTAATTGTGGGTTAAAGGTGTGTTTAGGTGTGTCTTTGATTAGGTTTTTGATTAGGAGTTTATAAGAAAGTGTTTAGGTAAGATAATTGGTTAATTAAGGAGTGTCAAGACTTGATTAGGGAGTGGTCATACTAGATTAAAAAATTAAATTTATTTTCTTAGTCAAATGAGGTATGGCACAATTCCTTAATTTAAGGAATTGGAGATATAAAACACTATTCAAGATTCCATGACTAGGAATCTTGAGTTAAAGAATGCAATTTAGAGTTTAACTAAGCAATCTTAAGAATGCAATGAGGCATGACTCTAGATTAATTATCAAAATAAATCAATCTAATTAACCTTATGTGCTAGAAGTTGCGTTTTAACCCTTTCTCATTACCGGCTTTCCCTATGATGCTAAAATTAATTACTAAACCAATTATGAATCATTCTCCCTTATCTAAACATGATAAAATCTGGTTCTTATGGTCACTAAATGCTCTGGACAGAATGCATAAATTTAATTCTCTAAAATTCTAGAAATCTTGCTTTTACGATTTTCTAGGAAGCTAGTTTTATCTCCAACATGCATAAAATCATTCCTTTAGCAATAAACCATAATTATCACAACTTCAACATATTAAACCATCATCATACAGTAGTACTAAACTCAGATTAGTGGTTGAATCATGAACCTCACATAATTGCTTAAAATCACATTTTTAATTACAAGATACTAGTATCCCGTAAATCTTTGCAAGGCCTTAAAACTCTTTTAAAAACTAATTCTTTTTGTTACTCTTGAAAGAAATTTTAGAACTAAATCAGTAACTTATTTAAAACCACTTTAGGCCTACCTTAATCATAAGGCCGATTTATACATTGAAAGAATCTTTACGATTACAATTTTCACTTAAGATAAAAGGAGCAAGTCTTGAGCTTTAGAGATTTAGGTGATAACTAGAATCATAAACATGCTATGCAACCTCATTTTAATCTTGCCTTTTTAAGGTGATAACTTGGAATTATAAACATGATATGCAAGAAACTTGAACGGCGTAGCACTGGACCAGTGGAGGGAGAAGAGAATCTTAAGAAACCAAGCGGCGGTAGTCCGCATAACCTGAAGAGAGAGAAGAGAATTCTTATTAAGCTCCAAACTCAAGACTTCTTAAAGAATGAATTCTTTGACTCCAATAATCTTAAAGAAATTGAAAGTGAGCTTTAGGGTTCTTATTACCATGGTTACAACTTTGTTTGTGATACTTGGGCGAGTCTTTGAGCTCTAGGATCTTTAAGTGATGACATAAAATAAACATGCCATGCATTGATTCTTTTAGCCATTATAAAATAAAGTGAGAGCATAAAATAAATATGAGATCCATGCTCTTTATTATCTTTGAAGATTAAGTGACAACTTGAAACATAAACATGAAATGCAAGCTTGGAAATTTAAACATGAATATGCAAGTTCATTTATTCATTCTTGAGAATTTAGTGATGACATAGAAAGTAAATATGGTTATGCAAGGCATAAACTTAAACATGGATGCAAGTTCATTTTATTTCTTTACTAGAGCTCCTCCAAGACTTTAGAGAAACATAAATTCAACCCAATATATCTTAGCAAGGCAAAGTGAAAAATACATCTTTCAAGTTCTAAACTCAAGATCTTTATTTTTACATCATATAAACATCATTCTTTAAAGTTTTGCATCAACTTGAATTTTCAAGCTTTAGAGGCCTAACTTGTGACGGATTTACAACCAACACTCAAGGTCCTCATCATTAAGCTATCATTTTTTTCCTTCTTAGGCCATTTGGCCGAATGCTTAAAGGAAGGAAAGAAAACCTAAAGTTTTAAAGCTTTAGAAACTAGTGAAACCTTCAAGTTTTAGAGGTCTAACATATGAAGGATTTGCAACCAACACTTAAGAACCTCATCATCAAACCATGGTCTCATCATAATCTAGGCCATAAGGCCGAAATGTTTTTAGAAGAAAAGAGGAATACAAAATCGAAATGGAAAGCTAGAAAGAAATCCATGAAATCATCATTTTGAGCTAGAAACATAACTTGTCATAGCATAAAATGAGCTTAGAAACAACACCCTACCTAATTTTATTTGAAAGGAAGGAAGAGAACTTGGTTTCCTTGAGTGAAATGAAAGAAAATCTCTTTGAAAAATTGAAGAGAGAATTCAGCCAAGGAGGAGGAAGAAAGAAAGCTTTTGGTGCTCCTAAAAACTAGAATTGTGTAAGTTATGAAACAAGGCATCTAACACTACCTCAAGCATGCCTATTTATAGAGATTTTGAAGCTCATAAATGGCCAAATGAAGGAGCAAAGTTGGCGGATTTTTCAGATGACAAAGGGAGGAAAACATGGATTTTAGACAAAGTTGCATGAAATTAAGGAATTATGTTTCATGTGACATTTTGGCACTTTGTTTTAGTGCATCATTTGAGTAATAATTCTGATGCATTATTGCTCAAATAATTTGGCCATTACAGCCTCATGGAAGAGGATTTTGTGTGTTCCATGTATTATTTAGGTGTAGGTAAGGTATCTTTGCAAATTAGGAATTTACGGTTAAGGGCTTAAGTGAATTTGTAAGCAATTTGGGTGTTTTTAAGCAATTTTGGGTTCTAATCAATCTAAATAAATAATTTTGACTCTAGATTAACAATTATAATTTAATAAGCTTTAATTTAAGCCTAATATTGCTTAGGTTTCATTAGACGAATTGAAAATCTCAAAATTTGAAAAACCACAAAGACGGGGCAAAATGGTCATTTTGCTCAAAATGCCGAGGCCACCCGAGCTTAACCAATGGACAATCATAACTTAAAAACATGTTTTAAAACATTGTAGTGAGGTTCAGGCTCAGACGGCATGCAATCGAGTTAAAACGGCCGCATGGGCGTTTTTGTCATTTCGCGTCGAAGCTCAAAATTAGGATTCTTCTCCTCTATTAACACACATAACACAAACAATCCCTTATTATCATCAAAACATCCCCTTGAGGATGGGTGGGGCCCACGATCCTCATTTTCTGAGTAAAATAACCTCAGGGGCATTTTGGTCATTTTACACGTAGAAAATCGGGTTTGCAACTTTTGCACGAATTGCTCCTAACCTTTCTTCTAATGTTATATTCCTTTATTGAGGATTGTTTTGTCTCTAATTATATGAAAAATTACCTAGGGTAATTCGGTAATGACAGGAAAACTTTACAAGTAAAAATTGGGGTGTTACATTACTCCTCTCCTTAAAAAGAATTTCGCCCTCGAAATTCGTTACCTGAGAATAGCTTGGGGTATTGTGCTTGCATATCGTTCAGCTCCCATGTAAACTCTTCGGTTTCACCTCGTCCCATGCTACTTTGACTAGGGGTACAGCCTTGTTTCTTAATTGCTTAACTCCTCGGTCAATAATTCTCGTGGGTGATAAGTTAAACGTTAGGTCATCTCTTAATTGCACATGTTCTGGCTCTAGTACATGACTTGGATAAGATTAATATTTTTAACTGGGATACATGAAAAACCTCATGAATGTTGGACAGACTCGGGGAAGGGCTATACGGTAAGCTCCAGATCCTACTTTGCTAAGGATTTCAAATGGGCCAAGAAATCTGGGCTCAATTTCTTTACTTTCATTGCTCGGCCTATGCCTGGTGGGGGTGATTCTTAGGAACACATGGTCCCCTTCTTGAAAATCTAGCTACTTTCACCGCTTATCCGCATAGTTTTCTGTCGACTTTGAGGGTAAGAATTTTATCCCTAATCTTCTTGATTTGTTCCGTTGTTTCCTCACAATATCACAAGTAAACTCTACTCTCGGGTTCATACCAACATAAGGGAGATTGACATTTCCGTCCATAGAGGGCCTCGTATGGTGCCATACCGATACTTACATGATAACTGTTGTTATATGCAAACTGAAGTCAGGAACTTATCCCAACTTCCCCTTTGATCCAAAACACATGCCCTTAACATATCCTCCAAGGTTTGGATAGTTCTTTCAGATTGACCATCCGTTTGGGGTGATAAGCCGTCTTAAACACAGCTTGAACCAAACGCCTTCTGAAAGGCTCCCAAAGCGTGACGTGAATCGCGGATCTCGATAGAGATTATTGTCGACGGTACTCCATGTAATCTTACTATCTCCTGTATATATAATTGTGCTAACCTATCCAAGGAATAAGTCACCTTAATAGGTAAAAAGTGGGCTGACTTAGTCAACCGATCCACTATTACCCAAATGGCATCATAGTTCGCTTGGGTCCTCGTAGTCCAATTACAAAATCCATGGAGATACTATCCCACTTCCACTCGGGGATTGGTAGGGGTTGCAACATTCCGAGGGTCTTTGGTGCTCAATCTTCACCTTTTAACACACCAAGCACTTACTCACCCATGTGCACATATCCTTCTTTAATCCTGGCCACCAGAACATCTTCTTCAAATCTTGGTACATCTTGGTGGCACCGGATGAAGGGTGAAATGACTCTTATGGGCTTCTTCCAAAATATCCTTTCGGAGGTCACCACTATTAGGTACACAAATACGACCTTCAAACCTCCACAAACTATCACTCCCTTGGGTGATGCACTAGGCCTAACAAACTTTTTCTCCAATAAATCTTCCAATTGAGCTTTTAACTCGGTTAACTCTAATGGGGACATCCTGTATGGGGCTATAGATATGGGTCCTCACAGAAGCAATTCTATGGAAAACTCTATCTCTCTCTTGGGGGAAACTCTGGTATCTCATTTGGAAATACTTCAGGATAATTCCTTACTATTGGTATCTCATTGATACTTTGCTCAAAGTCTACATCACTAACGGCTAGGAAAATATAGCCTTTACTTTCACCCTTACCAGTCCATTTCCATAGCGTTATGTCAGACTTATAGGTTTCTTAGGTTCAATGGGAATAGGAAGAAAGGTAATGGTTTTCTCATAAGGTTAACAGTACACGGTTGGCCTCAAGCCAATCCATGCCAAGAATCACATCTAGACCTCGCATGGGTAAGCAAATAAGATCTAAAACAAAGAATCTATTCTCAATAACAAAATTGCAATCTAAACAACATTTACAAGTCCTAACGGGTTTTCCAGTAGGGGTAGAAACAACAAGGTCAAAAGGAAGCTCGTCGCATGCAAGTTAAGGCTTTTAACACATGAGTGGGAAATAAAAGAATGGGAAGCGCCAGAATCATCAGTACAATTAAGTCTTTTCCATACATGTTACACTTACCTTCCACGAGATTTCGTGACTTCGTCGTTTCTTCAACATTAAGTAAAGACCCTTCCTTGGTCCTGCGGCTTGGGATTGGGGGTTGACGAGTTCCTCTCTGTGCATTCTCGAGAGTAGTGGCCTGGCTTTCCACACCGGTAGCCAACATTTGTCCCGGCTCAACATGGCACGCTTCCATGATTCTTGCCGCACTTGGGACATTCTGTGGATGGTGGGGGTCGTGGAGGTCCTGCTAGACCTCTCTGGTGCTTTCCCTTGTTGTTGTTGTTGTTATTGTTATTGCGATTATTGTTGGGGTTATTATAGCGGTTGTTGTTGTTCGGCCTTCCTTGTTGAAAGTTCCTTTCGGACCTTGGGGTCTCAATTGAGGTGGGAATGGGGGTCGTTCTGCCTCTTGACGCTAACCTTGAGGTGTTAGCTTCTTGGTGACATTATCAGACTTTGAGGTGCTCAGCTTCTCTCCTTCTTCAATGATGTGACATTTGTTAACTAGAGTAGAGAAATCCCTAATCTCCAAATGTGCAACTGTCACATTAAGCTCTGCCTTTAACCCTGACTCGTATTTAATACATTTCCAATACTCGTCGGGTTACTCATACATCCTTGAGAACTTAATAAGTTCTTCAAATCTGGCAGTGTCCTGGGCCACATTCATATTTCCTTGGACAAGATGTATGAACTCAATGTCCTTGGCATTTTTTACCGACTCTGGGAAATACTTCTCATAAAAATGGACCTTAAATAGTTCCCAATCAATGTCCATGTCGGTCGCCTCCAGGAGTCTTCGGGCACCTGTCCACCAAAGCCTGCCTTACCCTCAAGCATATGGGTAGCAAAGGTAACCTTCTCTCCTCTGAGCATGGAACAACAGCAAAGACCTTCTCAATATTCCGAATCCATTCATCTGCTACATTTGGATTGAGGGTCCCCTTGAAACTGGTGGGTTTGCCTCGAAACTCCCAAAACGAGCATGTTCGAGGATCTCATGGCCTTGATTCGCATTAGCTTGGCGATCCTGATCCATTCGTTCCATCATCATCCTCATTGTCCTTGCCATATCACGGAGTGCTTCGCGATCTCGTTGTCTTGGTTATTTTGTGCCGCGTTCCTAGTCTATTGTCGACGTGCCATTAGTCCCTATACACACAAAACGGCAACACTGAGGTTATCAGGCTCAATATTCCATGCAAAGTGAGCAAGTTACCATGGCACGTGCAACATCCAGTGGTCATGCATCTCTAATCCTCAAGCTCATCCTAATGATAAACATTTAGACATGACATTTCTAACGTATTATGCTTAAGAAGCATAGCCAGTCCAATCCTAGGCTCTATAGAACCGAACTACTCTGATACCAAAATGTAACAACCTAATAATTAACCCAATACACCTAGGCAGTATCTCATTAATTAC
Organism: Dalbergia oliveri; assembly: GCA_030441495.1. Classification (NCBI taxonomy): domain Eukaryota; kingdom Viridiplantae; phylum Streptophyta; class Magnoliopsida; order Fabales; family Fabaceae; genus Dalbergia; species Dalbergia oliveri. The sequence continues at coordinate 33,435,892 of JAMLFY010000003.1, read as the reverse complement.
TAGACTTTACTCTTTGCTTCAGTTCCTTAATCATGCTTTGAAAATACTTAGTGAAACTACGAGCCATTTTTTTTTAAACATAATTGAAAACGTAAGCCGCGTTTAACGTGAATGATTTAGCAAAATTTTAAAAGACACATAGGAATTTACAAACATCACATCATAATATATTGGCTCCATCATATAGCATCCATAAGCACACCATAATACATATACATAATAACCTCACTCATACATTCCCGTCTTAAACAAATACATCAAACTAGAATACATAAGACAACATATGCACTTAAAGAAAATAACCTTAAAAGGAGGAGAGCTATCCTAAAACTAGGGTATATGATCACGCTCAAATCTATTAAGAACTTTCTACGGATACTGCCCTGAAATGGTGGAATATATCCTATCTCCTGACGAATTCCTTTAGAAAGGGCACACGAGATGTCCTGGCTAGGACGCATAGATGGTCTTCGCGCCAATCTTGGCTGCATCACAGTTCCTCACTACCCACTCTCACATGCGAGGAGTAGGAGCGAGCTCTCCAAATATACATGAGTAGGGGTATCCTCTGATGGATCCATCTCAGAATACCTCGTTTGAGGGACATAATCGGGAATACCATGGACAGCAGATGAGGCGGAGTAAGTACGTAGCATCCTTTCATCATGTGGACGGGCGTGCTCAAAAACCATTCGTCACCATACGAGAAGACGGGGAAAAATGATAACTAGGAACGGGGTGTGCAAATGGACGTCCTACGAAAATAAAAACACGAATCGCGAACCTCCCTTCAAAGTGATATGAACGATGCTCCGGGTCATAATGAAATTCCCATGTAGGGGTATCAACATATAGGACGAATGTCGCCATCAGTATTTGAAGACAATGACGGAATAAAGAAAAGGGAGTGAGAATCTTTCTAAAGAATTCTCAGTAGGGTACCTCCTTCTATAGTGTTATCATCAAAGTCTCCAGGAACCTCGGGGTTATTATAAAGTGAGCATGCTAAGATTCATTATTAAGTTCAGAAAAGTACTTTATCGAGGTTCGTCAATTTTTAAATCATGCGTCTTATAATGCATCATAAACTTAGCATGTCATAATTATAATGAACTTTTCCTTTTATCAACATATCATATTCCTCATCATCATATAATAACATGCATAGAAGAACATCATATTTCATTTCTTTAGTGCTTTAGGTGACTTAAAATCTTATCATCATCATTATTTTCCTTGGGGCCACCCTATACTCCACCTTTTTGGGAGTAATCTAGGTTATGAGCTCATACCTTACTAGTCGTCACTAGCATATACTTATCCCTTTTGATAAGTTAAAATCCTAACTCTACCCTTTTGAGAGAACAGTTTAGGGGCAAGAATCAACTTTTCACCACCTATAGTTTGATGGGTCTAAAGGATCATTTCCTCATAAGTTTAAGTCACCATTAAGTCTTTTCATGTTATATCATAATACAATTCTCAATTCATAATCATTCATAACATTTTCTCATTTATAGTCTTATTCTGGAATAATATATATACCAACTGTAATCATGTATCTAGGAGATTCCAGGAAGAGAGGTGGGTCACAAATGGACACGCTTAAATACCAAGTCTTTCCTAGCCAGAACCTTTCCAAATTACACTTTTAAGTATTATACTTTCTTCCAGCAACAAGGGTAAATTTTTAAATAACAAATAATATTTCATTATTTCATGCATAAGCATTCTCATTGTTTGCAACAACAACTATAACATGCAAGCCCAAAAATCATTCAATGACGTCAAATACTTAATAAGCATAAAATCACTACATAGACTTATCATTTAAAACATCAAAGAGGCATCATCATAAATCCTTATTGAAAAGCTTCTTAAACAACCGAAACTCTAGAATCGGGCAACCTTAATTATTGAACTGATTAATTATGCATCTAAGGGACTTATTACCATCAATTATAAGTCCTAAGAACATTATTAAACAATATGGGACAGCATAGATAGTAAGTTGCTCTTAAGGTTTTACGTGTGCTAGAAGTTGCGTTTTTAACCCTTTCTCATTACCGGCTTTCCCTATGATGCTAAAATTAATTACTAAACCAATTATGAATCATTCTCCCTTATCTAAACATGATAAAATTTGGTTCTTATGGTCACTAAAGGCTCTGGAAAGAATGCATAAATTTAATTCTCTAAAATTCTAGAAATCTTGCTTTTACGGTTTTCTAGGAAGCTAGTTTTATCTCCAACATGCATAAAATCATTCCTTTAGCAATAAACCATAATTATCACAACTTCAACATATTAAACCATCATCATACAGTAGTACTAAACTCAGATTAATGGCTGAATCATGAACCTCACATAATTGCTTAAAATCACATTTTTAATTACAAGATACTAGTATCCCGTAAAATCTTTGCAAGGCCTTAAAACTCTTTTAAAAACTAATTCTTTTTGTTACTCTTGAAAGAAATTTTAGAACTAAATCAGTAACTTATTTAAAACCACTTTAGGCCTACCTTAATCATAAGGCCGATTTATACATTGAAAGAATCTTTACGATTACAATTTTCACTTAAGATAAAAGGAGCAAGTCTTGAGCTTTAGAGATTTAGGTGATAACTAGAATCATAAACATGCTATGCAACCTCATTTTAATATTGTCTTTTTAAGGTGATAACTTGGAATTATAAACATGATATGCAAGAAACTGGAGCGGCGGTAGTCCGCATTGGACCAGTGGAGGAGAGAGATCTTAAAGGAGCGGCGTAGTCCGCTCGGACCGGTGAAGAGAAGAGAATTCTTATTAAGCTCCAAACTCAAGACTTCTTAAAGAATGAATTCTTTGACTCCAATAATCTTAAAGAAATTGAAAGTGAGCTTTAGGGTTCTTATTACCATGGTTACAACTTTGTTTGTGATACTTGGGCAAGTCTTTGAGCTCTAGGATCTTTAAGTGATGACATAAAATAAACATGCCATGCATTGATTCTTTTAGCCATTATAAAATAAAGTGAGAGCATAAAATAAATATGAGATGCATCCTCTTTATTATCTTTGAAGATTAAGTGACAACTTGAAACATAAACATGAAATGCAAGCTTGGAAATTTAAACATGAATATGCAAGTTCATTTATTCATTCTTGAGAATTTAGTGATGACATAGAAAGTAAATATGGTTATGCAAGGCATAAACTTAAACATGGATGCAAGTTCATTTTATTTCTTTACTAGAGCTCCTCCAAGACTTTAGAGAAACATAAATTCAACCCAATATATCTTTGCAAGGCAAAGTGAAAAATACATCTTTCAAGTTCTAAACTCAAGATCTTTATTTTTACATCATATAAACATCATTCTTTAAAGTTTTGCATCAACTTGAATTTTCAAGCTTTAGAGGCCTAACTTGTGATGGATTTACAACCAACACTCAAGGTCCTCATCATTAAGCCATCATTTTATTCCTTCTTAGGCCATTTGGCCGAATGCTTAAAGGAAGGAAAGAAAAACTAAAATTTTAAAGCTTTAGAAACTAGTGAAACCTTCAAGTTTTAGAGGTTTAACATGTGAAGGATTTGCAACCAACACTCAAGAACCTCATCATCAAACCATGGTCTCATCATAATCTAGGCCATAAGGCCGAAATGTTTTTAGAAGAAAGAGGAATACAAAACCGAAATGGAAAGCTAGAAAGAAATCCATGAAATCATCATTTTGAGCTAGAAACATAACTTGTCATAGCATAAAATGAACTTAAAAACAACACCCTACCTAATTTTATTTGAAAGGAAGGAAGAGGACTTGGTTTCTTTGAGTGAAATGAAAGAAAATCTCTTTGAAAAATTGAAGAGAGAATTCGGCCAAGGAAGAGGAAGAAAGAAAGCTTTTGGTGCTCCTAAAAACTAGAATTGTGTAAGTTATGAAACGTCTAACACTACCTCAAGCATGCCTATTTATAGAGATTTTGAAGCTCATAAATGGCCAAATGAAAGAGCAAGCTGCGGATTTTCAGATGACAAAGGGAGGAAAACATGGATTTTAGACAAAGTTGCATGAAATTAAGGAATTATGTTTCATGTGACATTTTGGCACTTTGTTTTAGTGCATCATTTGAGTAATAATTCTGATGCATTATTGCTCAAATAATTCGGCCATTACAACCTCATGGAAGAGGATTTTGTGTGTTCCATGTATTATTTAGGTGTAGGTAAGGTATCTTTGCAAATTAGGGAATTTATGGTTAAGGGCTTAAGTAAATTTGTAAGCAATTTGGGTGTTTTTAAGCAATTTTGGGTTCTAATCAATCTCAATAAATAATTTTGACTCTAGATTAATAATTGTAATTTAATAAGCTTTAATTTGAGCCTAATATTGCTTAGGTTTTGATTAGACGAATTGAAAATCTCAAAATTTGCAAAACTGCACAAAGATAGGGGCAAAATGGTCATTTTACTTAAAAATTGCCTGAGGCCACCTGAGCTTAACCAATGGACAATCATAATTTAAAAACATGTTTTAAAACATTTTAGTGAGGTTCGGGCTCAGACGGCACACAAATTTGAAATTAAAACGCAGGGGCGTTTTGGTCATTTCGCGCGTCGAAGCTCAAAATTAGGATTCTTTTCCTCTATTAACACACATAACACAAACAATCCCTTATTATCATCAAAACATCCCCTTGAGGATGGGTGGGGCCCACGATCCTCATTTTCTAGTAAAATAACCTCAGGGCATTTTGGTCATTTTACACGTACAGAAAATCGGGGTTTGCAACTTTCGCACGAATTGATCCTAACCTTTCTTCTAGTGTTGTATTCCTTTATTGAGGATTGTTCGGTCTCGAATTATATGAAAAATTACCTAGGGTAATTCGGTAATGACAGGAGAACTTTTCCAGTAAAAATTGGGGTGTTACATGGTTTGAGGTGAGGGAGTGGTGGTTCAAGGTTGTTTATGGTGGTTTGTGGTGGTGGAAAGGTTTCTTCAATGGTGGAGGAAAAGAACAAGATGAAGAACAATTGAGAGGAAAAGAAAGAAAATTGCAAGAAAGCTTAACTTGGTAAAACTTCTAAAGTGCAACCAAGTTCTTCAAGGCTTGGTATTTATAGAGAATTTTCAACTTTGGGGCTGATTAGAGAGGAGGAAGGCTGAAGGTTCTTTGGCCATTTGGGGGAAGAAAAATATCTCTTACATGGGTATGGTCTTAGGCATGGCAAGCATGGTTGAAAGCATGGTCAAGGTATGGCTTGAGGTATGGCCTTTGGAATGAAATAAAATCAACATGTGATGAATTGTGGAGGAGGAATTCGGCCAGCTTTGTCAGCGAAGGGGGAGGATAATTTGTTCATGTAATTGTGGTTTACTGATATATTTAGGTGTTTCTTTGATTAGGAGTTTGTAAGAAAGTGTTTAGGTGAGGTAATGGCTAATTAAGGTTGTCAAGACTTGATTAGGGAGTGGTCTTGCTAGATTAACAATTTAAAATCATTCTTTTAGTCAAATGAAGGTATGGGCACAATTCCTTAATTTAAGGAATTAGAGAGAAAACACTATTCAAGATTTCATGACTAGGAAGCTTGAATCAAATAATGTAATTAGAGTTCAACTAAGCAATCTAGGTTCTAATTAACCTTAATAAATTATTTTGACTTGAGATTAATTATTGAAATAAATTAATCTTCGATTAGAGCCTAATATTGCTTAGGTTTGCTTAATTATGTCATTAGGCTCACTGTTACACTGTTCTAGGGGCAAAATGGTAATTTTGCACTAAAACTGCTTGGGACCTTTTGGGCTTGACTAAATATCAATAACCACTCATAAACATCATTCCGAACTTCCTGGAAAAGTTCCAGGCTCAAACGGCACTTTTACCCACGTAAAAGCCAAGGGTATTTTGGTCATTTTGAATCGAAAGTTCAAAAAACGAGATTTTCACCTCAAATTTCAAACATACCAGGTATAATCCCTTTCAAACATTGAGTTGACCCATTCAGGATGTCAAGTTGGCTTCCCTCGAATTCTAAAAAATGACCTCAGGGCATTTTGGTTATTTGTACTCAATATAGAAAAAAATCGGGCATTACAACGACTAGTTAGGATTGAGCTCATCCTAGGCGATCATGAGGAGGAGTTTTGGTGATGACTATAAAATCACCGGGAAGGTGAGATGGTTGGTTTATGGTGATGATGTACGAGGGTGGTCATTAAGAAAGGAACTTGAAAGTTCAATCATGATAAAGTAAAGATGCATATGCATACGTTACATTATTATTTTATTCGTTAATTTAATCATGTGATATGTGCTATTTACATGTGTTAATTATGCTCATTGAAGTATTTCCAGCCATACATGGGATACCTATTGCATTCATGTTATTAAGACCTATGCTAAAAGACACCCACTTCGGATAAAGGGATTTTGAGAAGTTTAAAATTGAACCTTATGCATGCACATTTCCTTCATAGTGAAAGCTGAAGTGGCTGGGCGATGACACTTGTGTTAGAGTCGGGGATTCCTGAGAATCTTGAATAAGTTTCTCATCCTTTTTTCTCCGTATCATCTCTATACATGAATGGTGCGGTTGTTTGTGATCTTCCTTGAGGCGTGGGCATAGGAGTCACGTTACCTACCAGATAGAAGGTTCCAAGTGGAAGCATGGAGACTCGTCTAGTTTTGCTATAGTTATGCTTAGCATTAGACTGGTGTATGTTCAACCTTATTGTTGAGTTTAGTATCTTAGGATGTCTTGATGTATACAGGACATCGCTATTATGTTATGGTTATGGCATGTTAATATGATTTGTGTATGTTATACTATGGTTTACATATATATGCTATGATGAAAGTTTATATGATTGCTATGTCATACGTGTATTAATCGGTATCTATGCACACGCGCGCATTTTAGTTTTAAAGTTAAAAAAAAAAGAAAAAAATTTAGCCATATTTTTACTACTCATATTTTAAAGAAGAATAAGTTAAGTTCCAAGACAAAGGTGTAACAACTAATAATTAACTAGAATGCGACTCGAGCGTATTAGGTTAAAATTTAGGGTGTTACACCTATCCTGTCACTTATCAAGAATCCACCTTGTCCCCCATTATAGCCTAATTAGCCACGGCCTCTATCCCATCGATCAGCCTCATGATTCATCTTTTTCTATAAATAATGCACTTACAAACATCATTTCATTACCATTTTCTTTCTTAAAGTTGTTTTGCTCAAAGAATCATCAAAAAAGTTCTGTTCTCTCAAGACTTCAAGCTTTCTTCTTCTTCCTCCTCCATAACCAAGAAGCTCCATTCTTGACATTCATCCAAGTTCTCAACCTCAAACTAACTCCTAAACTCCTAAGCTTTCTATTTCCAAACACAAAATGTCACACCCTAATAATTAACCGAATACACTTAGGTTGTATCTGATTAATTACTAGACTTTACTCTTTGCTTCAGTTCCTTAATCATGCTTTGAAAATACTTAGTGAAATTACAAGCCATTTTTTTTAAAACATAATTGAAAACGTGAGCCGCGCATAACGTGAACGATAATCGATAAAACGAAAACGAATAGACATATCATGAAGAACACATCATATTGGCTCCATCATATGACATCCAAATTACATATCACAGATATTTTGCCTACCAACAAAATAAGACTAGGTGTAGGCAATCTAACAAAACATAAATAATATATGGATGGAAGGACATCCATTAATGGCACCTAGTAATAACACTCCAGGGATAGGGATAGATATCTGAAATATACGAGTGAAACTCAGGATCAAGTTCACTACCAGGTGAAAGCCTCAATGTGATTCACGAATGCTTCCTTCTGTTTTCTGAAGATGAGATGGAAAAAAACATAGAGGGAGTGAGAAACTTATAAAAAGAATCTCAGTAGGGTACTCACCTCATGATGCATTGTGTCATCATCATCGTCCCCAGGAACCTCAGTTTCATTATGAAATAGTGAGCATGCTAAGATTGATTTATTAAGTTCGAAAATATACTTTATCGAGGTTCGTCCTTTAATCGTCTTATAATGCATCAAAAACTTAGCATGTCATGTTTATAATGAACTTTTCCTTTCACATATAATAACATAGTTATGCATAAGACCACATCATATTCCTCATCATCATATCATAAATACTATGCATAGAACAACATCATATTTCTCATCATCATCCCATAAATACTATGCATAGAAGAACATCATATTTCTCATCATCATCTCATAAATACTATGCATAATCATCTCATAAATACTATGCATAGAAGAACATCATATTTCATCATCATCATCATAAATACTATGCATACAAGAACATCATAATCACATAATACGTTACTTAGTTCCTTAGGTGACTTAAAGTTATTTTCATCATCATTTTCCTGGGCCACCCTATACTCCACCCTTTTGGAAGTAATCTAGGTTATGAGCTCATACCTTGCTAGTCATCACCAGCACATACTTATCCCTTTTGATAAGTAAAAATTCCGTCTCTACCCTTTGAGAGAATGGACTAGGGGCAAGAATCACCTTTTCACCGCCTATAGTTTGACGGGTCCAAAGGATCATTTTCTAGGATCACCTTTTCACCACCTATAGTCTGATAGGTCCAAAGGGTCATTTCCTCATATATTTTGAGTCACCTTTAAGTCTTTGCATGTTATATCATAATACAATTCTCAATTCATAATCATTTATAACATTTTCTCATTTATAGTCTTATTCTGGAATAATATATATACCAACTGTAATCATGCATCTAGGAGATTCCAGGAAAGAGGTGGGTCACAAATGGACACGCTTAAATACCAAGTCTTTCCTAGCTAGAACCTTTCCAAATTACACTTTTACAGTAATATACTTTCTTCCAGCAACAAGGGTAAATTTTTAAATAACAAAGAATATTTCATTATTTCATGCATAAGCATTCTCATTGTTTGCAACAGCAACTATAACATGCAAGCCATGAAATCATTCAATGAAATCAAATACTTAATAAGCATCTAAGGGATTAATTGCCATCATTACCATTAATCATAAGCCTTAAGAACAACCATATGAGGCAGCATAGGCAGTAAATCATATTTAAAGCTTTACGGTTACTTTATGTAGCTAATTTCACTTCTAACATGCATAGAATTATTCCTTATCAATAAACATAATTATCACAACTTCAAAAATATCAAATCATAGTAATACTAACTCAGATCAGTGGCTGAATCATGAACCTCACATAATTGCTTAATATCTCATTTTAAGTACATGTAAGATATTAGTTTCCGTAATATCATTTCAAGCCTTAAAACTCTTTTAGAAACTAATTCTTTTTGGTAATCTTGAAAGAAATTATAGAACCAACTCAGTAGCTATTTAAAAATTACTTTAGGCCTATCTTAATCATGAGGTCAATTTATACATTGAAAGAATGTTCATGATTAAAATTCTCACTTAAGATAAAAGGAGCAAGTCTTGAGCTTTTAAAGATTTAGGTGATACTAGAATCATAAACATGCTATGCAACCTCATTTTAATCTTATCTTTATAAGGTGATAACTTGGAATTGTAAACATGATGCAAGAAACTAGAGCGGCGGTATTCCGCACTGGACCGGTAAAGGGAGAAGAGAATCTTAATAAAAGAAAAATAAGAAACGAGCGGCGGTAGTCCGCACTGGACCGGTGAAGGGAGAAGAAATTCTTATTAAGCTCCAACTCAAGACTTCTTAAAGAATAAATTCTTTGACTCCAATAATCTTAAGGAAATATGCATCCTTAGGATACTACCATTTTCCAACTTTGCTTATGATACTTGGGCAAGTCTTTGAGCTCTAAAATTCTTAGGTGATAACATAATAATAAACATGCCATGCATTCATTCTTTTAGTCATTATAAATTAAAGTGAGAGCATAAAATAAATATGAGATGCATCCTCTTTATTATCTTTGAAGATTAAGTGACAACTTGAAACATCAACATGAAATGAAAGCTTGGAAATTTAAACATGAATATGCAAGTTCATTTATTCATTCTTGAGAATTTAGTGATGACATAGAAAGTAAACATGGTTATGCAAGGCATAAACTTAAACATGGATGCAAGTTCATGTTATTTCTTTACTAGAGCTCCTCCAAGACTTTTAGGGACATATAATATCAACCCAATATATATATCTTAGCAAGACAAAGTGAAAAATGCATCTTTCAAGTTCTAAACTCAAGATCTTTATTTTTACATCATAAAAACATCATTCTTTAAAGTTTTGCATCAAGTGGAACTTTCAAGCTTTAGAGGCCTAACTTGTGATGGATTTACAACCAACACTCAAGGTCCTCATCATCAAGCTATCATCATATTCCCATATAGGCCTTATGGCCGAAATATTCAAAGGAAAAGAAAGAAGAAAACCGAATGGAAAAGCTAGAGAAAGTCCATGAAATCATCATTTTGAACCAAGAACAACACTTAGCAAACCATAGAAATAAGCTTAAAGACAACTCCCTACCTAATTTGATTTGAAGGAAAGGAATAGGACTTGGTTTCCTTGAGTGAAATGAAAGAAAATCTCTTTGAGAAATGGGAGCAGAAATTTCGAAGGAGGAGGAAGAAAGAAAGCTTTTGGTGCTCCTAAAACTAGAATTTGTGTAAGTTATGAGCAAGGCTTCCAAGGCTCCTCAAGTAAGCATATTTATAGAGGAATTCAAGCTCATGTATGACAAGAGGAGGAGGCATAATTTTCAGATTTTTCATGCGGAACAAAGGGAGGAAAATCATTTCTTGTTTAAGGCATGTTTTATGCCATGTTTTAGGGAATTTTTTGGCATTTTGTTTTAGTGCATTATCTTGCAATAATTCTAATGATTATGGCTGAATTATTTCGTGCATTACAGCCTCATGGAAGAGGGTTTTGTGTATTCCATGTATTATTTAGGTGTAGGCAAGGTATTCATGCAATTTAAAGAATTTACAATTAAGGGCTTAGGTGAATTAGTAAGCAATTTGAGTGTTTTAAAGCAATTTTAGGTTCTAATCAATTTAAATAAATAATTTTGACTCTAGATTAATAATTAGAATTTAATAAGCTTTAATTTGAGCCTAATATTGCTTAGGTTTCGTTAGACAAATCAAAAATCTCAAAATTTGCAAAATTGCACAAAGACAGGGGCAAAATCGTAACTTCACTCAAAAACTGGGGGCCATCCGAACTTAACCAATGGCCAATCATAGCTTAAAAACACCTTTTAAAACATTTTTTGTGAGGTTCGGCTAAGTCGGCACGCAAATTGGAGTTAAAACAACCGCATGGGCGTTTTGGTCATTTCGCATCGAAACTCAAAATTGAGATTCTTCTCCTCTATTAACACACATAAACAAACAATCCCCTATTATCCTCAGAACATCCCCTTGAGGACGGGGGGGCCCACGATCCTCATTTTCTGAGTAAAATAACCTCAGGGGCATTTTGGTCATTTTACACGTCAGAAAATCGGGGTTTGCAATACTTGTACGAATTGCTCCCAACTTCTCTTCTAACGTTATATTCCTTTATTAAGGATTGTTTGGTCTCAAATTTTATATAATATTTACCTACGGTAATTTGGTAATTCCTAATGACAGTAAAAATTACAGTAAAAAATTGGGGCGTACACAAAACCACAAGAAAAATTCTCCTTCTATATTAATTCCACTTGGCTGATTCCATCCTCACTATTAGGAGCAGATTTTTTTCTTCTTGTTACTTCATAAAAGCTCAAGCTTTATCTTTTGTAAACAAGAAACAACTTGGTAGGGATTTTATTTCATGTTATTTCTTTTGTTCTTTCCTCAAATTTTCAGTTTCTATGGCTTGATGATGAGGAATCATGGTGGTGGTTGTGAATTCATCATATAATATACCTCTAAAGCTCAAGGTTTAGTTTTTGTTGTCAAAAGATTAATGATATAATTGTTAGTTTCCTTTAAGTTGATTCTTTTTTAGCTTGATGATGAGTTCAAGAAATAAGGTTCTTGGAACCATGATAATAAGAACTCTAAAGCTCACTTCCTCTTTGTTAATATTAATTGGAGCCAAAGAGTTCATTCTTTAAAAAGTCTTGAGTTTGAGCTTAACAAGAAATAAAAAGAAACTTGCACCCATGTTTATGTTTCAAGCGTTGCATATCTTGTTTAAATTTCAAGCCTTGCATAATCATGTTTATATTTCAAGCAATCACCTTAATTCTTGAGGATAATAGTATAGACTTGCATATCATGTTTAAATTTCAAGTCATCACCTTAAATCTTAAAGAGAAGAAAATGGACTTGCACATCATGTTTGTATTTCAAGCCTTGCATATCATGTTTATATTCCCAAGTTATCACCTTATAACAACCAAGATTAAAAATGAGATTGCAAGGCATGTTTATGATTCTAGTTATCACCTAAATCTCTAAAGCTCAAGACTTGCTCCTTTTATCTTAAATGAAAATTTTAACCATGGACATATTTTTAACATATGATTTTGGCCTCATGATGATGATGGGCCTAGAGTGAATTTTATTTTATGTTAAGGCTTCATGTGTTTTCAATGTCTTGAAATAATTTTAAGACAAACTAGTAACTTAATGATTTATGATGCAATTTTCCAAGCTCTTAGAAACTAAAATAAAGGTTTCTGATTTGCTTTTATAAATTATGTAACATGCTGATTGGTATGGCTTAGAGTGGTGAAAATTAATATTAGTTGTTGTAAGTAACTAGAAAGGTGCAAAAGTGCAATTTTTGAAAACTTCTAGAGATGTGAATTTTGGCTACTGATTAGAATTATTTGATTTTGTATGATGTTGTTTGAGATTGTCTAATTGTGTAAAACTCGCTAATAATTAGGGTAATAATCATTTTTAGCATCTTAGGAAAAGCCGGTAATTAGAAATGGTCTAAAGTGCAATTTCTAGAACGCTCAAGATTTAATTTTCTAATATTGCTCAATGTTGTTTGGTACTATTCATGAGGTTAAAAGTTAGTGAAAATTATTGTAATAGCCACTATTGATCTTTTTGGTGCATAAAAGAAATAATTACAAGTGTTAGATTAAATCGATTTGTAATTTTGACCCGTTTAAAGGCTAATAAGTAATTATGACAACTTGAGGTTGAAAATGAAAATTTTATTTGTGATGACCTTTGGTGCATTATGTATATCTTGATAAAGCATAGCATGTGCATTAACTGAGCGCAGTCTTTGATTTCGGTATACTAGGTAGGAGCATGTTTACCTTTCAAGAAGATGTTAATAATAGCATGCCTATGCAAATCATGTTATGATGAGTTGCAATAATGATTGAGATTTTAGAGATGCATAGTTGATGTGTTCTATGAGCATGAAATGTGAATTCATAAGTTATAATGATATAACACTCAGGTTTGCACTTTAATGAACATGCTAAAATAAAGGTGACATAAGACACATGAAAATAATCCTCCAGACTCCCAAATTAAAGGTTATGAGAGATGATCCAAGAAAGACCCTTTAGACTCTAGGAATTAATGGTTATGAAAGGTGTTCCTATGCCCTTTAACTCGCACTCTGGAGTCAAGAATTTAGCTTATCCTGGGGATAAGTATAAACTAGTGATGACTAGTTAAATATGAGCTCATAACCTAGATTTCTCAAAGAGAAAGAAAATATAGGGCAACCCCCAATGAAAAGAGAATAAGAAATTTAAGTCACCTAAAAGAATAATGAGAAGAAATCATGCTAGCAGGATTTTTGTTCTTTATGTCATGTACATTGATTGTGATTTCTATGATAACTGGCATATGGCATTGACATGCATTCATGATATAGTATGATGCATCGATGATATTAAGATTCATGCTAAAAGATATGGACTTTGGCTAATAGTATTTTAAACTTAATGAAAGAACCTTAAATATGCTCACATTTTCATAATGAAACCGAGGTTCCTGAGGACGATGATGATGACACACGCATTAGGAGGTGATAGCCCTCCTAGATTCTTTTATAAGTTTCTCATTCCTCTTCTTTTCTTTCCATCTCATCTTCAGAAGCAGATGGCGACATTCGTTATCTTTGCCTGATGGCCCCTGGGAAATGCACTGACCCAATCAATCGGTCATATTTTGTGGGTTATTGTGTTTCGTTTGTATGTGTTTATGAATCATCCCTTTACGCACCCTATTTCTAGGTTCTTTCCCCCCACCCCATTTCCAAATGATCTTGCCTTTGAACGCACGTGTCTACATGCTCAATAGTTTCCACATACTCATTCTGCTACATCATCTATCCGAGTTTTTCCTGTTACATACCCCGATCACCACCTCGTTCTCCTGGGTCATGGTCGAACCCATTAGAGGATCTACCTTCCCATCACTCTTCAGGTAAATCTGCCTATGTTGTCCCTATAGAGGTGGGAAGTGATAGTGATGGAGAACTACTGTCAGAAACCGATGAGAAGTTGAGCTAACACGTACGGGTGCTACTCGTCCTTGAGGCGCCCATGTCCACGGGGCTTTATGCCACACGAGACGAGTTGATCTGGATTTTACTCTAGGCGTTCCTGAGGGAGTAGTGAGAGGAGAAATCTCATGCTAGTTTATTTTGTATTTGTTCACATATTGTTCATCTTGGATTATTGTACTTGATTTAATCTTTGTTAGTGGTGTGATGTTTGTGTGTTTTGGTGCAAGATGTGGAATGATTAGCTTTTACATTAGTAATATTATAATATGGGTGTTGTAATTTTATAGATACCATGATTGGTTTATATCCTCTCTCTTCAAATGCGAGGTGTATAGCATTAACTATTTAGTATGCGTGGCTCACATTTTTTTTTCAAATTTACCTGTAATTTCATTAAACTATTTCCAAGAGTTTAAATTAAGAATTGGAACGAAAGAGTAATAACTAATAATTAACTTAAATACATCCTAGGCATGTTGAGTTAAATATTATCATGTTACACTTTGGTATTAGAGTTCATCTTTCATCGAGCCTGAGGATTGGACTAACTATGTTTCTCAAGCATGATGTAATAGTTATGTCATGTGTAGTTGCTTGGTTGATAGAATAAGCTATAGGATAAAGATGCATGACTGTTGTGTGTGTTTGTGCCACGGTAACTAGCTCAGCTAACATGAAGTATTGAGCCTAATCACCTCAGTGTTTGCTGTTTTATGTGGTCAGGACCGATGGCATGACCATAACAAGATAGGACTCCAAATTGGAACGAGAGGGTAGTGAGGCGGCTGAAGCTCTAAAGGACATGGCAAGGGCCCTGGAAAGGATGTTTGAGTGCATGGACTCGCTGAAGCTGGTCGCCCCGATTTGGAGAATTTCGTAGGGCAAACTCGCCATCTTTTAGAGGAACTCTAGATCCAAACCAAGCTGATGAATGGGTCAAGAACATAGAGAAAATCTTTTTGGTGATTGCTTGTACCAAGGAACAGAAGGTGACTTTTGCTACTTAAGTGCTAGAGGCGGATGCTGAATTTTGGTGGACTGGTACTTCGAAGACTATTGGAGGCATCTGGCACATTGATCAACTGGGAGGTATTTAAGCATTATTTCTACAAGAAGTATTTTCCTGAAATCTGGAGGAAATACCAAGGATATAGAATTTATGCAGCTGACCCAGAGGGGAATGAGCATTGCGCAATACACTGCAAAGTTCAAGAAATTGATTAAGTTTTCTAGAATTTTTCAAGGAAACCCTGATGAGGTTTGGAAGTGCGTTAAATATGAAGCTTGGCTGAAGGTAGAAATCAATGTTACCGTTGCACGTATGGAGACTAGAGACTTCTCTCTCAGTCAACAAGTGTCGCATCATTGAGGAAGGCCACAAGAAATTGAGCATATCGAGAGCTGAAAATTCCACTAATAAGCTAGCACCGCAAGCTCCGAGATTAAGCCGCAATTCAACCACAGTTCAAGCCGCAATTCAGGCCAAGTTCAGGCCACAAGGACCATAAAGAAACTTTCATCACGGGAGATTGAGCCCAAGGGAGGGTCTTTACTCTCAATGCTAAAGACTCGTCAATGTCCAAAAACATCATAGAAGGTAAGTGTGAAATGAACACTAGGACCTTAACTGTATTGTTTGACTCTGGAACAACTCATTCATTCATATCACATGCTAGTGTCGAGTCTTTGCAATTGCATGTGTCAGAACTTCCTTTTGATCTTATTGTTTCTACACCCGTGGTAACCTGTAAGACTTGTAAATGTTGCTTAAATTGTCATTTCATTGTAGAAGGTAGATCTTTTATATTGGATCTAGTATGCTTGCCTTTGCATGGTCTAGACATGATTCTTGGCATGGATTGGCTTTACACTAGCCATGTAATGTTGAACTGTTATCAAAGTCTCTCATCTTCCTCCCTATCCCTAGTGTGTCTAGTAAATCTCTTAGCCTTTACTTGAGTGCTGTAGAAGTCAACTATTATAGGGAAGAAAGTAAGGGATATGTTCTCCTAGTCGCTAGCAAAGTAGACTCAGAGCAAAAAATTGATGATGTACCTATAGTAAGTGACTATCCTGAGGTGTTTCCGGATGATATACCTGAGTTCCCTCTGGTGAGAAAGATAGAGTTCTTCATAGAGTTGGTCTTGGGGAGGACCAATATCCATAGCACCTTATAGAATGTCACCCTGGAGTTAACCGAGTTAAAGACTCAGGAAGAAGAGCTTTTAGAAAAGAAGTTTGTGAGGCCTAGTGCATCACCATGGGGAGCCCGGTTTATTTGTTAAGAAGAAAGATGGAAGTATGAGGCTATGTGTGGATTATAGGCAGTTAAATCAAGTGACAGGAAAGAACAAGTACCCCTTGCCTAGGATAGATGACTTGATGGATCAGTTAAAAGGAGTGGTAGTGTTCTCCAAGATTGATTTGAGGTTGGGGTATCACCATATTAGTAAGGGACGAAGACATACCTAAGACTACCTTTAGGACCCGGTATGGCTATTTTGAATTCACAGTCATGTTGTTTGGATTGACTAATGCTCCTGTCATATTCATGGACTACATGAATAGAATCTTCAGATCCTATTTGGACCAGTTTGTGGTTGTTTTCATAGATGATATACTCATTTATTTGAAAACCCACGAGGAGCATGAGCATCATTTGAAGATAGTTTTGGAGATTCTAAAGGAAAAGAAGTTGTACATGAAACTGTAACACCCTAATATTTAACCCAAATACGCCTAGGACGTATTAAGATTAATTATTAGTTATTACCTCCTTTTAAATTCATTTGCAAAACTACTTAGCAAAACATGGGTAAACTTTTTTTGAAACTTATAAAACAAGATGCGAGCCATTGTGTGCATTATGAGCGAAACGTAAAGCGATAAGGAAATGAATCATGTAATACAAAAGTGAATAAGAACACCTCAATCATAGAGACAACCATCATAATATGAAATCCCTTAGTTTAGTACAATAACTTGAAATATAACATAAAGTCATACCTATATGAGTGGGCAGATCTTAGACATGAAACATAAAATACAGGAAAACATGAATAGCTAATGCATGGAAAGCCCCAAAAGACACTACCAGCCAAAAGCAAACCCTCCCTTCTAAAACCTAAAGATGACGCTAATCCTCGGACGGAGAGATGTAACCCAAATTGCCAAAGCTCCTCGGATGTGGCCCAACGAAGAGGGGGCATGGGCATACGTTAGCGGAGCGACGTGTCTTCCTCTACGAGGGCGTCTCTTGGGCTGACGCACACCTCCCAAAGCCTCGGCTGGGGACTGGGTCTCGCACCCTACGACGTCCATAGGCAGGAGCAAAGCCCTCTGAATAGGGGTCTGGGGAATCCTCGAGAGGTCCCTCCCAGCGAGGTATGAGGGAACGTACTCCGGATGGGCACAGACCGTTGAAGATGAAGGACGGACTCAGGGGTTCTCTCGTCACGGGTCGTCCTCTCAAAGATCATATCGTCGCCGTAGTGGGAGGTCAGGGTGAAATGGAAGTGGAGACCAGGAATGCAAATGGACAACCCATGTATGCAAAAATCCGCACGGTAACGACCTTCGAAGTGATAAGATTGATAATTTGGATCATAGTGCAACTCCCACTTGGGTGCGTCAACAAAAATCACGAACGATGCCATCGGAATCTGAAGACATAACGGAAAAGAAGATAGAGAGGTGAGAATCTTGCTAAAGAATCTCAATAGGAAACCTCCTATCCTAGTGTGATCGCTTACGTCCTCATGAACCTTGGGTTTATTATAAAAAGGTTAAACATGCAAGGGTTCATTATGAGGTTTTCTAAAAGATAATTATCCAAGGTCCGTGTCTTTTAGGATAAATCTTAATGCATATATGTAGCATACCAAAACATGAATGCATGTCAATACTTTAGGCAGCAAACCAATAAAACACATCATCATCAACTAGTTCTCATAAAAGTGGCATCTCATTTCTCAACTTGTGACACCATGGTATGTAAAATAGTAACCGACCCCTGATACTAGGCTATGAGCTCATATCTTAACTAGTCGTCACTAGTTCTTACTTATCCTCTTGATAAGCAAATCATAATCATTAAAATAATAATCCCGACTCCTAGAGTACGGCAGGGGACCTAAGGAATCACCCATCATCGGACTTTCTTTCTTCTCTGAAATGCATCAACTGGTTAAGAGCAATGACTTTGTCCGCTTTGGCAGGCTAATGTCGATACCCTCAGCTTTACCTTTTCCTCACCGTGGCAGGAGAAGTACGTCTCACTCTCCGAAACACATCATCTGGTTAAGACCAGACATTGTTCGCTTCGGTATGGCTCCACGACCATACCCCCACGGGTTTCCTTTCTCTTCACCGTAGCAGGAGAAATGTGTCTCGGCATGTCACACATAAATCATTCTTTTCAAACTTTTCTCAAGTCCCTCAAATTTGATGGAAATTCGGAGCATAACGACTACACCCCGAATTCCCTCAAATTTGAGTTATGCCACAAAACTTAATAACACATGTTGTTCTCATGAAATATCTCAATTGAGTACATCTCTTATTCTTAGGAGCATACCCTCCTAACTCATTTCATGTTTCTCTTTCTCATGCATCTCAAGCATAATACATCTCATTATCACAACAACATGTCTCAAAAACACACATAGTCTCATGCTTCATGGCATTAACATATTCTCATCATCATAAGTATACCCACTCGGCCTTATACTCACATCACACCTTCTATCTCACGGTGTCTATGCTTCGGCCCTTACGGGTCTTAAACTTGTATTCCAATTATCCTAACTTCCATTATGAGTCTTATTACTCCTAAGGGATCATTACCTATTATTTCCTCTAATGTTTATGCTTACTAACATATCCATACAGCACTTCACCACCTTGGGCAGAATTTGTCATGTGATTACGGGTCCTAGAATCTCCGTCTTTGACCCTTTCTAAGTTCCGTCTTCGCCTAAAGCTCTATAATCAACTCCTAAACCAATTATGAGGGATTCCTATACATATCCACTAATTATGAACCATTTTTCTCAGGTCCAATTATTCTAGAACAGAAATTATAATTTGTGCATTAAGTGTTCTAGAATTCACATTTTAAGTCCTTTTTGTTACTTGTTCTTTCTAAACTTCCCTAAATCGTTCCTTGCTCCATTCAAACATAATTTTACACATTTTAACACCATGAAATAGAATTTATACAGTGGCCAATGTGCACAAGGCAGAACTAAAAACATAAGCATCAAATAATCACATAATCTCATGATTTAAATGCATATAAGTTGCTAGTTTCTCTTGGAATCATTTTAGTAACTCAAAACTCTTTTAGAAACCAATTTATCTCATTAAAATCATACCAAAAATGGGTAAGGTCAGTAGTTAAATCATTTAGCTCAAGAAATAGATTTAAATCATAAAACTTTGTTCATAATGTTCTTGAAGTACTCCTAAGCTTAGAAAAATTCCAAGACTTAGACTATGGGCACTTATGATTAGATGAACTCATCTCAAGTCCATCATCAACCGAAATGGCATTCTTGAGATGCCTCCATTTTCTAAAACTTTATGTGAGATACTTGGGTAAGTCTTTGAGCTCTAGGTGGTTTAAGTGATGGCATAAACTTAAACATGATATGCACTTATTTTATTCTTCATTAGAAAATAAAGTGAGAGCATAAAATAAATATGAGATGCAATCTCATTATTATCTTTAAAGATTAAGTGATGACTTGAAATATAAATATGAAATGCAAGCTTGAAATTTAAACATGATAATGCAAGTCCATTTAGTTATTCTTGAGAGCTTAGTGATAGCATCAAAATAAACATGCTATGCAAGGCATAAACATAAACATGTGTGCAACTCATTTGATCTTAACTAGAGCTCTTACAAGACTTTAGAGGAACATTACAACCTTAACCCAATATGCACCTTAACAACATAAAGTGAGCTTTAGAGTTCTTAGCACCAAGTCTTCAAAGAAGCCTTTGGTTTTGAACTTCATCATCAAGCTCAAGAAAATGTACACAAAGCTCAACACTTGTCCAAACAAACATACTAAAAACTAAGTCATATTCTTTATTTTATTGCTCATGGGCTTCAATCTAGAGTAGAACTCTTAGAACGACCGAACAACTTTAAGGTTGGCAAGGGTAAGCTTAGAGCTCTTTGAAAACATATGATTAATTTTCTTAACAAAACTTTTGTGATTTACTTAACATTTTTAACAAACTTTGTTCAAACAAAGGAAGAGGAAACGAAACCATTCAAGGGAAAAGGAAGAGAAAACCGAAACCTTAAAGGAAGAAAAGAAAGGAAAAATGAAAGCATAAGTAAGAAAAAGAAAGAAAAACACAAGCATGTATGGTCCAAGACCAAGTTGTTTCAAGCTTTAGAGGTTTCTCACATGGCATCACAAGACCATTATCTTGAAACCTCATCATCAAGCTAAAGTTTTTCTCAACCAAAGGCCCAAAGGCCGAAATGAAGAAAGGAAAAGGAAAGGTTTGAAAACCAAGAGAAAACTAGAACTTTTCTTAAAGAAAAACAAGTAAAACTTTGAAAACAAACCCCTACCTAAGGAAGTCTTTGAAAAAGATGAAAGAAAGCTTGATCCTTGAAGGAATGAGAAGAGAAAATCTTCTCTTGGAGGAGGATGTGTGTTCGGCCAAGGGAGCAGTCAAGGAGGATGAATTTTCCTTGAGGTTATAAGCTTGGAAATGGAAAGGTTAAGTGTTTGAGAGGTGGTTTGAGGTGAGAGAGTGGTGGTTTATGGTGGTGGAAGGATTCTTTGAGGGAAGGAAATAGAAGAGCAAGATGAAGAGAAATTTGAGAGAAAATGAAGAAAGTGCAAGAAAACTAAACTTGGCAAATGATCTAAAGTGTAACCAAGTTCTTCCAAGCTTGGTATTTATAGAAATTTAACACAATGGTGGCTGATTGGAGGGAGGATGGCCCACGGCCTTGCTTGGCTTTGGGGGAGGAAAATATCTTTGATTGGCATGGGCTTAGGCATGGGCAAGGCATGGTGAGGTATGGCTTCAAGTATGGCTTGAGGTATGGCCTTTGAGTGAAGTAAAAATCAACATGTGATGAATTATGGGGGGTAAGGTTTCGGCCAATTTGCAGCCCAAGGAAGGAAGAGAATTGTTCATGTAATTGTGGTTTAATGATGTGTTTAGGTGTTTCTTTGATTAAGGTTTTGATTAAGAGTTTGTAAGAAAGTGTTTAGGTGAGGTAATTGGCTAATTAAGGTTGTCAAGACTTGATTAGGAGAGTGATCTTGCTAGATTAACAATTTAAAATTATTTTCTTAGTCAAATGAGGTATGGGCACAATTCTTTAATTTAAGGAATTGGAGAGAGAAAACACTATTCAAGATTCCATGACTAGGAATCTTGAATTAAAGAATGTAATTAGACTTTAACTGTAACACCCTAATATTTAACCCAATATGCCTAGGACGTATCAAGATTAATTATTAGTTATTATTTCCCTTTAAATTCATTTACAAAATACTTAGCAAAAATACAGGTAAATTTTTTTTTTGAAATGAATCATGTAAAACAAAGTGCGAGCCTTTGCGTGTGACATAAACGAAACGTAAAGCGAAAAATAAACTAAATCACATGACATAAACACAAATAAGGGCAACTCAATCATACGAACAATTGTCATAATAGTAGTTAACATAGTTTAGTACATAACCACTGGAATATAAAAGAAACATAAAGTCTTACCTATACTAGTGGGCAGAGCTTAGTACAATAACGTAAATAGAAACATAACAACGAATACATGAAACAACCCCAAAAGATACATCTAGAGAACGTAACCCTCCCCTCTAAAAGCCTACAGAAAACGCTCCTCCTCGACGGGAATGTAACCCGTGACTGCAAAAGCTCTTCAGACGTGGCCCAATGAAGTGGGGTGTAGGCATACGGATTGGTGGTACGACGTGGTCTCCTCGGCGCGCCTCTCGGACGCACACGCCTCATATGCCTCGGCTGAGAAACCGTGTCCTCACTACCCCTCCCCGGCCAAGGCAGAAGGAGCAGATCCTCCGAATATGGATCCTTGGGAGTCCTCGATAAGTCTCCGCAACGACGTATGGGGGCACGTACTCCGGGTAGTCGCGTCCCTGATGATGATGGACGGCACGGCGGTTTGCTCGTCGCGGGTCGCGTCCTCTCAAAAATCAGGTCATCACCGTAGGGGAAAGTCGGGTGAAACGGAAAGTGGAACTGGGAAGGCGAAGGGCGTCCCATGTATGCAAAAATACGTATAGCACAACGACCCTCGAAGTGGTAGGAGTGATGATCCGGATCATAGTGCAGGCTCCACACGGGCACATCAACAAATATCACGAACGACGCCATCGATGTCTGAAGACGTAACGGAAAGAAAGAGAGATGGTGAGAATCTTGCTAAAGAATCTCAATAGGGAAATCCTCTATCTAGTGTCATCGTTTACGTCCCAGGAACCTTGGGTTTATTATAAAAGGTTAGACATGCATAGGTTCATTATGAGGTTTTCACAAAAGATATTTATCCAAGGTCCATGTCTTTTATAATGAATCTTAATGCATGTATGCAGCATAATAGTACATGGATGCATGGCAATACTTTAAGCAAACCAAACAATAGTCAATCATCATATAAGTGGCAAGTAACTTCTCTTGAACATTGTTCTTTCTTCTCATTCTTGTGACACCAACATCATAATAGTAACCGCATCCCTTAAACTAGGCTATGAGCTCATACCTTAACTAGTCGTCACTAGTTCTTACTTATCCTCTTGATAAGCGAATCATAATCATAATCATCATAATAATCCCGACTCCCAGAGTACGGGGGGGGCCTAAGGATCACCCATCATGGGACTTTTTCCTTCTTTGAAACGCATCGACTTTTAAGACTAGCGACTTTGTCCGCTTTGGCAGGCTAATGTCTATGCCCTCACGGTTTTGCCTTCCCTCAGGAAGAGAGAGTACGTCTCGGTGTGTCACATTAAACATCTTATTTTCAAAACTTTCTTTAAGTCCCTCAAATTTGACGGAAATTTAAGCATAACGCTACATTCCGAATTTCCTTAAATTTGAGTCATGCCACATAATCTCAATCACATGTATCATTCTTATGGAACTTTCTCAAAAAAAAACTTCTAGTTCACATGAGCATATTCTTCTAGTTCATTCATATTTCGAACCTCATGCATTTCAAATTAAGGCATAATACTTCATCACAACAACATGCCAATTATACACATAAAGTTTTATGCTCAAGATATTAACATAATCACATCATCATAAATATGCTCGAGGTTCATCATCATAAATAGGCTCACTCGGCCTCCTATCTCATAGTATCTTATGCTTTGGCCTTACGGGTCTTAAACTTGTCTTCTAATTATTCCAATACCCATATTACATCTTTATTACCCTCAAGAGGTTATCACTTAAACTTTTCTCTAAGATTTAAACTTACTAAAATTCCAAACAGCATTGTGCATGTAAGGGCAGAAAATATCATATGCTTACGGGTCTAGAATCTCCGTTCGTGACCCTTTTTAAGATTCGTCTTCGCCTAAGGCTTCATAACCAATTCCTAAACCAATTATGAGGGATTCCTAGGCATGTTTTTTGAGTTGTAAACCATTTTTCCTCAATCTAACTATGCTGGAACAGAATTGTATTTTTACCATGTCTAAGTGTGCTAGAATTCCCATTTTAAGTCCTTATCATCACCTTAAGCTTAGTAATTAATACCTAATCATTTATGGAGGGATTTTATACATATCTCACTGATTATGAACCATTTATCCTTGAATTAATCATGCTGGAACAGGTTTGCATTTTGTGCATTAAAGTGTTCTAGAATTCTCATTTCTAATCCTTTTAAGTTACTTATTCTTTTCTAACTTCTCTAAATCGATCCTTGCTTCACTCAAACATAATTTTACACATTTTAACACCTTAGAACAGAATTTATACAGTAGCCAAACATAAAGGGCAGAACCGAAATCATAAGCCCATAAAATCACATAATCTCATGAGTTGAAATGCATACAAGTTGCTAGTTTTCTCTTGGAATAATTCTAAAATTCAAAACTCTTTTAGAACTCAAATCCTTACATTAAAATCATGCAATTACACATGAGGTCAGTAGCTAAATTAACTTGTTCACAAAATAGATTTAAAGTATATAATTTCATTCATAATGTTGCTTAGGTGCTCCTAAGCTTAGAAAAATTACAAAACATGAACTATGGACACTTGTGATTAGAAGAACTCATACTAAGTCCATCATCATCACCACAAGGCTGAATGGCTTCTTTAAGAATGCCAACATTTTCTTAAAACCTTACATAGGATACTTGGGCAAGTCTTTGAGCTCTAGATCATTAAAGTGATGACATAAACTTAAACATGCTATGCACCTCATTTTTTATTCTTCATTAGAAAATAAAGTGAAGACATAAAGTAAACATGAGATGCACCTTTTATTTATCTTTAGAGTTTAAGTGATGGCATAGAATATAAACATGCTAGACAAGAAAGTAAACATGAGATGCAAGGTTCAATTCTTTATTTTAGTGCTCTAGGCCTCTCAGGTATTACCCCAAATCAACAATCAACTTTAAAGTTGAAATAGGTAGGCTTTGAGATTTATTAAATGAGGATGCACATTCTTGTTTTAATCTTTAAGTTGTTTAGTGATGACTTGAAAATAAACATGCTATGCAAAGCATTAAAGTAAACATGAATGCAACTTATTTTAGATCTTAGCTAGAGCTCTTTGCAAGACTTTAAAGGAACAAAACCTCAACCCATTATGTATCATAAGGCAAGCTTTAGAGTTCTTAGCACCTAGACTTCAAGGAAGTCTTAAGGTTTGAACTTCATCATCAAGCTCAAGAAAATAGACACAAAGTTCAACACTTTGTCTAAACAAAATACAAGAACTAAGTCATATTCTTTATTTTATTGCTCATGGGCTTCAATCTAGAGTAAAACTCTTAGAATGGCCGACCAACTTTAAGGTTGGCAAGGGTAAGCTTAGAGCTCTTTGAAAACATAGGATTAATTTTCTTTATCAAAACTTTTGTGATCTACTTTACATTTTTAGCAAACTTGTTCAAACCAAAAAAGGAAACCGAAATCTTTCAAAGGAAAAAGGAAGAAGAAACCGAACCATTTAAGAAAGAAAAGGAAAAGGAACCGAAATGAAACTAAGGAAAAGAAGGAAACACAAGCATGTATGGTCCAAGACCAAGTTATTTCAAGCTTTAGAGGTTTCTCACATGACATCAACAAGTCATTATCTTGAAACCTCATCATCAAGCTTATGTTATTCTCATAAAATGGCCTCTTGGCCGAAATGAAAAAGAAGGAAAGAAAAGAGTTTGAACCAAGAGAAAACTAGAACTTTCTTTAAGGAAAACAAGTAAAACTTGAAAACAAACCCCTACCTAAGGAAGTCTTTGAAATGGAAGAAAGAAAGCTTGATTCTTGAAGAGTTGAGAAGACAAAATCTCCTCTTGGATGTGGGTATGTGTTCGGCCAAAGAGGAAACTCAAAGGAGATGATTTTTCCTTGAGTTTCTAAGCTTGGAAATGGAAAGTTTAAGTGTTTAGGAGATGGTTTAAGGTGAGGTAGTGGTGGTTTATGGTTGTTTGTGGTGGTGGAAGGATTCTTTAAGAGGTAGAAGAAAATGAAGAAGATGAAGAGAAGTTTGAGAGAAAAAGCAAGAGAATGTAAGGCAACTAAACTTAGCAAATGATCTAAAGTGTATCAAGGTTCTTCAAGGCTTGGTATTTATAGAAATTTTGCAACATGGAGGCTGCCAAGGGAAGGATGGCGACGCCAAAGGAGGAGAAAAGTGAGGAAAATATCTCTTACAAGGTATGGCTTTGAGTATGGGTTCAAGCATGGTGAAGTATGGGCAAGGCATGGCTCTTTGAGTGAGATAAAATTCAACATGTGACACTTTATTTGGGTGAGGATTCGGCCAGCCTTGTGCAGCCAAGGGGAGAGAAATTTGTTCATGTAATTGTGGTTTAGTGATGTGTTTAGGTGTTTCTTTGATTAAGGTTTTGGTTAGGAGTTGTAAGAAAGTGTTTAGGTGAGGTAATGGCTAATTAAGAATGTCAAGACTTGATTAGGAGGGTAATCTTGTTAGATTAGTAATTTAAAATAATTCTTTTGGTCAAATGAGGTATGGCACAATTCCTTAATTTAAGGAATTGGAGAGAGAAATACTATTCAAGATTCCATGACTAGGAATCTTGAATTAAAGAATGCAATTAGAGTTTATCTAAGCAATCTTAGGTTCTAATTAACCTTAATAAATTATTTTGACTCTAGATTAATTATTGAAATAAATTAATCTTCAATTAGAGCCTAATATTGCTTAGGTTTGCTTAATTGCGTCATTAGGCTCACTGTACACTGTTTTAGGGGCAAAATGGTAATTTTGCATTAAATTGCCCCCAACCGCAGACTAAACATCAAACATCACTTAAAACATCATTCCAAACTTCCTGGAAAATTTCGGGCTCAAACACCTTTTACCCATGTAGAATACAACGGGGTATTTTGGTCATTTTGAGCCAAAGTTCGAGAAACGAATTTCACCTCGAATATCATTCATAACAGATATAATCCCCTTTAAACATTGAGTTGACCCATTGAGGATTGCCGGTCATGTCCTTTAATTTGGGTAAAAATGACCTCAGAGGCATTTTGGTCATTTGCATTCAATACAGAAAATCGGGCGTTACATTAACTAAGCAATCTTAGGTTTTAATTAACCTTAATAAATTATTTTGACTCTAGATTAATTATCGAAATAAATTAATCTTCGATTAGAGCCTAATATTGCGTAGGTTTGCCTAATTACGTCATTAGGCTTACTGTACACTATTCTATGAGCAAAATGGTAATTTTACACTAAATTACCGGGACCTACGAGCCCAACTAAACATCAAAAACCACCCATAAACATCATTCCGAACTTCCTGGAAAAGTTCGGGCTCAAACGGACCTTCCAACGCGAAAGGTATTTGGTCATTTAGTCAAAATTCGAAAACGAAATTTTCACCTTGGATATCAAACACAACGGTTATAATCCCCTTCAACCATTGAGTTGACCCATTAAGTCAGATCGGCTTCCTCGATTTAGGAAAAAGTGATTCTAGGGGCATTTTGGTCATTTGTCTCAATATAGAAAAAAATTGGAGGCGTACAAAAACTATCTAAGTGTGAATTTTGGTTGGAGGAAGTAAAGTCCTTAGGACACGTTGTGTCAAAAGGAGGTATTGCAGTAGATCCTAGTAAGATTCTGGCTATGATGATTGGAGACTTACCACTTGACAGATACAAAGCTTTTTAGGACTTGGGTATTATCGTAAGTTCATTAAGGGAGTTTTTTCAGATTTCCTTACCCTTGACCAAACTCACTAGGAAAAATGCCCTTTTATTTAAACATGAAATATTAAAAGAGTTTCTAGGAGCTAAAGGTAAAATGACCACAACCTTTATGTTAGTATTCTTGATCCTCCTGTGCCATTTGAAGTATATTGTGACGCTTAGGGAAAAGTTTTGATGTTGATGCATAATAGGCAAGTGGTAACCTATGCATCCAGGCCCTCATGAAGCAAACTATCCCACGCATGACCTTGAGTTAGTAGCCGTGGTGTTCGCCTTGAAAGTGTGGCGACACCATTTTTATGGAGTAAGGCTCAAGATATTCTTATCACAAAAGTCTCAAGTACATCTTTGATCAGAAGGAGTTAAATATGAGCAAAGGAGATAGATGGAGTTCTTGAAGGATTATGATTTTGGGCTAAACTATCATCCAACAAGGCTAATGTAGTGGCTGACGTTGAGGTGAAAGTCACTACACTTGTCTAATATGATGGTGAAGGAGGTAGAGCTGATTGAGAAGTTTAGGGATCTAAACTTGGGGATGACCTTGACCACTGAGAGCATGAAGGTGTGCCATCTTAGTATAACGAGTGACTTTAAGGGAGATTCACTCATGTAACACCCTAATAATTAACCCAATACACCTAATTGTGATTAATTACTAGACTTTACTCTTTGCTTCAGTTCCTTAATCATGCTTTGAAAATACTTAGTGAAATTACGAGCCATTTTTTTTTTAAACATAATTGAAAACGTGAGCCGCGCTTAACGTGAATGATTTAGCAAAATTTAAAAGACACATAGGAATTTACAAACATCACATCATAATATATTGGCTCCATCATACACATCCATAATTACATATCATATAGATATTTTGCCTACCAAGAGAATAAGACTAAGTGTAGGCAATCTAATAAAACATAAATAATATATGGATGGAAGGACATCCATTAATGGCACCTAGTAATAACACTCCAGGGATAGGGATAGATATCTGAAATATACGAGTGAAACTAGCAGGTTTCAAGTTCCCGGTGAAGCCTCAATGTGATTCACGAACGCTTCCTCTTTTTAAAGACGAGATGGAAAGAAAAATAGAGGGAGTGAGAAACTTATAAAAAGAATCTCAGTAGGGTACTCACCTCATGATGCATTGTGTCATCATCATCGTCCCAGGAACCTCGGTTATTATGAAATAGTGAGCATGCTAAGATTGATTTATTAAGTTCAAAAATATACTTTACCGAGGTTCGTCGGTTTTAATCATGCGTCTTATAATGCATCATAAACTTAGCATGTCATGTTTATAATGAACTTTTCCTTTCATATATAATAACATAGTTATGCATAAAATCACATCATATTCCTCATCATCATTTCATAATACTATGCATAGCAGAATATTATATTTCTCATCATCATCTCATAAATACTATGCATAGCAGAACATCATATTCACATAATGCATTTACTTAGTTTCTTAGGTGACTTAAAGTTACTTTCATCATCATTTTCCTGGGCCACCCTATACTTCACCCTTTTGGGAGTAATCTAGGTTATGAGCTCATACCTTGCTAGTCGTCACCAGCACATACTTATCCCTTTTGATAAGTAAAAATTCGTCTACACTTTTTGAGAACAGACTAGGGGCAAGAATCACCTTTTCACCGCCTATAGTTTGACGGTTCAAAGGATCATTTTCTCATATATTTTGAGTCACCTTTAAGTCTTTGCATGTTATATCATAATACAATTCTTCATTCATAATCATCATAACATTTTCTCATTTATAGTCTTATGCCGAAATAATATATACCAACTGTAATCATGCATCTTAGATTCCAGGAAAGAGGGTGGGTCACAATGGACACGCTTAAATACCAAATCTTTCCTTAGCAAAATCTTTCCAAATTGCACTCTTAAGGAATACACTTTCTTCCGGTGAAGATATGTCTTTATTTCATGCATAAGTTTTCATTGTTTGCAACAGCAACTATAACATATAAACCAGGGAATCAATCAATGACACCAAATTCTTAATAAGCATCAAATCATATTTTAAGTACACATAAATTACTAGCTTCCCATAAAATTCTTACAAAGTTTTAAAACTCTTTTAGAACTAATTCTTTTTGTTAAACTTGAAAGAAGTCATAGGACTTTAGGCCTAACTTAACCATGGGACCGATTTATAACTTGAAAGAATGTTCATAATTAAATATTTCACTTAAGATAAAAGGAGCAAGTCTTGAGCTTTAGAGATTTAGGTGACATCTTTGAATTATTACCATGCTATGCAACCTTATTTTAATCTTATCTTTATAAGGTGATAGCTTGGAATTATAAACATGATATGCAATTCTATTTCTTTATCTTTAAGATTTAAGGTGATAACTTAAAAATTAAACATGATGCAAGAACTTGTAATATAAACATGATGCAAGAAACTGGAGGGGTAATCCGCATAGGACCAGTAAAGGAGAAAGAATCTTAAGCAGCTGAACGCGGTAGTCCGCATAGGACCGGTGAGGGGATGAGAATTACATTTTTTAAGCTCCAATTCTCAAGACTTCTTAAAGAATAAATTCTTTAACTCCAATTATCTCATTTCTTTGCTTATGATTCATAAGCAAGTCTTTGAGCTCTAGGATTTTTAGGTGATGACATAAAATAAACATGCCATGCATTGACTCTTTAGCCATTATAAAATAAAGTGAGAGCATAAAATAAACATGAGATGCAACTTCTTTATTATCTTTAGAGATTAAGTGACAACTTGAAATTTAAACATGAAATGCAAGCTTGGAAATTTAAACATGAATATGCAAGTTCATTTATTCATTCTTGAGAATTTAGTGATGACATAGAAAGTAAACATGGTTATGCAAGGCATAAACTTAAACATGGATGCAAGTTCATTTTATTTCTTTACTAGAGCTCCTCCAAGACTTTAGAGAAATATAAATTCAACCCAATATATCTTAGCAAGACAAAGTGAAAAATACATCTTTCAAGTTCTAAACTCAAGATCATAAAAACATCATAAAAATATTATTCTTTAAAGTTTTGCATCAAGTGGAACTTTCAAGCTTTAGAGGCCTAACTTGTGATGGATTCACAACCCACCCTCAAGGTCCTCATCATCAAGCCATCATCTTAGTCCCACCTAGGCCATATGGCTGAATTGTTCAAAGAAAAGGAAGAAGAAAACCAAATGGAAAAACTAGAGAAAATCCATGAAATCATCATTTTGAACCAAGAACAACACTTAGCAAAGCATAGAAATAAACTTAAAAACAACTCCCTACCTAATCTGATTTGAAGGAAAGGAAGAGAACTTGGTTTCCTTGAGTGAAATGAAAGAAAATATTCTTGAAAACTTGAAGAAAGAATTCAGCCAAGAGGAGGAGGAAATGAGAGCTTTTGGTGCTCCTAAAACTAGAATTTGTGTAAGTTATGAACTAAGCATCTAAACTATCTTCAAGCATGCCTATTTATAGAGATTTTGCAGCTCATAAATGGACAAAGGAAGGAAAGAAATCTGACCAAAAATTAAGAAAAAAAAAGGAAGAAAAATCATTTTGTTTGGTGGCTTAAAACATGGAATCATGTTTCCATGTTTTCATGATTCTTTGTTTTCATTCTTTGGATTTTTGTGTAATAATTTTCTGACTTATTACTCAATAATTTCGTGCATTACAGCCTTGTGGAAGAGGATTTTGTGTGTTCCATGTATTTTTTAGGTGTAGGCAAGGTATTCATGCAATTTAGAGAATTTACGGTTAAGGGTTTAAGTGAATTACTAAGCAATTTGGGTGTTTTAAGCAATTTTAGGTTCTAATCAATCTAAATAAATAATTTTGACTCTAGATTAGTAATTAGAATTTAATAAGCTTTAATTTGAGCCTAATATTGCTTAGGTTTCGTTGACAATCAAAAATCTCAAAATTTGTAAAACTACAAAGCAGGGGCAAACGGTCATTTTACTTAAAAATTGCCCGAGACCACCCGAGCTTAACCAATGGTTAATCATGGCTTAAAAACACCTTTTAACACATTTTAGTGAGGTTCGGCTAAGTCGGCACGCAAATCGAGTTAAAACGCCGTAAGGGCGTTTTGGTCATTTCGCGTTGGAGCTCAAAATTAGGATTTTTCTCCTCTATTAACACACATAACACAAACAATCCCTTATTAACATCAAAACATCCCCTTGAGGATGGGTGGGGCCCACGATCCTCATTTTCTGAGTAAAATAACCTCAGGGGCATTTTGGTCATTTTACACGTAAGAAAATTTGGGTTTGCAATACTTGCACGAATTGCTCCTAACTTCTCTTCTAACGTTATATTCCTTTATTAAGGATTGTTTGGTCTCAAATTTTATATAATATTTACCTACGGAATTCGTAATTCCTAATGATAGTAAAAATCACAGTAAAATTGGCGTACACTTGAACCAAACAAGAGGACATAGAGTTTAAGGAGACTCTAGAGGCAATAAAGGAAGGAAAGTTGAAAGGTTTCACCCTAAGGACAAATAAGTTATAGAAGTTTGAGGGCGGATTTGTGCCAAAATGATGACCTCAGAAAGGATTTGGGAGAACCATGAGCCATTTTACCATTCACCCTAGTGCCACTAAGATAAATACATCCTTGGCATATTGAGTTAAATATTAGGTGTTACAAATCGGCTTTCTGGACAAGTCATTTTATCTGGTAAGAGACATGATAACACTTATGTATTATTCTTGAATGACAAGTCTTTATCAAGATGTAAAATATCTTGCATCCTTCATGGATGATAAGTGGTTGTGGCATAAGAAGCTTGGGCATGCTCATATAAAGGTAATTTCTAAGCAATCTTAGAAGAGCTTGTAAAAGGCCTGCAAAAGATCAAATATGACAAGAACTCCACTTGTGATTTCTATGAGAAAAGCAAGCAAAGCTTTTTTCCAGAATAAAAATTTGGTGTCAACCACCAAGCCACTTGAGCTTTTCCACATAGATATTTTTGGACCAACCAAGATTACAAGTCTTGCTGGAAAAAGATGTTGCCTTGTCATAGTATATGATTTCTCTATATTTACTTGGGTTATCTTCCTAGCACTCTAAGGATGAAATGGTTGAAAGGTTTAATGTTTTTATAAAAAAAAGTTTGTAATGAAAAAAATTCTCAAATTACCTATATAAGATTTGATCATGGAAGAAAATTTGAAAATAATGTTTTTGAAGAGTTTTGTGAAAAATATGGCACCTCTCATATGTTTTCTCTACTAGAACTTCCCAACAAAATGGGGTTACCTAAAAAGAAATAGTAGAAGCTTTGCAAGATATGGCTAGAACCATGCTTTTGAAAATGGTTTATCAAAAATTTTTTAGGCGGAGGCTATAAATACCTCGTGCTATATTCAAAATAGAATCTTCTAAGGCCAATTCTCAAGAAAATACCTTATGAGCTATGGAAGGGTAGAAAACCCAACATATCATATTTCCATATCTTTGGCTCACGTTATTTCATTCTTAGAACAAAGGATAAACTTGCAAAGTTTGATCTTAAGTTTGATGATGGAATTTTCTAGGATACTCTTTACTTCTCAAAAGCTTATAAGGTATACAACAAGATAACACTATGTGTTGAAGACCATCCATATCCAATTCAAAGAGCTTAAGGACTTTCCTAGGTAACCTAGAAAACCTGGAAGAAAATCTTAGAAACTAAACCTCAAGGAATCCTTAGAAAGCAGACGAAAGAAAATCGGCAATCTTCAAGAAAGTAAGCTCCAAAACATGGTGAGCTTCAAAACTTATAATTCCAAAACCATCATTGGAAACCAAATTAATGTTCAAAAACAAGGTAGATGAAGCGGGAAAGTAATCAGAAATAAAGCAAGATTAGTTGCAAAAAGTTATAATGGGCATGAGGAATTGATTATGATGAAACCTTTGCACTAGTAGCAAGGCTTAGAAGCCATAAGAATGGTACTTGCTTTTTGTAACGCCCAGGATTTTATTATTGAGTGCAAATGACCAAATGCCCCTGAGGTCATTTTTACCGAAATTTGAGGACAGTGACCCAGCACCCCTCGAATGGGTCAACTCAATGTTTGAAGGGGATTGTATCTGTTATGTTTGATATCCGAGGTGAAATCTCGTTTCTAATTTCGGCTCAAAATGACCAAAATACCCTCGCTGTGTTCTACGGGTAAAGGTGCCGTTTGAGCCGAAATTTTCCAGGAAGTTTAGAATGATGTTTTTGAGCAATATTTGATGTTTAGTCAAGCCAAGTTGGTCCCGGGCAATTTTCATAAAATTACCATTTTGCCCCTAAAACAGTGTACAGTGAGCCTAATGACGCAATTAAGCAAACCTAAGCAATATTAGGCTTTAATCAAAGATTAATTTATTTTGATAATTAATCTAGAGTCAAAATAATTTATTAAGGTTAATTAGAACCTAAGATTGCTTAGTTAAACTCTAAATTGCATTCTTTAATTCAAGATTCCTAGTCATGGAATCTTGAATAGTATTTTCTCTCTCCAATTCCTTAAATTAAGGAATTGTGCCATACCTCATTTGACCAAAAGAATTATTTAAAATTACTAATCTAACAAGATTGTCTCCTAATCAAGTCTTGACACTCCTAATTACCCAATTACCTCACCTAAACACTTTCTTACAACTCCTAACCAAAACCTTAATCAAAGAAACACCTAAACACATCACTAAACCACAATTACATGAACAAATTTCTCTCCCCTTGGCTGCACAGGCTGGCCGAATGCTTGGCCCCATGGAGTGCCACATGTTGCTTGATTTCTCACTCAAAGAGCCATTCCTTGCCCATACTTTTGCCCATACCTCACCATGCTTTCAACCATGCCTTTACCCATACTTTGTAAGAGATATTTTCCTTCCTTTCCCTCCATTTTGGCTGTCCACCATGCACCCCAAGGAAGCCTCCATTGTTGCAAATTTTCTATAAATACCAAGCTTGGAAGAACTTGGTTACACTTTAGAAGCTTTGCCAAGTTTAGCTTCTTGCATTTTCTTCCTTTTGCTCTCAATTCCTCTTCATCTTTCACTTTCTTCCTCCTCTTAAAGAACCTTGCCACCACCACAAACCACCACAAACCACCACAAACAACCATAAACCACCACCACCTCACCTTAAACCATCCCTTAAACACTCAAACTTTCCATTCCCAAGCTTAGAAACTCAAGGAAAAATCATCTCCTTTGAGTTTCCCCTTTGGCGAAATCCATCATCACATCCAAGAGGAGATTTTGTCTTCTCAAACTCTTCAAGAACCAAGCTTTCTTTCTTCCATTTCAAAGACTTCCTTAGGTAGGGGTTTGTTTTCAAGTTTTACTTGTTTTCCTTAAGAAAGTTCTAGTTTTCTCTTGGTTCAAACTCCTTCCTTTCTTTCTTTTTCATTTTCGGCCAAGAGGCCATTTTATGAAAATAACATGAGCTTGATGATGAGGTTTCAAGATAAAGACTTGTTGATGTCTTGTGAGAAACCTCTAAAGCTTGAACAACTTGGTCTTGGACCATACATGCTTGTGTTTTCTTTCTTTTCTTGCTTATGCTTCGGATTTCCTTTTCCTTCCTTCCTTTTCGGTTTCTCTTCCTTTTTCTTGGATGATTTCTTTCTTTTGGCTTTGTTTCAACAAGATTTGCTAAAAATGTAAAGTAGATCACAAAAGTTTTGATAAAGAAAATTAATCCTATGTTTTCAAAGAGCTCTAAGCTTACCCTTGCCAACCTTAAAGTTGGTCGGCCGTTCTAAGAGTTTTACTCTAGATTGAAGCCTGAGCAATAAAATAAAGAATATGACTTAGTTCTTGTATTTTGTTTAGACAAAGTGTTAACTTTGTCTATTTTCTTAAGCTTGATGATGAAGTTCAAACCTTAAGACTTCCTTGAAGTCTAGGTGCTAAGAACTCTAAAGCTTGCCTTATGATACATAATGGGTTGAGGTTTATGTTCCTTTAAAGTCTTGAAAGAGCTCTAGCTAAGATCTAAAATAAGATGCATTCATGTTTACTTTAATGCTTTGCATAGCATGTTTATTTTCAAGCCATCACTAAGCAACTCAAAGATTAAAATAAGAATGTGCATCCTCACTTAATAAATCTCAAAGCCTACCTATTTCAACCTTAAAGTTGATTGTTGGTTTGGGATAAATACCTCAAGGGGCCTAGAGCACTAAAATAAAGAATTGAACCTTGCATTTCATGTTTACTTTCTTGTCTAGCATGTTTATACTTTATGCCATCACTAAACTCTAAAGATAACAAATGAGTGCATCTCATGTTTATTTTATGTCTCACTTTATTTTCTAATGAAGAATAAAAATGAGGTGCATAGCATGTTTAAGTTTATGTCATCACTTTAATGATCTAGAGCTCAAAGACTTGCCCAAGTATCCTATGTAAGGTTTTAAGAATGTTGGCATTCTTAAAGAACTTTTCGGCCTTGTGGTGATGATGATGGACTTAGTGTGAGTTCCTCTAATCACAAGTGTCCATAGTTCATGTTTTGTAATTTTTCTAAGCTTAGGAGCACCTAAGCAACATTATGAATGAAATCACATACTTTAAACCTATTTTATGAACAAGTTAATTTAGCTACTGACCTCATGTGTAATTGCATGATTTTAATGTAAGGATTTGAGTTCTAAAAGAGTTTTGAGTTCCTAAAAAGATTCCAAGAGAAACTAGCAACTTGTGTGCATTTTAATTCATGAAACTATGTGATTTTTGGGCTTTACATTTCGGTTCTGTAACATCATATTGGCCACTGTACTAAATCTGTTTTATGGTGTGGAAATGTGTAAAATTATGTTTGAGTGAAGCAAGGAACGTTTTAAGAAGTTAGAAAAGAATAAGTAACTTAAAAGGATCAAGAAATGAGAATTCTAGAACACTTTAATGCATAAAAATGCCAACCTGTTCCAGCATAATTAATTCAAGTATAAATGGTTCATAATCAGTAGGATATGCATAAAAAACCTTTCATAAATGATTAGGTATTAATTACTAAGCTTAAGGTGATGATAAGAACTTAAAATGGGAATTCTAGCACACTTAGACATGGCAAAACATAATTCTGTTCCAGCATAGTTACATTAAGGAAAAATGGTTTACAACTTAGAGAACATGCTTAGGAATCCCTCATAATTGGTTTAGGAATTGATTTTGGAGCCTTAGCGAAGACGGATCTTAAAAAAGGTCACGAGACGGTAGAGCCCCGTAAGCTTGTGATATTTCTGCCCTTACATGTACAATGCTGTTTGGAATTTTAGTGAGTTCAAAACTTAGAGAAAAGTTTAAGTGATAACCCCTTGAGGGTAATAAAGATGTAATACGGGTATTAGAATAATTAGAATACAAGTTTAAGACTCGTAAAGGTCAAAGCATAAGATACTATGAGATAGGAGGCCGAGTGAGCATATTTATGATGATGAACCTCGAGCATAATTATGATGATGTGATTGTGTTAATATCTTGAGCATGAAACCTTATGTGAATAATTGTCATGTCGATATGATGAAGTATTGTGCCATGTATTTGAGATGCATGAGGTTTCAAAATATGATTGAGATTATGTGGCAAGACTCAAATTTGAGAAATTTGGAGTGTAGGTTTATCCTGCCAAATTTCATCAAATTTGAGGGACTTAAGAAAGTTTTGAGAATTATGATGTTAAGGTGATACACCGAGATGTACTTCTCCTGCTTAGGATGGAGAGAAGGTAAAACCGTGAGGGCATAGACATTAGCATGCCAAAGTGGACAAAGTCGCTGGTCTTAACCAGTCAATGCATTTCGAAGAAGGAAAAAGTCCCATGATGGGTGATCCTTAGGCCCCTATCCGTACTCTCTGGAGTCGGGATTATGATGATGATGATTATGATTATGTTTATGATTCGCTTATCAAGAGGATAAGTAAGAACTAGTGATAACTAGTTAAGGTATGAGCTCATAGCCTAGTTTAAGGGGTGCGGTTACTATTATGTTTGGTGTCACAAGTATGAGAAAAGGAAAGATGTTCAAGAGAAGTTACATGCCACTTATATGTTGTTATTGTTTGGTTTGCCTAAAGTATTGCTATGCATCCATGTACTATTATGCTGCATACATGTATTAAGATTCATGATAAAAGACACAAACCTTGGATAATTACCTTTGTGAAAACCTCATAATAAACTTATGCATGCTTAACCTTTTCATAATAAACCCAAGGTTCCTGGGACATAAACGATGACACTAGGATAGAGGTTTCCTCTGAGATTCTTTAGCAAGATTCTCACCCTCTCTCTGTTTCTTTTCCATTACATCTTCAGACATCGATGCGTCGTCGTGATCTTTGTTGATGCGCCGTGTGGAGTGCACTTGAATCCAACCACCATACCTCTATCACTTCGAGGGTCGTTGTGCTATACGATTTTTGCATACATGGGACGCCCATTTGCCTTTCCATTCTCCAGTTTCGCTTAACCCCGACCCTTATGGTGATGATATGATTTTTGAGAGGACCGACCCTGAGACGAGCAAAATTCGCCCGTCGGCATCTTAATAGTCCGAGGTTACCCGAGTACGTGCCTCACAGAGACGTTCGGAGACTAACCCTCAGAGGATCCCCTTTCTCATCCTTTCTCAGAGGTCCTCCCCCCTGTCCTATGGACATCGGGATGGGTAGCGAGAGGCAGTGACGCAGCGGAGGTAGCACGACGTCGGAGATGCGCCAGGCGCGTGGAGGGCATGTTCGCATCCTTCGCCTCACGCATCCGAGGAGCTTGCCCAGTTCATTGTGTATGTGCCATCGAGGACGAGGAGGAGCATCATCCATAGTTTGAGGGAGGGAGTGTCCTAGCTTGGGAGTATCTTTTGGGGTTGTTTTCATGTATTCGTTGTCATGTTTCTTTTATTGTTGTCCTGCAAGCTCTCCCACTATATGGGTAAGACTTTATGTTTCTTTTATATTTCAGTGGTATGTACTAAACTATGTTAATTAATGTTATGAGGAATGTTTTCATGGTTGATGTGTTCTTTATGGCTTTTTAGAAATGTATGATTTATTTATTCTTCCGCCTCATGTTTCATTTATGTTACGCAATGGCTCGCACTTTGTTTTACATGATTCATTTAAAAAAAAAATTTACCTGTATTTCCGCTAAGTATTTTGTAAATGAATTTAAAGGGAAGTAATAACTAATAATTAATCTTGATACGTCCTAGCGTATGGGGTTAAATATTAGGGTATTACACTTTCCTGCCTTCAAAGGATTCACTCTATACCAAATGGATATAAAGTCGGCATTCTAAATGGATTCCTGAGGAAGTTATGTGAAGTAGCCTTAGGTTTTGAGAGTAAATACCTTCCCCAACCATGTCTTTAAATTAACAAAGGTTTTAACACCCTAATATTTTAACTCAACACGCCTAGGACATATTTAAGTTAATTATTGGTTATTACTTCTTTATTCAAGTTCTTAATTTAAACCCTTGGAAATATTTTAATGAAATTATTGGTAAATTTTTTTTAAAAAACACAATGTGAGCCGCGCGTACTAAAATAGTTAATGCTATTCACCTCGCATATGAAAGAGAAAGGATAAAAACAAATCAAGGTACCTATAAATGTAACGGCTGACTTTTCCAAGTGTGTAAATAACAAAATGCCCCTAAGGTTATTTTACCTGGAAAATGAGGATTCGCCAATCCTGGTCATCCTCAAGGGAACGTTATGATGATGATAGGGGATTGTATGTGTTATGTGTGTTAATAGAGCAGATCTCATTTTTGAGTTTCAATGTGTGAAATGACCAAATCACCCCTATCTGATAAGATAACTTGAATGAAGTCCGATAGAATCTGACTTCACCCAAAGGTCTTAAATGATGTTTTTAAGTAATGTTTTGTGACAAGTTAAGCCGGGTAGCCTTGGGAGGTTTTTGAAAAATTATCATTTTGCCCGATAAGTGCATTTTGGGCCTAATGACACGATTTACAAAACTTAAGCAATATTAGGTTCTAATTAAAGATTAGTAAATTCTAATTACTAATCTAGAGTCAAAATAATTTATTAAGATTAATTAGAACTTAAGATTGCTTAGATACACTTTAATCTTTGACTTAAAAATCAAGATTCCATGTCATGAAATCTTGAATAGTATTCTCTCTCTAATTCCTTAAATCAAGAAATTGTGTTTATGAATGATTTTTTATATAAAATGAGTTTTATTTCACTAATGAAGCAAGACCAACTCCTTAATCATGTCTTGATATCCTTAATTATCAATTACCTTACCTAAACACTTACTTACAAACTCCTAATCAAAAGCCTAATCAAAGATACACTCAAATACACCCCTAAACCATAATTAGATGACATAATCCTTCCCTTGGCTGCATGGCATGGTCGAATGCCACTCCTCCCCATACTTCTCACATGTTGATTTATTTTCACACACAAAGCGATGCCTTGGACCATGCTTCAATCCATACCTAACTTTACCTTTGAATGACACTTAGAAGAGATATTTTTGTCTCCCCATGGCTGCAAAAGTTGTGGCCTTCTCCCCATTTTCACCTACACAATTTCATTTTCAAACCATAATATATGTAGCAATGTGTAGAATTTCACACTTTTACTACTAGCTTTTTTGTTTGAGTTTGTGACCAAAAAGCTTCTAGTTGCTCTCAACTTCAAGTCTTTTTCTACACCACTCTCAACCCTCCCTCAACTTGACAAACACATAACCATTCCCTTGCAAGATCAAAGCTTTCTCTCTTCAACCAAAGGATACAACTTGGTAGGGAGTTGTTTTGAGTTCTCTTTCTCTATTCTTCCTCTTATGTTTTCGGATTTAATGATACATGAAATGGATGAGTTTTTAGTTGATGATGTGGTTGAAGTTGCTCCTCTTCTTGTTCTTCTTCTTTTTCAGTTTTGATCTTTCCTTTTCTTTCTCCCTCTTTGGTTTGTTGTTGTTGGATGAGTGAAAAGCCATAGCTTGATGATGAGAGATCTTTGTATTGGTTGTAAAGACCACCATGTGTAGACCTCTAGAGCTCAAGGTTGGCTTCATCTTTGGTTTTAAAAGAATGATGAAAATAAAAAGATTTTTGGTTGTCTTTGTTGGTTTTTCATTGAGTTCGATGATGAGTCTAGACAAATGAGGTCCATACAACCATGGTG